>OY390712.1:7843093-9051427 GCA_959613345.1 Tolmerus cingulatus
TTTCGCAGGAAATGCAAGCTCGTATTGACCAGGATCAAGTAGCGATGGCCTTAATATAGGTTGTTTAGTCGAGGCCTTATCTTTGGGAGTGTCTTGTTCTAATTCCTCTATAAAGCTAGCAACTTCGTCAGCACTCATATCCGTAGGCACAGTGTACTGAGTTATACCGTCAGTACCAGTTATTACTTTATAGTCTTTATCGTGAACTTTTGGTATTTTTGCAGGGGGTTTGAGACTTTTTGCTATCCCACTAGCTGATAAACGTCGTTTAGCAGCTGGAGATAAAGACCTTTTTGGCGGTGTTTTTTCACGCGGCTCCTCAAAAATAAATTCTTCGATCTCAAAAGGGGTCTTTTCAAATATATTCTCTTTTATCGGTGAAGTTTGCGTTGATTCACCCTTTTTAAAAATAATTTTTGTTTGAGTAGAACTATCTCTCAAACCCTTATGCTTAACTGGCAAATGCTCTTGAACGGGGATTTTATTTTGTCTTTTTTCGAAAACTTGCGCCTTTTTACGTTTTACATTTAGAAATTTTACTAATTCATTCCTATAATTATATCATTTTTCTTTGTCAGACAGATTTTTACTTTTTAATATCTTATCCATGGATTTATCAAATAAGGACAAATTTGTAGATTGTTCTATTTCACCCTTTAAATTATTATACACTTCCGGTGAAAGAAGCAGCATTTTGTTAAGGCTATTAGCTTTGGCTAAGGTCTAGATTAGGGTTTAAAATCGAATTAAAATGAGGTCTTTTTTATTACATAAGTATAGTCGTAGGTGTACTAAATATGCAAGAATTTTGTGGCGGTGAGGTCTACTTTTGGAGATATTTAAAAAAAACAAAAATTCTTTTCGCCATAAAATTCTTCCATATTTAGAGGTAATTTTTGAAGAATTTCTAGCCTTAACCATTATTTTCCTTTTACGAATTGATTTTAAAAGGAAATATTTTCCTTTTACGGATTGATTTTAAAAGGAAGTATTTTCCTTTTACGAATTTATTTTAAAAGGAAATATTTCCCTTTTACGAATTCAAGATAGATGCCTTCAAATGCCAAACGTCAGTTTTGATAGAAATCAGGTGGAGGTACGTATTTGTAAATAAGTTTTATAATTATTTATTTTTCAGAGAAAATGTGCATCTGTACAGTGGATTGTGTAGTTTAGTGTAATAATAGGCTGTAGTTGTGCAATTTTGTGGAGAGAAGTGCAAAATAATGTAAAAATTTGAAAAAAAAAATTTTTTTTTTTTGCAAAAATTCTTTAAAAATATACTTTTCCGAAACTTTTTATTGTTATATTTATCATTTTTAAGCATAATTGCATGTCTCCACCAAATTGTATTAACATAGAGCTTTAAACCCTAATCTAGACCTGTTCCTTAGCTTTATGCATATTTTTCAATTAGCGAACCTATTACACCCGATAGTACACTTCCTAATAAAACTGGTAAAAAACCTCCTCGTTGTATTAGTAATTTACGTTGCCTTGCCACAGATCTTTTTGCGTCAACTAATTTTCGCATATCCTTTTTATACTTGCACAGCGAATTATATATCTTACCATGGGGCATATGATTTCCTTTTAGTGTGTTAAGTGTGATTTCACAAAGTGTTTTTATAACTTCGGGATCTGCATTTTTAAGAATAGCATTTCTCAAATTCGTTTTATTAGATTTTTGAAGTACATAAAGCATATGCTTGTTGTCCTTTAACCGTTTCACTCTTGACACCATTTTTACTATTCAAGGAACTTTGCGGGCAAAAACAGGTCGCGAAATCTTTATTAAATATATCCGTTCGGAATCTTAACGTGTCGTTAATCTCCTGAGTAAGATCTATCAGTAATCATCCGTAAGGCTCCTGAGTGGTCTCTTTATATATTTTTAGAAGCTCTAAACTATCTTCCGGATAAATTTGTCTCGCCAAATGCACGAATTGACTTTTATCTCGGGGATTTTTAAAAACGACAAGGTACTTACAGTTTAGCTATATATCTCTACAGAACTTTCCCTGATGAAAGACGTTCTGCGTTACAAGGATCACTGAAAAATTACGATGATGTGACCCTTTAGTAAAAAGTTCGCAGATTTGTTTACTGAAAGCATTTAACATCATATCATCTATAACGATTAGTGTGGGCTCATTTGCGTAATTTATAAACTCATCAGGTACACTCTCTATGTATTCTATATTTGTGGGTGCAATATCTTGCGGTAGCGCTTCCCGTTCAGCATTACACCATATAATCCTAGTAATTTCCGGTTGTATTAACGAAGCATCATTCAAAAGGTTTTTAATAAACGTAGTTTTTCCGCATCCAGAAGGTCCTGCCACGATCATTGTAAATGGGTGTTTGAACGCAATCATTCTTACCACAAAAACAAAAACTCTTGCCAACAAGCTTTTTTATATATAAATCCCACGTTTTGCAAAAAGTACTTATATACTCTTTTATGTTTGTGGGTAACTCTGATACTAAATAACAGTAAGGATTGATCAGAACTCAATTGTTTATTGTAATTTGAGAGGTACAATGTTGACTCGAACAGATTGGACTCGAATGACAGATTGAAACGCCACGCGACTCGAACAGATGACACCCCTGTCAACTCACAACCTTAAGCCCAATACACAACATTTCCTCCCTTCTTTAAATTAACTATCAAGACTAAATGATCCAAGAGAAAGAAAAAGAGAAAGAAAAAAAGAAAATGAAATATAAAAAATAAAAGAATAAAGAAAAAGGAAAAATGGAAAAAAAAATAAAAAAAGAGCGTTCCAAATTAATTGCGATAAAACAACCTCTCCATCTCGTCTCTTTTTTCTTAACATCACTGTGGAGAGAACCGAAGTGGAGCACGGCGCTCTCGTTGAGATCTGCGAGGAATCCTTGGAGTGGATGGTATTGCAGGTGCGAGGACCGCTGGAACCGGAGGTGCCACAGGCGTAGCCGGAGGTGATGGAGCCATCGCTGGGGTGGCTACGCGATGAGGTTCTGGAGCTCGTCTGGGTGTTTGTGGCTGCTCGGGCTGAGCCTGTGTCTGGCCGTAGAATCGTGTTCTGCGAAGTGCGCCACAGTTGGTTTTGTCGCCAACGACACGATCAGGTTCTGCTGCTCCTTTTGCGTTTTTCTGATCCAAAGAGTGCTCATGGCTGCGAATCTGATCAATGTGCCTCTTGAACCGTTTGCCGTGAAATTCAATTTCGTAGTGCAAATCTCCCAAGCAGGACACGATTTCTCCCACAACCCATTTGTCCATGCGCGGATTCTCTGAGAGGAAATTCACCAAGTCTCCCTGATGGAATGTACGGTAGGATGCATCGAAACTGGCCTTCTGTTTTTCAGAAATCTTGGTGTGTAAATCATCTGGAAGAGCGAGGTTGAGCCTTGTGCGCAGGTCACGTCCAATGAAAAGCCGCGCAGGGGATACACCGGTGGTAGCGTGTGGAGCCTTCCGATATTGTCGCAGGAACTCGTTGATGTTGGTTTGAAGAGTGCTTTCAGTTGTTGACATCGCACGAAGAGCGTCCTTGACCGTCTGTACACATCTCTTAGCTTGGCCGTTTGTCGAGGGATGATAAGTTGCTGTGAGCTTGTGGTACTTCACGCCAGGCATCATTAAAAAATCTTTAAACTCGGCGGACGTGAATTGCGGACCATTGTCAGAAACCAGGGTAACTGGTGCCCCAAATGCCGCAAAAAGGTTGTCGAGAATTCGGCTCGTGGCAGCTGATGTCGTGGACTTGGTTGCTCTGACTTCCAACCACTTGCTATAGGCGTCGACAATGATGAGCAGCATGTTTCCAGCAACTGGTCCGGCGTAATCAATATGGATTCTCTGCCAAGGAGCTGTAGGGTACTCCCAGTGGTGCTCTCGGAATTGGACGGGGGCGTGAGCATGTCTCGCACATTCAGGGCAAGATTTGGCGACATGCTCAATTGCAGCGTCGATGCCAGGCCAGAAAACGAACGAGCGGGCCAGCCCTTTCATTTTGACGATCCCGATGTGAGCAGCATGCAGATCCCGCAAAATAGCGTTTCTGAGTGAAGGTGGGATCACAACTCTGTGTTCAAACAGTAAACAATTAGCGGCCAAGGTGTAGTTGGCTTCAGGTGGCTTGAAGCCGTGACGATGTAGATCTTGACCTGATTCCAAAAGCTTCCGAATGTTCCCAAGGTGCTCATCCTTGTTTGTTGCCCTGGCGATGGCTTCTGCTCGAACCGGTAATTGTTTAATTTGGTGAAAAATGAAGTGGTCAAACTCGTCCGTTCCTGCTCCTTCCCCCTCTGACAGCGATTGAAGACAAACTTGGTTGACCGTTGTTGGTAACGGTGCCCTGGAACAGTAGTCTGCGTTGGCATTTGCCTTTGAGTCTTTGAAAACCACCTCGAAGTCAAAATGAGCCAAGTAGTCCGCGTAATTAGCCATCCGGCTAATGCAAAGCACCGGAAGTGATTTTTCTGGATGCAGAATTTGTGTTAATGGTTTGTGGTCCGTGATGAGAACAAAGTGACGTGCGTAGAGATAGACGAAAAACTTGTGCACAGCCCAGACGATCGCGAGAGCCTCCTTATCAATTTGAGGGTAACGTTGCTCCGTGGCACTCATCGTGCGGCTTGTATAGGCAATCGGCCGCTCCAGACCGTTGCTCAGGCGGTGCGACAGCACAGCTCCCAACCCAGTCCTGCTGGCGTCAGTTGCCAGCAAAAGCGGTAGCGAAGGGTCGTATTGCATGAGGACCTGGGGCGACACTAGAGTTTCTCGGATGTCGACGTACGCTTTTTCACCTGCTGGAGTCCAGATAAACGGTTCGCCACGAAGCATGTCACGCAATGGTCGATCCCTCGTTGACAAATCCGGGATGAATGCGCTGTAATATGTAGCCTTTCCCAGAAAAAGTTGAAGTTCCTCCGGTGTTGAAGGCTTTGGTGCATCGCGGATAGCCTCGATGTGGCAGTCGGATTTGTGGATTCCCTGTGCATCAAGTTTGTGACCCAGACAGTGGAGTGTAGTCTCTGCAAATTTACATTTGGCTCGGTTGAGTTTCAGCCCATGGTGACGCATCCTTTCCAGCACTGCACACAAGGCCCGGAGCAAGTTCTCGAATGAGTCTGCGAAGACGAAAAAATTGACGACACAGGGCAGATCGCGCAACACTTCTTCCATTCGGCGTTGCCAAACTGCAGGGATGTTTGCTGCTCCGTAGACCGCGCGTGTTGGTCGGATCAAGCCGTGAGTCGGCGTGTTGAGAGTCAGCGCATGAGCACATTCGTCGTCGATTGTAAGATGCGTATACGCATCCGTGATGTCAAGATGACAGAACCACTTTGCGCCTCGCATCTTGTCAAAGATGCACTCCACTCGTGGGATTGGGTGTTCGTCGACGATCAGCTGAGGATTGAGTGTGGGTTTATAGTTTCCCGTGATACGCAATTTCCCGTTCTTTTTTACCACCACGTGGGTCGTCGAAGCCCACTACGAGTATTCGACCCGTTTGTACACTCCCGAATTAAGCTTGGCCTCAATTTCACGTGCATAAGCGTCACGTAGAGCGTAGGGAATATCTCGAGCTCTGGAGAAAACGGGTTTGTATCCAGGTTTAAAGTGCAATCTGACGGGGGGGCCTATGAGTTTGCCAGGTTTGTCGTCGAACGAGCTTTCGAACTGCGTCAGGATGCTGTCCAACTGAGCTTGTTGTTGCGACGATGGTCTTGGAGAGACCGAATTGACAGCGTGAACTGATGCTGCATTTCCAAAAAAAGTCGAGAAATTAATCTCGTTTGCGAATGCCACGATCCACTCGCGACCCAGAAGCGAGTCAACCATGCCGTCCGCAACATAAAGGTCGAGTTTCCGAACCGAGAATCCGATTTGGACGTTGACAGATGTGCGACCGAGGCAGGAAATTCGATGACCGGAAAAACTCGCAAATTGTTGCTTGGTTTCCAGCAGTTTGTATTTGATTTTGGCACTGTCAAGCTTTTGTTTGCTCATGATTGCGCATGGCGCGCCAGTGTCGATTTCCGTTTTGACGTTACGACCGTTGCGGAGAACATCAAGCACGACCTTCCCAGAGAATTTGACGGCGTTGATAGCGTCAATTTTGTTGAGACGTCGTATCTGGTCAACTTGTTCAGCTGGAAACTCTTCTTCAGAGTCCGAGCGGTCTTTGACTTGTCGGACATTCCCAGATTTGCAAACAGGAGCGATGTGACCCTTCTTATTACAGGTGTTACAGATGGCGTCACGATACGGGCATTGCGAACGAGCATGATGACCTCCGCAGCCCTGACAGGCCCATTGCCTATCCTGACTTGGACGCGGATGATAAGGCAACCCGGCGGGTTTGTGTACTCCTTGGAACTGTGAATGAGGTCTGCCTCGATTTGGACGTTGTGTGTACTTCAGTTTTGGAGGTGCAAATCCTAACTTGTTTGTTGGTTCCGCCTTGTTTTTCACTGTGTCTGATGTCAAACGAGTCGCTTCGAGAGAATTTGCGACCTCGAACGCTTCCGTAAATGATGCTGGTTTTTTCGCAATGATCTCATCACATGTCACTTGCGATTCGAGTCCGAACAAAAGTTGTTCGATGAGCATTCTGTCCAAGAAAGCGTCGAATTCACAATACACTGCACCTTGTTTAAGCCTGAGGGCAAAGTCTGCGACTGATTCGCCCGAATTTTGTGTGAGTTTACGAAATTTGATACTCTCAGCAAACTTGTTTTTTGCGTGATCAAAATGTTTTATGAGGGTTTGCTGGATTTCGGCATATTCTAGGGCCTGAGGTAGCCGAGGGCTAATTAAAAACTTCAGCGCGTCATTCAGCTCTCTGCCCATGTAAACACGAGCATAGTTGGCGTGTTGTTCGACAGGTACTTAGTTCCAGAGCCCAGGAGAAACGCGTGAAATAGTCCTTAACGGTGGTAAACTCTGTCGGGCGGTATTCAGCCATGTTGAAGCGAGGTGCGCGGGAATGTCCCTTATTGGCTGCATTAGCTGCGTCGGCAAGATTGGGAGCTGCAGCGGCGGCAGCGGCCGGTAACGAAGCTCGAAATGCCCGAGACAACATGGCGGCCATAGATTCCAAAAGTTCCGATGGAATTTCTGGCGGGTCGGCCATTGTGGCTTGGAATTGATGACAGCAGCAAGTACTACCAAGGCAATGGTGCGTAGGTGATCCTGATAACAGGCACTTGAAACCGGCAGGGTACAAAAATCACTCGAGGTTATAGGTGCACGATGCCCATAGAGTCTTTATCCGACTTTTGACACCACTTTTATGTTTGTGGGTAACTCTGATACTAAATAACAGTAAGGATTGATCAGAACTCAATTGTTTATTGTAATTTGAGAGGTACAATGTTGACTCGAACAGATTGGACTCGAATGACAGATTGAAACGCCACGCGACTCGAACAGATGACACCCCTGTCAACTCACAACCTTAAGCCCAATACACAACATACTCTTACAAAAATGAGCAGAAGACAGATTATAAACGAAGTACATAGACCCGCCCGCAAAAACTTTAAGCGTCGTCGTGTAACGATTAAAGGTAAAGATGACCTGTGGCAGGCACACTTAGTTGATATGAGTTCATATGCGAAAGAAAATCAAAACTTTCGTTTTTTGCTAACTGTCATTGATACATTTTCTAAATATGCATGGGCTTTACCAATTAAGGACAAAGATGGGATAGAAGTCACTAAAGCAATGCAACTAATTTTTATTCAGGGCCGTATCCCAAGAAACTTGCAAACAGATGATGGGAAAAAGTTCTACAACAAGTCGTAAAAGCGCCTGATGGAAAAATATGATGTTAATCATTACTCAACTTTTAGTTCTTTAAAGGCGTCAATTGTGGAAAGATTTAATAGAACGTTAAAAAATATTATGTGGAAGGAATTTAGTATGAATGGTAACTATCATTGGCTGAGTATGTTGGACAAGTTAACAGGTAGATATAATAGAACAAAACATCGAACTATTAAGATGAGGCCCATAGACGTAGGTCCTGCTGATGAGGTTCGCTTATTGCTAACGGTGTATAAAAAGCCAAAATCAAAGTCGAGCCCGAAGTACAAAGTAGGAGACTTTGTGCGTATAAGTAGATATAAACATGTTTTTGAAAAAGGGTACACCCCGAACTGGTCTACTGAAATTTTTAAGATAAAAGAGGTAAAAAAGACTTATCCAGTAACTTACATTCTTGAAGACTATCAATGAAATATAATACAGGGTGCTTTCTACCAGCTTGAACTAACTCCCGTCAGATATCCCGAACTTTACCTTGTGGAAAAAGTTTTAAAACGACGAGGGGATAAAGTGTATGTTAAATGGCTTGGGTTCCCACAACAGCACAACACATAGATTAATATAAAAGACGTTTTATAAGTGGTCTTTATTGCAGTCATAATGTTGACCTTAAAGCGTGAATCTGACCGACTAAAAACATTTAAGAATTTATCTTTGGATGACAGGAAATCATACAAGTTAGCAAGAAGTGGGTTCTTTTACACCAACGTGAGAGATATAGTAAAATGTTACTTTTGCTGTATGGAAATGACCGCCTTAAACTCACCTGACGATATTGAGGCAGAACATCTTCTACGTTCACCTAACTGCATCTATGCAAACGGTGAGGATGTGTGTGGACCATACAAAAATCGAAAGACACCATCAAAATTCGCACGCTGGGCCCTAAACACTTTTAAAGTTCTAGGAGGATCGTTCATTTTGTTCGGTCTAGATTGCGAGATGTATTATTTTTACGAACACTTTACACGAAAATGAAAAAGCAAGTGAGTTTCCAAAAACTGCCGGAAATTAAATATCTATGTGTCTGGAGTTATGCCTACCGAAGTGCCCGGAAAGGGCTATGGGAAATTGATGAGCTGGACCGATGCAGATTTAAGATGCGTATTTCTCAATGTAGTGTAGTTTTGGTCCCCATTTTACAACCGTCGCACAGACATACTATCTCTGCTAAACGATTTTACCTGCAATAAAATTATTTTAACTCAGATGAATTTGTTTGTTATTCATGCAACCTGTTTCTATTCCCTCACCTTCACCCATATTTCGTGTCATCCACAGCGGTCATTGACTACAGGGAAAACTAAAACAAAATCTCTCGCGTGACAAATTTTTCCTTTTTGCCATCTTCCCAACTTCGCTTCTTCCGATCACAGTGTTCAGACAGCGCGAAACAAAGCAGCCCACGTATCCACACATGCACTGCAAATTTTTGTATCACTCTTTTTGCATAATCGCTTCTTTTGGTCACTGTGTACAGCGATTCTTTATATTTTCCTGATTCCCGCTTCGTCTCTTCTGACCGCTCCGGATCGCAGTTTTTTCCCTTTTTTTCCCACCTCATTTTGTCGCGACATTTCTACCGATCACCGCGTCCACAACAATTGCCACATTCTGCATCGGATGCCCGCGCTTCCTACATCTTTACCACTTTTCTCACCCACAGAAAGTATCCGACTCACCCTGCCCAACTCTTTCACTCCCGACCGCAAGCTGGAAAAATTACTAGCTCTCCCCTCCAGCCAACCACTACAACAACAAAACCCTGCTTTTTTCTTTTTGTCTCCAAACAAGTGCAACCAGGACGTGTCTATCTAGCTCCCACCTCAAGATAATCTTTTGGCCGGTGGGAACAAGTATCCCGCAAAAACAACCCGGTGGGGTACCTATAATGCTGTCCCTACGTCGCCTAGTGCACTTTGTAGGAGAGGTGGGTTCCTTACTACTCTGGTGGCTCTCCCCTGGGGTCATAAGAGCTTCGTGCTTTTCCAGATCCACCTTCTTTGCCCGAAGTATGTGCTGCACCTGACGCGACACCACTGCCCCGTTTTCCTTCGTCTGGAGCAAGATGTCCACTATCGTCTTGGGTAAGATCTCCCCAGCGTCTGCTGGTATTTCCTCCTTCCACCACCTCCATTTGGTGCACTGGAAGAAGGTGTGTTCTGCGTCGTCGTTAACCCCGGGATAGTACAGACAGTTGTCTGACTCCGCTTTTCCCATTTTATGCAGGTATCCCCTGAAGTATCCATGGCTGCTCAACAGCTGCGTCAGATAGTAGTCCGTCTCCCTGTGTCCTGTCGTTAGCCAGCGGTTGATATCGCCGATAAGGCGTGCCGTCCATCTGCCTCTTGTTTCCCGTTCCCAGGTATCCTGCCAGGCCGCCATCGTGTGTCGTCTCTCCTCTGTGGTCACTGCTTCCCTGTCCGCTTCGTGCTTCCTGTGGAAGACTGACCTGCGCTCCTTAGCGAGCAGGTGGATCGGGGTGACTCCGGCTATGACTAGGATCGCTGGACCCGAGACTGTGCGGTAAGCGAATGCCACCCTTAAGGCCCCTCTTCTCTGCACCTGTGCTAACCTCATCTTGTACGATTCCTTATCGAGTGCGTCGGCCCAAACCTCCGCGCTGTACAGAAGGACTGATTGTACTGCACTCATTAGCAAGCGACGCTTGCTCGGGCGTGGCCCCTCGACATTTGCCATTAGCCTGCCCAGGGCCGTGACGCTCTTCGCTGCCCTTTCCGCGGTGTCCTTGATCTGCTGGAAGAAGTTAATTTTGCTGTCGATGAGAAGGCTGAGATACTTCAACGTCAGTTTGCTATTCACAAGCTCATCGCCAACTAGCACTGGGAGGAGCGTCGGGATTCTCTTTTTGGTGAGGACCACGACTTCCGTCTCATTTAGCGCCATTTACAATCCGTGTGTCGTCATCCATTTGATTATGTGACGCACTACCCGGTTTAGCTTTAGTTGCGCCTGGTAGACATCACGCGCGGCGATGAGTACGGCGATATCATCCGCGTCATTTCCTCTGGTAATTAGATCCGAAACAAGCTGTCGTAGGTGGCGTTCCAGAGGTCCGTCCCCGGGATCGATCCCTGTGCTGCTCCTGATTTCAGTCTCTTCATGCGTTGACCCTCCATTGTCTCGTAAAGCAGGTACCGGTCCTTCAGGTAGTTGTCGGCATACTCCAGTATAGGGCGAACCACTGTCAAAAAGAGTGTTTTCGTGATATGCGGATCGTCAAATTCCTTGGACCATCGTTTAACAAACCCCAAGGTAACATTTGCTTTGGCTATAATAGCATCGATGTGGACCTCAAAGGACATACGGAAATTCAGAATAACACCCAAGTCCTTGGTCTTATCAATACGAGCAAGAGGATGACCCTTCCAAAGAGTAGGTGAAATTCGAGGGGACATTCTTACGGGAGAAAGACATACAAGTACACTTACTAATATTAAGATTGAAACGATTAATAGAGCACCATTTATTGAAGGTGTCTAAGTCAGAGTTTAAAAGGTCAGAGTCCATCTCATTGGATATGATTCGGAAGATCTTGGAATCGTCAGTATAGCATAGGATTGTTATATATTCTGGGTAGGAATATATAGCAATTGAGAATTATCCCCTTAATGCTGGGGACTAATTCTCTTTTTATGATTGCTCCTGGGTCCGCAAATGAGAAGGCACTGTCACTGTGTTTTAATTGTTTATTTATTTATTTATTTCCACTTATTTATTTATTCATTTATTTGTTTTCTCTTAGAATCGTAAATTGAACCGGACTCGCGACTCGGGTGCTTAGTTACCGCTTAAGTGCTGTTCCTTGACTTAAGTACTTTTGCGCGATTAAGATTCGGACTTTAAAAGGACTCTCGGTTATTCGGTGACCGCTTAATTATTCTTCAACGACTGACTCCTCTTACTCAACAATTACTCAATAATTACTCTGACTCTCAAGAACTGACCTGGACTCGGACTGATCGGGCATTTATATTGCCTCGATCAGTTATTGGAACTTTCCAATGTTCCAGGGTCCCGGATCTACGCGTCGCCACTTTTTTGTGGCGCGCGTGTTGCATTTCCTCATAAATTGCCGGTCAAGTGTCTAGGGTCGACGCACGCGCGGGCGGTCGCCCCAGCATGCGCTTGGGTCGATGCGCTCGCGGGTGGTCGACGCAGCATAAATCGAGAGGTCGCATTATTGGTTTTGCGACTTTCGATTGTTGTGAAACGCCTCAAATTTCAGACAAGTTGTGTCTCGAAATTTGGAAGGCACTTCACCCGACAATTTATGCGATGCAATTACTAAAATGTGTCCAAAATCTGGATGAGATTTTGGTCTTAAAATTTGAAGGGTACTTCACCCTGATAATTTATGCACTGCGTCATGTCCAAAATCTGGATGAGATTCTGGTACATAACATTCCTTCCCCCTTGGAAAAAGAGAATTATTCTTTGAAGAGGAATAATTCTCGGGGTGTAGTATGTGAGGAGAGAAAAAAAAAAATTATTGAAAAAAAAATTTTTTTTTGTCTGAAAATGATCGCGTTTCCTTCCCCCCTTTTGAAAAGGAGAATTATTCTTTGAAGAGGAATAGTTCTTGGGGTGGAGAGGAGAAAAAGAGAGAAAAAAAAAAAAGTATTGAAAAATTTTTTGTGTATGAAAATGATCGCGTTTTTCTAATTACCGCGGCGATGGTCGCGTAATCGCGATTTGTAGCGGGAGTGCACGAGTCCGTTTACATGATTAAGTATTCTTATTTAATAATTTTTTACAGGTTTATGTTTTCCGTACCCTCGTTATATATTTTTTTTTTTTTTTTTTTTTTTTTTTTTTTTTTTTTTTTTTTTTATATGTGTACATGCTGCTTTTACATATGTTTTTACTGATCTAATTTTTTTTTGTGTTATTTCCTATTCATAATTATTTCTCTTTTCTATTTCATATATGCGTAAACATATGATGCTATCTATTTATCTGCGTCTTTTAAGAAGACTTAAAAATTAAGATATTTAATTGTCGATTATTTATTTACTATTTTACTTACTCTAATTCCTACGGTTTCCCTGACCTATCTTAAGTATGCTGTTCATTCATTACGGTCAAGGTTACCTACCTAGACTTATTTTGGTGTCTTATTTCCTAAGAGGGTGTCTATGGTTCGGAAAACATTTGCGGGCGAGTGAATTTTCGGTTTCGTTTTTTACTTTTTTATTGCGGGTCGGTTTGCAATAATTTCGCGTGTGCTACATGTGTGGCGATATTGGAATATTCTTTAGTATCTTTGGTAATTTTTATGTTGGGAATTTCGGAAGGGTTTGTTGCATTACTTTGTAATTTTTCCGGGAATTTGTGCATTTCCGTTACTATTTTTCGTGGAATCTGATTTTGGAGGATTGTGTGATTTTTATGCAATTGTTTAGTAATGGGTTTTGTATAGTTGCGTTTTTTAGAATTTGTAGTATTTGTGTAGTTTGCTATTGTGTAAGTTGGTCTTTAAATAGGTCGTCGGGAGGCAATCTTCGTCAGTTTGTCTAGAGTATTTTTGCCGGAAAGATTTCGTTCGTGCGGAAAAAGCAAGGAAAATGAGTTTTTTCGATGTAGTGTGTTTGACTGGGGCGGAGACCGTGCTCCGTCATAATCTACATGTTACCGGGATTGTGGTAACACGAGTTCATCCTTCGTGGCGCGGGATACCACGTTTGATGTGGCGCGCCTCTCCGGGCTCTCCTGCTGTAGCTGTTTGGGCTTCCTCCTATATTCAGGAGGGCTATTGGCCCTTACAGCTGCAGTTGCCTGCTGATGGGAGCCTACGTTTTTTGGGTAAGTACTGGTGGGCGGAATGATTGGTTCCGCTTTATTGTCATTATTTAATTCCAATATTTACTAATAAAGAAACTTTATTTCGTGTAGGCGGCCGGTGTAATTTGGTTGGGATGTCAACTTATCCGGTTCCCGAGTCCTGGGAGTATGGCCACTCTAGCCCCGAGTTGGAGCCTGGGCGAATCAGAGGACCTGAATGCGATTTGTGGTCGATCGACGAGGGAGACGTCGGTGCGGACGGCGACACGGAGGAGTTTGTCTTTGCTCGTCGCCAGGGTTAATGGTTTCCCTCATAAAATTTTTGTGTAATGTTTTTGTTTTTAATAAATTGCCCTTCTTTGTAATGAAATTTAAAAATGTTTTTATTTTATATTTTTCTTTTTGTGTTTTTTTTTTTTTGTGTTGTTCAAAATAAGTTAATTTGTCTTCCAGGTCGGGGCAGTGTTTGCCTGAGGGGGGGGTTGTGCGGTTTTGATTTTCTTTTATTTCAGGGATATTCTTGCCAAGAATTTTGCGTTTTCTTTTGTTTCTTTCCTTGTATTACAAGAAGAAAAGAAAATTGAGAAGTAAAAAAAAATATTTTTTTTGAGGCAGAGTTAATCGAAGTATGGCTTTAAACGATTATTATGTACAATCTTCGTTCGCTTGCCGATTTTTAACTCTGTGTTCACTGATGAGGGGATTCTAGTTACTATGTAGGGTCCTATCCAGATTTCGGAGAGCTTATGTTTTTTATTTTCGCTCTTTAGGAGGACTTTATCGCCTACGTGGAATGCTACTGGCCTTATATTTTTGTCATAGTATTGTTTTGACTTCTGCTTACCGGCTAAGATATTTTTTCTTGCGGTAGCGTATGACTTTTGAAGCTTATATCTGAGCATGTGATAATAGCTCTCATTATTATAAAGGGGTTCTGGTTCCCTTTTTAAATTTGATGGGACATCCGCCGTGAAACCGTATAAACAGTCCATGGGCGTGAGTTTTGTCCCTTCGTGCACACTGTTGTTGTACACGAACGCCGCTGTGCGTAGGAATTGATCCCAGCTTTGGGAATTTTCGTCTACGAAGGTGCGTAAATATTCAATCAGGGGCCTATGTGCTCTTTCTAGTGCCCCGTTTGATTGTGGGTGATAAGCTGAAGTCTGTAATTTTTTCACTTTCAATAATTTACAGACCTGTTTGAACAGATCGCTTAAGAAATTTGTCCCTTGATCTGTGACTATTTTCTTTGGAATGCGGTAGCGCGTGACGATTTCGTCGAAGAAAATTTGCGCTATTGTTTCCGCTTCCGCGTTAGGTATCGCGTACCAGTCCACGAATTTTGTCAGGTTATCCTGGAATGTTAGGATGTATTTGTTTCCTGACGTGGACTCTTCTAGTGGTCCTACGATATCAAGATAAACCTTGTCAAAAGGTTGTTCGGCTATATCTGTGATAACCATGGGCATTTTATATTGGGGAGATGCCTTTAATTTCTGGCATTTCGGGCATTTTTTCACATACCGTTTTATATCTCGTAGCATGTGTTTCCATCGATACTTACGTTTAATTCTTTTGTAAGTTTTAATTACTCCCTGGTGACCTCCGAAGCGTGAATCATGGTAATCTTTTAAAATGATTTTAATTTCTTCGGGGTTCGAAATTAATTCAGGGGTTTCTGGCCGTGTCTCCGAGATTGGGGAATTTTCATTTTTCCCAATATTTGAGGGCTCGTGAGGGCCTTTGTGTTCGTTTGGAATTGATTCTTGGGAGAAGAATTCTGCTGGAATTATCTCCTCATTATCTTTTATGGCTCTTGGCCTTGAGTCCTGCCTGGGTTTTACCTCTTGCGGCTTTTGTGCGACTTCTTGTTTATTACTCTGGGCGTTTCGTTTTTGCGCCCGAGTTACTGCGCTTATTTTTTTGACGGAGGTGTCTTTCTCCGTGTTTGGGTTCATTGAACTATGGATTTGAGCCGTTTCCGTGAAGGTTTGGCTATTTTTGTCGCAGTTTTCTTCCTGTGGAATGCGACTGAGTGCGTCTGCATTCGTATTATATTTTCCGGGTTTGTATTCGATTGTGTAATCGAATTCCGAAAGTTTGTGATGAAATCTCGTTAAGCGGGAAGTGGGGTCTTTTACATTGAATGCCCCTTTCAGAGGTTTATGATCTGTATAAACCGTAAATTTTCTACCCTGAAGGTAGCACCTGAAATTTCGTGTCGCCCAGACAATAGCAAGTAACTCCTTTTCGATTGTGGAGTAATTGCGTTCGGCTTTGTTCAGAGTGCGGCTGGCGTAAGCTATGGGCTGATCTTTCCCTACTTCTCCTTGGGAGAGGACAGCGCCTATAGCTTCATTGCTTGCATCTGTTGTTAAATTAAATGGTTTATCGAACTCCGGGTAAATAAGGAGTGGAGGAGAAATTAAAGAATTTTTAATACTCAAAAATGCTTCTTGGCATTTTTCAGTCCAATTAAACTTTACGTCCTTGCGGAGCAAGTTTGTTATTGGGCGTACAATTTTAGAAAAATTTGGTATAAATTTTCTATAGTAATTTGCAAGTCCTAAAAATGATTGGACTTGTCTTACCGTTCGGGGAACGGGAAAATTTTGTACGCAAGCCGTTTTACTGGGGTCGGGTAGTGCTCCTTCGCTGGAACATTTATGTCCCAGGTAGATTACCTCTTTGCGGAGAAATTGGCATTTCTCCGGCTGCAATTTCAGGTTGTTTTCGCGTAACCTGGTGAAAACTTTGCGTAATTTACTGTTGTGGTCTTTTAGATTCTTACCGTAGATGACGATATCATCTAGGTAAACAAAACATTCTAGTCCCTGCAGGCCTGTTAGAACGTAATTCATTAGGCGCTGAAAAGTGGCAGGGGCTCCTTTTAATCCGAAGGGCATACGTTTGAATTCGTAGTGCCCGTAATTAGTGCTAAACGCCGTTTTTGGGCGATCTTGTGGCTCAACCAGTACTTGGTGATAACCGCTAGCGAGATCGAGGGTAGAAAAATACCTCGAGTGGCCTAATTGGTCCAGAATGTCTTCAATGCGAGGCAGAGGAAAAGCATCGCCGATCGTTTTTTCGTTTAATTTACGGAAATCGACGACTACTCTCCACTTTTTCTCACCGTTAGGTCCCGGCTTTTTGGGGACTACGAGAAGAGGTGAGTTCCATGGACTCTTACTAGGTTGTACTATATCGCTCTCGAGCATTTCTTGCAGCTGCTCGTTTATTATGTTACGCTGTGTTTCAGGTAACCTGTACATCTTTTGATTTATAGGTGCTTGATCCTGCACTATTGGGATTAGATGCGTAATAGCATCTGTATGCGTGAGGTAGTCACCTTTTAAGTGGAATATGTCGTTATATTCTCGGCATAGTTCCAGAATTTCATTCTTTTCCATTTTGTTTAGAATTGGGCTCAGGTTGAGTTCTTCCTCTAACCTGGCTATGCGCTCCTTGGCGGCCAGATTAGTGTGTACGGTGTTTCCGGGCGATTTGTAATTATTATATGCGCTCTCGGACCGTGTAACACTAGTTTTATTTATTACTTTATTATCTGTAAATATTTCTTCCTGGACCAGGGCTGAATTCGCTGTGCCTCTTGGGTCCCGGGGTGTTTCCCATGCAGTCTCTTTTGGCTTTTGGGTATTTTCTTTGGGATACAATGGGACTAATGTGTAGTCATTCACCGGGGCCAATTGTAAATCAAGGGCGGTGAGCGCTACTTTCGAGTCCTTGGTGTTAAGAATCCCAACCAGAACTTCTTCTTTTTTATTAGAGGAAATTATACCGTTTGCCAAGAAGACTCCATCGCCTATCTCTTGAGATAGACAGAGCATTTCTTCTGGCAGTTTGAGTGGAACTCTAGCCACCACCTGTGATCTCGCAGGTACGCATATGGGCTTGATCAGGGCCACGCTATGCCGCCTGATTTGTAAGATCGCGGATGCTTTTGCTAGATTTTCCTTCTCATCCCCCTTTGGCTTATCTTTAGCCAAACATCCCCCATCATATGATGGTTCGAGAACATGGCAAGTGGATAGCTTAACCCGTTCGGGTTCCATCTCTTTTGCCTGATTCTTGGATTCAGATGATTTTTGGGAGCTATTTTTCTCGGTCTCGAGAAAAATTGGGTACGTGAATTCCTCTAAATTAGTTTCCGTGCGAGGAAACCGAAGTTCTTGATTTGGGCCCTCAACATTACAGTTTTGGGCAAGAAAGTCGTTGCCTAACAGGCCGTCGTGGGAGAGGCCTGAAGTATTTTCTATTACCTGGAAAGTGCAGGGTGTTTTAATTACCTTGTGTTCATTTAATTTTGTAACAAGGTTTCCCTGACAGCTTCCCAGAGTGTATCCCGTGCCAAAAGGAGTTTGCAGGGTAAGAATCTTCTCGGCGTTTATTAGCTCGGAAGATTTCAAAGCTTGTTTTTTAATTAAGCTTATCTCAGCGCCCGTGTCCACCACTAGCTGAGTCTTTTCCTTAAGGCCAAAGTCTAGGGGGAGGTGTACTACAGGAGTACTTGGTTTGGGCGGCTGAGAGTACCCTGATTTTTTAATATTTGTTTTTACTGTCGAGCCGGGGATTTCGGGCCCGACTCGCTGTCGTTTCCCGATTTCCGGCTTTGATATTTCTGCTTTTGCTGGCACACTTTTTCTTCATGCCCGCGGCGGCCGCACCATTCGCAATTTACTTGCACGTTATAAACGCGGCGATTCCTGTCATTATTTTCGGAAGTAGCCGGTTGTGCGTATCTGCGGGGTGGGTTACTGCCGCTACGGCATGTTTTAACGTCGTGCCCCAGTTTGTTGCATTTTGTACAAACTGGAGTATTTTTTCTTTTATAACACTCATCGTAAGTGTGTCCGCGTTTGGAGCAATAGCTGCACGTAACGTTGGCGGGGAGCTTAGATGCTCTACCGGCGCCTGGATTACTTACTTTTGGTGACGATTTGTTTGCGGAATTGCCTGTTGGAGGCTGCGCGTACGTTTGCATCTGACCGGCGGCTACGTGTGGGTACCCATATACCGCATTTGAGTACGCAGCGGTCATATTAGTGCTAACTGGGTATCCCCACGGATCGCTGTAAGCTGAGAGTACCGGTGGGTGTGATGTACACTGAATATTTTCCTGGGGGCCCGCGAAGGTATTGCTGGGTAAATGGAAGGCTCCTTGTTGGAGTTTCTCCATATCCAGCGCCTTTTTCACTAACTGTTCAAAGTCAGGCTCGCTCAGTGTTAGTAAGTACTGGCGAAGGTAGGGGCTCATAGTACCTGTGCGCAAGGCGTTTTGCGCAAAATCTTCTAATTGGCAATTTACTATTGCCGCCGCTTCAGCACCGTATTTCGTTTCTGCTGTTTCTTTGCAGAGTGCTAGTGCTTTTCGGATACGTGATATAAATCGAGGCAAATCTTCCATGGGAAATTGCCTCATTGATATTAATCTATTTACGAGCTCTTGATGAGTCTCGCGGGGTAAAAAGGTAGCGTTTAGCTTGTCCTCTATTTCTTTAAAGGTCGTGGGCTCCTCTGTGGATAGAAGCTGATATGCTTCTCCTCGGAGCCTAGTGGGAATCATTTTTAAGAAAATGGGCTTGTCGCTTTCTGACAGGCATTCTAGGCAACGTCTGCAGCAGCCCAAAAAGGTCTGGAGTTCGTTGCTCAGGTTAGGCCCTGGCTCTCCAGAGAAAATTGGTACTATTTGAGTCAAATTCCGTGTGACTTCAGTATAGTTGGCCATGATCACTATATTTTTTGGGAAATTGGATGCACTAGGAACTTGTGAATTTTCTAATTCGCCCGATTGGTCTGAGCTGGAGAAAGACGCGCTCAACCAATTTAACAACGTCGCGGTAGCCGAAGATTCACTCTCACTTTCACTGCTTAATTCTAATTCGCGACTTAATTCGGGCTCGGACTTACTTTGCCCTTTATCTAATAGAAAGCACGGAAATCCTTTGAAATCCCTTAAGGATTCTTGGAATCGCTCTGTATCTCCTTTAAATTGTTCAATCTGAGCTTGTCTTAATTCACCTGTGAGATGAATTTGCTTGCTCAGTTCTTCAATTTGGGAGATCGAGATTCCGCCGGAATTTCGTGCTTTTTCTAGTAAACTACTTAAGTGTTTTTTAAGACTTACGGCTACTTTTCCCGATGTCGCTGCTCCGCGGGGGATGATCGTCCCGCTTCTTAGCTTGATTCCCTGTTGTGGGTGAGGAGTTGAGGTGCTGGGGGTGTCCCTCGATGTCCTAGGTTGCGGTCTAGGTGTTGATGGGTCCCTCGATGTCTGTATTGAAACTCGCTGTGCTGGGGCGTTGAGTTGCTCCCTCGGCGGCTGTGATGTTGAAGAGTCGTCTGCCGAATATGGTCCGGTGTGTGTCCTAAGTCCGCTTGGCTCGTCTTCCTTCGAATTATTGGTGGGCTCCTGATCTGGCATCCACTCGTTGTCTGGTGCGAGGAACTGTAGCGCTCGCTTGATGTCTTCTTTTCACAAGAAGTTAGGTACTTGCGTGCTCGCCTGGAGCAGAGGCAATTAAAGTTGAGTACCTTTGATTTTGGGTAATTGCTTGCTCGCCTGGAGCAGAGGCAACTATAGATGTTTACCCGGGAGCGTTGGGGCTCGTTGCTCGTTGTAAAGTGTGCGCCTGAAGCTAGCTGCTGCTTCAGGTTAAGCGTAATAACTTTTTACGCTGCACTTAAGCAACTATTGAACCCTTGTTCGTGGATCAAGGCTTTTCAAGCTGTTACGGTTTTTAGACTGTTAAAAACCAGGCTTCCCTGATCCTACCGGCTGCGCCAAATTGTTATATATTCTGGGTAGGAATATATAGCAATTGAGAATTATCCCCTTAATGCTGGGGACTAATTCTCTTTTTATGATTGCTCCTGGGTCCGCAAATGAGAAGGCACTGTCACTGTGTTTTAATTGTTTATTTATTTATTTATTTCCACTTATTTATTTATTCATTTATTTGTTTTCTCTTAGAATCGTAAATTGAACCGGACTCGCGACTCGGGTGCTTAGTTACCGCTTAAGTGCTGTTCCTTGACTTAAGTACTTTTGCGCGATTAAGATTCGGACTTTAAAAGGACTCTCGGTTATTCGGTGACCGCTTAATTATTCTTCAACGACTGACTCCTCTTACTCAACAATTACTCAATAATTACTCTGACTCTCAAGAACTGACCTGGACTCGGACTGATCGGGCATTTATATTGCCTCGATCAGTTATTGGAACTTTCCAATGTTCCAGGGTCCCGGATCTACGCGTCGCCACTTTTTTGTGGCGCGCGTGTTGCATTTCCTCATAAATTGCCGGTCAAGTGTCTAGGGTCGACGCACGCGCGGGCGGTCGCCCCAGCATGCGCTTGGGTCGATGCGCTCGCGGGTGGTCGACGCAGCATAAATCGAGAGGTCGCATTATTGGTTTTGCGACTTTCGATTGTTGTGAAACGCCTCAAATTTCAGACAAGTTGTGTCTCGAAATTTGGAAGGCACTTCACCCGACAATTTATGCGATGCAATTACTAAAATGTGTCCAAAATCTGGATGAGATTTTGGTCTTAAAATTTGAAGGGTACTTCACCCTGATAATTTATGCACTGCGTCATGTCCAAAATCTGGATGAGATTCTGGTACATAACAGGATCTCCGAGTTATTTAAAATTAAGGATACATCATTGATGTAAATAATGAAGAGCAATGCTCCCAGATGACTCCCCTGGGGGACGCCAGAAGTGTTCCTTATGTCAGCAGAAAAAGCTGGCGAAATTTAACTCGCTGCGTTTGATCAGACAGGTAAGAGTAAATTTAATTAACGAAGACAGTGGGAAAACCAAGCTTAGATAACTTAAGGATAAAGATACTGTGGCTAATTTTGTCGAATGCCTTACTCAAGTCAGAGAAAATGCAATCGACTTGCTTTCCAACTTCGATAGCGGTAGTACAACAGTTGGTTAATTCAATCAAGTTAGTCCCAGTTGATTTACCCTTAACGAAACCATGTTGAAAACGGAGGAGAAAAGGTTTGTAATGAAAGTATAGGAGCTTGCAAACAAGCGCTTCAAATATTTTAGCGATTGCAGGTAAATTAGCAGTAGGGCGATAGTTAGAAATATCGCACTTATTGACCTTTTTATGTAAAGGTATAATAGTGGATGTTTTCCAATGCTTAGGGAAGACACCACTGGTTAAGGATAAATTAAATAAATAACACAGTACAGAAACGAGTGGTAAGGAAAAGCGTTTGAACAAAACTGCAGGAATGCCATCAGGGCTGTTCGAAAAATTATCAGCCAAAGTAAAAACGTAATTTGAAACGGACTCTTCGTCAATTATAAGATCTTTAGTTGGAGAGAGGTCAGCGGAAGCTTCGTCTGGTGAGAAAAGTCGTCAGGATCGATATCACAGTGACCACCAGGGAACGCAGTACTTAAGAAATCCCCAAAACAGTTAGCTATGCTCAAAGGATGATCAGAGCAAATGTCACCGAATTTCATCGCCGAAGGATACCCGTCAGTCTTGCGTTTAGCATTTACAAAACTCCAGAACTGCTTAGGTTTGCTGCGTAAGGTTGACTGCATTCTGAGCAGATAGTCACTAAATATTCATTTTGACATAAAATGATTTGAGTGCGTAAATTATAATAGGCAAGATAACCATTATCACTTCTTGGGTAGCAAAATCTTTTCCAAGCTTTACTCTTTAGATTTTTAAGACTTCTTAAGGTATCGTTTACCCACGGTTGCAAAGGTGCAGAATGCTTAGAGGGAGCATAAGGAACACAAAACTCAAAACAAAGAGAAAGATTATTGTAAAACGAGTCAACGGAGCGCAAGCCAAGCAGAAAGCCAATCATTAATTTTAGCAAAGTCAGCCTTCCTAAGGTCATAACAATAGTTAAAAGGAACACTAGTCACGGAATGAGAAATCACAGGATCGAAAAAGAGAAGCACGTGCAGAGCAGGATGATGTCCAGTCTCGGGAACAAGAGGAGCCAGGTAGCGCTTCACGAGAGTCCCATACGGATCCGAAGAGAATACCAAGTCGAGCAATTTATCAGATTCATTGCATATGCCACAAGATTGGGTCATCCCAGTCGAAACAATGTCATCAATAAAAGTGACGGCGTAATGAGGTTTGGAACTAAACGAGGGTTGCAGCATAGCGCCAGGATTGCCAAGTAGTGGAAGGCAGATTGAAGGCACCAAGAAGAACCAGCTCATCAGATGGTAGCATGGCAGAATTAAGCTTCTCGATATAGGACGTAAGTGACGTAAAAGCGTTGAGAGAAGAGCATGGAGGCAGATGCACCGTAGCGATGGAAACCCTCCACTTTTGAAGCTGGACAGACACACAGACTAGCTCCAGATCCTCGGAATCCACGAAATCAAGCAGCATAAAAGGCAAGTGCGGTGACGGCAAGTCACGGTGAATGGCGCATAAAACTCCTCCCCCAACAGGGGCATAGGGAATGGGTACGTGGCGATCACGACGGAAAACAATAAATTCGAGACCAAACAATTCAGCATCCCTAAATTTACCACAGAGCCAGGTTTCGGTCAGATAGACCACGAGAAAGCCCAAATGCCTTGCTTTAAAATATTATATCAGTTTTTAAATAAAAGCTATAGAAACTCTTTTTTTCGTTCTTCTTTTGTTATTATTTAATCTGAACAAAAAAAAAGCAATCGCTTGAGATATTACAAAAAAATTCACTTAAATGTAAAAAAAACTTGTGATCAATAAAACATGAAATAAAATATTTATAATTAGAGACAAAGAAAAATTCTTTTTTTAAATACTGGAGATGAAACTGTAGCTGTCGTCCCTCAAACAAAAGTATTTTATTTTATTTCACTTCTTCACTTGACGTATCTCGAAAAAAATAAAAAAAATTAAAAATGATAAATAAATAACGAGAAAAATAAAAATTGTGCTTATGTAACTAATGAATAACTAATTAAAATGGTAAAATAAAAGTTTTTAAAATCCGGGGGCAAATATTTAAAAAACAGACCGATTTTCCTGTAGTGGCGGGCGCATTGTGAAATTATTCGAAGGAGTTCTATATTAATTATTAATTATTTCGTTTCTTCTTTTTACCTTTTATAGAGGGAGGGTTCATTTTGACCGACAAGACAACCGTCAGCGATGGTCAATTAAAAGGGTAATTTTTAATTAATAAAATCACATGCAGCCACAAGCTTCAACGACCATATTGGGAAGGGTTTTAAGAGTCGCCGTGTTGTTACTGTCCCTGTAGAAGAGTTGCAAGGACGAATATTTTTTAGCCGTACAGCACGGAATCAACTCGAGGGGTTTTCGGCCGCTCGACTCCTGCTGGTAGATCACTTTCTGCAATTGAAGATAGGCCTTTGTTTTTTTATACAGGCATTTTATTTTTGTGATATCACCAAAAAAAATCACACTTACCCTCAAAAAGGAGCTGTGATGCGTTCCGCTCATCGTGATGCTTGCGGCCGAGGAACACGAGCCCCGGCAAAAGTAAGCATTGTACCCGGGGGGCTGAATAATCCAGTCTCCCCACCCGATCTCCTCGAATGAAATGTAGAGCTTCTCCCTGCAGCATTCGGTTGCTCCAGCGGTACAATTTACGCTCCGCTTTTGCCGCCTGCGTTTTCTGCTGTTTTGCGTATCGATCACAATAAACGGCCGGTAATCCTTATCCATTGAAATTAAATCCTCTGTGATGTCCATTTCGCACGATTCGCACGATATTTGAATTAAGTGCTCTAAATCGTGGTTGTTAAACCACTTCCGAATCGGCCACGCTATGTCGAATTTGATCCAACCCTCTGGAAAATAAAGAATTTTTTTTTTATTAAAATTAGGATCTGCTACCAGTCAATTTGTATTTATTTCATTTAAAACTTAGTTTATTCAATTTCTACAAGCCATTCTTGAGTTATTCAGGAACATACAAACGTAACATAACCTCAATTTTGTCTTTTTATTAATGCAAAATAAAAACATAATAAGGCCATTTGCGATGGCACATTGAATTGAGAGCACATCTGGAGAGTGTTAGACGACCGCGAGTCGACCCTTGGTTTCAGAAAAAAAGCAAATAATAAAAAGGCACCACGATTATGTTTCATGAACACATCTCGAAATTAGGCGCATCGTAGCGTTTTTCTCTCGCCCGGCAAAGTTCGAAAAGGTCACGAATATGCTGCGTGCGTTGTGGGATTGATAAATAATTTTTTTCATTTTGCGCCGACATAAGGGAAACGGTTAGCGACTTCGCTGAACCGCTACCGACAAAAAATAAAATATAAAAAGTAATTATCCCATTATATCTCTAGCCAATTGCGCATGAAATTAAATTTTGTTATTATCTCTCAAATCTCAGCGAAATTGAGCGTGATAAACGCGACTCATAAAACCGTTTTTCTTCGATGGAAAGGGGAACAATAAAGTAGAAGTATTTGTTTTAAAATGTGAACTTCTGAACAGAGTAGCACCTGTAGCGTCATCTCATTACTAACAGTCATACTAACCTTCAACACCTGTTGATTGAATTGCCATCGGTTTTGCTTTCGGTAGGTATTTTTCATTAATTCCCTGCTCAACTTCAGAAACGACCAAAGTTTGCTTCATGATGTCCTTTCGGCTTTGTTTTTTATAGACCCACAATTCGGCCGTGTTCACATCGATTCCGCCGACATCGCCATCGATTTTAAACGAGAAACAAATCGACGGAATTTGTTTAATTCGATTGCAAAAATCTTCAGCTGAAAAATGTTTAAAGAATAATTTTTTTAGATTTAGCGATGGTTAATGTGCTTGATTCATTTAATTAATGTAAAACTTTAGTTACACGAGGTGAAGAAATGCTTAGAAAAAAGCTGATAAACTTTTTTAAAACATTGCATAAAATTCGGTTTTGTTTTCCTCGAAACTCGAAGAACCCCCAGCTGACCTCTGTTCAGTATCTGGTTCCGGGTGTATTTAAATACACCTAAAATAATCAGAGTGACCTTAAACTTTTCGATTTAAGCCGTTTTTTTTTATTAATTAAGCATCTCATTCAATTCGTGCATTGTTTCTCTCCCAATATTATTATTTTTTTTATTAACACATTTGGATTTTTTTTCGTTTTTAATCAGAGAAGGAAAATTTCCGCTGTGATACCCGTGGTGATTAATTTTTCTCCAGGGTTAGGACACATGCGTTTTTTTGTTTATAAACATGTGAGGAGTTGTTTATGGAAACAATTTTACCGGGTCAATGTAATTGGGATGGTAATAAATTATTATTTGTTTTGTAAATAGCTGATTAAGATAAACTTTGAAACGGATTTTTATATTTTGTTATTTATTTTTGTAGCAACCCCTGTTAACCGATTAATTAAGCTGCTAAAACGTTATTTGGAAAGATGTCGAATATTGGAAAACAGAACAAGCCGAAGATTAATTTTGTCTCATTATCATGGAATTGAGTAAGATTTTTTTATAAATTTAAAATAGTTACCTTGCTCCAAAAATATGACTTTTTGGCTAGTTCTCGCATAATAATCGTCCAAATCTTTAGACATCAACTTCTCGTCATTATGAAGTGTTGTACCCTCGTAAATTGGTTTTGGCAGGTGTCCGCCAGCAATTTGTGGCCTCTCCTTGAGCCGTAATTTTTGTAGAATTTGGTTTTTAACAAATTCAATTCTTAGCTCAATCAGCTCCTCCTCGCTCACCCGAACGTTTGTCGAACCAGAGCACTTTGGGCACTTAATTCCACCGTTTTCAGCACTATTCGGTTTAGTATCACTAATTTCCGTTTGCGTCGCACTGTCCCTATTATTTAAGAAAGCTTCTGCTGCTCCATCACTTAAATTTGTATTATCACTTTGAAAACTACCCGAGTTTTGTAGCTTACCGCTTTTATCTAAAATTGTCCATAAATTTGGTGTTAGTTTGTGATTTTGATTTTGGCTGCCACCGGCGATTGTGGCACTATTTCCGGTGTGGTACCGGTTTCCATGGTGGTGGCGCAGGTGATGCGGCTGCTGTTGGTACGACTGCACCTCACCGTCTACAAATTTAATAATACTTTTCTGGCCAAATACCATCCAGGTAATAGCGAAAATTGCTAGAAATTTTCTAGACATTGTTTTTCCTCCCTCTAAGACTTTAAAATTTTAGCGATTTTTGTTTTATTTGAAGTTGTCTAATTTTATTTTCTTTGAGTGGCTCCACGTAGACAATTATCGGGCTCAATGTATTCGAGGAATTAAAATGTAAATGAAGAATTTAATTAAAATTAATTGAAGTAGTAATTAACAGGACTTAGACATTTAATGTAAAATTTTCTTTTTCGAGGAATCACAAATTGCGGGGAGGCTACTTATCGATTTTTATAACGATATCACTATCTGTTCGGCAGCAATAAAATATTTTTTTCTTGAGTCCATCCTCCTGAGCACTTCATAGAACTGTGTCTTGCTCTCTATACGGTCAAGTTATTCCTCAAATTTTACGTTTTCTTGCTCCTTTTTCACTTCCAATTAAATTGAATCCTTATATTGCTATTTTGTTTGATTTTAGATAAATAAATTACATCCTTTCATTGATTCTGTAGATTAGAGAAAATTAAAATGTAACTTACATGTTTTGTTTTTGTTTAAATAATATTAATGGTATACATAATTTGAATCGGCTACTGGGCTATATGAAAAATGTATTATCCAGGTCAAGCCACTTTTGAAAAGAAATGTAAATAATAAAATTCCCCATATTTCCCTCAAATAAAGGAAATAAAATACTGGGCGCCACTCAATGAAGTAGGCGAAGATATAAAATAAAAATAGCAACGTTTTACACGTTTTTATTGTTTGTTTACAACATAAAAATTCGTGGACTTTGGAATGTTTTGTTAAATAAACCATACAAAAAAAGGTCAGTTTAAAGGTGATGTAGTTTTCGGTAGTATTTCATTTAAATTTGTTTATTTATTTTATTTGATAACAGTTTCAACCTCTGGAGATTTTTTTAAAAATTAAAATTTTAATACTTACATTTTTTATTTAATGTTTTCCCTTTTTTCGATCAAGATCGGGAACATTTTTACACGGAATTTCCAGCAGAAAAAAGTCTTATCTGCTTTCTGGCACAAATTCACAAAATTAAATTAAATTAATAAAACTATAGTAAAGAAAAAGCGCGCCAATTTTAAAATTGTTCTTTTATTCAACTCCACTTTCCCACTTGCTTAAAAACTTGAAAAAATAGTCTATTTATTTTTATTTCACGTTTTAGACCTTGCAGATTTTTAAAAATGCACTTATTAAAACAACGAGAAAAATTAACAAAAAAAAATCGAAAAAGCGACACGTTTGCGACTTCTTTGGCACGGCAGACGGTTTGCAAATAAAAAGCGGTTAAGAAGATTTTGTCGGATCAACTCGTGATCGGCGATCATGCTTTTGACGATTTTCTTGAGTTGACTTTGTTTTTGTCTTTTATACTTCTCAAAATGAAAAGGAGATGGGCCCCAGAGCGTGAGCCCCGCTTATGCTGGACGGTGGCAAATGTTCTCCTCACAGGCCCCAAGAAGCTCTTTTTAAATTTTAATTGAAAGTTTCTCTTGAAAAAAATGTATTTGACTTATTTTATTTTCGTTATGAGGGAAGAAGAAACTCTTTATTCTTAGCGAAGAGAGCTTTTTTCCGTGCCCTACGTCGCTCCATTTTAAGGAGACACTTTGCCCACTGCGTTGAGTAATTGGCCTCTGTTCAGTGATAATTTGAGGGTTATTTTTTTTGATAACGAGCGCTGGTAATCGCAAAAATTAAATTTGAAAATTTTGAATTATTTTCTCCTTGTCTCGATAAAATTGAGAATATTTAGAAATTAGTAAGGGTAATAAAATACAGTCTCGTATTGGTTACCTTTGGACTCTGGGTACTTTCAGGCGGGCAGAAAACCTTCTCTTATCGGACAATCAGAAATTATTTTTTCAGCTAAAAATAATCGGGCTTACATTTTCAAGCGATGTGACATAAATTTATTAAAGTATTATTTTTATAGGGTTGTAACATAAGCTGGATTTTTATATAATTGTTTTAAAAAATCATCACCGAGGGATAATTTTCGGATAAGGAGTGAAGTGCCATAGGACCATTTATGCTTCTTTTCTATTCTTCGTATTTCTTTAAAATATGTATATAAGAAATTAAACACACATGGAGTTCTGTTTATAAATTAGAATTTTAAATTTATTTTTTTAAAAACATGCTAAACAAAATCTTGTTTTTTTTATAATTTTTTTTCGGGGAGGCCTAGTCTTACATTAGCCAGCTAAGCATTAGGCCGCGTTCACTCACTCAGTGGATGTTTACCGGACCCACTGACCATAGGCCGGCCGTCTGCTAAAAGAAAAAAAAGCAGACTAGCCATTCTGTGAGAGAAATGTTTAAAATAAAAAAAAATGAATTAATAAGAGGGAAACATTTCTCTCGCCTGGCAAAGAAGATCCGGAACGGCACGAGCCAAGTGGCGCGCTCATCTTATCAACCTTAAAAGTGAAGAAATCGTCGAGTTTTTTTTTCCTCGAAATAAAAAGCGAACAGCAAAAATCATGTGGTCAGTTATGGGGCGCATGATAAGCTGGTGAACATTGGAACCACGCGGTCGCGGTCTGGCCTGCAGCGGTAGTGGTGGAGGCTCCCTATCACTCCCCTGTCCTCGTAGAGCTGCCTTCCATATGTTCCCGTCGTTGAATCGGTGTCCAGGGCAGACCCCAGAGTCCGAAAACTTCTTCTTCTTCTTAGACCCTGTCGTCATCGCCTCGTCATAAAAACTTTCTCCTCGAAATAAAATTAATCTTAAAAAAACGAAACACTTGGGGCTCGCTAGACAGCGGCGGCGACTGCTGTGAGGGTGATTCAATTGGCAACGCTTCCGGCGAACGAGAGCCTCTGTCCCCTGGGCTTCGTCTCTGCGTTCCTCGGATAAGTGGGTTTTGCGATTATCTGAGGACTTTGCACCCTTTCGAAAGAAAAAAAACATATATATTTAAAAAAAAGGCATGCTTTAGAACAGGTGCACAAAGCGATTAGATCATTTTAATAAAACGGTAAAGTAGCGCTCTACTTCTTAACAATTAAACGATTAATTCTTTATTCCCAATTTTTTGTTTGATAAAATATTTTGTGTATTTTATTACTTTTTAACCCAGTAGGTGACGGAAACTTTTATTTATTATTTTCCTAGTTTTCTTTTTGTTATGTTGTCTTTTTTTTTGTTAAATGTTTTAGATTTTATTTAAAACTGAATTTATAAAATTAATCCGCAGAGATATGGACGATAAGCCCCCACGTGGGAACGCTAAAAGATTATCATTTTCTAAATATTAGAAAAGAATTTAAGCTTGAAATTCCGCATCGAATTTAAATTGTTGATGATACATTTAATTTCGATTCTCACGCATTAAACTAAAATAAGTTACTAGGAGCGCGCTCCCTCGGACCCCGAAAAAAATGTTGTTTGATGTAAATCGAATTCTTAGATCCATTGCATCAAAATTAACGTATTTTGTAAAACAATTCCAGCTAATTTCCGGGATAAAGTTTTTCAAATAGGGCAGTTTTATAATCAAAATTAACTTACTTATTTTACATTTTTAATTTTTCCCTGTGAGTCACACAAAATTATTAGAAAATAAAAAATAATGTGCTCTAGTTTTTTTTATTTTCTGCTCTCGTTCAAGAGGAGCAAGTTCCGACGCGCAGAGCGCGCGAATTAGTGTTTTTTTTCTATACATTTTTTTGGTATTTAATAAATTCCAGTAAATCAAACAGGCGGCAGTGGCTCTTGTTATTGTCGTTATTTTCGCATTTAATAAGTAATAATCGAAGAAGCAATAAAATGTGTAATTTTGCTGATTTCTAAAGTCAGGGACTTTGCGATAACGCGGGTTTTGTGCTTGTTACGCCGCCGCCGATCGCACACACCTCCCGCGCCCGCCCTTATCCGCTCTGCCTTTGGTTGCCTCGTTATATGTTTTATATTTTCGCGGGGGCGGGACTTTGGACCTTGTTCCATAGAAAAAGTCTGCTCAAGTTTTCTTTTTTGTGTCGTCGTCGTTCAAAGCAATTTTTTTTTCCAAATTCTATATTTAGAAAGCAAGAAAATAAAACTAGAATAAGTTAAAGGCACTTTCTTAACTGTTTTTTACCTTTAGGGTAAAAATAAATTAAATTTTTAGAAGTTCCAATATATTTCTTGCATTTTTATTTGTTTTTAGTACGTTTAAAAATCCCGAAAACAAATCCCAATCTTCGTTTTGCTTCGAAAATAGAGGTTAAGAAATAACGGGATTTCTTACGTTGGTATTAAGGGTTTAATTTTCGAATTTGGGGTAATGTAATTGCAGCCAAGTTCACTTCAAACAATTTCAATTTTGCAAACGCAATTAAACAAAATGGCGAACGGAAGTTAGTTTTATTTTAAAACTTAAATCAAAATATTTTGCTTTTTAATTAATAAAGCAAGTTTTTAATCCTCAAAATATAATTTAATAATTTTTGATTTTTAAATTTCACACAATTGAAAACAAGCACACTCAAATAACGTTTCTTTTCTTAAATTCTTATATTGCGTGTTAATTCGGCAATTTCCCTCAAGGCTCTCCACGTAACGCAATCGTCTCTGCTGTCCCACAATCACCGTTAACTGTCCCGTTGATTTAATTCGCGTCCTTTTTCTCGAGGCCGCTTCCATTAATTGGCCTGTTTTTTTTTATTATTTATATATTTTATTTTTTTATGTTGAAGCATATAGAAAAAGAAAGTGAGATAAAGAGAGAGAGACAGCGAATTTCATTCTTGGTTATGTACAGTGGTACCGCTAGTCAGCTGCGATGGTGGACATGCACGCAACATGCGGAATCCTTGGGCGGATAGACCGCACCACGTTTTGTTCAGGGGACCCCCGATGGCGCCACTGTTACTTAAGTGATTCTGTGGTAACCATGACGCTAAAACGTTGTTTGTGCTGGTGCTGTTGCTACTAATTGTTAGGTTGTTCCATGATGATTTTAGTAGAGTGCTGCTACTCCTCGACAGTTGATGTTTGTTGGTGAAATCGTCTTTAAAATAATTAAAAGTTAGTTAATTAATTTTATAAATACTAATTTAAAAAAATAATATATGCGTAGTAAAACCACCTCGCCAATTGTTAAAACCTTTCCTTTGATAAATTAAATCAATTGTCCTTCGTGGGCGAAAATATGTGCCTGCAATATCGTCACTATCATCCGCTTGATGGCTCTGGTGGTCGCCACTGTTCGATTCAATCGAATCGTTTGGAATTTGTTCGATTACAAATCGATCAATCGATTGCTGAGCTGAGGCTTAGAAAGAAGGTTTAAAAAATATGAAAATTGTATTTGAAATCAAGAAATTCACCTGCCGGCGGAAGCCTAAAGCGACTCATTGACTTTTCGGGTAATTTCCACTTTCTTAAATCATCGTTCCACACCGACTCTTGGAGGATTATGTCCGGGTTCCTAAATTGAAAGAGTTATAAGATTTAGAATAAATTTAAAGCCAAAACCAAGTTAAGTTAAATCAATAATAATCACCAATATTTTCCATCTTTTCTCAAAATCGGTAGAGCCAATTCGAGGAGCTGTTGGTAAAATTTTAAATTTCTTTCCAATCGTCGAATTGTATCCAAATAATCGGCTCTATCTAACTGAAATTCGGATTGTAGATCAGAAATTTCACGTTCGAGAACCCGAATTTTCAATCTGTAAACTTTAATCGATTCGCTTTTGGCCCTCAATTCGTGCTGAATATCGCTGTAATGCTCCTGGAGGAGGTCACGGTCTGCGCCCTCTTCGACACGGCTGAGCGCCTGGGCGAGGGCGCCGAGGCGCGATTGAGCTGCCAATTTTTTCTTGTGCCGGTGCTCCTTTAACTTGGAATCGTTCGCCCTTTCACCGCCAACGAGTGCGTTTTTAATCAACTCAATCCGATTGAGGGCCTCTTGCTGAATTTTGGCCTGAGGTAATTTTTTTTCGTTTTTAGTCAAATTTTTAAACTGTTCTTCGTAGTGGACCTTGAGGTCCTCCATGTCCCTGACAAGGTCCTCTTTCTCCTTCTGCTGAGCCTCATATTCCGCCTTGAGGCGGCTAGTTTCGCCCTCGTACTGCGCGCGTAGCTTGAGGCCTTCCTGCTCCAGCCAAAAATTTTGATCGGAGGTAATCGGAGTGACTCCATTTGAGCCTCCATTCGCCTCGAGGAGTTTCCGAAGCTCTAGAATCTCCCGCTGGTATTCCTTCAGCATCGTGTCCTTGGGGTCCTCATTGATTTTCGGCTTGTTTTGGATATTTTTCGCCCGATTCGCGTAACGCAGGGTGGAGAGAGTCTCGTCGTAGTTATTGTCAGCCGGGGAGATGCACGCCACCATCAAAGTTTTCGTGTTCCCCCCGAGTGAGTCCTGGAGGAGTCTTGTCAGTTTCGAGTCCCTGTATGGAATGTGTTTCGTTTTACCATCGACCAGCGCTGAAATGACGTTTCCCAGCGCGGATAAGGACAAATTAATTTTGGTCGCCTCCTTGAGGCGGTCCCCGGTCGCTCCGGTTTTATTTTGTCGCTCCGATCCGGCCAAATCAACTAAATTCAATTTGCCCTTCCGGATGTTGGGTGCCGTCGAACCGGAGCCCTCCATTAAATTCGATTTTGTCTCAATTTGTTCGAGGCTTATCGTGAAAATTGAGTGGGACCTTGAACTGCTCGCATTCATAAGGGTCGCTCCGACAATGCGATTTTTCATTCCAGCCCGAAGGAGCTCCTCGCACTCCCGGGCGTTATGGACAGCTTGGGTGGAAAGGTTCTGGACGACGACCCCCTCCCCGGGGATCTCCTTTAACTGGAGCTGAATATGGGCCCCGTTACAGTCGCTCTGAGGCTGCAGGAGATCCCGTATATTTTCGTTATAAATCTCAAGATAGCTGGCTAAAACCAAGTACTTCACGTCGGAGGCGACGGAGATTGCTTCGAAAATGTGATCGAAGGAGCGGGAAATAATACCCCGCTGAGAGGAGGCCAAGAGTCCGGGTTCAGCGACCTCCGGTCCTTGCATCGTGTGCGATTTCCCACATCCGGTTTGCCCGTATGCGAAAATGGTCCCGTTGTATCCCTCAAGAACGTTTTCGATGAGGCCGTAGCAAATATCGTTGTAAATCGCCTCCGTCGGGGCCTCAGGGCTGTACGCGTTGTCGTAGGTGAACCCCTTCACCGGGGCTGTGGGGTCCTGTGGATTGCTCAGACTCACCTCGCACTTGTTAAACCCAACTATGCACTGGAGGAAACAACGCATGTTTTTATTTTCTATTTTTTGTTTTTACATATTAATTTAAAAACAATTCTTCACCTTGCAGTTCATTGCTGTTTCCCTTTTGTTCATGGGACGGCACCGAACCACGACCCTCACAGTTTCAGCCATAATGTTTCTGCTATTAATTTTATTTACTTATTTCCCTTTTTCAGGATTTATTTTTGAAAGATGTGTTTCCGAACAAATTACAACCGATTATTAAAAATTCACAGGAATCCGGAAAACAATCGATTCGCGCTCTTTTCAGCATTAGAAAACAAAAACGGAGAAAACGAAAATATCAAACATTAATTCTGGATAAGAGCAATTTTACTTTTTAAAATATAAAAAAAGTCCTCCAACGCACTGCTCTCTGATTGTTTCAAGACCTACCCACAAAATTCGAGAGATTTACTTGGACGAACAAAAACTGCAAATGAGTTACAAGGTCAGAAGGTAAAATAAAAGAAATTGTTCCAGACCACCCATCATAAATTTTACTTCGTCACTGGATTGTCCGGTGAATAATTTAATAGGTGTGTAGACGGTTGGGGCGGTATTATACCTCCAACAAAATTCTCTAGCCGCTTTATCGAAAATTTCCGGCGCGCGATAGAAAAAAAAAGAAATTAAATAAAGTCGATTTGACCAGAACTGGAAAGGGTTAATTACCCCGGCCGGAATGGGTTTTGGTGCGGGAGTGGTCATGACAACGGATTTTTTTTTTAGGGCGTCGTTTTTGTTATTTATATTTATCAAAAAGTTTTTAAGATAAGTCAAGGTTTGGATTCGATTTTAGGAGCAATATTTATTTGCTGAATTTGTAAGCAGCTTTTAGGCGTAAAGAAAACTTAAATTTATCAAACATACAAACCTATTTATGAAATTCTGGTTGTTTTTCTTTTATAATGTTGACGTTGGCTTATTTGAAATTTTTAAAATATCGGTCAATTTTCAATTTTGGATTTTTATTACGCAGCACTCGTCACAATTGGACTTCTAACTCTTCTTTCATCCACTTGGAGAATTCCCTAACTTGTAAGCATTGTGCAAGGTGATTTCAAATAAACTTTCTTCTCTTGAATTTGTTTTAAAATGATCCAAAAATGTTTAAAGGTGATTTCCCTGACTCTTTTATTCTTTATTTTATTATTTTTATCGTCTACTGACAACCAGTTTTTGTCAACGAGATTCTCAATTTGTTGTGATGTTAGGGCGGGGGGAGGCTCCGCAAGTTTCGTTGTTGTCGGTCGGCTGGAGGGAAATTGAATTAAATCGACGGAATGAATCAAACCCTGCGTGCTTTTGAGGAAATTATGAAAAAATTGAGCCCCTTTTGTAAGCCATTTAAGGTTTAAACCACTTTAAATTGGGATTTTCTTTTTTATTTCATCAACTTTTTATATGTTATAATTACAAGAGATATGCTATGAATTCAGAGTCATAGCTTAAGGTAAAAAATTAAAAACAACTTAATGGAAGCAAACAAAAAGAAAACAAAGCAAAAAGCAATTAAAATGCTTAAAACGTGGTTATCGTCGTCCTCTGGTTGTGCCGTGTCTGCACAAATATTTACCTAATTTTGCCCACCTCTTAAAGCTGACAATTGTTGCCATTTATCCGCTTAAATTGGAATATTTTTTTTAAGAAAATGAGCAATAAAAATAATCTGGATCACGTGACGATTGTGCAAATATTCCTTCGTGATTTATGAGCTTTATGAGGTGATCTCTTCTCTTTAGATTACGACAGCAATTTTCAGTAATTAAAGAATCTTTTTGTTGTGTTTTTTAAATACCTCACGAGTTGTGCACATGATTTCAATATTTTTATTTATTTTATCTAAGACAACAAATATACACAAACATACTCAAAAAAAATATATATATATTCAGAATTTTTATAACAAAAAAAAAAACAAGCCATCTGTTTTCGTCTTATTTTCTGAGCAGATAGACTACGCCACTGGTGATGAGGGCAGCGAGGAGAACTGATTGTGGCGCGAACGGCGGCGTCGGGGCGTAGCTCCGTTCCGAACATTTTTTATTCAAATAGTCGACGGGCCCAAAGCACCCGACGAAACTCATCGCGTAGGCAAGGTAATTTTGCTCGAAGGTGCCCCGAATGAGGCTCGCCCCTGGCCCAGTGGCGTAAACGACGACATCCTCGCCCCCGTGAGTCTCGTCCTTGAGGGGGCGCGCTGCAAGGTGCCGGTAGGTTGGGGCCGATCTTTTTTCTGTTGCAATTTCGTCAACATGGACCCAGGTCCCGTCGATCATCCGGGAGTCGTTCGCTCTGTGATCCCAAAACCCCGGCCCATTGGCGTATGTGAGAGTTTCGTAGGAGGGCTCCATGCCCGTCTTGTTTGCGAATCCTAAAATGCCCTCGCCCCGAAGGGGGTACCCGTTCAAGGTCATCGCGTGTGAGTGATCCGCGGTCACGATTATAAGGGTCTCCGCGGAGTCAGTCAAGCTCAGGGCGACGTCAACAGCAGCATCGAATTCGACGACCTCGCGGAGCGCTGCGTGAGCGTAGTTTTGATGGTGCGCCTGATCGATACGGCCCCCCTCCACCATTAAAAAGAATCCGTTTGAAGTTTTTCTAGTGAGTACCCGGACCGCTTGCTGGACCATTTCCGCGAGAGAGGGTTCCTCGGGCTCCGCGGCGATCACATACGTGAGGTGGTTGTTTCGAAAGAGCCCCAGAAGGAAGTCGGTCCCGGTCGTGTTCACCCTGAGGAGGTCCTCTCGGGTGCGGAGGTACCGTACCCGCCCAGGGGGCTTTGATTTAAGCCAATCACTGGTCAAATTTCGGCCATCCTCTCGGGAGCAGACATCCTCGGTGTCGCCCTCAAACTGAGTCGTTTTTGTTTCAGCAAAATTTGTTGCTCCCATTGGTGAGAGGCCGCCTCCCAGGATCACGTTGAGCCGGCTCCCGGGTTCGTCTTCGATCAGCTGACGGGCAATGTCCTTAAAGATGCCGCGAGAGGCCGAGGGCACTTCCGTGTCGCACTCCCAGTCTCGGTGGTGGATTTTCGCGTAGAGTGCCGCCGGGGTTGCATGGGTGATTCGCGTCGTAGTGACGATGCCCGTACGTTTTTCTGCCGCCACCGCCCAGTCGAGGACCGTTTCCAGGCGGCCCCGGGAGGCGTCCGTCGCCGTGGTGCTGGCATCCATCCCGATGACCCCATAGCGAGTTTTAATCCCGCTGAAAATCGCCGTCGCCGTCCCCGCCGAGTCCGGGACTTGTTTGTCCACATTGTAGGTCTGCTCGGGAAGAAAACGGTAATTTTTTTATTGATTAAAATTAACAATTTTTACAACCGACCTTCGCTAGCCCTGTAAAAGGGAAGTCCTCAAAAACCAGCTTCGCATCCTCACCGGCTCCGCCGGAAAGTTGACCCTTAAAAATTCGTCCCGCGGTTACCGTTGTGGGCCCCATACCATCCCCAATAAAAACGATGATATTTTTAGCCCTATGTGTCCCCATCGGGGGATTCGAGAGCACCTTCTTTAGGTAAGAAATTCCCACATTTTGCCAGTGGATGGAATCTTTAAAAAGAATACAATTTTATTTGATATATAAAAATATTTTAAAATTATTTTATTACTCTCAACTTTCTTTAAAGTCGCTCCGGTTGTAAGAAGTGGAAAAAATACATTTAAAAACATGACCGCAACAAAAGCGGTGGTTATGATCACGTTCATTTTATATTCAAAAAGAGAAAAACTTTTCGAAAATAACAAAAATAAAAAGAACGTATAATCGGGGGTTCGAGCTGAGCACGTACTACTGTTGAGGGATTTTATAAACTTTTCGACGCTCGTCAGGCAGAGCAACTGAATTTATACGCTTTTGGGGTTGCAAAAGTCGGCCGGAGCGGCAGAGAATTTTTGCTTCCTAAAGAAAACAGCCCCACAAACTCCCCTCCATATTAACTGCGTTTGAACGGTGACGTTTTTTTTAAATTTTTCTTTTTTCTGTTCATTCTTTGCTTTTTTATTGCAATTATTGCTTTTATGGGATGCAATTAAGCTTCTACAGATTCTCTATAAGTTTTTTCCCTTCCCAGACGATGCAACAATTTAAAAAAAAAATATCTTATCACCTCTTTACAAGATCTCATTTTGCGTGGGTGGAAAATCTGTAAACAAAACTAGAATAATTTTCTTATCGTAGGGGAAGATGCATATTTACCTGACACAGGCGCGCAACCAGACAGCGTTAAACACATTTTTTTTCTCATTTCGCGCGTATTAACAACAAATTTTGTTGCTTAATACCCACAACCTTGGGATTTAACAAGTTTTTAATATTTTCTTCTTTTATCTCTTCCAGAGATAAGCTGATAATGCATTTATTTTTTTAAATTCGTGCCACGTGAGATTTTTAAATTTATTTTACAACTTTACACGTGATTTCGAAATTTTGGAGCCAAAAAACATTTAAAAATAAATGTCGAAGGCAATTCAACTTATGTTGTGACCGTGGCGGAACAACCAAAAACGGAGAGGCTGCATCCCTTTGAAGATAAAGCCTAAGGAAGCGCTGCATCCATTCTCGGAGGGTAGTAAAATCCGACTAGTGTTAGTAAAGATAATTTTTGTTTAGTCGAGCAGTCGAGGCGAGAAAAAAACATATTCTATAAGACGGGTGTATAAATAATACATATATAATATAAAGCTGTAATAGAAATTTAATAAATCTTAAAGTGCATTTTGATTATAATTTTTTTGTGTTATATATATATATATATATATATATAACTTTATTCAAAATTTAACAATCTTCAATATTTTGTGCACATACAACAAAAATTCTTTTTTAACGCCCTCTTTTAAAGAGGCGCTTCAAACATTGCGACGTCACATAGTCTTTCAGTGGCGTTGTAAACACGTTCACTGAGAGGTGCCCGGTGCTTCTTCCGTCTCGCTTATTCAATGAGTGCCTGCCTTTCTACGAGCACCCGCATTTTACTACGCTTAAGGCCTACCCTAAATGGGACGTAACGTAACGTAAGAGATGCCAACGTAACGTGCGAACGTGTGTAAAGCAATGGGGGCAGCCTAAATCGACGTAAGAAACTTGCCGAAGATTCGTCAAATCTGGAAATGTCACTTAGCCGTACGTGAAGGTGCCGTAAGGATCGCACAAAACGTAAGCAAACGTGAAAAGTGTCAGAGGTGATTGTGTCAAGTCGTATAAATCTTTCAATTCTTCCAAAACTTCCAAAATTTGCACAAAACTCATCTTGCCTTTCACAATTGATATCACTTATGTTAATACTTTCGGGGAGCACAATGAGAAACTAAACTTCAACTTTCACGTCACCTTACGTTTGTATTTCGGGCGAAATGTCCATTTTGACGTCCGCAAGCTCGCCTCGTTAAATTCTTACGTTACGTTACGTTTCTATTTAGGGCCAGGCTTCACGTACAAGAAAGAGCTTTTACACGGTATAGCGTTTCCTTACGCTTTATCAAAGAATATGGAACCTAAATAGTTACAAAGAATGTTCACTCTAATTTTGCGACGCAATTGCACACTCTATTGTTATTTTTCAGCAAAATAAAATAGAACATTTACCCATTAGTCGAAAAGAGAGCTGTTTCCAGTTCCAAATTCACGTTTACATTTCCTAATAAGCAAGAAGGACGGGAGCAGTTACAAATGCCGACAAACACTATGAAACAAGAGTTCACCTATTACTTTGCGTACCGGCGAAGCATTGGGTTTTTCTGTCATTGTGTTGATGGCGACCCAGCCGGCTTTTCAGGTAGGAACTGCCGAAATTCGAAGTTCTGCCTCACACATTGAAGGGGTTCACATATAGGTTTGTTTTCGTTTATTCACCATAGGTTTGCCTTATGCGTACCGGAGGCAAATGCTAGAGCAAATGCGACTGTATGCCGTGCTTTAAAGAACAGGGTGCTTCATTCCGATTGAGTTTTTACTGAATGTATGCTAAATGGTTGCATATAAAACCAATTATTTTTAAATTGTCTTGTGAATATCTAAAAATATTGCGCTAAAATATATAGTGAATTAATAATTAATTTTGGAATAAAGGACCACTTATAAAAAATTTGTGCATTCATATTATTTGGGGACCCTATAGCTCTGTATCAATTCCTCTAAATTCCAAGCCCCAACTCAGCGTTGTTTCTCTCGTTTTCACCACAATGCGTAAGCATGCTATTGACTTCTAGCAAAATCGTAGGGATGGGAGAGATAACGGCTCCAAGGTCACTAAAAATGGGAAGTTATTTTACTGGAGCCTTTGTAACGTAGGTTCCATAGTCTTTGGGCTTTATTTTCAAAGTTGCATCCAGAAAAATTGTAAGCACTTCTGCAGTTTTATTAGAGGGATTAAATTGCGCAAATTTTTCACATTATAGTAGTTAAACAGCAGCATTTTTGAGGGGTCTCCCATTTTTACAAGGCTAATTGATGAAAAAGTTCAATAAATAAGAAAATTAATCTTTGAAAAATTGTAATTACAAATTAAGTATTGATTTGGGATTAATCACACTTAAAGTTTCGTTACAAAACTTTCTCGATTCCCCTATCCATTCTTTCTGAAAATGTAACGCCACTAAAAAAGAAGGGGACACATGAAACTGGAATTTTGAAACTTGAACAAACTAGAACAGCTACATCAAAACTTAATTTCCCCATTTATATAGTTTACTAGCTGGGTTACCCGTTTTCACCCTGTGTACAAATATTTTGGCCGCGCGCCGTATTGGGTCCGTTATCTTCATTCTCAAATATTGAACATAGTTTCGCAATAAGGACGTCTAAAAACCTCCAAAATACCAATTTTCCTACCTATCCCTTGATATTTTCAATTTTAGGGTGCCACCTTGGATCTGCCATTTTCAAATTCGCAAAAAAAGTAACCTATATGTTTTGCCGGAATATGTAGTACCTTAATTTAAAAAATGAATATGATCAAATCCAGCGCTTAGGCGTGATGGGTTACCGGTTTCACCCGTTGTACAAAATTTTTGATCGCCATATTGAATCAAACATTTTGATTTCCAATTTTGGAACATAGTTTCGCAGTAAGGACATCTAACAACCCCCCAAAACGCCAATCCCTTGATATTTTGAATTTTTTGCCGCAATCTTGGGTACGACATTTTAAAATTCGCGAAAAAGTATTCTTCATATTGGGCCGAAATATGTAGTAACTTCACCCAAAAAATGAATATGATTGTATCCACCGATTAGGCGTGATGGATTTCCTGGTGTTCAAACATTTTAGTCGCCATATTGAATCCACCATCTTGAATTTCCAAATTTCGAACATAGATTCGCAATAAGGACATCCAAAAGCACCCAAATACCAAGTTTCAAGGAAATCGCTTGATATTTTCAATTTCTGGCCGCCATTTTGAAACTCGCGAATAAAAAATAGCCTATATGTTGGGCCGGAATATGTAGTACCTGCACCCAAAAAATGAAAATGATCGGACCCGGCATTTAGGCGTGATTGAGCAACAAACAAACAAACAAACCAACTTTCGATTTTATATAAATATATACATGATCTCGATAAATTTGTTTATTGGAATTCACTCAAGAATACTTATAAAATATAGCATTTCCACTTTGACTTATCTCAAAAGCAAATCAATTTGATCCTTTACCAATTAAATTTAATCTAAACACGAATATATTTGTTTTCATTTAATCTAAATTCTAAATAAATCATCAATTTTGGCTTTCTACCGATGCCACTAACAAAAATGTTCCTCGCTTACAGGGTTTTTACAACTCATAGCCTCTCCGTTTACGTTTGTTCTTCCAAGGTTGTGACGTTATTTTGCTTTGATTGTCAAACAGGCAACAGGTGGACGGGAAAATAAAAAATCTGTTTTGTTTTGCTCGATTGGTCGCCCTGAACTTTAAATAACAGTTTCAATTGCTCAATTTGGTTGCATGAGTAAACTTGACGTATTACATCCGATAGACTTCTTTTTTGACATTTGCAGAAAAGAGTAAACAGAAAGAAGCTTTAGAGAGGGGATCAAAGTGCAGCAGGAATTTTGTTTTAAAATTCATTTTTATATAATTTAAAATTGATTTTCATATATGTTTTTTTTCTGTTAAGAATTGTAAATTAATTTCTTGGACAAATTGTGGAAAAAATTCCCCGGGCGACTAAAAAGTGCCTCGTCAGGTTTTTCTACGATTATTTTTTTCTTTTCGGGGGTTTTTTAGTGAAATAAATCATGTTCTACAAAGCCAGAAATTTAGTTACATCAAGGCGTCATGGAGCAGTTGCAATCTTCGTTCAGCGGAAACTCACTGCAGAAGCGAAAATAAGTTCCAGAAGTCACCTCGATCCCGAGTACCAATTTTTGCAGCAATCGGCGCTTCCGACGATGCATTTTCAGAAGTCCCTGCCACGACTGCCGATCCCAAGCTTGGAGAACACCTGTGACCGGTACCTGAAAGCCTTAGAACCCCTCGTGATCGAGGAGATTTACCGGAAAACGGCGGATGTCGTCGCCGAGTTCCGGATGGGCTCGGGGCTCCAGCTCCAAAAAATGCTCAAGGAGAAAGACCTCGCAAATAAGCAGACCAGCTATATTTCTGAGCCCTGGTTCGATATGTACCTCCGCGACCGGGCCCCCCTCCCAATCAACTACAACCCCCTGATGGCGATTAAACACGACCCTCGGCCCGAATACAATGGGCAGCTCGTGCGCAGCGCCAATATCGTCATCACTGCCCTCCGGTTCATGCGGTCCTTACGGGCGGGCTGCTTAGAGCCCGAGGTGTTTCACTTGAACCCCTCGAAAAGTGACAACAATCGGTTTCGGATGATCATGAAACTGGTCCCCAACACTTTTGCTACATACGCAGCGTATGCATTCAAGGCGTTCCCCCTCGATATGAGCCAGTACCAGGGGCTATTTGGCGCTACACGTGTCCCCGAACTGGGCAAGGATCGAATTTACCGAACCGAAAAATCTAAGCATATCCTCGTTATAAGGAAAGGACGATTTTTCACTGTTGATGTCCTCGATGATGATGGTATTTAATTTTTTATTTTATAGTTGATTAAAAAACAAACATGCCTGAGAACTAAATTAATTGTTTTTTCATTACTTCACAAAAGAAATTTAATTTTAATTGATTCAGGAAATATTGAGCCACCACAAGTCATATTAAGCCGATTAAAAGAGGTGCTATCTGCGAATGTTTCGGTTTCGGAGCATCCCCTAGGAGTGCTTACAGCTGGAAATCGCGACATTTGGGCAAGTCTCCGCCACCATTTAATTGACATTGGTAACGAGCAGGCGATGAGGCAAATTGATTCGGGTTTGTTCTGCGTTTGTTTGGACGATAACACAAAATTCGATGAAAGCGATCCCATCCCTCTTGTAAGGGATTTTCTAGCGGGCGATGCTGTTAATCGGTAAAATATTTATTTTTACAATTAACAAACTTAGGTTACTTGCTTTCTTGTTTTTCTTAAAGTTGGTTCGATAAATCATTTTCCCTGTTGGTTGCCAAAGATGGGACAGTTGCCGTAAATTTTGAACATTCTTGGGGTGATGGAGTTGCTGTTTTACGAATTTTAAACGAGTTGTACGAGGAAACAACAAAATCACCAATTGTCGATCCAAAACTGATTCCAAATGATCCGGAGAACGGTTCTGGTAAAGTAAGAGAAATTCACGTTAATATGGATGACAAGATCAAATCAGGCATTGCTGAAATTAGCAAAACGCACACTGAAACGATGAATTCGCTTGATATTAATTTTCATAAATTCACCGATGTGAATAAGAATTTTTGTAAAACTAATCTTATAAGTCCGGATGCGGCAATCCAACTCGCTTTTCAGTTGGCAATCAAACAGCTTTTGGGAAAATACGTTAGCACCTACGAGTCGTGCAGTACAGCCGCATTTCGGCATGGGAGGACCGAAACGATGCGCCCTTGCACGTCGGCAACGAAGCAGTTTTGTGATGCTATTTTAATGTCATCGAAGCGCCCCAGTTTCACGGAGCTCCGGGCGATGATTAACAAATGTTCGGCAGTCCACGGGAATTTAACGAAGGAGGCTGCCATGGGACAGGGCTTCGATAGGCACCTTTTTGGACTCCGGCACATTGCCGAGGTAAACGGGGTGAAGATGTCGAATCTCTTTCAAGATGCCTCTTACCATCTTATCAATTACAACGTACTTTCGACCAGCACCCTCTCCTCCCCGGGGCTCCTGGCTGGTGCGTTTGGACCCGTCGTTAAGGATGGATTTGGGGTTGGGTAAGGAGTTCTTTTTCTTTATTTTTGTATAATGTTACGAAGAAAATCGCGTTCTTTTAGTTATTTCATTCAAAACGACGAGGGCGGCTGCATGGTTTCCTCCTACCGAGGGAAGCAAGATGGGGCCCAATTTGTCGACTCTTTAAAAATCGCCCTCGCCACAATTCATGATGTGATTTTAGCTAAATAATTTAAATTTACTTTAAATAATTGACTGTAAAAAATACGTTTAAATTCGTTTATTATGTGTTCAATTCAATTCAATTTCAATTTATTTCAATTCATCCTTAAAAGTATATACAATAGGAATTTTACAATTTAGTGCTAGAATCCAAAATTCATTCATCTATAATATTAATGGGATTGTATTAACAGATAAATATTTATAAGACATATGCAGCTGTTGGGGAAAATCTATTTTTGGAAACCCAATGATAAAACTAAGGCTATTCTTACATACTACGGCAGCTGCGGATAACAAATAATCCTGCGTCGATTGAACTTATACTAAGATCTACATAATTTTTTAATTAGAACGTTTTCAGACCAGGAACATCGAGAAAAATTTGTCCGTAATGTGTTTTAATTTATCATTGATGAATTCTAAATTAGCCCTTTCATGCAATTCAGTGGTGGAGAAGTGCCATGGCAGGTTTAGCATCATTTTTAAAATTTTGTTTTGGGAAACTTGAATTTTATTTATATGTGTTTTGGCACATTCATACCACACGGGCGCTCCGTATAACATGAAGGCTTGAAATATCATTTTATGAATTATTAGCTTATTTTCCAGGGTCACAGTGGATCTCCTGTTTATAAAAGGGTACAGTGTTTTTATCAATAAATTTGTCTTATAGATAACCGATGTTATGTGTTTATGTGTTCAATAAAGTAATTAAATAAAATATATGAAGAAGAAGAAAAACTTATTGCCTTCAACAGCTTATCACTTTGAATAAAAAATTCACCTCACTATACATTCAAGCGACAACAACGCCACAATACCCAAAATTGTAAACAGCGGCAAAATTTTGAGTTATATATTAATTCGTTTGAGCGACAGGGGTGCCAACCGCACATAGTGTTAGCCATCGCCCCGAAAGTCGTAGAGCAGTTCGTTTCGTGGAGAGAGACGCGGAATTTTTTATTTTCGTTTTTTTCGGATAGGTAAGACACGAAAATTGAAGCAGTGATCCAAAAATTCATTTCGGCAAAAGTTTAACTCTCGATTGATTGAACTTTTTGGGACAGAACGGCAGTAAAAAATCGGTTAAATAAATAAAAACAAAACGCGAGGTGCTTGCCTTTTTTTTATTTTATTTTTTATCTGTACGCGGTGTGTAACGATGAGTCGTCTGTGGTTCTTATTGGGGGTGGGGGTGTGTGTGGATGTGTGTGTGTGCAATGTGCAGAGCTCCTTCATGACTTCCGTTCGGTCGGTGTTATTTTCTTTACATTACTTTTTTCAGTCCTTTTTCAAATTATCCCTGCGGAGGGGAGTTAGACAAAACAATTTAAAATAAAAAATAAATGGGTTCTGCTTATCTGTCATAAAGGGCGCCCTCCCTCATTTTTTTCCTGTTTTCTGCTAGTGTAGAACTTTAAACGCCTGCACAGTCGCGCTATTTGTTTTAAATGTGCTTTTCTTCTTTAAAGGCAAAGCGAAGCAAAAATAAAAAATTATCCGCCTTCCCCCAAAATCCCTTTTTATTGGAAAAAAATTAATTTTAAATAATTTATTTTATTTCATTTATTTTTATACAGAAATAGAGGGGTGTATTTGCGGCGCTACTGAAAAGAAATAAATATTAAAATATATAAAAAATCTAAAAAATTAAAAGGAACAAGAAAAGGAGTTAAAGAGATTTTTTTGGAAAAATGCGTGAATACAAAATTGTCGTTCTGGGTAGTGGAGGCGTCGGGAAATCAGCTCTAACTGTGCAGTTCGTTCAGGTAAGGTTTGTTTTTGTGTAAACTAATTGCAATAACTTCGACGTCCCTTTGAAACTTGAAGGGAGGCTGAATGGAAGCAGTTTGTAAAGTAACAAAATATTTCTGTTTTCGCAGGGTATTTTTGTAGAAAAATATGACCCCACCATTGAGGACAGTTATAGAAAACAAGTAGAAGTAGACGGACAGCAGTGCATGCTGGAAATTTTAGACACTGCCGGAACAGTGAGACTCCTCACCTTTTCGATTCGAATAAATTAATTAGCTAATTGAAAACACCCTTCCCAGGAACAATTTACTGCAATGCGTGATTTGTACATGAAAAATGGCCAGGGGTTCGTTTTAGTTTATTCAATTACTGCACAATCAACCTTCAATGATCTCCAGGACTTGAGGGAGCAGATTTTGAGAGTGAAGGTAGAAATGTTTGTTTGAAAAGTGAAAAAAATAATAAATATAATTTTTATCATCCCTGTTCTTAATTTCAGGACACTGATGATGTCCCCATGGTTCTCGTAGGGAACAAGTGCGACCTTGAAGAGGAGCGGGTCGTCGGCAAGGACCTAGGCAAAAGCCTCGCGAGTCAGTTTAATTGTGCATTCATGGAAACATCTGCCAAAGCTAAAATTAATGTAAACGATGTAGGTTTACTTGAGAAAAATTACCTTAGAATTAAATTAATCGATTGCGCTCTTATTTCAGATTTTCTACGATCTAGTGCGGCAAATAAACAAAAAGTCCCCTGAAAAGAAGCAAAAGCAAAAGAAGAAATCAATTTGTGTTCTTCTTTAAAGTATAAAACCTAACAATTTAACTATTAATGTTATTTTATTATTTTTCTTTTACTTCAATTTGTTTATTATTTACCTTTAAAAACCGTTTGTTCCTTAAAAGTCTTCTTTATCCTTTAAAACTAGACAGTGTCGTCCTCATTTCGTTTTATTTTTGAACGTAAAAACGAACTTTTCTATTTAAAATTTGTGCATTCCTTCCGCTGAATTATGGACCTTAAGTTGTAAGCGAAAAAGAAAATTTAAATAATTTCGTGGAAGGATTTATGTAAATTAAACATTTAAAAAAAAAACCAAATCAAATGAAAGAACGACCTTTTCTTTTGTATTGATATTAAAAACAAAAAATCTACTTGTTCCTCCCTACCCCCAAACTTCCAATTCTCCGTTTTTTTCAAAACTATATATATATATATATAGAAAAACAAAAAAAATATATTTACAATATTATTCTTAAAAGTAATAAAAAAGTTACAAAACCATGAAGAAACATGTTTGTCAAAAAGGCAAAAGAAATTTTTATTATTTAATTTCTTTTTATTTTCCAGTTTGTATTTAAAAAATTTAGAAAAATAATTTTTTCCCCCACATCGCTTTTTAACTTTCTAACCCCAAAAAAGTTTGTTTTTTAAATAAATAAGAAACAGTTGTTTGAAAGAAAATGTCGTTATACAAAAGCTTAGGAAAAGAAAGAATTATTTGTCTTTGATTTTTTGTTAGTTTTTGTTTTATAACGCTATTTACAAAAAGCAAAAACAACAAATGTTTTTTAAAAATAATAACCTACAAAATATAAAAAAAGGACGATCTTAGCTAACTTGTTATTAAAAGAATGAAGTAAAAAATTATATAATTTCCTTTACCTACCTGCAAAGAAGAAAAAAAAACGACACAAAATAGACGCACACAGACAAAAATGAAACAGTTCAAATAAAAATCACCATTTTTTTAATTAATTTTTTTAGTTTTGTTTTTATTAAATATGTGCCACGAGTCTCCGTTTTTTGCCAGATATTATTTTTAGGTATTTAATTATAAAATAATTCGAAAATAAGTCAGAAACTAAAGCAACATTTTAGTTCTTTTTTCTTGTAAAGAAAATTAAAAAAAATGAAAAAATTTTGTTTGAAAATATAAAGACAAATAAAATAAGGCATTTAAGAAGCAATTTGTGAAAATGCAAAAAGAAAAGAAAAACCAAAAACCTAATAAAAGAATTGAAAAATTAGTTAAAAATACAAAAATGATAGGACGTAATCGTTTAATAAATGTAAAAGGAAACTTTTTTCCCGAAAAAGAAAAATCCATTAAAAAAATCAACTTCAATAATTTTACTTACCTTCCTTCAAAATGCTGCAGCTATCGTCCGTGATCGAAACCGGAAGAGGGAATTGTAGAAAATTAATTACTTAATTGTGTAACTTTTAATATATTTTTTTATTAAACGAGTTACTATTTTTTTTTTTTGTTAATTTGCCGTACAAAAAATGCATAATAAATATTAAAAAATTTGACTCCTCAATCAACAATTTTAAATAATGAAGTTTTTTTAACTAATTTTGTTCAGGCATTTCCATTTCAATAGATTTTTTCTTTTTTGTGAGCGATGCTGAGGCTTAGTCCACAAGCTACAACGCTTCAAAGCTGACGTTACAAAAACTTTCCGAAAGCGTTTGTTTAGCAAAATTATTAGTAATTTATTTTCATTTAATAACTAATGGGAGGAAGTTTTTATTTATTTTTTTTTTTAGTACTGATACCATGGCTGGCGCCTCACCCAACGAAGGCGGTTGTTGGTTTGATCCGATCGAATTTTGATGCTAGCCCCCTCTGCGGCGCGGACGGTTTCTTTGACCTTAAAATTTAAGGTCAAAATGAATTGTTTTGACAAAAACCAAACATTGAACTTACGCTCTGCATGAGGTTTTGTGCGTTCCCAACAAGCATTTCGGTGGCCTCGCGATCCTCGTCGGAGCCTTGGGCCCCGAGCATCGTTGCTTTGACGGTTGAAAGGATTTTCAATTGGGTTCCGATCGTGGGGATCCGCTCGCAGACCTGGAGGAGGTTTGTCCGGATCCGGCGGTCGGTGCACTGGCGAGCGAGTTCCTTTGCGAGTCGCGTCACGTCCTCGGAGGCTTCTGCGATTTGTTTTGCCGTCGCAATCAGTTCCCGCTTGCTCCCCTTCGAGTCAGCTCGGACGAGCTCCGAGAGACGTGCCATCAGGAGGGCCATTCGCTTCGCAGCTGCGATAATCTCGTTGTCTTTTGAGGACCACTGCCTCACTTCCTGGTGGAGACCTCTGGCCGCGATCTGGCAGTTCAAACATTTACATTTTGATATTAAAGTTAATTAAATATTTTCATAATTTTATACCAAAATCGGTTGATTCGCATGGGGCATAGCTCGGAAGACCTCATCCTCGTCGTCCGTTTCCGGAGGCGGTGGACGACTTGGTGGAACGCCCTCTCGTGGTGGTGGAGGGCGTGGCGGAGCGTAATCTAAAATATAATAAAATTTTATCAATATTTAACTAGTGAAATGATTATAAACTTGCTTGCATGCGCCGGTTTTGCGAAGTATACCAACTATTTAATTTATGCAATCCACCCGAAAATTGCGTCATCTATGATTGCTATTTTGAAAACTTGGCGATTTTCAACATCATCGTCAGTTTAAACTAAACATTTTCGTGAAACAAATTACCTAATCGTGCATTTAGGAAAAAAACCCGTTCAGTAATTATAGAAAATCGCGAACAGACAGAGGGTGAAGCATAATGTTTTGAAATATGTAGTGATATCAGTTGCAACTTTCGAACATTTTTTGTTGCGAGCGTTTATACATATAATTATTTAGATAATAGTTGATTCGTACCCGCCGCTGCCCGTGATATTGCGATAACAAAGCAAAACTATAACAAAATTTCATTTTCAGTTTCACATTTATTTCGAAACTGAAGACTTTGATATAGCAGATCCTATTTTATAAATAATTTACGTTTAATCTTTCAAATTAATTGGAAAATTTTCCACCAAAATATAAGTTTAAACAACAAAATGAAGTATAAACTGATATCGAAAAGTAGCCTATGTCCTACTTCAGAACCCAACGTAACTATGTACCAAGTTTTACAAAAATGCGATACATAATCTTCTTTTTCCCATTCAACCTGATTCAAGCAGTCACATTGTTTCGGTTATTACAATTTTTCTTTCTACGATTTCTTCTTCCATGATTCGTGTTATTACCCACGACGGAACGTAGAAGGTATGTGCGTTTGGCGCGAGAGGTTGTTTGTACACTCGAATGTTGCCAAGAATCTCCAAAACTGTTTCACCGGTTTACATACGGGTTTCTGCAAAAGGTTTATGATTCATCGGCGATTGTTCTTAGATAGGTGTCATGGTGTTAACTGGCCAGGAGCGCTGCGAAAACAAATGTTTCCATTTATCTCCAAACAGTTCTTACCCACGACAGAACGGAGAAGATATAGGCGTTTAAGGCAAAAAATGCGGAACCTAGTTACAAAGAATGTTCACTCTAATTTTGCGACGCATGGCCACTTTTCAGCAAAATAAAACAAAAAATTAACCCACTAGTCGAAAAGAGAGCTGCTTCCAGATCCAAATTTTCGCTTAAATTGTCTAAAAAGCAAGAAGGATGGCAGCAGTCACAAATGCCGACAAATACTACGAAACAACAGTTCACCTATTACTTTGCGCTCCGTAGTTACATTGGATTTTTTTGTCATATGTATGCCTCACACACTGAAGGTGTTCAGAGATAAGTTTGTTTACGTTTTAACACCATAGATTTTCCTTATGCGCTCCGAAGACCAATGCTAACTCAAATGTCACATTTGCCGAGGCGCTCCGACGACCAGGTAGCTTTAAAGGTAACTTTATTCTGATTGAGTTTTTACAGAATTTATGCTAAATGGTTGCATATTAGACCAATTATTTCTTAATTATTTTGTAAACATTTAAAAAAATTGCTATTGATATAGTGAATTAATTATTAATTTTGTCATAAAGGACAATTTATAAAAAAATTTTTGCGTTCATGCGAGACCCTGTAGCTCTGTATCAATTCTTCTAAATTGCAAGTCCTGTCTCTGCATTGTTCCTCTCTTTTCCAATACAATGCTTGATCATAATTTTGACTTGTAGCAAAAACGTGGGGTTGGGAGGAATAATGATACCAAGCTCAAGAAAAACGAAAATCTGAATTGCAGGAATGAACAGGTTTGGTAACGTAGGCTCCATAGCTTTGGTCTAGAGTGAGTTGGTTGTTTGTGTGTGCACTCGAATATTGCCATTTATCTCCAAAATAAAAATATTTTGTAAGAATATTCCAAAAAATTTCAAGTAAAAAACAAAATTAAAAATTTTGGAAAAACGTCGTAATAGAAAAAGGATTAAATAAAATGTTGAAACTCTCCGACTAAAACGAGGTAGGAAACCAAAGCAAATCTGTCTGGGGATGCCAGTAATCGGATCAGCTAGTAATATCAATAGAATTAATCGACTTACCTGCATTCAGGCTTAACGCTGCGATGTTCGGAGGTGACGGAATCTCTGGGGTTTGAACGATGGCGCCTCGGACGCCTCGGACAGCTGCTAGAAGCTGTAAAAGAAAATTATATTATATCTCAAGAAATTTAAAACAAAACACAAAGACACTCCACCTGCTTGTTGGAGTCTCTCCACACTGAAGCAGCCCCAGAATCGTTGATGTTCGCCGCAACAAGTTTTGCTTCGTGGACCATGCTTGGAAGCGCCCTTTCGAGGCGATTGGCAGCATTTGTTAGTTTTGCCGTAAATTCGGAATCCTCAGAATTTTCGCCTTCTTGTTTCCCGACGAGAAGAACTCGGTTAACCAGTCGGGCAATGTTCGAAGTGTTGTCAACCATTTTTTGGGGCTGCTTTGCCCTGATCGCCTCCTCGCAAAGAAACGTATACTTTTGCATTTGCTCCTCGGAGGTTTTTATAAAATCTGCGGGGTCCGTCGCTTGATCGCAGAGGGTCCGGATGCGGAGCACCGTGTCCGCGTATTGCTGCTTCAAGTTGTTGAGGTGCTCCTCGGCCGCTTTACTCGTCGGATAATTCATTCGGATCCGTCCAGCCGAAATTAATTGAGGCGTCAGGCTGTCCACCTGAGCCGCTGACGAGAGGAGAATTTCGGCAATTCTTTTATTTCCCCCCGAGCCGCCAGCGGCGACCATGCGGCTCGTCCGGGATGCGCGGTCGCTAAACGTTTGGAGATTATTTGATTTTTGATTAAAATTCTGTTCTCTGCCGGGGGTAGCCTCGGGCACGTTGACCGCTTCGGTAAATTGTTTCAGCGGCGTTGAGACATCCATGAAATCCTCAACAACTCGGTTGACCAACGCGTTTTGAATTCTCTGTTTTAATTCGTGCAATTTTTGGCTCAGCTGACGTGCAATTTCTTGGTCTTCAGGACTATCTCCAGCGCCAGCGGCGCACATTTTTGAAAATTTATCGGAGAGGCCTTCGACCTCGTTGCACAGCTGGAGGATTTCGTTTTTCTGGTGTCCAGGACACCCCTCAGCAACTTTTCTCCCCTCACCCACAATCAAATTGATTGCACTTTTCCCAAGGCCCTTGTCGTCGATGTTGGGGGCTTGCAGCCACCTGCAGGCCTGCTCCAGCCGCCCCTGGATTGTGTGGGCGGTCTGCTGGAGCCCCGCCTTGTCGACACTGAGGACGGCACTTAAAACGGCCTGCTCGAGAGACCCAAGCTGATCTCTGATTTGCTTCGCGAGCGACTCCGCCTGCGGAGTGGACCCCTTTCCATCCTGTCGCAGCTCAGACAAGCCGTTCGCCAGCCGGGTGACATCGTCCGTAATTCGCCGGATCGTGATCGCGTCCTGGGGGAGGCACTTGTCTGCCACTCGGTGAGCGTTTTCGATTATCTGCCGAAGTGCCTTCTCGCCGACGCCCCCTTTCAAGGCGTAGGGGTTCGCCAACCAATCGGTGGCTGATTCCATTTTATTCCTGATCGCGTTGTGGAGCTTCTTCAGGACCGTTATGTGGTCCAACTCACTCGTATCCTCGTCGTAGGTGGTCAACTGAAGGACACGGATTACCTCTTGGATCTCGTCGCTCATCCGGGCGGCGAGATAATTTCGGTTTTCGGCCGCCTCCCCGGCCCCGACTCCGCTCTGTTCGACGATGTGAATATAGACCTTCATGCTGCAGATGAGGATGGGAGCGAGAATTTTCACCTGTTCGAGGCACCGCACCAAAATTTCGCTGTGTACCTGATGAGTGAGCTCTTTCTCGCGAGCCCCCACCTCGCGGGAGACTTTGCTCAGGCACGGCGAGAGGTCCTTCAGGAACTGGATGAGATCCTGCATTGTGTCGATGACTTCTGCGATCGCGAGATAGTCCAGGACCCGTTTGCATTCTTGGATTATTTTGCGCACCTCCGACTCATCGAAGCAGAGGAGGAGCGACGAAGTCCCCTGGAGGATGCCGCGACTTCCCTCGATCAATTTTTTCCGGGCCGGCCCTGAGTATGGATCATTTCGGAGCATTCCAGAGGCTTCCTCCAGCAGCTGGGAGGCGGTCTCAACCCGGACGAGGGCGCTCGGCATGTCTTGCTTCAAAATATTGTCGTCTGAACTGTTTATCGTCTCCCGGCCGACTTTAACCAGATTCGCGACCGCTTGAGAGACCGCCTGCACGGGCCGGCTGAGATCCGGCATTGCGTTCCCATCCTCGGCCTCCTCGTGGAGAATCACGAGCCGGGAGACCTAAAACCAAAAATTATATTTTTCAAATATATTTTCAAAATCAAAAGAAACTGATAAGTACTAATTTTCATTTTTATGTGTATGTTTGGAAAACATTTCTTTTTTTAATTTGTGCAAGAAAAGTTGTGTGGGAGGCGTGTTTTTAGAGGAAATCGACGTCCAATTAAAAGTTTTTTTGGCATTTTGCCATCATTAAGCGTATCTAAAAAAAAGATTTTGAAAATAAAAAAAAATTTAAGCTCCCGTCTTCTGGTGATCATTATGTTACAATTTTACTTTAACATTTTCATTGTTTTTCTCTACTCTTGTATTTTATGAAATATCATAAGGCAATTTTGTGTAAAAATAGGCAAAGGGCGTTTTGAAAATGTTTGTTATCTCATCGCAAAATCTCTTCAATCAAGCAAGCGGCTGACGCACGATTGAAATAAGTAAACATTATTTTGTGTTCCCGCAAGATGTCCTTGCAGTGGTTTTTCCCATCCCACCCAAAAAAGTGACTCAGCCAAGAGATAAGAGAAGAAGGGTAGGCCAGTTAGTCATCTATCCCCTCCCTCACTTACACTCCCGTTAAAAATAAATAGAAATAAATAAAAACTATGTATTTTTCCAGTCACCACACCTTTTTTTTAAAGATTATCTTGGATACTTATTTTATAAACAGAATCAGTTTTCAAAAATGTACATTGTTATTTTATAATTAAAAAAACCAATCTCAAGAACGCCCGAACAACGCAGACGCGTTGGGCTGTTGCTAAAAATAGAAATGAAGATCTTCACGGTTTTTATTTTTTTATATTCGGTGAATAAAATTAAAAGGTGAAATTAATTAATTTGCATTAAGAAATTAGAGAATTTTTGTCTCACCTGTTGGGCCACTGGCTCGAGGATGCTTTCAATCGTCTTCGTGTGAAAGACGGGCATTTTTCCTTGATTTTTTTAATTTTTTCTCTTCTGTTTCTCTTCTTCCTAATTTTAATTTAATTGAACACTACCCGTTAGGTTTTACAAATTTAGCAAAACAAAAATAATCAAAAATGAATGAACCTGCAAAAGTATAGTAAGGTGGAGTAATTCGCGATCCCGTATTTTCAATGAAGTTTCTCTCCCCTCCCAGACCAACACTGATGACGCCTGGGAAGCACCCCAAAGGAAAAGAAACATAACAAAAAGAAATATATGTGCAAATATTTTTTTTTTTTTGAGCAAAGACTTTGGTCATAAACATATTATGTTTTATTTAATTTTAAAGTATGACTTTCAGACGCAATGTGTCATTCATCATAATCGAGAGTCGCCCTTTCGCGCGGAGTCTCACAACAGCTAAAAGTAGTCGCACTTCACTGCGTCGCCCCCGTACTAAAAAGAATAACAGCACCCACTTTTTGTAACTTGTTTCGGGGGCGCCGGAGGCTATGAATTGAATGGTAACAGGGCAGAGTACGAAAAATTTTTAGTTTATTTATTCTGTTTTGTTTAGTACGAATTTTTTTATTTGTTGACAAACAGCTCGAATAACAGGAGTTTTTTACGATAACACAGGGGAAGATCGTTTTATAAAAATTAAATCCCACCCAAAAATGATTACAAGTTAGAAAAACGTTTCTTTAAATTTAAGGTTAAAGTTTGATAATATTAAAGGACAAAAAAAATCCAAATAAAAATGAACGAAACTGTAAGTAACTAGGCTTTATTTTATTTATTTATTATCAAGCAAAAAGATTAATGTTATAATAAATAAATAAAACACAAAATTAAATACGAACGAGAGTCAACCATACGAGAGATGACAAAACGCACGACTGAACTTTTGGACGTTTGTGCGGCGAGCAAAGAAAAAAAATTAAGAAATGCTTCACGCCCTGGCCAAAGCCTAAGGAACCCACGTTACAAAGACTGTTCACTCCGGTAATTTAGCTTCTCATTTCTCGTCACCTTGGTACCGTTATTTCTCCCAACCCCACGATCTTGCTAGAAGTCGATAGTATGCTTACGCATCGTAGTGAAAAGGAGAGAAACAATGCTGAGGCGGGGCTTGGAATATAGAGGAACTGGTACAGAGGTTACAGGGTGCCGACAGGCGATCACTTAAAACTGAAAAAAAACGTTCATTGAATTAAATAAATGCATGAGCTTTACTAAATTGTTTTTATTGCAAAATAGTTGAATATTTCTATTGCAATTTTTAAGAATATAATATATTCTTTGTATACACATGTATTTTTTCTTTTTCCTGAAATATAAGTATTCTCAGAGTTTAAAATGTGTAATAAATTCCATATACTGAGTAGTTCACCGCTGGCTTTAGATATAAGTTCCCTTTAATGTTTGAAATGAAACCACTTTAATTTTGTCCAAGGAGGAAAAAGCGCGTGGCATAAAAAACCTCCTTATTTATTTCAACAACAATAATGTTACAAATTTAACAATGATCAATCATAAAATACAACACAAACGTTTGATTAAAACTAATAACAAATATTTAAGACTACGCGTAATATTTTAAAAGAACAAATAAGTTGAATTAAAATTATGAATCACAAATGCCTCATATTTAATAATTTATTTTTACTGTCAAATTTTTTAACATTTTTATTGTAATCTTTAATAATATAATATATTCTTACTCTTTTACAAGAAATTCCAATGGAAACATCTTACAAAAACAATATTTGACAAGGAATTTCCTAAGTGTCTATAATATGTGTTAACAATTAATTTCTGTAACCCTTAATTTATATTGATCCTTAAAATATTTAAAATCCGCTAATATACATATAAATTTTAAAACGTTATGTGCGGAATAATAACTTAAGACAAAGTTAAAGTAAAATTGATTCATCTAAATGTTAGTAAAGTTATTACTGAATTTGAATTTGAAATTGAAAATTGTTCAATCTTTGAATAAAGTTATATTAAACAGAACAAATTATGATGAAAATTCACTTAATTAATTATTATTTATCAATTACAGTCATATGTGTGTTCTCGCCTCCACTGCTCGACTAACCCAAAAATTGTTTTTACTACACTAGCCGGATTTTACTACGCTCCGAGAATGATATTGCGTTTCGTTAGGCTTTATCTTCAAAGGGAGAGTGTGACTCCCCTTCACTACTCACCCATGACAGCAATCGTGGCCTTGGGTTTTTTCTCGGAGGAAGGAATGAATATGGAGTGGCATTAAGATCGAAAAAGTAAATTCATTTAAAAAATGAGTGAGTATGACAAATAACCCTTAGATATCGGTCAGTACAGGCTTAAAATTTATGCTAATGCTTCGGAGGGGCGGAAAGGTGGTCTCAAATTAAACTTTTATAACCACCTGTTCTCCATATGGACATCGCTCGGAAGCTTAAAACTCATTAAAAACAAAATATTACGTAAAATTATATTTCTATCACTATATCAAAATATCCGGTATCACCCTCAAACAAGTTTTTATGGCGATGTCTCTGTCCTCTATTTCCCCAAATCTGACAGTTCTTCGGGACGGAAACCCATTTCAGTTAAGATTGATGTTTTAGGCAAAATTCAATCATTTCCACATTTTTTATCATAGAAATTACTAAACATCAGTTTCTTAAATGCTTACGTCTGAAAAGTAACCCCATGTTTGCTAGGAATCTTCGCATTTGTGCAGCCAGGCACAAAACAAATCTTAGGCATTTTTTCTTATTTTTGTCAATAAAATAATCCACAATAAGTGTAATTACCACGTTTCACAAACTAAAAAAATTTTAAATAATTATAATTACAGCTTATAACCCACAATTAATGGGAATAAAACACAAAACAAGCACAATATTACCTTTTTGCACGTTTACTGGCTGTACTTGACAAATCTAAATTCCCAGCCCTTACATTATTTGACAGTCATTTTGACATCCGTCTACCCTTTTGACATTCGCCTCCCCGAGTTTTTGTCTTCATTCACGTACAAGAATTTTACACAGTTCTTCCACTCCATGTTCATTCATTCCTCTGAAGGTTTTTTTAACAAGTTTTTAAAAGCCTGCGAATTAAAATTCATAGCGCTCCTGGTTTGATTTCAAAGTTTTAAAAGAAAAGCGCATTGAAAACTCAGAGTGCTCTGGAACTATTGAGTTTTTTTATCGAACAGACCTATTCTTACTTTTGTACTTCAGAGAGTAGGGGTGCTATAATTTAATGGTCCTTAAACTGCTGTAAAGTTATAACAAATCTCTAATCAATTTCTTTAGGCTTAATGCCAATGTTTTATTAACGCAATTTGCTGCCAATTAGGGAAAAACATGAATTGCAGCGTCGGCGTAAAAGTGTTTAAAGCCGTGAAAAAGCGTAAAAAATCTAAGTCAATCTTTTTTATATTTCCAAAAATAATAAATCACGAAGCCAGAGTGGCAGGTCCGTCTTCTTGTAGCCAAGTTATGTTTTATTTTGTCCTCCTAAAAACAATATCTAACAAAGTAAAATCAAAAATATCTGAACCCTTAGGAAAGTCAAAATGTTATTAATCGAAGAAATTCGTAGCACATAGATAAACATTTTATATAGGTGGAACGCTGCGTGATCCTGGCCGGGATTTTGATTTCGGGTGAGTGGTGAGTGCGAGTCACCATGCTGCCTGTCAAAGCTACTCACCATCTCACTTTCAAGCGATTGCGATAAGCATGGTGAGTTCGAACTTTCGAAAAGGTTGCAATAACAGAAGCACGGCAATACTAAACGTCAAAAACGTTCATATAACACTTATTTATTATTAATAAATTAAGTTAACATGTCTTTATTCGATTAAAATCAATTGCGTATTCAAAACTAAGTATTAAAACGATATTGTCATAAATTCAATAAAAACCGAAATAATGTCAAAGTTTTAACGGCCATATCTCAGTAAATTTTCATAAATGTAAAGTAAAATTTCAAAAATGTATTACCCGTCAATTTGTAGGAAATTTTATATACATACTTCTTTTTCTATGAAGCAATGCCTAACCTATTTCTGCTCAGAAAAGAGTTATTTGCATAAAAGAAAAAATAAATTTAATTTTTCCAATATATTTTGAACTAAAAATTTTTTTTAAAATTTTTTAAATAAGTTATTTCGATATAAAATCTTATTCTCTACAAAATTTGCCAAATAAAAGAATCCCAAATTTTGCTTCGTTTTCGAGATATACTCAAAAACCCGTAAGGTTTGCATTTCCACCCCTATTTCTAATTTGCTCCCTCTAATTTAATAGCACTCTGCGGCTTTTTCATCCTTAATAACCAATTGCATGATTCGTGCAAAAAAACCCCTTGAACGTCTTAGTTCCTTTTGATAAAACATAATCAATAGCCTATTGTCGCACATCAAAGCGGCAGGGAGTAAATTTGACAGTCAAAAGTGAGTCCCACTCACTAGTCACCATTGATCGGAATCGCTTTTCTGGTGAGAAAATTTTTCGAAGTCACCACTCACTAGTCACCATTAATCGGAATCGCTTTGGCAGTTTGAAGGGTGAGTGTGACTCGCACTCACCACTCACCCGAGATTAAAATCCTGGCCCCTGTCACTGAAGTAAACTTTTAAAATGTTCTCCGTTAGTACATTTGAGGGCCTCGTTGAAATAAAAGAATTTTTCTTACATATATATACACGGCTCCAAAATCACCTTAAAGTTTTATGTTCAAGGGAAAGAGTAGAGCCTACGAAATTCTTAAAATGAGGACTAAGGTTAAAATTCGTTTATACAAATCTGTGTATCAGTTTAATTTATAAGTGTTAACTAAGAGGAACGAATTAGTTTGTTGCTCTGAGGTTTTTAAAGCATCTTGATTTGACAGATGCCACATGACTGACGGTTACTCATTTGGGCACGTTCATTCATTCTGTTTTTACAAGAATAATGCTGTCGGGATTTTGTTTTTCTAATATCTCAAATTGAGCGCCGCTGCAATTAAATTGAATTAATCAATTTAAAGTGTTTCTGCTATAATAAATAAAACTGCACCATCTAACAAAACATTTCTCGACGATACAATTATATAAACAATTTCTGTGTACCACGTCAACAAAAAATAATTCTTGCAATTTGATTGTCTTCAACGAACAATGAGGTGGATAAAATCTTAATTTTGAAAATAATATTTACAAAATTACATATTTCAGTGCACCAAAAGTTACATTCAAAATTACGCTAACATCAGATCCGAAGTTGCCTTTCAAAGTGTAAAAAGATTTTGCTTTTGAATTCCTATTTCAAATCATTCGTATTTATGTTATTTTTATATAGATTAAATGTGCCGGAAAAAACGCCCTTCACCGCAGTCTTAAAATTCGCTGCTGAAGAATTTGGAGTGCCTCCAACGACAAGCGCAATTATCACAGACGATGGGATTGGGATCAGCCCCCAGCAGACCGCAGGGAATGTTTTTCTTAAGCACGGCTCCGAATTGCGGTTAATTCCGCGTGATCGGGTTGGAAATTATAAATAGAAAGTAAAAGCCAATTTTTTGTAAATAACAAAAAAAAACGTTTTTTAATTCATGTTAAGATACAAAATTAAATTTATGCCGAACTGATGACATTATTAATACACTCTTCCTTGTTGATTAAGTGGCATGTTTTATTAACCAACCGCATGAGTTTATTTATGTCATGGGCCCACTCGTTCAAGATATCTGAAGCGGCCTTCTTCTGAGTGAAGTAGACAATTTCAGCCGGACGATCGATTTTCACACGTATCGTTCCCACGTTCGCCAATTTGGAAAGGTACTCCTCACATTTTTCAGTTGAAAGATCGAGAAGTTCGCTCATACGCTTCAAATGAATTCGGTTGTAATAATTTGATATAATCCGAATATTCTGAAAAATCAAATTGATTCTATTAATTAAGAAAATTATTGAATCCACCTCTATTTAATTTACGTGCTCTATTAACCGATTTTTCAATTCCGTCCAGCACTTCTTCCCATGCTGTGTGCTTTGATTGAACACACCAAAAGAGAGTAATTGTTCTCCGAATTCTTTGTTAAATGTCTCAAAACTGATTAGTTCCTTGCACATGAATAACCGTAATATTTCCCTGCTCAACAAATTAAATTTAAAGTGAGTCCCACTAGCACAATTCACAAAAAAAAAATAGCTACCTATAAGTTGGAATTTCTTCAATCATTCGGTTCTTCGACAAATTAAGCATCATATCCTGCTGCTCGTTGTCGTACGGCGATAAGATGCAATAAAGAACAGCATAAGTCATCATTTTCTGTCTGCGATCCGGTGACCCGCTGATCACATCCGAATCTACTACGGCTTGATAGTGACGAGAAGTTTTAAGGAACGACGAATCCTGATCGAGACGTATCATTAAGCCATAAAATTTAAATTTCAAATCCTGATGGTCAGGATCATCGAAAAATTTTGTATTTATCTTCTTAGCAATTATCTGTGTCCTCACGTAGTCCTGCTTGGCCAGGCAAAGGCGCATCTGTTCGAGAATTAGCTCAACCTAAGAGTTCCGATACAAAAATTATTTTATTCAACAAAATCAAGAAGAAATACCTTCTCTCTTTTATCCATAGACCCATAAGTTTCAACCTGAAGCTCTTCCATAATCGAAGCGGCCCCGGAAATATCCCCATCAGCCTCTTTGATAGCGGCAAGCATCTTCGTTAACCGGGCCCTTTCTACCTCAACGTAAATTTTGCCCTCTGTGACCGTTCGCAAGGTGCTGATAAATTTCAATTTGGTCTCCTTGTCCGGAGTTTTGTCGACCAATATTATGCACTCCTGTATCATCTTCGTGACTGCCTGTTTCAGCTGGGATCTCCTTTTGACTAGGAGGGCAATGTACTCCATCATCGAATCCCAGTTACTGGTCTCGAAGCAAATTTGAACAATCGCAACTAGGACCCTGGAACAGGAAGGCATGTCAGCCCCCTGGAGAAAAATGACAAAGCAAAATTATTTTACGCAAGAGCTTTATTTGAGGCATGCCAGCACTCCTACCAAGCGCGTCTGCTTCTCCAGCTGAAGTAGAATTTCGATTGCCTCATGGAATTTCTCGGGATCGGAGCTCGCTATTTCTTTTACCCGCGGTATCTTTTCGTCACAGACCAACTCGTAATCCACCTCCATTTTTTGGATGCGGCCGCCGTCGAAGCTCGTGTAGCTCTCCATTATCCTGACAAGTATCTTTTCGGCCGAATAAATTAAAATTTGTGTACCAAATTATATCTACTTGGATTTCTAAAATTTTCAAAATCAATCTGAGCGCAACCCAACTATTCAAAATTAAAATTTATCCTGCCACACTTAACCAAACTCGATCCTGCTTAACAAAATGCTTACAAATGCTGTGAAGATTGTAACGATTAAGTGTCAGAATCATAAAGCAACAAACCAAAACGGAGAGGCTGCATCCAGAAAAACTTTAGTATATCTACAATTGTGTTAGAGGGGTTAGAATGTTAAGTTATCCTCATTAGAGTAGTTAACACTTAACGGACGGGCCCCGTAGATTTACGTTTTTCCATTCTGACTTCCTAGGACGGGCCACATAGATCTACGTTTTTGCTTGAATTTTAGGTACGTTGCGTTAGTTGTTTTATTTTGCGCACATTGTTTTATTTTTTCTTGTTAGCACTATCAGCTTGTTGTTTCTACGGTGTAGTTTTGATTTTAGGAAGTATTTCCAAATAATTTTAAAACGGTATAAATGGTAAGGAGCGAAACTAGATATGTTTCTCATTTTTGTCAGATTCCACTGCATAAAGGTGAATGTATTTCAGCATATCACACGCTTAAAAAATTAAGTTTTATTGTAGTTACAACGATTTAAATCCATACATTAATGTTTATTTAATTCCCCTGAAAAATGCCCGGAAACTAGGAAAGACAGAGCAGATTCGGCCAGTCCGTTAAGTGTTAAGAAGTGGGATTTTTGATAGGTTTTTAATTTGTACAATGCTAATTGATGAAAAAGTTGAATAAATAAGAAAACTACTATTTTAAAAACTATAATTAATAATTTAGCAATGAAACTAAAACACTATGATTTGGTCTGGGATTAATCACATTTAAAGTTCTATTCCAAAACTTTCTTGATGCTCCTAACCATTCTTCCCGAAAATGTACCACCACTAAAAAATAAAGTGGGACCAAAAATGGGAGATTTTAGGCCGTTCTCCAATTTACTGTCCAACGAACCAACCAAAATCGCCTCATCGCGTTTCACATTCATATCGGCCCCTTATTCCCTATCGGTCGTGTTTTGGTTAACCGCGGGGCTAACTTTTTCATGTGTACGTTCTAAACAATTAGTACTAGTCGCCAATTCAGCAAATTTTTGTACTAGAAGTAGAGACAGCATTCAAAATTCACAAATCACAACATTTTGGTAATTAATAATTTAAAGGTGTTAAGAATCACATACAATATCAATGCACTCTAACACAATAGTTGAAAATTGAATTCTTTGTAACTCTCACCACAGTCAGTCCTGAATAAACCTTTGTACTAGCTACAAGCTGCGTTTGCTCTAACAGGTTATGGGCCCAGCGTAATCTTGGTTGGAAAAGTTTTATATATGGAAAGTGAAGTGTGTAAAATATTTCAAGATGAATTTAAACGCTAATAACAGTATGGAAAAATTAAGTGACGGCAATTATGAATCCTGGAAAGTGTATATGAAAAGTGTGCTAATTTTTAATGATCTTTGGCCCTACGTAAACGGCACCAAAAAGAAACCTACAGGCGCAGGTGGAAGTGATTGGGACAGCAAAGATGAAAAAGCACTTTCGTTGATCATTCTTCATTTAAAGGAAAATCAAATAATCCATGTGAGGAAATGTAAGACATCAGAGGAGGCATGGGAAGTTCTCGAACATTTGCACTCTTCTAAAGGACCAGCGAAAAAAGTCATGTTATACAGACAGTTATTTTCAATGAGGAAAAGCAGTAACCAAACGATGATGGAGCACATTAGAATTTTTCAAAAGTACATAGATCAAATGGAGGAGACTGGTGTTAGTCTACCAGATGAGTTAAGTTGTATCATGCTTTTGAATACCTTAACAGAGGAATACGAAAATTTTTGCGTTGCTCTAGAGGCCAGGGATGATTTACCAAAAATGAAAGATTTGAAGGCTAAACTATTGGAGGAGGAAGCTCGCAGAGAAAATCAGACCAAAGATGAAAGTTCTCAGAATGCGTTAGTAGCCAAGTACAAGGGTCCACCGAAAAGAAATTTAGAAAAAAAATACGGAAATGCAGGCACTTCAAATTCTATTCAGACTCAGAGGAACAGTTGGTTTGATGGCTTGTGTTACTTTTGCAATAAGCCAGGCCATAAAGTGTCAGAGTGCAGGAAGAGAAAATATCTAAACGGCAAAGCTAAAACAAAGGATGCTGCGATGATGATGGTTTTGAGGACCGAAATGTTTACGGAAAATGAATGGTGCCTAGACAGTGGGGCGACGGCACATATGTGTAATGATAAATTGAAATTTATCAAGTGGAGCAATAAGTCGCATTCAATCATTCGTACTGCCGGAAATGATGTTGTAGATGCATATGGAGTTGGAACCGTTGTTTTAAGTCTGATAATATCAAAAACCGAAACAGTTAAGTTAACTTTGAATGATGTTGTATACGTTCCGAAATTAAATTATAACTTAATATCAATACCAAAAGCTACAGAAAAAAATTTATGCGTTACTTTCAATAAAAACTATTCCGAAGTAAAACAAAAATTTGACGGCTCGGTAATTTTGCGCGCATTTAAACGGAACAATTTATATGTAGTTAAAGTTGGCGAATAAATTTCGATGTGTGCGACTCAATACAATATCGGAAATTTGGAAAAATGGCATCAGAGATTTGGTCATTTAAATTTTAAGGATTTAATAAATATGCAGAAGCAGAACGTTGTAAAGGGCTTACAATTGAATGCAAGTGGAAGCAAATTAGAATGCGTATTATGTCATAAAGGCAAAATAACACAAGCTCCCTATAGAAGTTCGGATACAAAAGAAAATGAATTGCTCGAAACAATACATTCCGATATATGCGGTCCATTTAATGTCGAATCTTTAGGCGGCTCAAAGTATTTTGCAACATTTATTGATGCAAAATCGCGTTATATTGAGGTGGTATTTCTCAAGAAACGCAGCGAGATTCTGGAAGCCTTCAAACATTTTCATCAACATGTTGAGCGCGAAACAGGCAAAAAAATAAAACGATTGCGTACGGATAATGCTAAGGAATATATTTCGCGTGAATTCAACAAATTTCTAAATGATCACGGTATTAAGCATCAATTGTCAATAGAGTATACACCACAGCAAAATGGTGTGGCTGAAAGGGCTAATAGAACTTTAGTCGACATGGCGAGATGCATGTTAATAGAAGCAGATCTGCCTAAAACCTTGTGGGCAGAGGCTATTAACACAGCAGCATTTATCCGAAATCGTTGCGCTTCAAGTGCGATTGGCAATAAAACTCCTTTTGAAGTATGGTTTGGGCGAAAACCGAACGTTGGCTTTATGAAGACTTTTGGCTGTAAGGCAATTTCTTTGGAAAAAGGACCTAAACGAGGTAAACTTGACGCAAAAGGCTATGAATATATTTTTGTTGGATACTGCAAAGAATCCAAAGGCTATCGACTATGGGATGGAAAAACGAAAAATATCATCAAGCGACGTGATGTTAAATTTGTTGAACGAGTGGATGCAGAAAATTATATCTATGTGGAGCAAGTGTTATCGAAAGCTGAAACTGTTGAAGTGGAGCCAACTATAAAAATGGAAGAGACAGATGATGATGCTGAAGATGTGCAACAGTATGGAGTACAGACGGGAAATTTAGACGTAGACCTAATTACTGAAGATGCTGAAGAAAAGAATAGTATTATGGAAGAAGAAGAATGCTGTGAATCTGCAAGTGAACCGTTTCTTGAAGGCTTCACATCAGACGATTTTGTATCAGCCGAAGGAAGTGATGAGTCTAAGGATGAAGCAACACCACAACGTAATGTTGGACGACCCAGATTGTTAAGAACAGGTAAACCCGGACGACCTAAGAAAGTCTATGGAGGTCAGGTAAATTTTGTCAGCAATATAGAACCTAGTAATCCAATTTCGTTCGAGGAAGCTATTGAAAGTCCAGATAAGTCAAGATGGATCGATGCTATGAATACTGAGTTGTCATCATTACGGAAAAATAACACTTGGAAATTAGTTGATCGACCTGCAAATAAAAAAGTCTTAACAAACAGATGGGTATTCAACATCAAGCACGATAAAAATGGAAACGCCGTAAGGTATAAGGCCAGATTAGTGGCGAGAGGCTGTGAACAACGAAGCGGAGTTGACTACCAGGAAATATTCTCACCAGTCGCTCGTTATGAGACGATCCGAACCCTTTTTGCAATTGCAGCAGAATCAAATCTTTTCGTACATCAGATGGATGTTGTTACAGCTTTTGTGCAGGGCGATTTGCATGACGACATTTACATGGAATACCCAGAAACACCTGAGGGAGGAGTTCCTGTAAACAAGGTATGTAAATTAAACAAGCCGCTATATGGGTTGAAGCAAGCCAGCAGGCAGTGGCACCAAAAACTGGATGAGCATTTGAAATTGTTGGGGCTAAAACAAACATCCGCTGATCAATGTATTTATTCGAATACTGTGAATGGAAAAATCATAATCGTGTTGGTATACGTCGATGATCTTCTTGTGGCATCAGATGATTTAAAATTGCTGGAAAATACCAAAAAAATGCTGTCGTTGAAATTTGAAATGAAGGATTTAGGTGCTGTAAATAAAATCTTAGGCATTACTGTTAGGAGAGAAGATCCAACTGGGAAAATTGAGATTAATCAGAAGGATTATATTGAAAAGTTATTGCAACGATTTGGGATGACAGACGCAAAACCTGCCACTACTCCTATGGATGCAAACAGCAAGATCACGAAGGAATTTTGTTCAAAAACGCCAGAAGAAATCGAAGAAATGAAGGAGAAACCATTCAAAGAGCTAATCGGGGGATTGTTATATCTAGCTAATAGCACAAGACCAGACATAAGTTTTGCTGTAAATACATTAAGTCGTTTTTGCACCAATCCGGGACGAATGCATTGGTTAGCTGCAAAAGGAATTCTACGATACTTAAAAGGTACTTTACATTATAGAATTGTGTATGAAAAAGCCGATGGACCTCTGAATGCGGATGCGGATTGGGCGAGCAATTCAGATGATAGAAGATCATGCTCAGGGTATGTTGCTATTTTAGGAAATGGTCCTATCTGTTGGAGAACCAAGCGTCAAAAATCAATAGCGCTGTCTACGATGGAAGCCGAATACTTAGCCTTATCAGATGCGACGAAGGAGGTTATCTATCTTAGAAGGCTATTGGGCGATTTAGGTTTCAACAAATTTGTTACTGGTCCTACACAGGTTCTATGTGACAATCAGAGCGCCATTAAATTATCTAAAGACAATATTTTTCATGACCGGTCCAAACACATAGACATACGTTATCATTTTTGTAGAGAAAAACAGAATAATGGAGAAATCAAAGTAGTCTACGTATCAACAAAGGAGATGGCCGCAGATATATTAACAAAGGCACTTCCCAAAATCAAAATTTTGCATTGTATAAATTTATTGAATTTAAGCAAATAATATATTTGATAATCACGTAAAGTGCATTGATAGGGGGCATGTTAAGAATCACATACAATATCAATGCACTCTAACACAATAGTTGAAAATTGAATTCTTTGTAACTCTCACCACAGTCAGTCCTGAATAAACCTTTGTACTAGCTACAAGCTGCGTTTGCTCTAACAAAAGGCAAAGTGATTATATGAAAAATTACTTAATCTAATACTACAGTACATATTTCGCAACTATTTTAATAATTGCGTTATAATTGACTTTACAATTGTGAAATGAAATTTAAGTGAAACCTACGTTATGACGTACATCAAGCTTAAAATGGCGCTGGGGAGAAAAGGATCATCATACCTTGAAGACGGTTTTGTGGCATTTTTCAGCACAACTACAGGCAAGGATATGTGTTTTACACGATAATTTCCTCAATTCAGAGCTTTGGTTGGTTGGTCCGAGCATTGGCGAAAGGCTTTACTTACACGTTTTTCACACCACGTAACCTCTGCGTTTTCGTTTGTTTTTCCAAGGTCAAAATTGACAAACGAAATTGTTCTTCCATAGCTCTACTCTCTCCATAAAACAAAATTAAAAAACGCAAAATTTGATTTTAAAATTAATAAAACACTATTTTCTTAAAGACGAATCTCCAAGGCGATTATTTTGGGGCTCTATTGACTGCCAAATTTATAACTTTCATTTAATTTCAGTGGTATTCCGAATAATTCATTGGAATTCTAGTCTGTTTTCATCCGATATTTTAAAATCATTCTGACGTCTGTAAAAACCCGAATTGTCTGAAAATAAACAAAAAATGAACAGGTGGAGGCAACTAATTGGTGTAAGGGTAAATTTTTTTGAAAAATTTTACACGCTTCCCGTCTTCCATGCGGGGCACTCAAAATGGGCAAACATCAGACATGCAAAAGCCCTAAAAGACGGACACAAAGCGGCTGCGTTTAAAAAACTAAGCCGGCAAATTCGACTCGCTATCCAAGGTAAATTCTTAATAAATTAATTCATTTGAATGCATCGAAATTAATAAAAATAAATGTTCCAGATGGTGGCTCATCGAATCCCGCAATTAATGCCAATCTCAAGACGGCTGTTGAGCAAGCACTTCGGAAAAATATGCCCATGGCGTCCATTCAGAGCGTTATTAAAAAATCCGAACAAGCTAAACCTCAGCTGCGGAAGTACATTTTGGGGATTAAAACATTTAAAAACATCTATATGATGTGCGTCGTTTACACCGACAATTTGGCCGGAATGAAAATGATTTTAGCGCCGATCGTTAAAAAGGCTGGGTAAAAAATATACAAATATGAAAACGAGACTACATGAAAAAAATATATAAGTAATCATTTTTTGCAGCGGGACTTTTGTAGATGAGCCCCATTTGTTCGAGGAGCACGGCATAATCGAGGCGCGTCCAAGACAGACAATTTTTGAAAAGATCACATCTGATAGAGATTTTGACGAGCTCTGCACGGAGGCGGCCATTGAGAGCGGAGCTGAGGAGGTTGAAGTTGTCGACTTTAAAACTGGACTCGTGAATGTAAATTAGATAAATTAAGATAATACAAATTAAAAGTTAAATTTCAGTTCGTTTGTCGTCCAGAAGACTTGGATAAAGTGACTAAAAGCCTCTCTGATAAAGCGTACATCGTTGAAAATTCTGAACATTTTTTTTACCAAAGGTAGTATTAATATTTAATTTAAAATTTAACATATAATTTAACTAATTCTATTTTTAAGATGCCTATTTCTCTCCCGGAAAGCGATCTTAAGCTCTATGAAGCGTTTTGCAACAAATTAAAAGCTGTCGACGGAGTCGAGGAAATCCACGACAATATCCAATCACCGGAAGGGTAGTTTTGTTTTTATTTTAATAACTTGTAAATAACCTTATCAATTCATTATAATAAAAAGAATTGAGAAGGAAAGAACTGCATTTTACTAAAACTAACCACTTCCTACCGGCTTTACTAGACGACTGCTCTTTCACGACTGCGAAACTCATTCGAGTAACTCAATGTCGCCTTCTAAAGCCCTACCCTAAATGGAACGTAACGTAACGTAAGAAATGCCAACGTAAGAAATGCCAACGTAAGAGACGTTTGCTAACGTTGTGCGATTCTTACCGCACCTTTACGTACGGCTAAAGTAACATTTCCAGATTTGACGAACCTTCGGCACTTTAGCCGTACGTAAAGGTGCCGTAAAGATCGCACAACGTAAGCAAACGTCTTAAGTTAACATTTCTTACGTTACGTTACGTCCCATTTTGGGTAGGGCTTAAACCGTGGCAAAGAATATGGAACCTAAATAGTTACAAAGAATGTTCACTCTAATTTTGCGACTCAATTACACACTCTATTGTTACTTTCCAGCAAAATAAAACAAAAAATTTACCTATTAGTCGAAAAGAGAGCTGCTTCCAGTTCCAAATTCTCGTTTACATTTCCAAATAAGCAAGAAAGATGGCAGCAGTTACAAATGCCGACAAACACTACGCAACAAGAGTTCACCTATTACTTTGCGTATCGGCGAAGCATTGGGTTTTTCTGTCACTGTGTTGGTGCCGAAACGCAAGGCTTTTCAGATAGGAACTGTCGAAATTCGAAGTTCTGCCTCACACATTGAAGGGGTTCACATATAAGTTTGTTTACGTTTTTTCATCATAGGCTTTCCTTATGCGTATCGGCGGCGAATGCTAATCAAATGCGATTGTGTGCCGATACGTAGCGGTAGCTCATTCGCTTCAAAGGACAGGGTGATTGATTTCGATTGTGTTTTACTTGAATTCTGTGTAATTTTTGAAATGACGCGCGTGATTTTGAAAATTGTAATATTTTGTGATAAAATTGCTTATTCATTAAAACTAATATTTTGGCATAAGGGACCAATTATAAAACATTTTCTTGTGGTATTAATTAATAATTGCTGTGCGAGTGAAAGATGGGAGGAAAACGTCTTGTGAAGTGTTTAGCGTGTGGCCTTAAAAAAGGCGATCATCCTCAACTTAATTTTTTCAACGTACCAATAGATAATGACAGGCAAACTATATAAAATTATTATGTACCATAGAGGTCTTTAATATAAAAAGTATTTTTCGTGTATCATCATTACGTTAACCTGCCATTTAAAATATTTAAGTTCATTTATTAATTCACATTGATTTATCTTTAATATGTTCTAAACGAATCGGAAATAATATATAAAACTAGTATTTAAATTCGAATTCAGTAATAACATTTAGATGAATCAATTTTACTTTAACTTTGTCTTAAGTTATTATTCCGCACATAATGTTTTAAAATTTATATGTATATTAGCGGATTTTAAATATTTTGAGGAACAATATAAGTTAAAGGTTACAGAAATTAATTGTTAACACATATTATAGACACTCAGGAAATTCCTTGTAAAATATTGTTCTTGTAAGATGTTTTCATTGGAATTTCTTGTAAAACTCTATATTAAAGTAGGAATATATTATATTATTAAAGATTACAATAAAAATGTTAAAAAATTTGACAGTAAAAATAAATTATTAAATATGAGGCATTTGTGATTCATAATTTTAATTCAACTTTTTTGTTCTTTTAAAATATTACGCGTAGTCTTAAATATTTATTATTAGGTTCATTCAAACGTTTGTGATGTATTTTAAGATTGATCATTGTTAAATTTGTAACATTATTGTTGTTGAAATAAATAAGGAGGTTTTTTATGCCATGCACTTTTTCCTCCTTGGAAAATATTACAGTGATTTCATTTCAAACATTACAGGGCACTTATATCTAAAGCCAGCGGAGAACTACTCAGTACATGCAATTTGTTACACATTTTAATCTCTGAGTGTTCAAATTTTCGTTCTTAAATGATCTAGTAGGCATGGAAAAAATTCTCGTAATCTAGAAGGCACGTATTATGGTTGTCACAAAATTAAAGACAGCCGAATACGAAGAGGCTACAAGGAAGTCAAGTCAGCTGCAAGTTCCAATTTAATTATAAATATAAAATCAATAAAGTGCAAAAGTATCCTTAACCCCCCCGATCCTTTATTTATCCTCAACTCACCCGGACATTAAAGAATATTTTGGCCCTTCGAGCGCCGGATTTTTTCGCCATTATTCTGGTAAGTAGGATTCTGCACATGTTTTTTTTTCTGATTACATTGGTGCTTGCATGGTGTCATTGATTGATTTGTGTGTTTTTGCGTGCTTAATCAAATTCATTCCGTGGTTCTTTTTTCCCAAAAGTTCTAAATAGTTCAGAGTTTTTCTCATTTGGAAAGAGATTGTTCTCCCGTTGCTGTCGTTATCTAACCCCCCTATTCAGAAATTGTGATCAGTCACAAGTCACAAATTTTTGTGATTCAATCTAGTGATTGTTCGCTGTGATTTTTTTTGTGATCAATCAGCTGTTTGGTATTCTGACACGACAGTCACAAGAAAAATCACAACAATCTCTCCAATTTTGTGGAGATCTGTCAGTGTCACAATTAGGTTGTCAGGCAGCTAGCTGTCATTAGTATATTGTACCTCGCAACTAAACGTGAAATCATACTTTTGAGAAAAATACAAAACAAAAAAACAAGTGTTTCATTTTGTGTTCTCCGAATAAACAATTTAACCTCGCGGCACACGGGTGCTCTGACCGATAGTTGGCGGATCTCTTTTTCACGAGGGGTTGAAGAGCTGTGGGATGCACTCTCAAGAAAATTAAATGCTTTAAAGGGCCCCTTCAAAACATCACGAGAATGGAAAAATGTAAGATTTTATTTTAATAAATAAGGCTAATAGTTTTGTTGGAGTCCTTTTCCGGTTGGACTTACGCAATTAAAACAAACTGTCGTCTATTTAAAAATATATTTCTTAACTGTACCTTAGTCGCATGGACTCTGAACTAAAACTAGACTATGACAATTTTACCTTAACTATTTATACATTTTTAGCGGAGGGGAAATGGGTTGCATGATGAGGTTCCTGGAAAAAGGGTAATGTGAGGGTTATAACATTCTGGGAATGAGGGTAGGTTTATGAAGGCAGTTTGAGGGTTAAGACTGTTTGGGAATTTCCTGCATTTATAGGTTCAAGGAAAGAGGGATGTAGTTATTAAACAATTAAATCTTATTAACTAATTTCCAGAATTTGGTTAGTCGATGAGGTATGCAACACCTCCCCTTTAAAGTATAAAGATACGATCTGTAATACTCTTGTTTGAAAAATAGTTAAATAATAAATTTTGTAAATTAGTCCTACTGAATGTAATATATCTAATACAATTTGTAATTATTAATTCTAAAATATATGGAAGTATTTACATGAGATTATTTTACAATGGGGTAGTGCTTCTTCTTAATCTAGAATGATGGGGTCGTCTTACTGTTGATTGTGGGGTTGATGGTTGATCTTCTTGGTCTTCTTCTGGGACTTCTGGCATCCTGATTGCTCTCAGTGGGATGTTGGCTTCTTCTTCGCGAATAACGACGTCTCTTGTTGATTCCCTGTAGTTAGTTCTTAGGTCCGAGTCAAAATTACAGTTAATGTAATTTCTTATGGCAGGAGGCAAGACTTCACCATTGTGGGGATTTTTGGTAAAACAACACAGGCGTTGGAACCAATGGAGACATCCACACCATCGACAACAATTGATGGTAATTATTAAAATTATAATTCCACTTAGCGCACTTAGTATTATTACAAACCAGTTCGAGTGAGTTATAATATACGGTTCGGTGAGACGTTTTGTGAGTATTTCATTGAGGTCATCGAGTTTTTTGTCGGCAAATCTGAGTTCATTTAAATCAATGTTAGTTAAATGAATTGGTTTTATTTCCGAGTTTAATGTGAGATGCAGTTTGGGGATGTTGAAACAACAGTCATGATCAGTTATGCTAGCTGTAGGTATGTAGTATGTTGCATTTTTGTTAGCATAATCTATAGGCTCCAGTAAATATAAGTTAGTGTAACCCTTGCAATTTCTTTGTAGATGTAGTATTCCTGTTTGGTGTAACATGATGTCTTCTATGTGGTTATCGTCACAGATAATGGTTAGAGTTGTTGGTTTTTGAAGAACGTATAGCCAATTATTGTAATTGATGAAGAACCAGGTTTCAAATACTGCTTTGATAGTCCTTGTTTCGCAATCATCTGGGATAAAGCTGGTATGAGGTGATAATAGAGCTGTCTCACAGGTTGTCGAATCAACAGTTTTTATGATGTTGATATTGTAGCAAATATATTGTTTGGTCAGATATTCAGTACAATCCAATAATTCTTGAAGTAGGGTGTACTGGGATTTTGATTGGGATATTAGTAGATAAGGAGTTTTTGGCAGGATATAAGAATATATCGACGAGTTTTGATGTTGTATTGGAAGAGGAATAAGATGATATAATTCATATAATTGTTTCTTTACAGTTGGAATATTCAAAGCAAAAATTATTATGTTTTTGTGTGACATTATGCTAATAGTTAATAGTTTATAAAGAATGTGAATGTTACTATGAAGAGGCTCAATAAATAAGTCATTATCTCCTTTATACTTTAAGAGTTCATTAAGAAAATCTTTTGGACTGAGTAAGAATGGAGATATAATATTGTTTTTGGCAAGCATTATACTTTCTATTACTTGGGTATAATCTCTCATTACCCTATTTGTCAAAACCGACAATGAAGCAACATGCTCCAAAATTTCAGTTTCATACTGTAAATATTCAATGTAATCTGTTGTTTTTGTCTCAAATTCATTGATTTGATTCAAGTTACCATTTAATATTTTTTCTTGAGTTTTTAAAGCTGTAAGGGAATAATTGAAATTTCTGATAGTGCTTGATATAATTTGAATTTGAGATTTTAGTAACGTTTGTGTTTGCTTATTATCATTTAGAAGCATATTTATGCTATCTGTGTAGTATTTCGCGTCATCTGCATCAGGCGTTCCGAATTACCAGTTTTTTTTTTTTTTTTTTTTTTTTTTTTTTTTTTTTTTTTTTTTGGAAGGGAGGGGAATCCCTTTACGGACGGAGTGTCGGGCTCCCACCCTGGTGGGGATGGACTACCGACTAAAAACCCCTCCCTCCGGCGTCGAAGGCTCCGCCCCGGGACCGTTTACCACATTACTTCGGGGCGGGCTGGTTTAGCCTATTCGGCTCCTGCTGGCTCGCCCTGAGTTAGGGCTCTTTGTGCAGCCTCCTGGTTTTTCCTGCGGAGAACGTCTCCAACGAACTTCGCAATAAGTTCCCAGTTTTCCTCGCTTTCGAGCATGTGCCCAACTGCGTTCTCAGGAGTCAGCTGCCCAAGCCGCTCTTCGACACCCGTCCTCATCTCCTCCCATCTGCTGCACCGGAAAAACGTGTGCTCCGCGTCGTCCCTCTCGCTGCCGCAATACATACAATCTGGTGTTTCGCTCTTCCTCATTCTGTGCAGGTAGGCTCTGAAGCATCCATGGCCACTCAAAAACTGGGTGAGATAGTAGTTTACCTCACCGTGCCCGCGGTCTATCCACGGTCCTATTTGGGGCACCAATCTCGCTGTCCAGCGTCCTCTGGTTTCCGCATCCCACATCTCCTGCCACGTCCGCATTGTGCAGTCCCGTTCCTCCATCCTAATTTGATTCCTCGTTGTCCCGGTCCTCCTCGCGTACGCGGCCTTTCGCTCCTTGGCCAGTAGACCGATGGGTATTATTCCGGCTATAACCAGCACTGCCGGTTCGGATACTGTCCGGTATGCACTGGTTACCCTGAGGGCGCTCCTTCGCTGCACCGAGGCCATGCGCTTCCTGTAGCAGTCCGTGTCCATCCTGTCCCCCCAGATCTCCGCTCCATACAGCAGGATGGACTGGACGGTGGTCATCAATAGCCGACGTTTGCTCGCCTTCGGAGCATGGGTGTTGGCCATGATTCTGCTCAAGGCTGTCGTGATTGTCGCCGCCTTGTCCGCTGCTCGCTGGATGTGTTCTCCGAAAGTGAGCTTGTTGTCAATCGTCACTCCCAGATACTTCACAGCTTTTTTAGGTTCCACCAGTTGCTCTCCCACCACCATAGGCAATGTGGTGTCGACCCTTTTTTTTGTGAGGACTACTATCTCCGTTTTTTCCACGGCCAGCGTCAAGCCGTGATCCGCCATCCACGCTGTAACCCTTCTCATGACCTGGTTTAGCTTGAACTGCGCCAGCTTGGTCGTGCGGGCAGCAATTAATGCCGAATAACCAGTTTAATGCATAAGATACGCCGTTAATTAATCCGCGTGCTTTCCTTTTGGGCTTGTCTAATAGAATTTCTTTAAGAATATCGTGACTTTTATTTATATCATCGATATCATTTTGTATTAAATTAATCGTATCCCTACAGTTATAACTAATATTAAATTCAGAGATTTTTGTTAACTTTTCTGTGCAAAAGTTTTTAATTAAAGCGGCATTATTAATAATAATAGTACGAGTTTCTTCAAGGGAATTTATATTTAAATGAGTTAGGAGGGTGAACTTAGAATTTGAGATTTTTGTTATACCCTTTTTGTTATAAAATATTCCACTAGAATGATGTAATGGAGTTGTTATTATATGCTTGGTTTTAAAAAGGTTACTCAATTCCTTAATAAGGTTTGACATAAAATCTGTGCCTTGATCAGTTAAAAATGTTTTCGGAATTCCAAAAGTAGTAAATATTTTTATTAGAACATTTGCTACCGTTTGAGCTTCATGATTAGGAATTGGATATGCAAATAAATATTTAGTAAAATCATCTTGGGCTGTTAAAATAAATTTGTTTCCTAATTCCGTTAAAAGTAAAGGTCCGACTATGTCTATTGCTAATCGTTCAAAGGGTTTGTCAAATGTTGTAGTTATTTCCATTGGTTGTTTTGTAGGTTTAAAATTTGTTTTGTTGATTTGACAAGAGTGACACGTTTTAATGTATTTTCTAATATCGGACTTCATGTTTGGCCAGAAATATTTTTCTTTAATTTTCTTATAAGTTTTATTGTATCCCGAATGTCCAGAGAATTTACTGTTATGATTTTCTTGTAATATTTGTTTTATTTCTTCATTATTTGTTGGGATAAATTTTGCAATATTTAAAATTTTTATATTATTATTATTTGGAAATATGAATTTAAGCATTTCATTCAGTTGTGAAGGTTTTATATTTTTATCCTTTTTTGGAGGAACTAAAACAAATGATTTGTTTTGAAATTCTACTTTTAGACTTTTTAATGATTCGAATAAATATTTATATTCCAACTTATCGTGATGTAAATTTTTTGGGAAAATAAGAAAAATGGTTTGAGTTTGATTTATTAATTTGCATGATCCATTAAGTGATGGTTGAATATTTGTAAGGTCAAAGTTTTCTTCGATATAATTTGAATATGGATTTGATTCATCTAAATCTAAAGACCAAATCAATATAATATCATCACGAATTTTGTCTAAAGGTCTACTTTCAGTTTCGAAGTTTACTATATCATTATTAGTGTAATGAAATTTTATAAAATCTTTGTACGTAGTTGTATTTACTGATGAGCAAATTTGTGCAGTATGAATTGGCAATTTGTTAGTGTGATTATTTGAAACGATTCGTGATAAACCATCTGCATTAGAATTTACTCGTCCTGGTTTATATTTTATTTGATAATCGTACTCGTTGAGGGTTAATCGCCATCGCACTAATTTAGAAGATGGATTTTTACAATTAAATAACCATTGGAGTGGTCGGTGATCTGTGTATATTGTAAATTGTCGTCCAAATAGATATGGTCTAAAGTGTTCAACGGATTTTACGATTGCTAATAATTCTTTTTCCGTTATAGAATAATTTTGTTCTGCTGAATTAAGAGTTCGTGAATAATATGCAATAGGTAAATCTTTGTTATCAATTTCTTGTGATAGAACACTGCCAATGCCAACATTAGAGGCATCACATGTTAAATAGAAGGGGATATTGAAGTCGGGGTATTTAAGAATTGGTTTTGTAATTAATTTCTCTTTAAGTAATTGGAATGCGTTTTCTTGTTGTTCGTTCCATTGGAACGGTACGTCCTTTTGTAGTAAGAGAGTTAAGGGTTTAGCAATAATTGAGAAATTTTGAATAAATTTCCTATAGTATCCAGTCATACCAAGAAAAACTTTAATGTCTTTTGGATTTTTGGGTGTTGGCATTTTCTTAATTGCTTCTATTTTAGAGGGATCTGGTTTAACACCGTCACGGGTTATTATATGACCCAAATATAGGCATGCTGGTTTCAAGAATTCACACTTATCTGGTTGTAGTTTAAGGTTATGTTCCTTTAATCGTTCGAAAATATTATTCATTTTCCGATTATGATCTTCCAGTGATGACCCGTATATAATTATGTCATCAATGTAAACAAAGCATTGTTTGTTATTCAGTCCTAGTAAAACGTTCCGCATTAATCGCTGGAATGTTGCTGGTGCATTCTTCAGACCAAATGGCATTCGGACAAATTCAAAATGTCCTTCTGGGGTTGTGAAAGCAGTTTTCGCGGCATCTTTAGGATCCATCTCGATTTGATGGAACCCACTAGCGAGATCTAGTGTGGTGAAATATTCGGAATGTCCTAACTCATCTAAAATATCTTCTATATTAGGAATTGGATAAGCATCACCGATTGTTTTTTCATTTAATAATCTATAGTCAATCACAATTCGCCATTTTTGTTTGCCTGAAGCATCTAGTTTTTTTGGAACGACCCATAGGGGACTGGACCAAGGACTACTTGAATGCTTTATTATTCCCTGTTTTAACATTTTTCCAATTTGGTTATTTACCTCTTCTTTATGAATTTGCGGATATCTGTACGTTTTTGCTTGTACTGGATGCTCATCGGTAGTAACGATGGAATGTGTTGTGGTTTTGGTATGGGTTAAAGGTTCGTCTGCTAAATAGAAAATGTCTTGGAATTTTATACAAATGTCTACTATTGATTGCTTTTCGTTATCATTTAGATGATTGAGACGTAATTTTGATTTTAGGTTTGCTAGTCTTGTTTCTTTTGTATCAGACTTTGTGTCGAATGCAAAAATTGTTGTTTGTTCGGGTAAAGGTGTGACAAATAATTGTAATGTGTTTAATAAAATGTATTTATTTGTTGGGTTAATAGCTGTAATTAGAGCTTCATTTTCAGTAGAAATTTTAACAATTGCATTAGGAATTATAATAGAGTTTACTTCTTGGGCTTCAACTATACCTTCTGTGAGATTCAAGGGGTTGCATACATTTATTTTCACAATCGTTTCACTTCTTGGACTTATATTTATAAATTTTTTATACTGTGGAGTGTTAATTGAAATAGGGATTTGAAAGGGCAAAGCATCAATGGATATAGAAGATTTACCAAAGTCGATTTTGGCATTTTGGGATCTAAAAAAGTCTTGGCCTATTAGTCCATCGAATGGAATATTAGTTCCATTGTCAATTAGTTGAGCTTTAAGGATAATTTTGTGTTTGTTGATTTTGAGGGTGATCTCGGTTTCACCTAGTGTTTGAACTGGTGCATTTGGTGAGATTCCGTTTAGAGTTTGTGTTTTCCTATTGGTAATTATTGGAAAATCGAGGCTTTGATTCTTTATTAGGGATATTGATGCTCCTGTGTCAACTAATAATTTTAACATTTTATCTGGTGATTTAGATTGAGGAGATTTAATTAGAACATACGAGAGATCGTTAGTATCTAAAAAGATGTTTGATTTACTAAAATCCGTTAATAATTGTTCTGTCAGATTTATTTGAGGATTATCATTAGAATTAGTAGGAGTAGGTGGATTAGCGTTACGATATAATGATTTTGAATTTTGGTAATTAGGTCTTAGGTTTTCGTTATTATAATTTGGATTAGTACCATAAGGAGTTTGGAAGTTTACGTTTCTTTGAGGACCTTGATGATTTTGTGAATCTTGGATAGGATTAGGATTTGAGTTTCGTTTATTATTATTATATTGTCTCTTGCGACATTCTTCAATTGTGTGTCCTAATTTTTTGCAATATTTGCAAGATTTAGTTTGAATAACTTGATTAATTGATTTTGTACTACTTGGTCTTTGATTATGCATTTTATTTTTATAACATTCATGTGTCGAATGATTATTTTTCTGACAAATGTTACATCTTTTATTATTTTGAGGAAAGCTATATTCGAGTCTTAGGGCTTTTTCTTCAGCAAGACCGGCGGTGAAAGCCTCATTTATTGTTTTAAAATTGCGGTATCTTATCATTTGTGATATTTTCGGATGACAATGATAAATAAATCGATTAAGTGTCATATCGATTATCATTGAGTTTCTTCCGACTAGTTTACTATTATCATTGTCTTCGTCGGATGCATATATTACTGCCAGTGTACGAGAACAAAGGTCTTCTAATTTTTGAAAAAATTGAGAAAGGTTTTCTTTTCTTTCTTGATAACTACTATTGAGTTCTTCCAATAGTTGGTCTAAAGATTTTTTGTCTTGGTATAAATTGAGAAGTAGTTCAGAAATTTCCTCCCATGTGGTAAGATTACAATGAATATCAATTTGGTCTCGAGCCTTACCGCATATTCGGCTCTTGACAAACAGAAGTAATGCTTTTTTTTGCGACTCATGAGCTATTTCAAAAACTGAATCAACCTGTTTTATGAAACTGCGGATTTTAAACCTATCGCCATCAAACTTGTCAGGGATGAGTTTAATGAGGAATGCAAGTTCAATTTCGGGTTTTGAGGTTGAGCTGGATGCTCGTTGTTCTGTCTCATTAGGCATTGTTTTTTTTTTGTTTAAGAATTTTGTTTGAATATATACAAATATCTGACTTACGTTTGTTTGCTGGTGCTGGTGTTGCTACTTCCAGAAGTTCAATCCAGTTGCGAGATGTCCAATTGATCCTTATCACTGATGTTTTTATTTTTCAATGATGCACCTTTCGCTGATGCACTTTTCACTGATTTATTTTTTCAATGATGCACTTTTCGATTTTAGAACTTTTTTCTCGTATCCGATCCTCGTCGCCAATTATAATGTGTTGGAGTCCTTTTCCGGTTGGACTTACGCAATTAAAACAAACTGTCGTCTATTTAAAAATATATTTCTTAACTGTACCTTAGTCGCATGGACTCTGAACTAAAACTAGACTATGACAATTTTACCTTAACTATTTATACATTTTTAGCGGATGGGTTGCATGATGAGGTTCCTGGAAAAAGGGTAATGTGAGGGTTATAACATTCTGGGAATGAGGGTAGGTTTATGAAGGCAGTTTGAGGGTTAAGACTGTTTGGGAATTTCCTGCATTTATAGGTTCAAGGAAAGAGGGATGTAGTTATTAAACAATTAAATCTTATTAACTAATTTCCAGAATTTGGTTAGTCGATGAGGTATGCAACAGTTTTATGTCTTCCAATTTTAAGACGTTAACCCATTGGAAAAATCAAGTAAGATCGCGAGCGAGGAAACAAAAAGCGGCGAAAGCGATAACGGGAGGTGGACCACCTGTAACTGAAACTACAAACAAATTTGAAGAAAGAGCATTGGAAACGTTTGGAAATATCGTTATCGATGGAAATCCTAATCTTGAAACACTCGGCTTGCAAGTAAGTACAAAGTTAAATTTTAACATTATCTAGATCATACAAATTTTTTTTTTCTACAGCTAGAGGAAGAAGATTCTGTCGGTGCTAATATGAGCGAGCCGACCACATCGTATTTCATTAATCAGTCAAACTCAAGCCTATCAAGTATAGATTCAGATGCAAACACGCCTGTTCAATCGACACCCAAAAGTAAAAAAATAACAGTAGAGGATATTTATGAAAATGTGGTTGAATTAATTGAAAAAAGAAACAAAAGCGATCAGGAGTTCCGTAATGAGTTCTTATCTGTGCAAAAACAAACTACCTCGGCTTTAGAGAAAGTGGGAGACGGAATAAGTGCCATGGTTGAAGTTTTAAAAACATTGAAAAGCTAAATGGATAGATTTAAGTGCATTATAAACATTCCAACATCTTATGTTAAAGCATATATTTGTTTTTTTTTTTTTAATAAATACATGGATTTGTGCAGTTGCTTTTTATTTACGCATTGCAGTAAAACAAATGAAGCTGAAAGGTGAAACACTAAAATTTTGTTGATAAAAATAAGTGTAGGTATGTTTAAGAAAAATTACTTTCATAAGGAGCTTATGTAGGAATTTCGAATTCTTTTACCTTCGTTGTAATAGGTATTATTTTCCGGGTCGTTGTTTGTTTCAATGTTTTCTATTTCAATTTCTTCAAGTCCAACTTCAGTAAGACCATATTGCACAAGAATGTTATGCAATATTATGCAAGCATAAATTATATTCCCTGCTTTTGTATGATTATAATGTAGTGTTCTATCTTTACTTAAACACCGAAAGCGAGATTTAAGAACTCCAAAAGCTCTTTCTATGCAGTTACGAGCTTTTATATGCATTTCATTGAATTTTTTTTCTTTAGCGGTTTCTGGATTTGAGACTGGGTTTAACAGCCATGGTTCCAATGGGTACCCAGAGTCTCCAATAAGCCAGTTAAAATGCTGGCTGTTATGATTTTGTATAAGATGCAGACGTACCGAACAAGTAGTCCATATGCCAGAATCATGGCAAGATCCCGGAAATTTTGCATTTACATGCAAAAACCTCAATTCATGATCACAAATCTATTTATTTGAATAATGTTTGTTATTACTTTATTATTATTTTTCAAAATTACTTACTACCTCCACATTGATACTATAATAACCTTTACGGTTCATATATAAATGTGCGGGATTTTCTGCATGATAGATCGGGGGAGAAACTATTGCAATATGGGTGCAATCTATTGCTCCTATAGTTCCTTTTATACCAAATTTGGAATAAAATCTACGAAAAAAATTGCATACTATAGTTCGAAAAGGAAGTATATACATATATGTATAAATTAATAACCCAGATTTTTTCAACATCTTTTCTTCTTGTGTGCGAGGAAAGACTATTCCGTTTGTTTTCAATCTTATAATTAACGATGATACAAGCGAAATATTCCTGGAAATTGAAGCCTGACTCATTGGTGCGATGTAACCATTTGAAATGCATTTTTGGTAAGAACCATGGCCGTAGAAATATAAAGTAGATAAGAGCTATAAGAAACTCGTTTAAATTAGTAAAATTTCTATATCAAGAAAATTTTACCTTGAATACAAAAGGAATACTAGTTTTATGTCGCTCATGTGGTGCAATCTCATCCAAGAGTTCTTTGCACAGTAACTTCGGTAGCCTAAAAAATTTGATGAAAGTCGTATTTGATAAAGAAAATGGGTCACTTTGATCCCTCAATTTCCTCAACTCGATCCGACGAAGTCCACTAAATTAGTCAGTAAGTTGCATATATATTATGGAACAGGTCTAGATCCGGGTTTAAAGCCATATGTTAATACAATTTGGTGGAGACATGCAATTATGCTTAAAAATGATAAATATAACAATAATAAGTTTCGGAAAATTATATTTTTAAAGAATTTTTGCAAAAAAAAAAAATTTTTTTTTTTCAAATTTTTACATTATTTTGCACTTCTCTCCACAAAATTGCACAACTACAGCCTATTATTACACTAAACTACACAATCCACTGTACAGATGCACATTTTCTCTGAAAAATAAATAATTATAAAACTTATTTACAAATACGTACCTCCACCTGATTTCTATCAAAACTGACGTTTGGCATTTGAAGGCATCTATCTTGGATTCGTAAAAGGGAAATATTTCCTTTTAAAATAAATTCGTAAAAGGAAAATATTTCCTTTTAAAATCAATCCGTAAAAGGAAAATATTTCCTTTTAAAATCAATTCGTAAAAGGAAAATAATGGTTAAGGCTAGAAATTCTTCAAAAATTACCTCTAAAAATGGAAGAATTTTATGGCGAAAAAATTTTTGTTTTTTTTAAATATCTCCGAAAGTAGACCTCACCGCCACAAAATTCTTGCATATTTAGTACACCTACGACTATACTTATGTAATAAAAAAGACCTCATTTTAATTCGATTTTAAACCCAGATCTAGACCTAAGCCTGAGGTGCTTACAGTGAAAAGTGCACATGTCCTCACTTTTGTGGAATCTCTTATTGTTTTCTAATTGTGTTCGTCGGCTGATTTAAGTGATTTTTATGCAGAGTAATACGTTAAAACCCAAATATAATTTCGCTCCCTTAGCAGAACGTTGTTTTTAAACCGAATTCAGCATATGTATTGTTGGGTTGTACCCGCTTCATGCAGTCGTGTTACTTGTAGTGCGTTCTGCTTGACCCTTTCCTCTTGTGAGATATATTATTTGTGCCCGCCTTTGATTAAATATTGTGCTATACTAATATTTTCTTAAAAACCTGACAGATATTGTATATATCATGACTACTGCGAAGGAGCTCATTAAAATTCAAAATGGGATATTGGGACAGGTTGAGAGTTTCGTAGCTAATTTTAAGAAGACTCCCAAGGAGAGATTGTCGAAGATTGGCCACATTCGGGTTAGAATTACTGTGTTGAACACCATGGGCAATGAGTTCCAGGCAAATGATTTGAACATCCGAACGTTAGAAATTACAGACAAGGATTCACAAAGTTATTTTACTGAAACATGTGATAATTTTGCAGATTTGTATTATGAATATTTTGGAATCAGTGGCGGCTCGTGGTATCCTAAACAGAGGAGGTAGAAAATTCAATAATCCAATTTGTGGCCCCACGTTCGCCAAAAATAGTGACAATCACCTTTGCTACCATTATCGCCTTTACACTAAATACGTATACATACGTATACATTTAAAAAAAAAAAACTAATAAGAATTCAAATTTAATGCGGTATTGCATATATTCTATACATAGATATATTTATAGCTATTTGTAAATAAAATCTACTCTGCATTTCTAAATGGTCGCAAAATTATTTCTAATATTGTAATATCAAAGCGGGTCCTTTTCGAGTTCCTTAACCAACGTTTTTTCTATGCTCAAAAGAGCCAAATCCGATAGCCGATTTTGATCCATTGTATTTGTTCTATAATCTTTAATTCTTTTCAAAGCAGAAAAACTCCTTTCTGTGTTAACTGATGTAGCAGGGATTGTTAATACAAATTCAAATAATTTTGTTAACTCCGGCCTTACGTCAGTAATATTATTTTCAATTAAATTATTTAACAAAGATGACACTCTATCCCTATCATTCCACAAATTTTCATTACTATAAAATACAATTAATTCACTTTTAAGTTTAACAGAGTCGAAATTCGTTATTTTTTCAACTAATGACATTATACAGATACTACTAAAAATTCTGAAACAGAAAATTGAGAACTTTCCGTAAGTGCGAAAAATGCATTTCATACTCATCAAGCTTAACACGTAAGTTTATGCAGATTCGCTTTTAAACGGCCAAAGTTCAATCTCAAAACTTTTGCTCAGATGAGGCTAGCCTCCGGGCACACACACGCAGAATTCTCAGGCCATGAACGTTCTACTCAGATAGACACACACAACCACAACTTACTGCATCTCCATGATTTGTGCTTAAAACCTCCTTGAGGCATTCGGAGCATTGCCTCCTCTGCCACACCCACAGGAAGAAAAGCTGATTTGTCACAGAGAAAAGAGCGTGCGCAAAGGGAACTTTCTGTTGGATTTGACTTAAGGCCCGCGCCCATAGAGTCCGGAATTTGTGCGGAATTTGCTCGACTCCGGTAAGCTTAAAGCTATTGACGTCCGGCAATCAGAGGTATCGCCCATAGAATCCGGAATTTCTGCGGCAAGCTTTCAATATTTTTGTCATCTTGACTTAAAAGCGCTCAAAGTGGTTCTCATCTTGACTTTAACAGTGTATTCGAACAAAGCGCGGGAATTTTATTTAAAAAGGCAAAGTCAAAGAAGGAAGCAACAAGCAATTGAAAGGACAACGATGGATATTAATAGAGTACTTAAATTTCTATTAATAGGACCTCTACTTACAGAAGCCGATGAATGTTTGAGTCTATTGGAGAGAAGGCGCCGCTTTTGGGTGCGACTAATTTTTTAAAATAAATCAGGAGGTTTTTTATGCCATGTGCTTTTTCCTCCTTGAAAGAATAATAGTTTTTTATTTAGAAATTTACCCGGGACTTATACAGTACTTTTATGTTGGGACTCTATGCTGACTAATTTTTTTGCAATATTCCAATAGTTTTAGTAGTAGGCATCTTTTCATCTCAGCAGACAGAAAAAGAGCAGGCTTTGAAAAGAAACAATTGTAAAAAGAGTTGGTACTAAGGAGAAAAAGTTGTTCAAATTCAGAAAAAAACATCACCCTTATTTCATTTTCTAACACCATTCTTAGCAATTAATAGCTGTGTTCTTTTCGTCTAACCAGAACAACAGGAGATTTCTCATTGATTTGAAATTTATCATATGAATTTCCTACAGCAAAGATTAAAAATCTTAAAAATAGCACCAAGTTGTACTGATTTTTTTTCACTTTGAAGTAAAAAATTAATCTGTAATCTATTCAGTTCAAATTTTGAAGTTTGGCATTATTAAAATCATGGCAATTCGATGTAATATTGATGCAAATTCCAAATCCTTACTCAGAGAAACTGTTAATAAGTAGCAGTAAATCAAAAATTGCCGAAATAAAATATCGTTATTTTTTGCAAGGAGGAAAAAGCACTTGGCATAAAAAACCTCCTGATTTATTTAAAAAAATAATTGACTTCTAGCTAAGGCTCAAACCGTTTAAGCAAAGCTACGAAGCTTTTTGATGCTTTCCTTGCCGCGTGTAGTACGGATAAAAAGTTGAGAAATGCTCGTCTTTTCAATCCGGCTGTGACTGCGGCAGCGCGTTTCTATGGGTGCACCCTCATAAGAAAGCATGTAGTTCAACTTATGTTTTCCGCAGTCGGACGAATTCCGACTCAAACTTGCTAACTGCACCTTCTGTTCTGTTTGATAGCACTGTGAAGACACTTGGAATTATGTGGAACCCAGCTGATGATTCATTTTCTTATAATGTTAACGTAAGCCACACTGAAGCTCCATTCACAAAACGAAAAGTACTATCAACTATTGCTCACTTGTATGACCCTTTCGGTTGGTTATCTCCTGCAATTATTTTAGCAAAGACTTTTTTGCAGGTATTGTGGCAAAGAGCTTTAGGTTGGGATGAGTCCCTTCCGGCAGATCTTTCAGTAAGGTGGATTAACTATTTGGACATACTTTCTCAAATAAAGAATATGTCGATTAACCGATTTTTAGGCGAGGAGGTTTTTTGCAATCTTCAGATCCACGGGTTCTGTGATGCATCAGAACGCGCATATGCAGCAGCATTATGTGTTCGCTGTGAAGTCAATGTTTCTGTCTCGACTCTTCTCATTAGCGCAAAAACAAAAGTTGCTCCTTTGAATACTATAAGTCTCCCTCGCTTAGAACTTTGTGGAGCAGTCTTACTTTCTAAGCTTATTAAAAAGTTTCGACCATCTTTCTCATGCTCTGAGGAATCAATTTTTTTGTGGACAGATTCTACCCTAGTACTTTCTTGGATAACTAAACACCCTAATAGTTTTAAATCTTTCGAGAGCAACCGGATTTCTGAAATTATTGCAAATGTTGGTACTGTAAAATGGGGACATGTTTCTTCCGCAGATAACCCGGCAGATATAGCCAACCGTGGGTTTCAAAAGGGAAAATTGGCGCAATACGAATTGTGGTGGCGAGAGCCTAATTGGTTGTCAAAATATATTTCATGCTGGCCATCTCGATTCACAAATTTGATAGATCCTGAAAGGAGACCTGATGAATTTGAGTTGAAAATTTCAAGGGTCGTTCTTACTCTCAGATGCAACGATAAGGATGATCTCAATATTTTGGAAAGATTTTCTTCATTGCCAAGACTACTAAAGGTGACACTTCTATTGAAACGGATCAGTAAAAAATGTAAAAATAAGAATTTTCAGCTTTCTTCACATATTACGCCCGAAGAATTTAAAGTAGCACGTGAATTTTGGATTAAGTATTAGCAGCAAAAGCCTTTTCTGATGAAATTAAATGTTTACTGGCCGGAAACCCGATAACTAAAACTAGTAAAATCATCTCTTTCAATCCATTTTTAGACGATGTTTGTGTCTTGCGGGTGGGAGGTAGATTGCAGAATGCATCGATGCCCTTTGATGAGCAGCACCCTATAATTTTGGATGCCCATAGTCATTTCACTGAACTTCTTGTAAGACATGCTCATGTTGCATGTTTACATGGCGAACCTACGCTGACTCTTGCCTTTTTGAGAAACACAGTATGGATCATACATGTTCGGAACACCGTAAAAAGAATTATTAACAAATGTATTACATGTTTTAAACAAACCTGCAAAACTCGGACTCAATTAATGGGATCACTTCCCCCACCCAGAGTAAATGTCTCGCGGCCGTGCACCCATATGGGGGTGGATTACACCGGTCCATTTAATTTGAGCATTTCTCGAACTCGAGGTTGTAGAACATATAAGGGCTTGAGCGCAAAGGCTATACATGCGGAAGTGGTTGGCGATTTGACTACTGATGCGTTTTTAGGAGCGTTTAGGAGATTTGTAGCATGACGTGATCGTCCTCTCCATCTTTATTCAGATAATGGCACAAATTTTAAAGGAGATAAAAATAAAAAAATTGGATTATGATCTTTACACAGCTTATGAGAAAGGTAGTATAGAGACCGCCAAGATGGTAGATATTGATGGAACCCACTGGCACTTCATGTCCCCGGCTTCTCCTCATTTTGGTGGGTTATGGGAGGCTGGAGTTAAGTCAGTTAAATATTATCTGAAACGCATTGTTGGAGATGTTAAATTGACATTTGGAGAAATGTCCACCTTTGTCGCTCAAATAGAGACGTGCCTTAACTCAAGACCTATGTTCCCCCTCAGCAATGATGCGACTGATCTGCGAGTGCTCACCCCTGGGCATTTCTTAATAGGTAATTCTTTATTATCACCCCCTGAAAAAGATTTCTCATTTAGAAGGATAACGAACCTTAATCGTTGGAACTTCATTAAAAAATGAAACAGGATTTTTGGAAGGGCTGGAGTAGGGAATATTTATCTTGGCTACAACAGCGTCCTTAGTGGCTCCATGCTTCTAAAAATTTAAAAATTGGTGATCTTGTTCTGCTCAGGGACGAAAACTTAACTTCTTGTAAATGGGCTCGTGGTAGAGTCATTAGAGTTTATCCTGGAAATGACGGCATGGTCAGAGTAGTTGATGTGTTAACCCAAACGGGTGAAAAGAAACGCCCAATTGCAAAACTTTCTCTGTTACCATTGGAGGACAATGAATAAAACAAAAATATAACAAAAAAAAATATAAATTATAATAAAAACTATGTTATCAGTGAAACTTCTGAATTGAATTTGATTAAGAATGCTAATATTTTACTTTTACATAATTCATGCAAGTCACTTTATATGCAATGTGCAGGGTTCTACAAGCTTGAAATAAACTCAGATCCCAAATGTACCATGACCTATTCTTTGTTTTCAAATGCACCCTGACCTTATTCCTTTTTCCCCAAATGTACCCTGCCCCATTCCTTTGCAACTTTTGCACAACAAAGTCAAGGCGTTGCCTTTGGGTCCAGCTGAAGGAGTCACTCAAAGGAAAGAAGATGACATCATCAAATCATGCCATTGTGGAAACGCAGATGGAGCAAATGGATGAAGAGCGCAGAAACTTTCTGGAAGAAGTACTTAATTCCATGACCGTTAATACTATAGAGGAAACTTTACAATCAGACACATCAAGCGATGACGACAAAATAGCATCAATGGACCTGCTACAGGAATTTGTTGATAAAATGAAATCATGCAATTTTTGAAATCCAGTTGTTTCAAGGCGGGAGGATGTTCAAATTCTCGTTCTTAAATGGTCTTGTAGGCATGAATAAAATTCTCGTAATCTAGAAGGCACGCAATAATGGTTGTCACAAAAATAAAAACGGTCGAATACGAAGAGACTACAAGGAAGTCAAGTCAACAGTAAATTCCAATTTAATTATAAATATCAAATCAATAAAGTGCAAAAGTATCGATCCTTTATTTATCCTAAACTCACCCGGACATTAAAGAACACTGCCCTTATATTATTAAAATCTTTACTTTTTCACCGATTAAATTTTATTATGCTGAATTCGCGTGTGAGCAACAAATTATTATTATAATTTAAACGAATCACATGTATTTGATCGTTCAAATATATATGGAAAAAAACTTACCTCGTAGAATCGAAATAAATAGTAAAGATTCCACTGCTGGTTTCGTTGCGGTTCCTCTGCAAGTGTATTTAGTGGCTAAAGTATCTGCTATTATTTTTCTTACAGCTGATCTTACAAAACCAGCTAAATCTTCTCCCCCCTGGCGTAACATTAGAGTTTTCTGAAAAATAAAAAGAATTAAGTATGTCACGTAGGAAATTTGAGTGATTAAGAATTTGCGTATTTAGAATTACTTTTGAAAATGTAGTTGCCTGCTTAACCTGGGTAAAACCTTAACAATTAGCGGCCAGACGGAATTGCAGCAGAAAGGCGCCGCGCGCAGGCAGGGTAATAAAATCGACCCTTAGAGAGGATGCGCGCCTTACTCCTTTCTGGCGATGATAACACCATAAACCGTAGACATTTTGATTGTAGCTAACATCTGGCATGCCCTAGAATCGTTAGAATCGTTATTTATTCCGCATTCAGTCAATGAATGTGAAGTAGTGCGGGTTAACTTAAAGCGAGCAAAGTAAAGTGAAGTAGTTGGTGATATACGGAGTTTTCAGGTGGGTAGTCTGGTCTTAAAGTTATATAAAGTAATTCTAGTAAGGAGCATGAGAATTATAATTGAGTATACTAAATACGTGATGAGTGAATCGATAATGCCTGTTTCGGGGGTGGAATCTAGACACTGGTATGTCCGTGTCCTGCACTGGTATGTCCGTGCTGCCCGCACTGATCACTGGTATGTCTGTATTGCGTAGAGCACCATCTTCACTGGTATGTCCGTGTGGATCGGAGTCACCCCTGAGAAGGTAAGCACTGGTATGTCCATGCCCTACACTGGTATGTCGGTGTAGACTTCCATCAAGGTATGCTCTGGTACGTCCGAGCATTATTTGTTTATTCACGGTATCACGGTAGCTTTATGTAATCGCAAGTAGTTAAACGGCCCACTGAGTAATTATACTCAAAGGTGTCTTTTACTTCTTTGCAGGTGAAACTCGAGTCAGCGCCGCAAATTTGATTGAGTGTTCATGCATTAATTTTCTTGAGAGGAAATAAATATTTTGTTTGGTAACGATTAAAGGTCTTATTAAGTATTCGTATTTATGTAGCGCTATTTAATTATTACCAGTTGGTTCATTGACTCTTCGCTATCTTTTAAATTGTTTTCAAATGTGTTAAGTTCAACGGAAATTGCGGTGGAAAATTTGTTGGTTCCTGCCGAAAAGGAAGATGTTTTTTTTATTTTTCGGACTTCACTCCGTAGCGTTACCACTTCCGTGGTAAGTTTTACAAAAACACCCTTGAAAGATTACTGCAGATTCTTGAGTTCTTTAAGAATATTGTTTAAAGAAGAATCTAAATTTGCAAGAGCTACGATGACTACATTGTCACTTGCTTCTTCTTCCCCGTCTTCAATGTCTTCCTGTAAAAATGTAATCATGGACATTAACTCACTATAAAATATACAGAATGTTTGCAATAAAAAATATAAAATAATATTAAAATGATACAGGTTGTTGGAAAGTGGTAATACGAGTAGTCAAAACAAACATATTTAGGATGCATATATGATATTTGAGCCGTTTAGTTTTAAAATGACCCAAGTCCAAAATGTTATAAGGACGATATTATTTTAAAAGAATATAGAAAAATAGTTATTGTGAACTTTTGGGCCTATTTAAAATATGTATGTATATGTATTTTTGAATGCCGAATCCACATCTAGTCGTCAAGGCAAACTTATTCTCATATATTCATATTTGCAAACGTCACCTTACCTTTAAATGGGAATAGTCGTTTGAAGAATTGTCCAGTTAGGAATCGCTTGTGCCTTGTCTACATGGTAAATCTTTTAAAATACAGCTTGCCTCGGTATGTGGTCTTATTTGTGTTGACGTACAAGGGTGATTTCCTGCAAAATAAGATTAAGTTTACTGAATAGCAATGAATGAAATAATATATATGTATACATGCGCGTGTGTGTGTGCGTACACACATATATAATACATATGCACATTCGCCTATATAAGAATACATGCATATATGAATATACCTATATGAATACATCTATATATCTATATATATATATATATATATATATATATTTCTAAGCACTTAGAAGAATAAACAATGCAAATAAATTCCTGTGTAGCATTTGCACCTCTTGCTATTATTTATTACATTTATAATGCCAAAAATTGCAAATCTAATAGGAAAAATATGTCGTAAAATGCCGAAAAATCTTTCTGAGTGATAAGGAGCCTAAACACATTTTACGAACGCAGGATGACTATGTGGGCATCTGCAAGAAACTAAAAAGAATTAACAATGTAGTGACAACCGCGTCAACAAAGAACATCATCAGCGGCTGACGCAGCGAGGGAAAAGGAAAGGTATATATTTTGGCATTTTTATTATTAAAAATAGTTATTTTTTTCAGGATATTGTGTGTAGTGAAGTTAAAATCAAAGTGTAGATACCTAGTCCGCGACCCCGCGTCGAATTCTGATGAAATGTGGCCTTCAATTTCGAAAATAATGAACTCTCAGTTTTGACAGTTTGTCAAAATTTGAAAGTTAAATAGTTTCGAAAATATAGGCCGCCGCGGCAAAATTCTTTCAGATTCTTCCATTTTGGCCCCAATGGAATGCGCAGGCCACATTTCATCAGAATCCGGCCCATGGGTCTGAACTTAAAATGTTCCTTCCAAAGATCTACAACCTCGGAAGAATGAATGAATATGAAGTGGAAGAACCGTGTAAAAACCCTGTACGTGAGTGTAGCTAAAAAGTTGGATTTGTCAAGTGCAGTGATTAAACGAGCAGTGAGGTAATTTTTTGTTTGTTTTCTACTTTATTTCCATTAAATGAGGGTTATAAGGTGTAATTTTGATGATTTAAAATTTTCAGATTTGGGCCGGGATTTTGATCTCGGGTGAGTGATGAGTGCGAGTCACACTCACCCTTCAAACTGCCAAAGCGATTCCGATCAATGGTGACTAGTGAGTGGTGACTTCGAAAAATTTTCTCACCAGAAAAGCGATTCCGATCAATGGTGACTAGTGAGTGGGACTCACTTTTGACTGTCAAATTTACTCCCTGCCGCTTTGATGTGCGACAATAGGCTATTGATTATGTTTTATCAAAAGGAACTAAGACGTTCAAGGGGTTTTTTTGCACGAATCATGCAATTGGTTATTAAGGATGAAAAAGCCGCAGAGTGCTATTAAATTAGAGGGAGCAAATTAGAAATAGGGGTGGAAATGCAAACCTTACGGGTTTTTGAGTATATCTCGAAAACGAAGCAAAATTTGGGATTTTTTTATTTGGCAAATTTTGTAGAGAATAAGATTTTATATCGAAATAACTTATTTAAAAAATTTTAAAATAAATTCTTAGTTCAAAATATATTGGAAAAATTAAATTTATTTTTTCTTTTATGCAAATAACTCTTTTCTGAGCAGAAATAGGTTAGGCATTGCTTCATAGAAAAACAAGTATGTATATAAAATTTCCTAATTGACGGGTAATACATTTTTGAAATTTTACTTTACATTTATGAAAATTTACTGAGATATGGCCGTTAAAACTTTGACATTATTTCGGTTTTTATTGAATTTATGACAATATCGTTTTAATACTTAGTTTTGAATACGCAATTGATTTTAATCGAATAAAGACATGTTAACTTAATTTATTAATAATAAATAAGTGTTATATGAACGTATATAATTTTTATTTTTTGTTAAACAAATTCATAACTACTAATTTATAACAATTCCTTTTTGTTTATCTAAAATATACTACGTTTCAAAAATACATTTATAATTAACTTAATTTAAAATTTATTTACTCATTTAAGTTACACATTATGTATTTATGCATTTTAATCATTAAGATTTGTTAATACATATTTGAATATAATTTGGTTTCATAATTTTGATTTTTTACATTTACCGGCCTGAAAAGTGCGTACCATGAAAGACGAATGGGTGGAGGTGCTAATGGACTAGGGAAAGATTTCTAGCCGGCAAGTAAATATTATATTAATGGAATGCATGAGTGTATCCCCGAGTCCTCTTTTAACAGATCCTTGGTCAAATTGTCATCCTTTGTGCCGAACAGCACATCTGGCTATATTGCGCTTTTAGGATAGGTGCGATATCTTTATGATCCTTTGTCTCAAGATCCCTGCATCTGCAATGCACGGAGATTCCCTAATTAGTCTTTGTCTTTTGAGCGATCCTGCGAAGGGTTGTTTGGAGAAAGTTTATGATACTTTGTTCCCGAAAAAAGTGAGTATGCGTGTGTCGTCAAAGAAAAAGCATAAATGGGGTAGCACTCGGACGGTACGGGCAATCTACTGTCGGGCACGGCCACGAGTTAATGAATATTGTAGCATATATTCATCTGTCTGGACGCCCGTCGGGAAAAAAAACCCATCAACAACAACAAGAACAACAATAAATAATTTGTTAAAAATGGTATGTCTTATATAAATATCGCAAGCATGAAACACCATATTTACAAGTGATTACTTTTAGAGCAAAATGTCCCGACATCAGAAGGATATTCTGATTCAAAATATGATGGAGGACGGGGCTATTCTGGAGAGAAGGTTTTCGGGCACGGGCCTTTCCAAAAAGCGCGACAAGTGGGCACTTCTATGCAGTGCATTGAATAAGTGCGGACCGGCGAAAACTGCTTCGCAGTGGTCAAAGGTAAGCTATATATCTATGTAATATACATACATATATTTTCTGTTTTTGTTTTGTATACAATATACGATTTTATTTTAAATTAATAGTGCTGGCGCGATATGAGAAGCGCCACAAAAAAAAAGTAGCAAGGATTCGCCAACATCACAATAAGACAGGTGGTGGGCCTCCTTGCGGAGTCGTCCTAACAGACGACGAGAAAAAAATAATAGCGGCGAGTGGAATTCAATATTTCGACGGAGATGGTGCAACCGATGAAGGTGGCCTAAATCCAGTAAGTTTTAATACATCTGCTTTGTTTTCGTTTTCTTACGTCCAAATTTTGCAACTATGATTCTCCCATAAAAGCCGGTATAATAATATTTTTTTATTTACCTTCTTTTAAAACAGACGACACCATTGCCCGAATTGCAGGAGTTTGCGGGAGCTCCTACTACTGCCGCTGGCCCGTCCAGTACTTCCGCTGGCGCTTCAACTACTGCTGCTGAGACACCAAGGAGAGCAGCTTCGCTGGCTCGCACGCCGATGCAGGTGGCAATCGAAAATCAAGTCCTCGTTCGAGAGGACTTAAATGATATTAAGTTTTTGCTCAAAGACTGCCTCACTGAGCTGAGGAAATTGAACAAACATTTTGGCACTTAATTTTTTATTATTTACCTAATTTTTTGAATCTTTTATGAAATAATTTATGTTATCGTTAAAAAAAATAAAAAGATAAATTGAATTTTTTTTTTTTGCAGGGAGGGGAAATCCATTTACGGACAAAGTGTCGGACTCCCACCCTGGGTGGACTACCGACTAAAACCCCTCCCTCTCACCACCCCATTTACCACACATCCTAAATTACACATTTGGGACTAAATTGCTCATTAAGGTTTCCCTTATTCTTGACCCAATTGAAAAATATTGGCGGTTTTCCACGATATCTGCTGACTCTATATCGTGAATATCCACCAAATGCTCCACATCCACAGCAGCTACTCCATCTTCTTCCTGTGGTGTCAGTGAAATATTCCTTATTAGCTTGTTGTGGAGCACTACGCACGAATTGATTATAGACCCCACAATCACAGGATCATAGCGCAGTTGTCTCTCACCTAATAAGCATGTATAATAATTTTTGTTGTTAAAATCTGTTTAAAAGTATAAATTAAGAATTACCGAAATCTGACTTTTAATATCCCTATCGTGCGTTCAACTAAAGATCGTACTTTAGTATGCACGCTATTAAAATGGACTTCTGCATCGGTTTGAGGATTTCCTATGGGTGTCATGAGCCAAGGCTGAAGAGGGTAGCCAGAATCACCTTGAATTACAAAGAAATTAAGTATTTTATTAATATAACAAACTTATGCTATTTTACCAAATAACCAAGTCGATCGATCTCCTCTGTCGAAGTTACTTTCTAAAAAGCAAAAGGCTTGACTATTTTGCCAAATAAAAGCGTCATGACACGATGCGGGGTACCTGACTAACACGTTTATTATTTCCATGTCAGATGAGCATATCTAAAGTAAAAGCTATGAAATATTTAATACGATTATTTTTAAATGAATGCCTTACAATTTGGACATTTTTGGAATGAATGCCTTTCCTATTGACATGGGCCGCTTCAATTTCCTTCGGAAGTCCTGTAATCGCCACATGCGTGCAATCAATTAGCCCAATTAATCCCGGAACTCCTGTTTTCTCAAGAAATCTAAAAGTTTTATAAATTAATTAAACTTATCCATTTCAATGTATATACAAATTACTTCGCCTTGGACATGTACATTTCTTCGGCTGTTTGCGGGAACTTTACGTATATAGGCATCAGTTTTTGCGAAATGACAGTCGATACTGTTTTTATCGCAACTGATACCTTCGTTTGGGACATGCAGCTTAAAAAATCTTGGCCAACTCTTCGTTGGTACGAACCGCTCGCATAAAAATTTAGCGCTGCCAAAATCTGAAAATTTAAAATTTTACATTGCGAATATTTTATTTAATATGTAGGCTTTTACGAACCAAAATATGTGGAGGAATGGCATCTCTCCGAATAGCCCTTGGAAGATGTGGAGTAATTTCCTCTATTAACTCCATGCAGAGGCCTTTGGGGAATCGGTACAATTCTATAAAACTAAATTTCCACATTAAAGTTTGCACTACGTTGCATTTCAAAATAAAATTACTAACCGCACATCCGAGATATCGGAAGGATTCTGGTTATCCCTTAATTCCCTTCTCTTGAGCCTAATCCTCTTGTTTTCCTCAATAGCAGCAGGCACCAAATCCATTTTGTTGTAAAAATTGCTATTATAAAGTAATAAGGAAACATTTTATTTCAGTTTATTTAAACATTTCTAAATTTTCAATCGTGGTATAATTTATGCCACATATGAATTATTATTAATTCTGTTGTTGTTGTTTGAGTTACTGATTCTAAGAATCAGTGCACCCAAAAGGTGACTTTATGGTCCTAGCCTTCAGGCTGTATTAACCACCACTCCTTTTCAGGCCCTGGGCCAGGGGTACTCTGTATAGGTAGATTGTTAAAGGCCTAAAAGGCCTATGTTCACGATGATATAAACCCGAGCTGGCGGCAAAACAGTCCAGCACACCGTCTGCGGACTGACTTGGCGACAACAATGATGAATCTCTCCCCACTAATAAATCCAATCAAGTGACAAAAAACTGGGCTCACAAACTTGAGGAGCCTAAAAATGTACACAAACTCATAGATGACTACCCGTGCCAGAATATACTCAATCAAAGTTCACAAAAGTTCACATCGGCTAATTCGGAAAGATGACAGGTCCAGGGTTCATAAAGCATTTACAGATCTTTAAAAATATAGTCACAATTTTATGTCAAGTCAGGAATTTAGGATAAAGCACTTATCTAAATTAAATCATAGTTTCAAGTTAATGATATTTTCAAATATGCAAGTCTTGGATCTACTGAGTGTTAAGCCCGAGTATACGAATTGACCTCCAACTTATAGGTTCGTCACAATTTTATATCAAGTCAGGGATTTAGGATAAAGCACTTATATAAATTAAATCACAGTTTCAAGTTAATGATATTCTCAAATATGCAAGTCTTGGATCTACAGAGTGTTAAGTCCGGGTATACAAATTTGATCACCAAAATGGGTATAAGTTAACATATATGTGTATATGTACACCTTCTCTTTAACATCCTCTCATACAATTATATTATTATTAATTCTACTTACTCAAAATTGCTTCAGAAAAATAACTAACCCAACACAATTCACAAAATTTAATAGACATTTGTCGTTTTTGACGTTTTTGACGTTTAGTATTGCCGTGCTTCTGTTATTGCAACCTTTCGAAAGCTCGAACTCACCATGCTTATCGCAATCGCTTGAAAGTGAGATGGTGAGTAGCTTTGACAGGCAGCATGGTGAAGGCCTACCCTAAATGGGACGTAACGTAACGTAAAGGTAGTGACACAACCAACGCGGGCGTCGCGGCATTGCGTGCGTTGACATTTATGAAGCGACGCATGCGACGCTAGGTAAGTTACAACAGAATATTGAACGCGCAACTGACAAGCAAGTGACACGGACAATTTCAGTTTTAGCGAAAATGGATGAAATGTTTGATTTCTTGTGGATCCTTATGTGTGTATATCAAGCATACAAATATGCTAAAAGTCTCCAGGTTTCACGCAGGAGGATGTGGGTTAGGGAACTCAATATTCACCGTAAAACCGAAGGTTTTTTTGAAAGAGTGTTTGATAGCATGAAAAGTTGTGATGAAGAGCAATTTCAGAGGGCTACAAGGATGAAAAGTGAACTGTTTGATGTCCTTTTTAATTTAATAGGAGGTCGTCTCACAAAACATTCGCAGAGAGAGCCAATTCCAGCCGAGTGCAGATTGTTCCTTACTTTATTGTGAGACTATTTAGTATTTTATGAGTACTTTGTGATTTTAAATATGTACTGCTTTTCAGATACTTATCACAGGGAACGAGTCGCCAAGTTCTGGCCATGACATTTAGGATGGGTGTTTCGACTGTTCGAAAAATAATTGTAGAGACCTGTGATGCAATATGGGAAGAATTATCATCAATCTATCTTTCACCTCCCAATAAATTCGAATGGAAGCGAATAGCACGTGATTTTGAGGAGATGTGGAATTTCCCAAACTGTGTTGGCGCTATTGACGGTAAACACGTAAATTTAGTTTGCCCACCGAATTCAGGATCACAATTTTATAATTACAAAGGCGAGTACAGTATTGTGCTTCTTGGTGTTTGCGACGCCAATTATACATTTACGGCCATAGATGTAGGAGCCTTCGGGAGCCAGAGCGATGGTGGTGTTTTAACGCACTCTCAATTTGGGAAAGCCTTATTTGAAGGTAAACTAAATTTACCTGACGACAAACCACTGCAAAATAATGGGACCAATTTTCCCCACTTTTTTGTGGGTGATGCTGCCTTCCCACTGAAATCATTTTTAATGAGACCCTACCCTGGAAGGCTATTGGACGACAAAAAAGAAAATTTTAACAAACGACTGTCGAGAGCTCGCCGAACTATTGAGAATACATTTGGTGTTCTAACTGCCAGATGGCGGATTTTAAGGAGCACAATGAATATGGCTCCCGAGTGTGCTGAAAAAGTTGTGAAAGCTACAGTTGTACTTCACAACTTAATAAAAATGAGCGATGGCACATATTGTCCTCCAGACTTTACAGACACGTATGATGGTAGCCATATGACTGAAGGGCTGTGGAGAAGGGAAGTCCAGCCATTAAGAAGATGTAGAATAGCTACAAGCAATAATGCATCCAAATCCGATTTTCAGCTAAGGGATATGTTAAAAGAACATTTACATGAAAATAGGTTAAGATGAATGTACTATACTGTAACTATACTTTAAGTTGAATTTGTTTATTTTTATTGAAACATGCGTTAATTTTCTATTAAAATATATTTCATTGTAAAATTGTTGTTTTAATTATACATATATTTTTAATATGCATAAACATTTTATAAAAATAAATAACACGGCATACTTCACAGCCATAAAATAGTGAAAATAAATTGCAAAAAATTCAAAGGTAATAAAAAAGTCTAATGCTATTACATAAATACTAAAAATAAAAAAAAAATTGGGCATACTTCACAGCCATTAAATAATAAAAATAAATTGTGGCAAAATCAAAGCCCTTAAAACAAGCTAACACTTTAACACATTTAAGCATTTCTCAGCTGTGCCAATTTGTCGTGTACTAATTGGATAATTTCCATTTTTGTGTCCTCCTTCATTTTAGGGGGTAACAGATCCAGCTTTGAGCACAAAAACTGCTGAAACCCATCATCAAGTTTAGCGGAGAATCTTTTCTCTGTTATTTTCTCCATTGTGGTTAAAAATGAAGAAAAACGATCCTCGACTGCGTCTTGATACGCCTTTTTCCTCCGTTTAGGCATTCCTCTTCTTTGATCACGATGGGCGGTTGATGATGACGGTGTATCAGATTCCACAATAAGCTGCGGTAAATCTGAAATGTTATTTTCATTCACAGCCTGATTTTCATCTGCAGATTCATATTCCGCATATGGGACTTCTGCTGGCGGAGATATCAAAATATTTTCCAGGATTTCCACAGATGAATCTTCTTGTGAGCAGTAGTTGCTAGATGTACTAAAAATAGTTAAATTTACCTTTATTCAATAGGCTAATACGACTGATTTTCATACTTACTTTCTGGGAGCTACATGTTCTTTTAAGAACATCATCCTCTCATATTGTTCCCACGAACTATCTTTTGGTTCTGAAGAACTACCCGATGGAATTTTTTTATTAACTTTGCAAAAGCGATCCCGCAAGCTCTTCCACCTTGTTTTACATGTTTCGTCTGCAAATTTCATGAAATGTTTTCTTCATGATATATACATAAAAACATTAAAACAAACCTTTGGCTCCTAGAGCAGCAGCTATTTCTGCCCACGCTTTGTCCCTCACAATAATATTCCTGTACAGCTTCATTCTTTTATTATAAATAAACTCGCGTTTGCGCACTTCTTCTATTAAACGCTCATCGAAATCCATTTTGGCATTTTGCCAAACGAGTGACACTTAAAAGTAAGGTTAAGTTGAATGCGCCGCGTTAAAATTTAGAAAATTGCGCAAAGGATGCGACGCGTTGCATAGCGGCGCGTCGGATGCGAATTCGTTGTAACCCGAAGTACAGGACTACATAAGCGCTTTAAAGCCTGTCATCGCACGCATCGCTCGCGACGCGTTCAAAATTTGGTTGTGTCACCAGCTTAAGAGATGCCAACGTAACGTGCGAACGTGTGTAAAGCAATGGGGGCAGCCTAAAGCCTGGCCCTAAATAGAAACGTAACGTAACGTAAGAATTTAACGAGGCGAGCTTGCGGACGTCAAAATGGACATTTCGCCCGAAATACAAACGTAAGGTGACGTGAAAGTTGAAGTTTAGTTTCTCATTGTGCTCCCTGAAAGTATTAACATAAGTGATATCAATTGTGAAAGGCAAGATGAGTTTTGTGCAAATTTTGGAAGTTTTGGAAGAATTGAAAGATTAGAGCCCCAATATGCCCAGAAAGTAGACTTTTCACGTTTGCTTACGTTTTGTGCGATCCTTACGGCACCTTCACGTACGGCTAAGTGACATTTCCAGATTTGACGAATCTTCGGCAAGTTTCTTACGTCGATTTAGGCTGCCCCCATTGCTTTACACACGTTCGCACGTTACGTTGGCATCTCTTACGTTACGTTACGTCCCATTTAGGGTAGGCCTTTAATCGACGTAAGAAACTTGCCGAAGATTCGTCAAATCTGGAAATGTCACTTAGCCGTACGTGAAAGTGCCGTAAGGATCGCAAAGCAAAAAAAAAAACGTAAAGCAACGTGAAAAGTCTACTTTCTGTGCATATTGGGGCTCTAATCTTTCAATTCTTCCAAAACTTCCAAAATTTGCACAAAACTCATCTTGCCTTTCACAATTGATATCACTTATGTTAATACTTTCAGGGAGCACAATGAGAAACTAAACTTCAACTTTCACGTCACCTTACGTTTGTATTTCGGGCGAAATGTCCATTTTGACGTCCGCAAGCTCGCCTCGTTAAATTCTTACGTTACGTTACGTTTCTATTTAGGGCCAGGCTTGACTCGCACTCACTACTCACCCGAGATCAGAATCCTGGCCCTGTCCTATAAATGAAAGTGTACGGTCGACGCCATCTAGCATTTTAACGTAATACTAAAATAATGTGGAGTGGATTTGTCAGTTCCGTACTTGACATTTCAGGAGACTGTTTTTCTCTCAGTTTGTGTGCAGTTTGATAATAAAATAAAACAGAAGAAGAAAAAAATCTCAGGGTATGTCGTCCAAGTGTCAAATTTCCCGTGAGGAGGTCGCAGTTAACCACATCAAATAAAATTAAAATTTCGGGAGGCGCTATGATTGCAAGCGGACTGACCTCTACAGAGTAATTGAAAACACTGTAAAAATAAAAGAAAAACGAAATAAGTCCTCGAAGGAGCGAACGCCATTACAATTAAATAAACAACTGTAAAAAAGCTGAAAACGCTGCTACAACGACAGTGGCGGAGAAGGCAATCCGAAAAAAGGAAATCTCCGTTGAAAGGAAAAACGGCGGCGTTTCCCAGCAGAAGGGCGATTTTTGGACAACGAGACCACCTCAAGATGGCCTCGTTCGACGTCCACGAAAGAAATAGGTGAGTTTGTCGCACCCTGTCCCCCCGGGAGCCTAAAAGCTATGAGCGCGAAGCGATTCCCAGCAAGCTAATCGCGGACTTTTGCTTTCGCCTTTTGTTTGTGCGGTGGCACCGACGGTGATGCCCTCTATCGAACTCCAGCAACCTATACGCTTTTGATATTTTTAATTCTGGTGCACTTAAGTCGCTAATTGCATAGCAATTTGTTTAATTTAAACCGCATAAAAATCATTATGATGCAGTTTAAAAAAGAAATTCCCCTCTTTAAAATAACCGTGTAATCACCTCTTCCGCATTATTTCATTTGGGAAAATAACCTTATTTACAGCTGGTATTTTGGATCAATGTCACGGCAAGACGCAACCGATTTACTTATGAGCGAGCGCGAAAGTGGGGTTTTCTTAGTTCGTGACAGCACATCAATTATAGGAGATTATGTTTTATGCGTCCGCGAAGATACCAAAGTTAGTCATTACATTATAAATAAAGTTCAACAGCACGATCAGCCAAATTATCGAATTGGGGATCAATTCTTTGACGATCTCCCCGAACTGCTGACATTTTACAAATTGCATTATTTGGACACCACACCACTGAGACGGCCGGTCCCTCGGAGGCTCGAACGGGTCGTTGGGAAGTATGACTTTGATGGGAGTGTAAGTTGTCACCCCTTCCTCAGTATTTATTTATGAAAAAATTATTAATTTTCATCCTAAATTCAATTAAAAAAAAGGATCCAGACGATTTGCCTTTCCGGCGGGGTGAGATTTTGGTCATAATAAGCAAGGATGAGGATCAGTGGTGGACTGCAAAAAATGCAACAGGACAAATCGGTCAAATTCCAGTGCCATACGTGCAGAAGGTGGACTTGCTTAATGAGATTTTGTGACAACGGGTGTAATAATTAATTTTAATTGCCGCAGTATGAGGAGAACGGTCAAAATAACGTCCTCGAGCGTCCCGGATCCGGTGGAAGTGGTGGCACTGGAACAGGTCCCAGGACAGTAAGCGGCGGGGGTGTATCGAGTCCTCATCAACTGGGGAATGCCCTTAAGAAATCCGATTTAAATGTAAGTTTTTAAACAAATTTTAAATTATATTTTAAGATGTTATTTTTGTTCAGCGCAAACTTCCAGCGTTCGCCCGAGTGAAGCAGGCGCGTGTTCCAAACGCGTATGACAAAACTGCCCTTAAACTGGAGGTCGATGACATAATTAAGGTGACAAAAACGAACATAAACGGCCAGTGGGAGGGGGAACTGAAGGGAAAAAAGGGCCACTTTCCCTTCACGCATGTTGAATTTATTGAAAATGATAGTGAGCCTCTCGGCGGCAAGGGGACAGGGACCACAACAAATAATTGCAATAATTCAAGCGGCACAGGGGGCGGGGGCGGAGCAGCGACAGCTGGAATTTGTGTCGGTAACAGCGAATGGGGTGAATGAGGGTGTTTAAAAAAAAAAAAAAAAACGATTTACCGCCAATACTTATTTAAATTAAATTGCACATTTTTTAATGTACGTTTCCACATTCTATAGCGAAAGAATGTAGTACTAGTTTGCGATTGTTTTATTTGTTTTTGTGTCAATTTAAACGATTTAATTAATAGAGAGAAGGGAATGGACGCAAACTATGAATTATATATATATAATTTTTCATGAAAGAAAATTTTGTAATTTACAGCAGCAACCCGCTAAGATTCTCCTTCACCTCCGGGAAAACTAGAAAATTAATTTGTATTACGAAATGCTATTTTCTTTTTGAATTGTTTGGTCTTAATTGTAATTTCACACTTGGAGTCTAATTGTTGCTATTTATTATATTACGATAAATCGCTGAAAGTAAAAAAAAAAACTTATTTCCAATGTAATAATATTTAATGCATTTATTTCTTTATCACAAAAAAGAAATGTTTAAGCTAAATTTACTTAAGAAATCCATGCACAAAATCCACATTTTTTTTTCTTACAATATATTGTAGATAAATTTAACTCTAAATCAAATATTTAAAAATGTTTGTAAAACAAACAATCAAATGTAAAACAAAAAGGAAAAATAATAAAAGACCGGACAGAGCTGAGTGCGAAACGGTGGCACATTTAGTTGTAGACTACGGAAAAATATATTACAAAACTAGAAAAATACACCAATACAGCAACAAAAATTAAAATTAGTCGATATTTAGAGTGGGTGGAGATTAGCAACAAGCATATTTAACTAATATATATTTTTTTAAAGTTAAATCTTATATATCCAGTCGGGCGGAGTGGTGTCGGTCTGGCCATAGTAGACGAAATAAAATAAACAAGACTTCGGGAAATTGGATTAAAGCGGAAAACAAAAATATATACGAAGAAGCAAAAAAAAGAGTTAAAGAGCAACTTCTCATGATTTGTAAAATGTTTGGCATTTTCTTTTCCTTTTTTAAATTACTAGGGAAGTATTGCAATTTCTAAAAAGGCAAAAAATCATTGTTTTATTGCTTATTTTACCCGTAATCAATTACTCGATTAATCAAATCCCACCGAAAATTATCACTTTCGGAGGTCTTAATCGTGTCCATCAGTCATCAAAAATTCGAAACTCAACTGTTTCCATCAAAACACGCAGAAGGATGACGTCACCGCAATATTTCTGCCCGGCTGACGTAACCCAGCCTTGTGATCAAAGACGTCATCACAAATGAACGGAAGAGAAGCTGCCTGTTAAAAAACTGTTTTAATTGACTGCGGATATGTTTAATTGTATATGACGTAACAAAAGAACCTATCATCCAAACATGTTTTGTCTCCTTTTATTTGTTCTCTTTTAAAACTCTCTTCACATCAGTGAGACGCAAATAAGAAGGAAGAGAGATAAGATCTATGAGTCATCACATCATCAACAAAACAACAAAAAATTTCGTCCGCCATCTTGGTAAACAAACTTTTTCTAAAAAATTATGCTTAAATTGAAAGAAATTAAAATAAATTATTGTGGTGAAGTGATTTATTCAAAATAATTCCCCATATTTCACTTAAAATCGAGTGAAATTCATTTAAATTTGAAGAAGAACAGTGAGAGAAACGAGACGTTCTTCGAATCTCTTTACCCGTTCCATTTTTCAATTCAATTACAGTGATTTTTTTTTGTCGTGTAGTTTCAGTTTAGCACGGGGTGCGTCGGTCCGTCAAGTTTTTGTTTGTTTTCCTTACTTCTGACCTGGAAACAAGTAAAAACAACGTGAAAATAATAAATAACCCACAAAACTACACAAATTCAGTTGAATTTCATTGAGCTTTGCTATACCTTGAACGTGTTTTTTGTGTGGTTTTTTGTTACGTTCGACACTAAGAAGGAACGAAACAAAAACGCGTTGGGCTTTCTCTGTCTCACACCCTCCTCGTTTTGGGAGTGGTAGAGAGGATATTTCTTTTCCCTTTTTGGACCAGTCGCGAGTTGAATTTTAAATGTTAAGTTGAACGCTGTGCTTAAAATTCAGATCAATTTCGGCGGTTAAACTGTACGAAACTCGCAGCAGTTAACAATATTTGTTAGAAGTGGGTTATCGCCCTTTAAGTGAAGTGGTTTTCATCCGAGATTCTCTTTTCTAGTTGTGGGAAAAACTATCGACATTTTTTTTGTCTAAAAAGTGTGTGTATCATAGCGGTACATGTGATAAAACTGAATTGAGACATTTTTCACAGATTTTATTTCAATAAATAAAAATAATTGGGGTTTTTGTGTTGTGAAGAATAAGAGGTAAGAAAGAAAAGGGGAAAATGTCGACCAGAGCAAAAAAAGCAGGGGGTGCCAGCACTCCCGTCTCTCAGGGAACCGCAGCGTTGGCTGGGACTTCTTCAACGCCGATCGACCGTCCGAACAGTCCCCTCAGCCCGACGAGAACAAGCAGGCTTCAGGAGAAGGCGGAACTCCAGAATTTAAATGATCGCCTCGCCTGCTACATCGATCGGGTTAGAAATTTAGAAAATGAAAATTCCCGTCTAACCCTCGAAGTTCAAACGACCCGTGAAACCGTCAGCCGCGATGTGTCCAACATCAAGCAAATGTACGAACACGAGCTCTCCGACGCCAGAAAACTTCTGGACGAAACGGCCAGGGAAAAGGCGAAGCTCGAAATTGACACGAAACGGCTGTGGGAGGAAAACGATGAGTTAAAAGCCAGGTTTGTTTTTATTCTATAATCTACAGGTTTGTCATTCTTATTATTAAACCTTCGCAAAAATCTCATTTTCTAAACAGGCCGGTCATTCGCTGATATATTTTATTAAAGAAAATATTTACCAGTTGTTTGGTAAGCTCCGAAGCTTTACAAGCGAGATTAAATGATGATACAACACTTAAAATAAAGAAATTAAAAATCGTTAACAGAAGAATTGTGAGATGTGCCCACATGTTGATTAATTCAATTCATGCAGCGTAAAGTTGCTTTCATTTTGATTATCTTGCTTTATTTTCACTTCCATGTACATGGGGTCGCGTGGTAAGGAGGAAAAACTTCAAAATGCCGCGTTGTAACGAATTCGTCGCCAGTTTTTCGTAGGCATTTTTTTTTTAATTTCTTCCAAAATTAGCGTATTCCTCTAAAGAAAAAAAACTTTATCCGTCGGTGACATCATCGCATTATCATAAATCGTTAAAATTACGGTCATTTTCTGCCGAAAGGGAGGTGATTAGAAAAGTTTTTAATATGCTAATTTTCTCCGGTTAAATATTTTCATTTATCACATAACATAGGTTTTTTGCTGGAAAGGAAAAAGGTCGTTGGTTAGCCTCATTTTGAGTGATGATGTCAGAGTTTTTGGCGGGCACTCAGACACTTAAATTTTTTATTTTATGTAAATGATGGGGACAACCACTAAATTCCGCCACTGCTGGTTTTATCTACTTCATTTTTTTATTAATCCGGTGATTTTAAGAGAAGAGGATGGGAGGGCTTAGCATGTGCACCTTAATTTTTTTTGGAATTAGAATATTTGTCAATAAGAAAATATTTAAGAAAAAGCCATGATAGGAGTTTTTTATTTATTTTCTTCTTTTTAATAAACAAGCGAAATCATGCTCAAAGTGAGAACACTTTTGATTACGATCAGCTTCATAATTTTTTTTAGGGAATTTGAAGCATTTCTAAAAATAGATAAAAATGGCCGTTCTCATTTCCTATTTGACTTAAGTAAAAAAAAGAACAAATGGCGGAAAAATTAAAGAAAAAATAAACTTTATTTCCTTTCCATTTTCTGTTACGGATGTGTAGACACACGTGCATACAATTTTAATAAAAAGAAAAGCCAATTGTTTTCAGCTGCAGATGGCTAGGTGCTGACATTCTCACCTGGGGAAAAATGACTGATAAAATGACGCAAGCGATTGAATTGAGGCTTAGCCTCGTGCTCTAATTCCAATAAAGCATAATTTGGGAGTCGGAGCGGAATGTGTTCACACACTATTTAAATGAAGCTGATGTAATCACGCATCATTTAAATTTCCGCGCCAAAACTATTTTTATTTTTAATCGCGAAATATGCATGTGATTTTATAAAAAAAATTCTGGAGTATGTCCTCTTAAAAATAGAAATGTTTTAGCTATTTAAATCAAGTTTGGAATTTTGCAGCTTGAATTTTGGCATCCGATATTTGTTCCTTAGCAGAAGAAAAAAAGGCGAATGATTAGGTGCAGTGCTGGCAATCGATTTTGTTTATTGAAACAGCGGTAGGGCAAAAAAATAAAAAGAAAGAAAAATTAATAAATAAAACGAGATCTTCGCGTGCTGTGCTGATTGTTATTTATGTGAAGGGGTGGGGTTCCACTAAAGATCACCCTAGGGTCGATAAAGAAGCTGCGCCTGCGTGTTTACATTTTAATTAAAATATTTAAAGATTTTTGTTTTACTTTTTCGTAGATTGGATAAGAAGATTAAAGAGCTTTCGATTGCTGAAAACAGTGCTCGAGTTTATGAATCTCGTTGCAACGAACTGAGTGGAAAATACAACACCGCGTGCGCTGACCGAAAGAAGGCTCAAGATGAAGCAAAGGAGCTCGAAAAGGACAACGAGCGGCTTCGGAAGCAGCTTGACGATTTACGGAAACACCTCGAGGACGAGACATTGGCGCGTGTCGATCTTGAGAACACCGTTCAAAGTCTACGCGAAGAGCTCACTTTCAAAGATCAAATTCACACCCAGGAACTGAGCGAGACAAGAACTCGGCGGCAGGTTGAAATCAGCGAAATTGACGGACGTTTGTCCGAGCAGTACGAGGCAAAATTGCAGCAATCTCTCCAGGAATTAAGAGATCAATACGAAGGACAAATGCGCGCGAATCGCGAAGAAATCGAAATGCTTTATGAGAACAAAATTAAAAATTTATCGAATGCCGCCCATCGCAACAGCAATGCCGTTGCTACTGCATTTGAAGAGCTCAAAATTACTCGGAGTAAAATTGATTCCCTTCAGTCGCGAATTGGGGAACTTGAGACCATCAATTCGTCACTGAATGTAAGTGTTTTATGATTTTATATTATTACTAATTGAAAATATATTTCTTGCAAACAGTCGCGCATTCGAGATTTGGAAAAGCTTCTCGAAGTTGAACGTGCGCGCCATTCAGACGATATCGCGGTTTTAGAGGCGGAATTGTCCCGTCTGCGGGACGAAATGGCGCAGCAGTTACAAGAGTATCAAGATTTGATGGATATTAAGGTTTCACTAGACTTGGAAATAGCCGCTTACGACAAAATGCTTCGTGGGGAGGAGTCTCGTCTCAACATCACACCCTCGGGGAACACGGCTTCCGTCAGTCAGCTGAGTCAGTCGTTGAGGTCGGGACGTGGGACCCCAATTCGTCGCACGACACCCTCGAGGGCGGGAATTAAGCGGAAGCGCACCGTCGTCGATGAGATCGAGGATCGTAGTCTGGCTGAATATTTTGTGACAGCCTCGGCGAAGGGCGATGTCGAAATTTCCGATGCCGATCCTGAGGGTAAATTTGTTAAATTGCATAACAAAAGTAACAAGGAGGTAAACGTCGGTGGATGGCAAATAATTCGGACAGCCGGAAACAACGAGACATCGTTCAAATTGCATCGTTCGGTTAAAATTGAAAGTGGGGCCACAATCACGATTTGGTCATCGGACTCTGGAGTCGCCCATGAACCACCAACAAACATTGTCATGAAACAACAAAAGTGGTTCATCGGGGAGAATATGAAAACAGTTTTGTACAACAGTGAAGGAGAGGTAAATTATTAAATTTTGGTTGATAATTAATTCGTGAATGATATTAATTTAATTTTAAGGATGTCGCTGCCTCAGAGCGAGTCAAGCAACAAATTTCAACTCATTCCGCACGCCATCGGTCAAGCGGGGGCTACGGGGCCGGAGAGGAGCTGTGTCATCAGCAGGTACGCGGCAACACAAATTCTTCAGTTGGGGTATGCACATGAAAGCTTTTATTTTATTATTATAATTGATTAATTGTATTTTGGTTCGATTATCTTCCCTCAATTACTCGAAAAAGTAATTCTTTTTTACATTTTTGTATTTATCCAAATTTTAGCGATCGTTCTGGTTGTGGTGAAGAAAGAGCAGATTCAATTTCCAGCCTTTTCTTTAAGCACAAAAAACAAAACAAGTTAAAAATAAATACGAGGCACATTCAAATTTACTTAATTTTAATATTATTTGTTTTTCAAATATTTTTTTTTCGATGCTCGATGCTCTGTCTACCAAAAGCAACAGCGCGCAACAAACTTCTTCTCTTCTTAACCAACAAGACAAAAAGCAAGCAAAAAAATTGTGAACGTCATCCTCGTCCAATAAAATGAAAGCAAGCCAAACGTACGCCTCGTAGTTAAAATTTTGTTTCTTATTTATTTTTAGAAATTAAGGCATTTAACTTTTAATTTCATTTTACTACTTTTGTTTTTACCGCCTTCCGTTTTAGACTAATTTTCTAACCTGTCCTCTCTTCTAATAAAATAATTTTAGATCATAAGCTAATTTTCTCAGGACGTAGTTTACACCAGTCTTATTTAATGAATTTTCTTAACTTAATTTCATTGAACCGTTTTCGGGAAGAAAAGAACTTTGTTGTTGGGCTGGTGTGCTACTAATCGAAGTGATTGGGTAGAGAATAAAAAAAAAAATGATATTATTTTGGTGGAGAGGATTTTTTCAACTATAATTTTACTTCTTGCTTCTTGCATTTTTACTGTCGTAGCGCACAACTTTCTTGCACTTTTTCATTTTTCTTGAACTGAACGTTTTTTAACTACACTAATATAAAAAAAATGTTTGTAGACAGCAAAAATTCGTTTTGTCTGCAGGCATTTACATAAAAATTAAAAAATACGTTTAGTTAAAATTGATGGAGAGGGCAAAAGAAAACATTTATTTTTTCTATTTACAGGATGATCCACATGGCGAAGAGAAATGTCGTATTATGTAATTAAAGCAAGTCTTCGTATAAAATATAATTTTTGTTTTTTTCAAAATCTTCACAAAAGTTTAGTTGCTGAAGTAATTTTTTAATTTTTAAGTAAACGCAAAGGGTTCATCTTCACTTACAGGATATTGTCTTGCACTGCAATCGTAGTTCATTTTTTAACTACTGTACGCAAGTCGCAAGAAACACCCGCTTTCGTATTTTTTAGTTTTCTCAGCTAAGTAAAAAGAAAGTAAATATACACTTAAAATGAAAGGGTGAACAAAAATCAAATAAGAGGAATATCGAAAAAAGCCTTAGTTTGTAGAAAGCAAAGAAAAATGGTAAAAAGAAATACTTTTAATAAATAAAATGTGGAAAATAAAATGTTTAACACATCTTACACCATTCTGTCCTTCCCATCAAATTAATTATTTGATTGTTTATTATATTTAGAAGAAGAAGTAAACATGCTGCGAACGATTCGAAAACTCTTCGTTTATTGCGATTTTAAAACGTTCGTGCCTCCTACTCACTCAGTACGAGAAAACAGTTGGAAGGAGGAAAATCGTGAAAATTACACACATCTAAGAACTACATCCGGGGGCCGCGTAGACTCCGCTTTACGATTGATGGGGATGCATTTTGTGCTCCATTTCTGTTTCGACGCGGGCCTCGTCGATGCTCGCGACCGTCGGCAGACCCCTGGGCCACTCGAGCAGCTCCGACTCGTGCTGCATAATCATGTCGGCCTCCGCTGAAAGGGGAGACTTTTAATTTTTTAATTTATTTCATTTCTCGGACATTTCACCTCTTATTCGGTGGAGTTTACTCCCGTAGGCCAAGTCCCCGAAGTACGCAGTGACGAAGGAGAGGGGCACCAGCGGTGAGAGAACGCCGACTCGTTTCGTTCGTTGGAAGCGGGATAAGGCCCCAAAAAGTGCGACTCCATAAAAACCACTAATCCAGTAAAATAACTCCCGTGAACGCGAAATATCCATCGCAATTTCACGCTCTTTTATTTGGTAGTGCATTTGGATCCAGCGCTCCATCTGAAATTAATCGAATCGCTTATAATAAATTTATTAATTAATTAATTCAAATTCGACCTTAATCCGATTCATTTCCGAAATGTACTCCTGGTTTTTTTTTATTGTCTGGTCTACGCTACTAGAGAGGAATGCACCCATTTTTCGGCTTTTATATTTCGCTTTTAATTAATTTATTAGTTTTAGCTTTAGTCTTATTCCATCACGGCGCACGGGAGCCACTAAATTCTTTGAAATCTCTTCCAATATTCCTATAAACAAAAATTTTCATTTGGAGAAAAATCGATTTTTCAAAATGTCAACGGCTGCCTTCTACATTCTGACGTCAATAATACTAGAAAAATATGTTGGGTGTAAATTACTTTTCCGATAGATGTCTCTTTATTTTTTTGATACTACCAAAAATCAATAATTTACAGTTTTAGAATGGCTGATCTTCCGGCGAATTTTTGTCTCCTTGGCGGTGGTGAAAAGGTATTTTGGGGTTTAAATATTTTGGAAAGTATATAAGAGACGACCGCAAAATTTTATGGAAAAGGCAAGATATTTATAAAAATTTCATCGACATCTGGGTGATGATGGTGTCCTTCACTTAATAAACTAAGATTAGCTCTGCAGCCCATTAAATAATAATTTAAATGACCGCTAAAAACTGCTGCACAAATGAAATCTCTGTAGAAGTGTAATAACAAGGATAAAGAAAACGAAGTACTCTCAACGACGACCTTGGACTAATATGGAGTGGAAACGAGGCGATGTGGCAACTCAAAATGGTCTAACTCACACAGATAAAAAAGCTAGCAGGTGACCAAAATTAGCGAGATTGGTAATGAAATTCCAATGCGTGTGAAAGAGCTGCAGATATTTTTGGTTTGGTTTTCTATGTAGATTAGGCAGTAGTATTGACCACTATAATTATCATTAAAATATTCTTTGCAAATTTCATGGTTATCATAATATATCGGTTTGTAAGAAAGTTGTTCAAACAATTTTTGTTTTCACAAAAGGAATGTGTACTTACATTATTCACACTTTTTTCTTTTGCTTTTTGTGGGCCTTTTATAAAGAAAAAGGACAAAATGAGCAACTTTCCATACCATCTAGCAGGTATTCTGCTTGAGTACGTTAGCTGCTTATTTTAGATGGGCAGCTTTCCTTGAAAGGCTATTTACCCATACTACATGCCTTAAAATAAAATTAACCGATTATAAAGGCCCATCTTCAATGCACGGAGCAACCACACAAAATCGCCTCATCGCCAAAGAATATGGAGCCTAGAATGTTCACTCTAATTTTGCGACGCAATTTACCCCCTCCATGGTCACTTTTCAGCAAAATAAAACAAAAAAATTACCCATTAGTCGAAAAGAGAGTTGCTTCCAGTTCCAAATTCTCCTTTAAATTGCCTAATACGCAAGAAGGACGGCAGCAGGTACAAGTGCCGACAAACACTACGCAACAAGAGTTCACCTATTACTTTGCGTATCGGCGAAGCACTGGGTTTCTCTGTCATTGTGTTGGTGCCGATACGCAAGGCTTTTCAGATAGGAACTGCCGAAATTCGAAGTCCTGCCTCACACATTGAAGGGGTTCACATATAAGTTTGTTTACGTTTTTTCATCATGGGTTTTCCTTATGCGTATCGACGGCGAATGCTAAGCAAATGCGATTGTATGCCGATACGCAGCGGTAGCTCGTTCGCTTCAAAGAACAGGGTGATTGATTTAAATTGTTTTTTAGTCCATTTTCTGTGCAATTTTTAAAATACGCGCGTGATTTTGAGAATTGTAATATTTTGTGATGAAATTGTTTGTGCATTAAAACCGATATTTTGGCATAAGGGACCAATTATAAAACAGTTTTTTGTAGTATTAATTAATAATTGCTATGAGAGTGAAAGATGGGAGGAAAACGTCTTGTGAAGTGTTTAGCGTGTGGCCTTAAAAACGACGATTAGGGATGGGCGATTATCAAAAATGTTACGATTAATCGCTACTCGATTAATCGTTCAATTCGATTAATTGCATTACAACGATTATTAAATAATCGATTGTTGTAATGCAAATGTTTGAAATATAAATAACCACTCAAAATTTCATTGAAAACTGAACATTTTTATTTTGATAATTAAAAACAATTCAAAACTAAACTTTCATCTTACATTTATAGTAACTTTTCGTTGTTAAATTAACATTTATTGCTATATAAACATTTGACAATTAAAATCAATTGAAAACAAAACTTTCCTCTTACATTCATAGTAACTTTTCGTTGTTAAATTAACATTTATATTATTACATAAACATTTCTATCATAATACATAGAAACAATCTCAAACAAAACTTAATCTGACTGGTCTTTAAAGTTAATTTGTACTGTATTTGTCCCACATCTCTTCGCTCAATGACCCTACCAAAACGAGTTGATCAGAATGCTTACTCGTTAACCGACTTCTGAGATCGGTTCGCACTAATTTGACCACAGAAAAGAGCCTCTCACTTGAGTAGGAACTTTGTTACTACAGCACTACCAACAAAAGGTCTAGTTGTGCTTGAAAGAAATCGGTGGTTCTAAAAATAATTAAACAGATTTTTTTTTAAATAAATAAGTAAAAATATGTATAATCGTATAAATTAATCGATTTGCCGATTAATTATATCAAAACTAATCGATTCACATTTAACGATTAATCGTTTCGAACAATCGAATGATCGATTAATCGCGATTAAATCGCCCATCCCTAACGACGATCATCCTCAACTTAATTTTTTCAATGTACCAATAGATAATGACAGGTAAACTATATAAAATAATTATGTAGAGGTATTTAATATAAAAAGTATTTTTCGTGTATCATCATTTCGTGAGCCTGCCATTTAAAATATTTAAGTTCATTTATTAATTCACATTGATTTATCTTTAATATGTTCTAAACGAATCGGAAATAATATATAAAACTAGTATTTAAATTCAAATTCAGTAATAACTTTACTAACATTTAGATGAATCAATTTTCCTTTAGCTTTGTCTTAACTTATTATTCTGCACATAATGTTTTAAAATTTATATGTATATTAGCGGATATTAAATATTTTAACGAACAAGATAAATTAAAGGTTACAGAAATTAATTGTTAATACGTATTACAGACACTCAAGAAATTCCTTGTCAAATATTGTTTTTGTAAGATGTTTCCATTGGAATTTCTTGTAAAACTCTATATTAGAGTAGGAATATATTATATTATTAAAGATTACAATAAAAATGTTAAAAAATTTGACAGTAAAAATAAATTATTAAATGTGAGGCATTTGTGATTCATAATTTTAATTCAACTTATTTGTTCTTTTAAAATATTACGCGTAGTCTTAAATATTTGTTATTAGTTTTAATCAAACGTTTGTGATGTATTTTATGATTGATCATTGTTAAATTTGTAACATTATTGTTGTTGGAATAAATAAAGAGGTTTTTTATGCCACGCGCTTTTTCCTCCTTGGACAAAATTACAGTGTTTTCATTGCAAACCTTAAAGGTGTCTAAGCCACGGAGACCTACTCAGTATATGCAATTTATTACACATTTTAATCTCTGAGAATACTTATATATCAGGAAAAAGAAAAAATAAATGTGTATACAAAGAATATATTATATTCTTAAAAATTGCAATAGAAATATTCAACTATTTTGCAATAAAAACAATTTAGTAAAGCTCATGCATTTATTTAATTCAATGAACGTTTTCTTTCAGTTTTATGTGATCGCCTGTCGGCACCCTGTAGCCTCTGTACCAGTTCCTGTAAATTCCAAGCCGCGCCTCAGCATTGTTTCTCTCGTTTTCACCACAATGCGTAAGCATGCTATCGACTTCTAGCAAGATCGTGGGGTTGGGAGAAATAACGGTACCAAGGTCACGAAAAATGAAAAACTAAATTACCGGAGTGAACAGTCTTTGTAACGTAGGTTCCATAGTCTTTGTCATCGCGTCCCACATTTATATCGGCCTCAGATTCCCTCTCGCTCGTGTTTTGGTCAACTGTTCTAACTTTTTCATGTGTGCTCTGAAACAACATAGTACTAGTCGCCCATTCAGCAAATTATTGTACTAAAGGTAATGACAGCATTAAAATTTCACAAATCACAACATTTAGTAATTAATGACTTAAAGATATAGAGATGCTATAAAAAAATACTTAATCTAATACTTACAGTACATATTTCGCAACTATTTCAATGATTGTGCTATATTTGGCTTCACTATTGAGAAATGAAATTTAAGTGAAACCTACGTTATGACGCGCATCAAGCCTAAAATGGCACTGGGGTTAAAACGATTATCATATTTTTAAGACGGTTTTGCGACATTTTTCAGCACAACTACAGACTAGGATATATGTTTTACACGATAATTTCCCCAGTTCAGCACTTTAGTTGGTTTGTTCCGAGCATTGGAGAACGGCTTTTAGTACTACTCGCCCATTCAGCAAGTTATTGTACTAGAGGTAGTGACAGCATTGAAATTTAATTGTAAACCAAAATGAGACAACAAATAGGGCCGTTCTCCAATGCACGGTCCAACCAACAACGAACCAACCAACCAAAGTGCTGAATTGATTGAATCGCGTGTAAAACACATTTCCTTGCCTGTAGTTGTGCTACATATGTCAAAACATCGTCTGACGGGTAGTTTTTCGCGAATTATGTGAAGTTAAAATTTATTAAAGAAGATGGCTTAGGTCCAGATCTGGGATTAAAATGAGGTGTTTTTTATTACATAAGTATAGTCGTAGGTGTACTAAATATGCAAAAATTTTGTGGCGGTGAGGTCTACTTTTGGAGATATTTAAAAAAAAACAAAAATTTTTTCGCTATAAAATTCTTCCATTTTTAGAGGTAATTTTTGAAGAATTTCTAGCCTTAACCATTATTTTCCTTTTACGAATTGATGTTAAAAGGAAATATTTTCCTTTTACGGATTGATTTTAAAAGGAAATATTGTAGTCCGAAATGCCCGATCTTTTTACGCCAACCACTGGTTACGCCCGGTGGTACATCTCATCTGCCCCCAAAAACATTTTCTTCGCCCTTATATACCCTGCAACACGCAACAGGATCATTCATGCATCATTCACACATTCTATTTCTAAGAAGCGATCGCAATAAAACTAATTACCTCAGACACCGAAATACACATTTCTGTTCTAGAGGCTCCAGAAGGGTTGCTCTTGAGGCGCCGATACAATTACCCGTAACCTGGGGAAGGCTCGAGCTTTCTTACTTCGTATGTTAGGAGGGTTTTTTCCTAATTCGCACCTTCTGGTGCCCAGTTGCTTGTAACTGACAAATTCAGGTTGCAACTTGTTTTGCATGTTACAATATTTTCCTTTTACGAATTTATTTTTAAAGGCAATATTTCCCTTTTACGAATTCAAGATAGAGGCCTTCAAATGCCAAACGTCAGTTTTGATAGAAATCAGGTGGAGGTAGGTAGGTATTTGTAAATAACTTTTATAATTATTTATTTTACAGAGAAAATGTACAACTATACAGTGGATTGTGTAGTTTAGTGTAATAAAAGGCTGTAGTTGTGCAATTTTGTGGAGAGAAGTGCAAAATAATGTAAAACTTTGAAAAAAATTTTTTTTTTTTTTTTGCAAAAATTCTTTAAAAATATAATTTTCCGAAACTTATTATTGTTATATTTATCATTTTTAAGCATAATTGCATGTCTCCACCAAATTGTATTAGCATATGGCTTTAAACCCGGATCTAGACCTGTTCCAAGAAGATTGTTGTGAAAATGACTGAGGTAAGTAAAACATAATATTATTAATCAAGCACTAGTATTATCAGGAAAGTTATTGAGTGTTTTGTGCTAAAAAGTGATAAATTCTTTATGGCAAATAGGAAATTTAATTCAGTGTAATATGATTGAAGTGGGCGAAGTTATTTCAGATTTTCAGTTCATCCCATGGTAAATTTACTTAAAGAAACAATTACGCGTTTTTAAGCTCTTGTTATACGTGCGATGAGTGTTACAATAGTGAAACAAATTATAGATTACCATGGTACCATTTCCTTGAGAGCGAGATTCTCCTAATTTTCGCTGTGTTATTTGTGTTTTTGTAAACGTTAGAACTGAAATTATATTATTAATAAGAGTTTAAAATTTCGATACCATACAGATTATTTATTTCCATTGAAGTAGATTAATGCCTGATCAATCTAGTTAAAACTTTCGGCGCTGACTCGAGTTTCACCTGCAAAGAAGTAAAAGACACCTTTGAGTATAATTACTCAGTGGGCCGTCCACCTACTTGTGATTACACAAAGCTAATGCGATACCGTGAATAAACAATTATCGCTCGGACATACCAGAGCATACCTTAATGGAAGTCTACACGGACATACCAGTGTAGGGCACGGACAGACCAGTGCCTACCTTCCCAGGGGTGACTCCGATCCACACGGACATACCAGTGAGGATGGAGCCCTACGCAACACGGACATACCAGTGAGTACGCAGTCGGGATCTCCCCACACTGACACGGACATATGTACCAGTGATCAGTGCGGGCAGCACGGACATACCAGTGCCGGACACGGACATACCAGTGTCTAGATCTCACCCCCGTAACAGGCATTATCGATCCACTATCACGAAATTAGTATACATACTTATTACGCATGCTCTTTACTAGAATAACTTGATATCACTTTATGGTCAAACTACCCACCTGAAACTCCGTATATAATTTACTACTACACTTTACTTTTGCTCAATTTTTACCAATCTGCACTACTTCACATTCACTGACTGAATGAAGATTAAATCACAAATCTTCGCTCGTCCAGCCAATTCTAAAGCATGCCAGATGTTAGCTACAATAAATCTACCTACTGTTTATAATGTTATTGTCGCCAGAGATAAGCGAGGCGCGCATCCTTTCTAAGGGTTGATTTTATTACCCTGCCTGCGCGGGTCGCCTCTCGGCTGCAATTTCTGCTTGCCCGCTAATTACTTGGGTTTTTTGGGCTAAGCAGGCAGCTACATCCTCAAAACCAATCCTAAATAAGCAAATTCCTAAGGGCTAACAATTTCGCTCTGACATTATATTGCAGATAATGTAGAGGTATTAATGTGATCGCATGTGCGCACAATATTGTATCAGGTCCCGAAAACATGATTTAATTTAAAGAAGAAATGGAGAATAGGGTTGCAGGGAAATACCCGCAATTTAATTTTAATGTGTCGCAAAATATGTTATCTGGCGCCAGTCGCTCGGCTGTTGGGAACTACCCCAATTAAACTTTGAATGAGTTCCGATTTATGAGCTCATGTACAGTGGCGGCTCGTGGAAATTATCGTTGGTGGGGCTAACTAACAAAACAAAAGTAACTCAATGAACGCATGCAGGTTTCCGCTCTACACAAGAGGTAGGGCGTTAACCGAATTAAAGTGTTCGGTTTCCCCAAAAGGAGCTTTACAATTAGAAAATATATATTATGTAATAAGTATAATAGTATAATAATTAGTAAATATTACTTGTAAGGCTCCTTTTAGCTCTATTCCGCATTTGCGCAGCTCATCCGAGCAGCTCCATGGTATATTTGGAAGATTAATTTGGTACCCACATCAACCATCCCTTGTTCAGAACAATCGGGCAGATCGACAAATGAAAAAAATCGTTCTAATGGCAATTCATTTTTCACAAATCGCAAAATTATCACCAAATGAGAAGTGCAGGAAATATCTGTTGTTTCGTCTACTTGAAACGAAATAAAACTTCCTGTATCGACTTCTGTTCTTAACTCAAATCAATTTTGAAAATGTAATCTAAAAGTTCGTTTTTGAAGTATTTTGAGCGATACCATTGCTCTTTAAATAATCATCTAAAACGACATCGATAGACCTGGTATATACAAGCTGCATCACCTCCAAATAATATTCAATAAAAACAAAAACGAGAATTTCTCGCGTCACTACCTATTAACTATGGTTTATTATTGAACCAATCAGCAGAAAAATTACGGGTTTTTTTTAGCACATGTCTTTATAGCAAAGGTGGAGGGCTGATATGGTTCTAAACGTTTAATTTCCAATTTTTCCACGAGTAAACGCGAAGCAAATGGTTTGAAAATTAAATTGCTAACCGAATTCATTTTATTAGGAAAAGAAGTCTTAATCTTTAAATTAATTTATCTGTACAAATGCCAAATTCCTTTTTAATTTTCATAAATGCTACATAAACGGGAGAATTTTTTCCCTCACACTGTTATGAATTTGTGCTAACTCCTACAAATATCCATGTCGCAGCTCGACATGAAGTCCTGAATCAATGCAATTAAAATCTCCTTAAAATACAAAGCGACACCTTTAATTTAAAGCTAATACTAATATTTGAAAATATTAATCATAGTAGTCCTTGCCTATGACAAATTTTAGTATAAAAGGCGGCGCAAAACAGGAGATTTTCATTCCTGATTCCGACAGCATTCGGTGTAGGTATCCACCATAGCGACTGTTGTTTGAATTGAGAATCTGGGCAGGTTTCAACCGCCAGGTAGGTTTCAACCACCAAATTCACTTACATAACTTGTAGGTTTCCACCACAAGTTATCTACTGGGACTAATTTCATTGGTTTCCGATTCCAGGGATGGTCGAATGCAGGTTTCCACCGCAGTTTAGCATTCTTGGAATTGGAACCTAAGCAGGTGTCTACCGCAAAGTACACTTTCACAATCTTCTTTAGGTATTCGCCAAAGAATATTGTCAATGATACACTAACTAGGGTTCTCTTCTTTTGCAAAATAATAGGTTGTTTTCTCACACTCAACTTCTTTCCTTCTTTCCAGATAATTACAATAAAGAAGTTGATAGTTTTAAGAGTTGAATTGTATAAATATTGTTGTTGAATTGTATATTGTATTGTTATTGAAGTTTTTATTGTTATTGATTGAAATTGTATTAAAATTAGTTGTGTTTTATGAAAAAACAAGCGTGTTTCAAGTTATAGATTTAGATCCAACCCCTTTCAGTTCATTGAACTCATATTGCAGCTATAAAAAGCTGTAATATATATGCTACAGACAAGACGCTGTAACAATCCATCTCAATACGACTCCGACTGTATGAGGAAACATTTCAATATATCGACTCATTAGGCTTTAGGGGCTACTCTCTAGTCAGCCCCAAACGACCTTTTTCACAACTATCTATGCACGCCAAATCGGTTAAAAGTGTTAGAGGATAGCTCCACACATATATAAGATTTCTGTCATCCGTGAGGCTAAATCGTTTTAGCCCAACGCACTTTGAAACACATGAGGCAGAAGAGAAACAAAACTTAAAATTATAAAAGAGAATTGGAGCTAGGACACAATTGGTATCTTCCTCAGCAGGGCTAATTTGCTTGAGCCCTACGCGCAAAGAAGCGTAAAGCAAAGGAAGAGAAATAAAACTAAAGTTATCGGAAGAACAAAACTTAAGAGCTTTGTGTTGGTTATTGATAAGTCTCTTAGCAACTCCTCACAATTTGTTGGCTTGGGGCTGGATTTGCTTAGTCCTTCCTTGTTGGAATTGCATGGAATTTGTGGTGTTCTCTTTATTGCATAGGAAAATTGGTTTATAATGAAGAGTTGCTTAGCTCTTGTAGCGGAAAGGAGATATATTTTAACCTTATATGCAGTAACTTATAAAATGTGTTAATTACAGTCGGAGATACAAACGTGACTCATAGTGCGTTTGAAAAGAAAAATGCAATTTCATTTCGTTTTCATTTCAGACGTTTTCTTTAGACTGAAATTTTTAATGCAATTTTGTTTAAGAAATTTATGGTGGGGCTAAGCCCCACTAGCCCCTAAGGTAGAGCCGCCCCTGCTCAAGTATATATTCCGCTTACCTCAGTTCCTTCAGGTACCAAGTGTTTATGCACCTTAATTTTCTTATTGGACAGTATAATTTAGGCTATTCAGTATCTTTTGGATATATTAAGAAATATAATTTTATACCAATTCATAACAATGTAATTCATATTTCAGAATAACTACGAGGAAGACTTAGACTGAGACATCGAATATTTCGAGGAGGAATCAGCCAAAAATTATTCCAGGATGCTACAAGCCACTGTGTACGCAAATCTGCGTGATAATAAACGGGTTCAACCATACAACAAGGCCACATTAAATACGGCAATAATACACGAATAGGTAATAGGATGACGTTTGGGAAGTGGTTTATTTTAAATAAATTGTTTACTGTCTTGCTTGCAGAAACACATTTAAATATTTCATTTTTTCTGCCAAGAAAAACGGCCTTGTCCTCCTGCCACTTGCTCCACTTCGCGTTTGATGTTCTACTTGAGCCTTGTGCCGTTGGAAACGCCTTTATAATAGCCCAAACTGATGCTGAGCCTCCTCTCCTGTTGATAAAGTCATAAAAGTACATAAAAACAATTAAGAAAATCTGCGGTTTGCAACTGGTTCGTGACATTGCAACTATAACACATATGTTTGTTATTCTTATTGTAAAGCACTTACCAGTGGTACCCAAGTAATTGCCAATGTCATTCCATATGATATTATTACGGTCAGTACGCCGATAATCTGACCTATTCTTGTTCCAAGGAGATGAATAGCCCTCGACGTATTCCACCAATTGCTCAAGCACAGAATCTGAAATAAATTATATATACAAGTGCGTTTCCATAACAATTGATAAATTGATTTAAAATAAGAAAACTATTTTAAATAATGATAGTTACCATTCCACAAATTCTCCATAATTCCTTAAACCAGTAATATTACAAATTATACGTCTCTTCACTTTCAGTATTCACAGTTGAATGCAGTTTGGTAACTTATTTATACAATAAGATTCAGTTCAAACTGCCTGTCTGGACATAATATATAATTCCTTTTATCAACACACGTAGCGACGGTATAAGGTGTTCTCGCTTTTTCACACACATGTATATTCCCCTTACCACCGCCGAAAGGTAGAATTTGTGTTCTGATTCGCGGGTGCAAAAATACACCTTTTTGCCTGTTGGACACAGGTAGTTCAAATGTAGTATTTCCTTCTGTTTCATATATGTATGTATGCACGTACCTCAGAATGATTTATACTTCATTATATGAAAAACAGTTAATTTAATTTAATAACTAAAATAAAAACAGATTACTTCAATAGATATAATAAATATATTTGAATTTAGCTAAACATGCATTATACATAGTTTCATCTTATACTAAGAAGACTTTTTATGTTTTCTCTAATTACCCTAGCTTCATTTGTTGCATTTCTGGATCCAATTCTGATGGAAGGTGGTATGTTCGACATAATTGATGATGCTGCCTCGGCTCGCCATTGTGCATCGGTTCTTTCGCCGGATTCCGCCATCTGGTCAACATAATTGTTACCCGCATATCTGCTTCTATCAGATGATATTATTTAATTGTGGAGCACCACAGCCGCTAGAACTACTTTATCTGCATTACTGGGGGATATGGAGAGAGTAGTTGAAAAAACTCTCCAGCGTGCTGCCTGTATCCCGATGATACAGCGACCTCTCGAAAGCTCGTTATTATAATTCAATTCCACATTGCTGAGATTTCTCCCACAAAAAGGGGTCATCAAATACGGCCGCAAAGGAAATGCTGCATCTCCGATGAAAAAAAATGGAACGTCCGTTGTACTTCCATTTACCTGCCTCGGTAAAGGAAGGTCGAGCTCCCCGTTTTCTAATGCACTTCCTAGGCCGCAGGAACGAAATATCCCCCCATCCGATTGTGATCCATACGACCCAACATTAAAATAAATAAATTTATAATTGCAGTCGCACACTCCAAGCAACACAATACTATGCTGTTTCTTATAGTTATAATACTGGCTGCCTGATGATGGTGTAGCTTTTATCATTATATGTTTGCCTATAAGTAAAATATTTTATATGTATATAGATATATATTTCGTAATTTTATTGCACATACTACATAGCACCGATTATGTGGGGATAGGATGTCCTTTCTTCAAATCCAGTTGCTATCGTTTCAAAATTGCTTCTTCTAAGCTCTGGCATTTGGGTTGTCCACAAGGAATCATAAATGAAGCTGCAGGTTTCATACACTATTTTCGATACTGTTGAATATCCAATCCTGAAGCTGTAATGCAAACTCGTAAATGAATCCCCTGTCGCTAAATACCTAGAAGAGTTGGAATAATTAGTTTAGATTTATAATACATAGATATATGCTTCAATAAATTAGCTTTGTATTCAAAAATTAGTATAATTACAAATACGTTTAAATTATTAAGGTATGCTTTGATCAGAATAACGATAATTTGTTATATCATATTTTTAACATTAATAATTTCAATTCTCTACATATGAAAATATTTACCGTAATGATAATAACAACCTGGTTCCGTGTGATATAGGAGTCCTTATAGATGTTTTCGTTGAGGATGGAGCTATCAATTACAGCAAATTGTCGAATTGTTCAAAATTCATCCGAGTGAAATTGAAAAACTCTTCGTCATCTTGATACCGCATTTCACGGACCAAATTCTGTGCAGCTCCTTCCTCTGGACGCTGCGTATTAATTGGCCTAACCTACCACCTCCTACTTGTAGCATCCTCGAAGGCTTCTACTTCTCTTATAGCATTACTTGCTAAATTGGCTAACTCCTGTAAGCCAAGTACTCGAAATATTCCATGTCCCAGTCGGAGTCTTCCTCGTAGTTATTCTGGAATATGAATTACATTGTAATGAATTGGTATAAAATTATATTTCTTAATATATTCAAAAGATACTGAATAGCCTAAATTGTAATGTCCAATAAGAAAATTCAGGTGCATAAAACTTTGGTTCTGGAAGGAGCCGAGGTAAGCGGAATATTTACTTGAGCTCATAAATTGGAACTCATTCAAAGTTTAATTGGGGTAATTCCCAACAGTCGTACGACTGGCGCCGGATGAAATATTTTGTGACCTGCTATTTGCGACACATTAAAATTAAATTGCGGGTATTTCCCGCAACCCTTTTCTCCATTTCTTCTTTAAATTAAATCATATTCTCGGTACCTGATACAATTTTGTGCGCACATGCAATCACATTAATACCTCTACATTATATGCAATATAATCTGGGACTTACCTCACTCATTTTCACAAGCATTTTATGTTATTATAACTTGAGTCACCACCTAATTTTGTTCACTGATTCACTCGCCAATAATCTTCGGTCAAATGTTATTGTGACAACCGCGGAACTGTCACTTCTTCTAGTCCAAAAAGTTGCTGAATGAGCGACTAGTACTAAGTGGTTTGAACGCATACATGAAAAAGTTAGCCCGGTCGACCAAAACACGAGCGAGAGGGAATATGGGCCCAGTATGAATGTGGGACGCGATAAGGCGATTTTGGTTGGTTCGTGGTTGGTTGGTCCGTGCATTGGAGAACGGCCCATAGGAGCGCTATTACACTTCCAACAATTTTGGCACTTTTGCGCTCCTCCGCACTCAAAAGGCTAATATGTATATTATCCTTGTGATCAAGAAGATGACCATAGTGCTTATCTTCTATCATATGACTATCTTTGTCTCCAAATTTCCTAATTTATAAATTTTGAGAGCGCTATATTCATGTCTTTCAAGGATATCGTATGTATATGGACACCGCTCGGAAACCTAAAACCCAATAAAAACAAAGTAATAAGTTAAATGGTATTTTTATGAATACCCCCCCCCCCATCATTATCGCGATGATTCTGGCGCCCATTTCTTCGGGAGGAAAAAAATTTCAGTTAAGAATAAATTTTTCATATCAAATTTATCAAACGAAATCACTAAGTATAACTTTCTTAAATACTTACTTGCGAAAAGAGATCCCAGATATTCCGTAGATTTGTACATTTTTGCTAACAGTCACAATATTTCGCATGCATTTTAGTCAGTATTTTCTGAAAAATAACCCACAATAGATATAATTAACTCTTTTCACAAATTAAAACAATATTTAAATAAACAAGTATACCCCATATTTAAGGAAAAACAAGCACAAAATTACCATTAACAAATTGAACTGCACATTTAAATATCCCGTTCGTTTCCTGTTTGACAGTCAGTATACCGATTTTTGACAGCCAATTCAATATTTTTGCATCCAGTGCACCGACATTTGGCTTCACTCATGGACAAGGATTTTAGATGTTTCTTCCATTCCATTATTTGTTCGCTCCATCAAGACGGCTCAAGACGCCAGCTCTCTGGATCAGCGACAACACGAAATTAAGTTAAATTGTCTGTGAAACATAAAAATGTCTAAAGCTCCAAAAATAAGTGAAACAGTGTATAAATATGAAAAGTTTATTTTACTATACAATTTCCAGGAGTTACAATTTTAGAAGGAAATACCTTAATTAAAAATTATTTTATTATTAAGGACTTCGGCCCGAGCAAATTGAGAAAAAGGTTCCAATTTTGTAAATAAGTCTCAGATCCCCAAAAGGGAGGGTCTTTCAACTTGTTCAGCTTTCCAGAAAAAATGAAAATAAACAGGAAAAGAGAAAAATTGGCTACAGAGCCTAAAGGGAGGAAAACATGAACCTACATTTCTAAATTTATTATAAATTAGTTGCGCAGGCAGGCAACAAAATTGTTTTATTTGTTTTACTCGCTCATTACAATATTTTACTCACTTATAAATGTCTTTCCTGTTTCAAGAATTTTTTACAATCTACAAAATAAGAGGTGAAAATATTGAGTCTCCGATTTACTTTCAGTTTTCATAATTATAAAATAAATAAAAAAATTAAAAGAAATGTACTAAATTTAAAAGAATTTATATATATATATATTAATATTTTAAGGATTTTTAGAAAATATTTTTGGCCCGGTAACAATTTGAATCTGTTTATTTTAATTTTCGTTAAAAACCAAAAATAAAACGGAGAATACATGTTTGTTTATACATTTCTTGTTTAAATTATTTGTTTGTTTGGAATAAATCCTCTTTATTTTTTTCGTTTTAATTATATATTTAATATTTTTTAGTTATCCATTGCATAGCGCTGAGTCCACTCGCGGGCATTTCTGATGGCCTCAGCCTCATTGACTTTCCACAATTCGGCGACGTCGTTGGCAAGTGGATCGTCAGGGTTTGGGGCACTTAGTAAGGCTTGGATTGATAACAATACTGTACGTATTTGGAGCGCCGGACTCCACTTATCTTTCAAAATATCTAAACATATCCTACCTAGCCGATCAATATTTGGGTGATAAATTTTTGTTATGAACCGAACTTTTGGCGCTGACATTGGGTAGTCTTCAGGCAAAAATAGTTCCAATTTAAAAAGGCCCCCCTCGAACGGTGAATCTCTGGGACCGGTTACGATCACATGAAAATACCTCGCGTTCGCCTCATCTGGCACAGCGCTAATTCCAGGAACTGGCTCCTGAAGAAGACGCTGTGTTTCTTTAATTATTCGCCTAGGCAGAGCTGCCATTTTTAGTTATTTCCCTAAAAACAAAATTAATGTTATTTCTTTGCAAATATCAAAATAATGTTGTATCTCACTTGTTTGAATTTAAAAAAGATGTCTCTGTGTATAAATTCCCTTTTATTTCCTTTTTAAATCTGAAATTATGAATTATTTAAAATCATTTTTAAAATTCCAGAACTGAGATTTCAACGTGTTGCAGTAAATAATTCGACGATTTTTAACCACTGGAATGAGGTTCGATCGTGATTAAAAAATAATTGGATTAATTAAAATAAAAAGTCCGGAGCAGCGACAAATTGACGTTAAATAAATTAAATTCAATTATTATTTGGGCACCGCATGGAAGTGTTTCCACATAAAATTGTCAAAAAAAAACAAAAGTCCATGAGACAAAAGTATTTTTGACACTTTGAAAACGCGTACAGCACAATTTAACTGTACAAATTGCAGCTACCTCCCCCCCACGGGAATGACTTTTTTCATGGAATGTGCGACGACGAGAAGAAATTGATTCCATGGTTCTTCATTTTTTTTTTTGTTTCGGGCGGACTATACCGAAAATTTTTATTAAATGTAGCCAACAAAAACTACAGAAAAAAAATCATAAAAATAAGCACCCACTTGCAAAACAAAATAATAATTTGACACATTTTCTTACCGGAAACTTATGTAAAAATCGAACAAAAATAATCAGGGAACTTCTTTCAATCACCTTAGAATATTTTTTTAAGTTCAAGATGCGGTAAAATGAAATATTTTTTTAGTTTTAATTTATTTTGTTTATAATTTTACGAAGGACTGAAGGACAATTTTGTATAATATTCTTTTGATTTAATTTACGGATTTTCTGCACCCCGCTTTTGAGTGATAATTAGGAACAGAATGAAATTTTGAAATAATATTTTTCCACAGATTTCTACCGTCTGTTGTCTCTTTGAAGTCGACTGCTGAGAAGCCATCGGCACGCACACTGACATGTCACTTTGGGGGCATTGCCAGGTCGGACGCGGATAATAAAATTAATATCATAGCCCAAAAGACATGTGGCATTACTTAAATCCGAATATGGTAGTGTTCAATCGATTAATTTCCAAATGCAATGCATATTTAAAGCCATTAGAGCCAATTAATTCACACAATTGCCATTTTAGAAGAAAAATTCGAAAGTCCTTTTTTTTCTTATTTTTACTCTTTATTCCAGTTCCAAGCTACAAGGTCTTGTATTTTTCTCAAGATGTTAGATAAGTATTGGACAACAAAATTATTCCTATTTTATTTTTCCGCTCTCATTTTTCTTATTTATAATTTTCTTAAGCGGCTTCTTTAGCAAGTCGTTCTGCCTTTTCAACAACTTCTTCGATTGGGCCGACCATGTAAAACGCGACTTCTGGCAAATGATCATATTCGCCGGCTAAAATTTTTGAAAAACCTTTGATTGTTTCCGCAAGCGGGACCAATTTTCCAGCATGTCCGGTGAAAACTTCAGCAACTTGGAATGGTTGTGACAGGAAACGTTGAATTTTCCGAGCTCGCGCAACAGTCAATTTGTCCTCCTCAGATAATTCATCCATACCCAAGATAGCAATGATATCCTGAAGTGATTTGTAATCTTGTAGGATTTTCTGTACGCCACGAGCGATGTTGTAGTGTTCGCTCCCGATTATATTTGGGTCCATAATCCGTGAGGTCGAGTCGAGAGGATCCACAGCTGGATAAATGCCCAATTCAGCGATTGCTCGGGATAAGACAGTTGTGGCGTCCAAGTGAGCGAATGTCGTCGCTGGAGCTGGATCAGTTAAATCGTCAGCCGGAACATAAATGGCTTGGACTGAAGTGATGGAGCCCTTTTTGGTTGTCGTAATGCGCTCCTGCATGGTGCCCATGTCCGTTGCCAAAGTTGGCTGGTACCCTACAGCGGATGGGATACGTCCAAGCAGAGCAGATACTTCCGAGCCGGCTTGGGTGAATCTGAAAATGTTATCAATGAAAAGAAGTACGTCCTGTCCTTCTTGGTCACGGAAATATTCAGCAACAGTGAGCCCAGTCAAAGCGACACGGGCACGAGCGCCTGGGGGCTCATTCATTTGTCCGTAGACAAGAGCTACTTTAGATGTTTTATCTTTAAGAGAAATTACACCAGATTCAATCATTTCATTGTATAAATCGTTTCCTTCGCGGGTACGTTCTCCAACTCCAGCAAATACTGAATAACCACCATGAGCTTTGGCAACATTGTTAATAAGTTCCATAATTAATACGGTTTTACCAACACCGGCCCCCCCAAATAACCCAATTTTTCCACCTTTTGCGTATGGGGCCAAAAGATCGACAACCTTAATTCCAGTTACAAGAATCTCCTGTTCAACACTCATATCAACAAATTCAGGTGCCTCAGCATGGATTGGGGCTGTTTTAGTTGTTGGAATTGGACCACGTTCATCGATTGGTTCACCTTTATAATTATTAAAAGAAATTAATATTATAATAAATATAAAAATAGTAAGACTGCAAACCAATAACATTGATGATACGTCCCAAAGTTTCAGCTCCAACTGGGATACGAATTGGGAATCCTGTATCGTTTACTTTTTGCCCACGTACAAGACCTTCAGTACCATCCATAGCAATTGTACGGACAGTCGATTCACCTAAATGTTGGGCAACTTCTAAAACGAGCCGTGGTGAACGATTTTCAACCTCGAGAGCATTTAAAATTGGTGGCAAGTTGTCGTCAAATTGAACATCAACTACAGCACCAATTACAGCAACAATCTAACAAAAGAATTCTTATTATAATTTTATATAGATTAAATTTATTTTTTAATATTTTACCTTTCCTGTAGCAACAGCAGTTGCTGCTTTAGCAGCTGTTTTTGCGGCATAGCTACGATCTGAAATAAATTAATATATAGAAGACAGAGAAAAGGTAAGACTTAAATGATTTTAAATAAAATATTTTACAAGTGGTATAGTTACATAACTAGTCAAGGAGACAATTGTCAATATAATTAACATAACCTTAAAGTAATTATGTATTGAGAAATATCTTAATCACAAAAATCTAGAGCTTTTTAAATGTGGATTTGATGAAAATTGATTGGTTTACACAAAAGAGAACGATTATTTGCTTCAAGGGAGTAATTTCTCATTAATTTTATTTCCCCCGAAGGAGGGCCACGACACGACAGTCACATCTTCTTCCTCCCCCGTCCAAAATAATTAACCACTTTATAAAAATTGCTTCAAATTCGGGAAAAATAAAAAAAGTTTCCTCTCAATTACAATGCGGGATGTTATAAAATTGCAAATCGATTTTTATATCAAAAAATTATTATGTAACCACCGGAATAACACCGAAAAAGATGGACGCACTTCTTGTCACCGAGCCTACACTAGGCTGAATCTCTTCGATTTTACAACATAAAATCACAGAATTAAAATCGATTTACAATTATTTACAAAATACTCACTGAATAGAGTGGCGAAAGAAATTATTTTCTCTGCTTTGGATGCAGCCCGTACCGCGGTGAACATTTTTTTTCAACCGGAATTTTAATTTCTTCTCAAAATTAAATGCTGCTTAGCCCGCGCTCAGAAATCGTATGATTCCTCGACCAACGATATTAGGCCAAGTTGGATCCCGGGAGCTTAAAGCTTTACTTCTTCTCCCTGGAAATGAATGGAATAGACCTCCTATGAGCTCTGTGCGTTTGAGCAGGAAGGAGCGCATTTTGCCATCTCCTTTGGGTTTGTTCCAACTAATTGGAGGAGTAAATGTTACACAACGAAATTTCAATCGTTTCTTTCATTTCAATACGAACAAGTTTATCAGGTACAAAAAATGCAAATGCAGAAATTTTATTCCCAGCCGCGGAGAATGAATGATTATGGAGTGGAAGAATCGTGTAAAATCCCTGTACATGAATGTAACCGAAAATCGGTATACTGAATGTCAAAAACGGTTACTGACTGTCAAATAATGAAAGAGCGGGAAATTTAGATTTGTCAAGTGCAATGAGTACACGAGCAAAGACGTAAATTTGTGCTTCTTTTGCGTTTTATTCCCACTAAAGTGGGTTATAAGGTATAATTTGAAAAATTAAAAATTATTTTAGTTTGTGAAATGTGCTAATTACATCTATTGTGGGTTATTATATAGAAAAAACTAAGAAATAGTTCCTAAGAATTGTTTTGTGCCTGACTGCACAAATGCGAAGATTCCTAGGAAATATTGGATTACTGTTCACAAATAAGTATTTAAGAAAACTAGTGATCGCCCATACATAATCATTATTGAAAATTTACGGGAAATATACATTTTAATAGGTATTTACAATTCAGTAACATTGTAATTAAATGCACAATAACTTCAATAAAATAACAGTAAATCACAATTTAAAACTCCGGATTTATTAATATGAAAGAAAATTTAAATCTCAATACAATTTAAATCAATTTGTACATAAAACTTCTCTGTAAACAATATACTTTGTGAAAATTTTATTATTATTGAGTAAGTTGCCTTGACCATTGTCATTAGAAGTATAAAATTTGAAACTATCAAATGATCGAACTTTACTTGCAGCAACATATAATTGTCTAATTGAAAATATAGAATCTCGTAAAAATATACCAGTTTAATAAAAAGTTTGACCTTGTGATTTGTTTATGGTAATAGCAAATGCACGTATTACTGGGAACTGTGTTCTTTTGAAATTGAAATGGATGTATTGTCCTAGAAAATGTTATATTAACTCTTGGAATCAGTATTCTCTTATTTACAGCAGTTCCCGTTAATACTTCACAATCAATCCTATTGCGATGCAAGCATTTCACTCTCATTCGTGTGCCGTTAACTAAAGCTTATGCAGTATTTAAGTTATGAATGAGCACAATTATAGAATTGAATGTAAACTTCAATATATGAGGTGGCATACCGCTAATATTCAATGAATTTAAAGATTCAGCTGGATAATCATTCACATTTAAATCATTTTCACCAGATCTAATTTTATCAAAGCTACAGTAAACTTTTTGTACTCCTGGTAAACGACTAAGTATATCGTCATTAATAAAACAGCCATCATAATTTGTTGGTGCTAAAATGATTGCTTTAAGAATTTATTCCGACAATATGGTTTCACGAATATTATCATAAATGTTATCAATTATTTTATTAACATTAAGGAGAACTTTTATCGTTACTAAACAAAATATTTATTTCCACTAAATCAAATTTTTGGCGCTGACTCGAGCTTCATCTGCAAAGAAGGAAAAGATACTTATGAGTATAATTTAATTACTCAGTGGGCCGTTTAAATACTTGCGATTACAAAAAGCTACCGTGATACCGTGAATAAACAAATAATGCTCGGACGTACCAGAGCATACCTTGATGGAAGTCTAGACGGACATACCAGTGCAGGACACGGACGTACCAGCGTCTAGATCCCAAACCCCGAAACAGGCATTATCGATTCACTCATCACGTATTTAGTATACTCAATTATAATTCTCATGCTCCTTACTGGAATTACTTTATATAACTTTAAGACCAGACTACCCACCTGAAAACTCCGCATATCACCAACTACTACACTTTACTTTGTTCGCTTTAAGTTAACCCGCACTACTTCACATTCATTGACTGAATGCGGAATAAATAACGATTCTAACGATTCTAGTGCATGCCAGATGTTAGCTACAATCAAAATGTCTACGGTTTATGGTGTTATCATCGCCAGAAAGGAGTAAGGCGCGCATCCTTTCTAAGGATCGATTTTATTACCCTGCCTGCGCGCGACGCCTTTCTGCTTTCAGTAAAATAAAACAAAAAATTTACCCATTAGTCGAAAAAAGAGCTGGTTCCAGTTCCAAATTCTTGTTCACGTTTCCTAATAAGCAAGAAGTACGGCGGCAGTTTCAAGTGCCGACAAACACTACGCAACAAGAGTTCACCTATTACTTTGCGTATCGGCGAAGCACTGGGTTTTTCTGTCATTGTATTGGTGCCGATACGCAAGGTTTTTCAGATAGGCACTGCCGAAAATCGAAGTCCTGCCTCACCCATTGAAGGGGTTCACATATAAGTTTGCTTACGTTTTTCATCATTAGTGTTCCTTATGCGTACCGGAGGCGAATACTAAAGCAAATGCGACTGTATGCCGATGTGCCCGGCGATCAGGTAGCTTTAAAGGACAGGGTGCTTCATTCAGATTGAGTTTTTAGTGAATTTATGCTAAATAGTTACATACTAGACCAATTATATTTTAATTGTTTTGTGAATATCTAAAAAATTTGCGCTGAAATATATAGTGAATTGATAATTAGTTTTGGCATAATGGACCACTTATAAAAAATTTGTGCGTTCATATTTTTTGGGGACCTTCTAACTCTATATCAATTCCTCTTAATTCCAAGCCGCGCCTCAGCATTATTTCTCTCGTTTTCACCACAATGCGTAAGGATGCTATCGACTTCTAGCAAAATCGTGGGGTTGGGAGAAATAACGGTACCAAGGTCACGAAAAATGAGAAGCTAAATTACCGGAGTGAACAGTCTTTGCAACGTAGGCTCCATAATCTTTGAGTTAAACAGTTAATATTCGAACAAGTGGCTGTGAGAGATTAATTCGCCTTTCCCTCCGCAGCACTAGCAAAACTTTGTCGCCTGTACGGATTGGTGTCTAGGGGCTAGTAGTCTTACTCACACATCTTTGAAATGGCTTCACTTTTTTTGGCTTATTTACTTGTTCCTCCAAGGTTTATTGCCATATTCTTCGTTCCTGCGACGGTTTTAATCATTGGGGTTTTAGACTATTCTTCCACTCTATATTTATTGAATCCTCCCAGCACCTACCTTATCACACGCATCAACACTAAAATGGCGCTGGTGAAAGCAGGAGCATCAAATTTTGTATTTCTATAGCGTGTATGGTTCGTTCCTCCAAGCCGAGATAACATCTATAGTCATTTGATAAGCGCTTTCCTGTGTAATAAATATGTGATTGTTTGTCGAAATTAATATTAAATACGACCGCACTTGAAATCTGCCGTTTCGTATATATTTTTTAATGAGCATCACCAAATAAAGTGTTCTTTTTACTTTTAATTTAAGAGATGTTTTTACATAAAATCACGGAAACGATTGTCTGCAATAGACAGAAAACAGCACGAAATACCTTTCGAATATTAAAAATAAATCTAAACAGCTGCCGCAGCGTTATATACAAGGACAACGAATTTCCAGATCGAGATGCTCCACTACCGAATTTTCATTTACATCAAAAAGATGAGACTTCATCAAATTCGGCTGTTAAGCGGATCGCATTTGATTCACTCGCGTTTGTTGACAAACTGCTTCGAATGGACGAGGTGAAAAAAGCCCAGGATAATGTTATGGACGTCAAGGTAAAATAAAAAGTAATTATACGAATCTTCACAAAACGGCCTATTAATAAATAAAAATCTAAACCTGCTGTTTTAGAAACGCCTAAATACTTATTTCTGGTCATACATCCAAATTTGTATTTGGTTTCAGATGAGACTAAAAGAAACTGGTGAACGAAAGCGAGAAATACTTCGAGATCTTGCAGGAATTCGAAATCAATTAATTTTATGTACTGAACAGTCTCATCGCGTTCAGCGAGGTAGCAAAGAATTTATTGATGCCGTTTACGAGGAGCGAAAGGTTGTAATTCAAAATTTATTCCTAATTATAGTTAGTAATAATTATTTTATTTTTCCAGCTTTCTGACTCTGAGAAAATGAAACAAATCCAATTTGAAAATCTCGATGAAGAAGAACGGAAATTATTTAATAGCTTAACACTTGCAATTAATTATTCTTACGAAAAAGAACGCTTGTATTCAAATACAATTAGAAATTTAGGCATAATTGGCACTGTATTAGCATCAGTTTTATCATTTATAGGTGCAACAATTGGCTATTATCTTCACAATAAAAAATCCGGTGTTATAATCAACAATGTTGAACAAATAATTGAATCAAAATTGGATGATTTTAAAAATGATTTAAACACTGAAATGTTTCATCGTATTTTTCAACAAGACAAATCTCAACCAGAAAGTTGGGGCTCTTATTTAAATCGTCATGCATCGGGGATCTACAGGTGGTTTTGGCCAAAATAAAAAATTGGTTATTTGTAACATAAGTTTAATATTTTGAAAATCAATTATTTGTGCATAATAATTAGATCGTTATAAAAAGAAATACATATTTCTAAGTTACAATAAATTTAATTTGTATTTTACTCATCATCATTAAATAAAATGTGTTTAGCTGTAGCAACAGCAAGTTTCTGCTTGCCTCTTTTATAGGGAGTTTTAACCATTTTATTTAATTTCATTTCTCTATCTTTCATCATTTTATTCCAGTATTCAATTTCTTGATCACCGGATAAAATTTCGCATAAATATTCAGCGCAAGATACTCTCTTTTTTAAATTTTTGGCATATTTACTTGATTCACATCGGACAAAAGCCTCAAAAGAGCCTTCTGAAATATCAACGTACAAAACCCCGGGATATTGTCGCATATCAATTTTAAAATTTTTCATATCTACGCACGGAGCATACATTTTAATTTTAACAATTAAATCGGGCTCATATTTAAAAAGCGGCTTTCTTTCTAATGCAGGACTTCTAATTTTTATATTATTTTCATTGTCAGGTGCTTTAACATAATCCTCGTTATCCTGGCCAGCACCATAAAAATTCATACTTTGTAACTTTTTAACTTCAACACATTTTTCAGGTGTTTCTCGTTGTTTTTTATCATTATTCTTCTTTCTTATCTCTTGCTTTATTTCACTAACTTCTTTACGTTGCATATTTAAATATTTATTTCGTAATTTTTTCCATTCAACTTTTGGTAAAACTTTCAATTCAGATAAATCAAAATCAATTGATTTCTTTTGATTCTTCTTCTTTTTTCTTCGACGTTTTTTCTTTTTATGACTATCCTCAAGAATCGTTTTATCATTTGTATCATCTTTATCGCCTTCTGAATCCGTTGTATCCTCCTCTAAATCAAGTTTTATACGTTTAATATCATCATTTTCATTTTCACCCCAATCAGGTGAATGTAGCCTTTTTCTATAAACGGTTAAATTTTTAGTACCTTCCGATTGCTCTTTTAAAAATGTTTGAATACTTAATAAATTTTCTGGATTAGCAGAATCACTAGAAATAATGCTTCCGAGTGATTTAAAAGTGTTTACTGCCTGCTGTGCACTCTCCTCGGTTTCAAATTCGATAAATCCGAATTCTTTGATTTTTTTCGAAATTTTAAATGTTGGTAAAGAAACGTAAGCGACTGGGCCAAAGCGGCTGAACAAATTTCTTACCCAATCGTGATCAGCGGTCGGAGGAAGAGATTCAACGTAAATTGTCCGGTTTTCAGCATCCCAATTATCGGGGATTTCCGAAATTCGTGAAACTTTGCTCTTATCCTCGCTTAGTTGAAGTTCATCGGAGTGTTCAAGTGCCTTTGCAATTTCCTCCGCAGAGGTGACTAATTTTTTGATTTTGTTAAATTTAAGAAACACCTCAAGTGGGACGTCTATAAATAATTTAAGATTAATTTCAAATTAATTAAAAATACACACCAATCTTACGCTTATCCTCCTCAATCAGTTTCATTAAAAATCGATCTTTCGTAAGGTTCGCATCACCAAAATAAAATTCCATTTGTTTTCGGATCGTATTGTAAAATTCCCGCTTCCTCTGTCTAGGCATTTTTGATTTAATCGCTTTTTCCCCAATTGAACCAAATTTGTGGGATCCATCAATTTCTAAAGTGTACCCACTTGCACTCATTTAGAAAATTTGTCAACAATGAAAGCTCTGAAAAATTTATTTAAAATCACGATTTGACAGCTCCCAAACTGTGAGTAAAAATTTTAACCCATAAACATTAGGGGTGTTCACGTCATGTTGTAAAGTTACTAGGGCTTGTAAATTTTAGGTCTCGTAAACAAGATGGCGTGAATGTACTTTTTAACAATTCTCGTAAACTCTTCGCGAACGAGAGAAGGGGAACTTGAACTGTCAATTTCTGACAATTATGTTTTGTATGGATTCAAATTACATTGATTATGCCAAAGAAAAGCAAAAAAAAAAAAACTGAATGATTTTTTACTTATTAAGGCCATTTGGGATTTGGCGATGTCCAACGACTCAGGTAATCAAGTAAAGCTGCTCTCTTAATTGTAGTTTTATGTTATTTGCATTTTTTCCAGTTTGGCACAATTTTCAGATTATTTTGGACGAGATCAAAGATGATTCAAAATTCCATAAATTCAATTCATGTAAGCAGTTTCCGGTCGCTATTCAGCTAATTATTATTTTGTACCGCCTGGGTTCTTCTGAGGAAGGAGAATCGATTGCAAAGGTTGCTGCATTTTTCGGTATCGGAGATGGGGGCACTATGCAAAAAATAACCGAAAGAGTATTCAAAGCAATTATGAAATTGAAATATAAATATTTGTTTTGGCCCAATGAAGAAGAGCGGGAAAATCTTATTTCCAATACGTTTTCTGAATTGCCGCACTGCATCGGATATGTTGACGGTACTGAAATAAGACTTGCTGAAAAGCCCGTAGAAGATCCCGAAGCATATTTCACAAGAAAACATCAATATGCTATAAAAATGCAGGCTGTATGCGATTACACAACTAAAATTCGGCATGTTGTAATTGGCTATCCGGGAAGTGTACATGACAGCCGAATATATAAGAATTGTCCATTAAATACCAACCCACAGCAGTACTTTACAGGATGCCAATGGCTGGTAGGTGATAGCGCTTACAAGTTATCAACGACAGTAATAACACCATATCGGAGCAATGCAACACAAGCCTCTTTGACTGAACGTAATATATTTAATAAACAGATAAGTCGATATAGAGTTAGAATCGAAAATTGTTTTGGTTCATTAAAAGAATGATTCTGCAGCCTTAAAGAATTGAAACTATCTCTAAGAAATACAAGAAGCAGAAGAAATGCTTGCAAATGGATTCTAGTTTGATGTATTTTGCATAACATCATTCTATCCAACTTTTCCAACGATGTTTTCCTCGCAGATCCACAAAATGCTGAAAATAATGATGACAATATTGAGGAAGAAAACATTCCTACGACAAGCACAGCTGAGGCAGAAAATAAAAACCGTGCAATTTTGGAATTATTGAAAAATAATTTAAACTGATATAATAAGGAAATATTCGTATATTTCAGTCTCATAAATAAATTCACATTCAAGTAGCAAATGAAGATTTCTTTCCCTTTCAGTGTAAAGGACGGAATCAAAAATCATAACTTCTTAAATAGCGCAAAATTCATTTTAGTATAATTACGAAAAATAATTTATCAATTTGGCAATAGCAGCATTTATTTTGCCAAACCTGTCTATTGCTTTTGATCTGGCCAAAGAAACGCAGCTAATGATAAATTTATGTATTTTCAATTGATTTTTAATTATGCAGGTATTTTAATTCAATTTCATAACGTTGCAGTCGCTCCTCTTTTTCTAATTGCAATATCTTCAGCTTTTCATCCTTTTCAATTTGCAATGCTATCTCTTCTTTTCTAAGCTCGATTTGCTGATAGCGCTTTAAAGCCATTTTCTCCTTTTCTAAATTAATTTTCTTTCTTTCAAGCTTACCGAATTTTCGATCATGGTCAATTTGTAGCTCTATTTTTTGTTTTCCAATTTTAGCTTTTTGTTCTGAATATCTGCTAAAAACTGCATTGCACTTCGTTTATGTTTTACCTCTCTTTTTGGAGGTTTTTCCAGATGCTTTTTAAATGTATGAAAGCTATCGTTCAATGAACACACATTTTCTCTTTCAACCAGGGTGCGAAGAATATTCGAATTTCATTCATTCTTTCAAGGAATATTCTTCGGAGAATTTAAGGTTTCATTCTCTCGCGAACGAATGAGTTGAACTGTGCCTAAGTCGATTTCATTCTTTCGCGAGAGAATGAAAGTTTTCATTCCCACATCTTTTACATTCGCGAATGAGAACGAATGCAAAGAATATTCCTTTTCATTCTTTTAGTGGCAAGTCACTTTGCTTGCACTGATTTATGTTCCTTGTTTCCACTGCGTATTTCCACTCTTTTAAATAGGTACATGTAGTGTCGAAAAATTCCCTATTGATAGAAAAAATAAAACAATAATAAGAGAATTTTTTATTAAATTATTTACATTTATTCGAAATTTATTAAATCTAACAAATTGTTATTTAGTTTGACTAATAATATGTTATTAATATTTTGACTACTTAATCTAGATCTTTGCTTTGTTAAAATTATCGATAAAGCACTAAAGGAACGCTCAACGGATGCCTGACTTGAAGGAACCGCCAGAATCACCTCAGCCAATTTCGCTAAGTCCATTTGTTTAAGGGAGATACTTTTCCAATGTTGTAGTACATTAGTGCTAAACGGCATTCTTTGCCCGTAAGCAAGAGTGTCCAATTGTTGACGCAAATTTAAATTTCCTTGCCTTGGAGATGTTGATGTGTTGGCTGTCATTTCATTAATTTTTTCTTCTAAAATATCAAAGTCGTTATGCTGCGGCACAGGACTTGATTGTTTTTTTGAAGATTGTTGCCGCCTTGATTATCTTCAGCTCTTTCTCCTTCAAGCAAATTAAGAAGTGCACCGGTTTTCAGTATGTGCGTCTAGACATGTAAATAGGAAAATATTAATTAGTTTTTAGGAATCAGGTAATAGCTAGTTACGTAGTTCAGATAGGTAGGTTACCAGGTAGATTTTAATAATTACCATACCACAGCATTTTTTTTCAGATCCTCATTAAAAAAAGGCGTGTCCAAGTAATTAAATCGAGGGTCGAAATATATAGCTGCAAGAAAAGCCTCGTTGTCGAGAAGTTTATCCTTCCTTTTCAGCATTAATTGATGCAATTGAGCAGCATAAACATTTCCGCTCATTTTCTCTAATGTAGTTTCACATAATAACCAGTCACGGTAAAAATCACCAATAATGTATTGTTCGGCTTGAAGTCTTTTTGTACATTCAGCCATTGGTTGAAACGCTTCTAAAAATTGCTTCACAAAATCCCAATCAATATCAAAAGGAAACTCGATGTCATTGTTCTCGATGTAATCCTTCAAGTGATGTAGAGATAATATCATTTCATATGTTGAATTTCATCGTGTTAAATTGTCTAGTACCGGCATTCGCATATCATCTGCAATACGGTTACCTCTGATATTCGCCCTCAGAATTCTCACTGTTTTTCGACATTCTTCTATTTTGGTCTGTGTATCCTTTAAGGGATCATGGGCAGCTAATTGTATAGTATGAGCGGCGCATCTTACTACTGCCAAAACTGATTTCAAACGCGTATGTATTTGCTCGTACTCATCATTATCAGTATCGGAAATAGTTGAAATTCTGTCGTTGTCTTCGTTGTTTTGCAATTCTTGCAGGTCTTGTTGAAGAAGCTTCGATGCTTTCAGCACATTGCACCGTTATCCGTTGTAGATGAATATATTTGTGAAAGATCTATATTGAAATCACTTAAACATTTCACTATCTCTTCTTTCAGGAAAACTGCCGTATGCCTCTTTTTCAATTGGATCATTCCAATAGTATTGACTACAATTTTAAAATCTTTCATATATTGAATATTCACTCCTAAAATGCTTTTGTCCATCCTTGTAGCAACATCAACTTTTAAACACACCATCCTCTTCTTTAATGTTTTTGACAAGATTTCTTTGATATTCTGAGAACACACTTTTACCTGATCAACTATATTTTTTGAGTTTAAATTTAAATCAAACAATCTTTCATATGGTTCTATTATTTTTTTGAAGTATGCATGATCATCAAAAATTCTGAACGGTATATTTTTAACACAAGCTAGGCCGACACAGCTTTTCAAAAATTCACTTTTGTTGAGTTTCAAGGTCGCATTAGATCCACTTCGACGACTGTTTTTAAATACAGCATTTTTTTCCCTTAATAAAGTTGTCTCTGTATTATTTTCATCATCAAAATTATGTTTGTGCACAGATATATAATGTCTTTTTATATTTCCTACCAATTGTCCTTTTAGAATCCTTTCACATAACAAGCACTTCGAGGTATCAGTGTTCTTATCATACGACACGAATTTATTTTTATCTATGTTAGATTTACGACCCATAGTTGTAAATTTTTCAAATTAAAAAACCAGTCACGAAATACCACTCTTTTTTAACGATCCACTCCACTCGATCTAACTACCAGAACAAGAAAGAAAATGAGAATATTCTTTTTCATTCTGAATGACTGGTTTTCATTCTTTCTCATTCTCTTTCTGTATCTGAAGAACATTCTCTCGTTTTCATTCTCTCGCGAATGGAATGTATTCAAAAATTCTCCGCAGGAAAAATTCTCTCACGAATCTTTGAACTCCCATATTCATTCGCGAATGAATGTAAATGAAAAGAATGTATTTTTTTTCATTCGCGAATGAATTTTTCCGAACCCTGCTTTCAACTTCAAGGAAGTGCACAGATTCTGAGTCGTCTTGCCCAAGCCTAAAATCCTCACTCGATTCATCTAATATGGCAGGTGGGCTTGCTAGTACTTCAATATATTTCGTACAATCCTCCTCACCAAGTTCGCTATCGAAAATTTCATCCGGATTTACATGCTTTCTTTGTCCAAAAATCTGCTCAAGTAAAACTCAGTGCGGACACAATTTCAATAAGTAATCTAAATAAAATACAACTATTTAATTTTACTTTTCAGAACCAATGATCACACAACTTTACTTTTGACTGTTTTTTCTTCTCCGTGTACCAGAAGTCCTGCTCCTGTACCATTCTCCCATTCTTTAGCTTTAACGAAGGACTGCTTTAAATTTCTTAGTTTATTTTTCACCACATTCCATCCCAGATTGGAAATTTCCGGATTATTGCATTTTTCAAAAACTATAGCATACAATTTTTGCGATGTTGGCTTCTGTATTGTTAAGAATTATAGAGGACATTGAACATACATAAAACGAAAGCAGACCTCAAATTGCTCCGGGTCATCTTTAATCAAATCTAGAATCCTTTCAAGCAATTTGGCCGTTTCCTTACTGCTCCAACGATGTGGGGTGACTTTACGTCTTTTTCTTTTTTGAGGATCCTTATAAGAAAAATAAATGTATTTAAATAATGTCCTATAGTAGACATTCCATATTTACTAACGTTCATCTTTAAATTTACTATTTCCACTGATTAAGTAAAAAGTCATGGTTATGCAAAACAGCTGTGTTTGACAGAAATTGAGAATTACGAGGACAATTTTGCGATACTATTTAGGTTCGCAAATTTAACGAGGGTGCGTAGACTAAAAATGTATAGGAAATTGTACGAGCCTCGTAATTTTTACGCGATTTTCCCCAGTTACGAGAAATACGAGGTCTACGAGGGCATGACGTGAATACCCCTATTATTCAGTGCAGGCGTAAGATGATTGCTGGCACTACCGAGGGGCACAAAAGTGATTTTAAATTATTTAACCGCCATTCCCGGACAATAAAATTTCAGTTAGATTCAATTAACTTGGAATTTTTAATACTTAAATATAAAGACGATTGATATTTGAGTTAAATAACAGAGTATAATGTAATTAAATATTTTGAGCTTAATTATTCATTAGCATTAAGAAACTATAACTTATTTTGATTTTTAAACCCCATTTACACTTACATGGGCATGAGCCAATTTAATGAATGTGACGTCACAATTTTGGAAGGAACGTAGGAGACGCAAGGACAAGGAAGTCATGAGCCAAATTGTTTCTGAAGCTACTTGGTGCGTGGTCATTAGTGAAAATTGAGGTTAGAAAACTTTTGTTAACAGTGTGAAATCATTCCTCCGAGGGCATGGGCGTGTTGTTAAATTCAGATTTTTTCTTACGTCAATTATCTGTCAGCTGAAACTGAGTGGATTGTGATTTAGCTGAATTCTGCAACACTTTGGCTGCAGTGATTTTTTGACAGCTAACAATCGTTCGACGGCAAATATCCAATTTTGTGAAACATAAAATAAAATCATAATGGAGTGTCAAACTTTATTAAAAGAAACATTTCTATTTTATTCAAAACAGGACACAGGAACACACAGTGGGAACACAATAATAAAAATCACTTGTTTTTGATATCCAGACGGTTCAAGTGAGAAAGATTCTGCTTGAATATTCTTTAAAGAATTTTTCTAAAGTCTGAATTTAGCAACCCTTGACATTTCAGTAAATCTGAATATAGCAACAATTTGTCTTGTAGATTCTTAAAGAATCTGAATTTAAAAACACGCCACAACACTCAATCGAGATTATACATGGTTCTTCCACCCCATATTCATTAATACCTCGGAACTTTCACGTTATAAAGCGTTTTTAACATTTTTTAAGGATAAAACCTTAAGCACAGAATATGGAACGAAGCAGACAATTTAAAACTCATCAGCTGCATATACAGTTTCTAATTATTCTTCCTCTTGTCGCGACACAATCATAAACGGCGCCAGTCTACGCTTAGTCCTGGTTGTTTCGAAATCGGTTTTTTTGCCTGAGTCGCCAAGTTGTTCTGAACTTTGAGTGTTTTTACACATGGCCTGCAACGATAACACCAGATGGGGTTTCTTTGGTACTGATCGTTACATGTTGTTATGTTATATTAAATGGATCTAATTTGATAGTTTTTCAGTGGAATCCGATACAATTTTAATGGAAAAATTGTCAGAGCAAGCAAAAATTTTAGCCACACATACTGTGTATTTGGAAAGGCTTGTGGCGATATATATCACCTTGGCAACTAGGTTGTTTATCGATTCTCACAATCGACCCGGCGATATATATTACCTTGGCAACTAGGTTGTTATTTTACTACAATATATAAGTCACACATGAAATTTGAAAACCATAAATAAGAACCAAAATAAAATCTATGAAAGAAGGTCTTACGCAAGTAGAACTTAGTTGTTTTACTTATAGTATAGGCTTAAGTGGTGACCCCGACTGTTAAAGCGGTATCCCCCCACCAGTGGTAAGGTGCCCTTTAGCTGATCAGCAACCGCCCATTCAAAGTAGGGGTGTCCTATCTGCCCTATCACGCTGTGATGAGCCACCCACCAGCAGATGCAATTATGGCGTCCCGCTGCCCGAAGGAGTTGGAAGGATAAGCGTACGAGTTCCACCTTTCTGGAACCAGAACCCGGACCTGTGGTTTCTGCAACTGGAAGCCCAATTCCACACCAGCGGTATAACCCATGATGAGACGAAGTACTACACTCTGGTTGGTAACATAGACGCCGACATCCTCACATAGGTTAGAGATGTCGTACGGAAGCCGCCAGCAACTGAGAAGTACAACAAGCTGAAGGCACAGCTTTTGCTGGCCTACCAGGAGTCTGAGCAGAAGCGCTTGCAGAAACTTCTCAGTCAAGTTTCACTGGACGGTAGACGACCTACACAGCTTCTCAACCAAATGAAGGAGCTCGCAGCAGATGGCATCACTCCTGAAGTTTTGCGTGCCCTCTGGCTCCAGCGGCTCCCCCAGCAGATTCAGGCTATCTTGGCGGTAAATGATAGCCAAGACGCCAGTCAGTTGGCACCAATGGCTGACAAAACAGCAGAAACTCTATCTTGTGCAGATGTTTTGTCCGCCTCTACTACAACGCCAGATTCGTCTATAACTGAACTTCAACAGCAAATACCTGCTCTACAGACTGAAGTTGGGCAGCTCAGACGGCGAAGCTCATCACGACAGAGCAAACCTGGCAGGTTTAATGGAAAAAGTCGTTCACCAGCAGCATCAAGAAAAACATCCATGAACCAGTCACTTTGTTGGTAGGCTTATTAAACATATGTATCCATCAGCAAGGAGGCTGGATTCGTTTCCAATAGAAACAATGGATAATCTTAAAACTATTGACACGAAAAACTCAGATTTACCTGAGGAAGAAGTCCTAAGTTGTTGTAGTTACATTAGATTTTAATCATAAATTGGGGAGGAATTGCAATATCATCCAACTGTTTAATTTTTGGTCAATTCAAAATCGAGCTCACTTTTAAGCATCTTACATTGGGCCCTATTGCCTTTGTGAGCTCTTTTCGATCCGATTTGAATGGATTCAGCATGTAATGTGTACCCGGCATTAACGTCTATTTATTGTAAACAGACCAATCGCTTTGACGTCTGTCAGGTTAGCATAGGGATCTCTACAATACCGCCGCAGCTCCATCTTCAGCTTCAAAATACAGCGAGCTACCTTGCCTTTCTCCCAAGCGCCACGCTAAGACGCAAACCGTGGCCTCGAACATGCCGCAAGGAGTTGTGTCCCTTACTAATATTTAATTTTCACCTCATCTAACGTATTTAAAAAAAAAACATAATAAGCATGAACATATGATCGAACATGAATATAATATACCTGAGCTGAGGAATAATACGGAGATTGGAACTATTTGTTAGACGTGTGGAAAACGGCATTAAACTCGGCGCCCACTTGGGTTGGCCCTACCACAGCTTGAAAGAGCCGCCATAATTTCCGGTCCCTCGTGCTGTCTTCTTGATCTGTGGAGCCGAGGAGTGCAGACGTTCGATCCAGCGAGGAAGATCATTAACCAAAAAAAGGATAAATAAGGGAGGCGTAATAAAAGAGGAGGGGGTCTAGACAAGTTTAGCTCCTGGCTTAGTTTTGTGGTGCATTACCTAATTCCTTTTATCTCTGAAGGGAAGGGAATAAAGGAATTAAAGATTATCTTTCGCAATTCGTTCCCCAACATTCATCCCATCTCGCATACAACATTCACATCAGATGGTGCATAACATACTCAACATTCACACCATCTCGCACACACATACACATCAGAAGGTGCACACATACGCAACATTCACACCATCTCGCATACAACATACACATCACACGGTGTACAACATACCCAACATTCACAGCACCTCGCACCCAACATACACATCCCACGGTGCACAACATGCCCACCATTCACACCATCTCGCACACATCATACACATCACACCAGCACGATACACGGCACGCAAGCATCATACACCTGCGCGGGAACTAACAGCTAAGTGATAGTATAGTTTATTCCATATATTTCCATGTTCCTAATTAGTGAGAGGTTAGGGTGGCCACCAACTACATGTAGTAGGCAGGGGAACTTTGTGAATATACCCTAGTAAAAATAATATTTCTTAGTTCTTTATAAATCCCGGGAACACATTACAAGCAATAGGGTCTATTATTTTTAAATTAGCATTCCTCCGGGGTCTATGACAGTCTTTATTACTGCAATAAAAATATGTTAACTATAGACTTCTTGAGCGAAAACTTATGCCATTAATTTTTCCTGTATTTATAGGTTGCAGCAATCAAACAACTGACAGGTAAAGCACCAATTGCTAAATGCATAAATTTATTATTAACACCTGAGATTCAATTGCTTTTAAATTGGGATGGTTTTAAAAACAAGGATTCGCTTAAAAAATACAAAACTTTTAATTCATTGAGTTTTGGTAAGTCACATAATTCATTGTAAAAAACGTGTGTATCCTAACAAATGTTTTGTCCTTTTTTTCGGTTCAGACGCAGTAAAAAATGAGAATTTCGGGCTACGAACAATATAGCGCAGAAAAGAGAAGAGGAATAAGACTGGCCAAATCTTGGATTTACAAGAACACTTTTAGAGGCAAAACACATCAATAGTTTAGTACATTATTAATTCTTTTACTGATTTTTAATCTTTAAGTTCCAACTACATATTTGATGAATTAAATTAATTTTATGTTAATTTTTGTTTGCAGAATGGACTGTTTAATTTTATTTAATGAAGTCGAGTCTATTTATTTTTATTAAATGAATTTTATTAATTTTTTGTTTAGTTATTAGGTGTTATGAAAAAAATCGACATTAAAAAAGTAATAAATCATGAATTTTTAAAATGAAATGAAGTGTCCAACGTAGGGTCATGCATCCATGCCTCCCAAGTTGCTGGCTTTATTTCTCATAATCATATTTAAATGTAAAGTAGCTATTTACGATTAAGCTAGTCTCGAAAAAGATTATCCTGGACGCAATTTCGGGAAAATCTAAAAACAAAAACCTAGAATACGGGGCATAATTTTGAAAACGGTCTAAGAAGCCTTATAAAGATTTGAAATTCCTCTTTCGACGAAACCCACTGACTTATACAGGATGTTCAGAGGTGGGAGGGAAATATTGCAGGAGGTGGAAGGTCAGGCTGTAACAAGCAAAAAATCGTATGAGGAGGGGATTATCACGCACCGATCGGCACTTACAGGGCGATTCATAACTCAGGATGTTTCCTTATATGGAAACCGCTGTTGTATTTTTATCTTTTTTTCTGCGCATCGCAGCGGGCCCAAACCACAAAAATCACTATTTTGAAGCTCTTTCTAAAAATGCCAACACCGCCTCCCTATCCCCAACTGCTCGACCAGAATCACCTCTGGAAGTTGAAAAAATAACTTTTATTTCACGATTTTTCACTTTTCGCCCAACTTTTCTCCGAAATCCACGTTATTAACATACTTACTTTTTATTTTTTTGAAATTACCTATGAAAATTGTTTTAGTTTGTGAAACGTGCTAATTACATCTATTGTGGGTTATTTTATAGAAAAAACTAAGAAAAAATGCCTAAAATTTGTTTTGTGCCTGACTGCACAAATGATGAAGTTTTTCAATTTCACTCGGATGAATTTTGAACAATTCGATAATTTGCTGTAATTGATAGCTCCATCCTCAACGAAAACATCTATAAGGACTCCTATATCACACGGAACCAGGTTGTTATTATCATTACGGTAAATATTTTCATATGTAGAGAATTGAAATTATTAATGTTAAAAATATGATATAACAAATTATCGTTAATATTATCGTTATTCTGATCAAAGCATACCTTAATAATTTAAACGTATTTGTAATTATACTAATTTTTGAATACAAAGCTAATTTATTGAAGCATATATCTATGTATTATAAATCTAAACTAATTATTCCAACTCTTCTAGGTATTTAGCGACATGGGATTCATGTACGAGTTTGCATTACAGCTTCAGGATTGGATATTTAACAGTGTCGAAAATAGTGTATGAAACCTGCAGCTCCATTTATGATTCTTTGTGGACAACCCAAATGCCAGAGCTTAGTAGAAGCAATTTTGAAACGATGGCAACTGGATTTGAAGAGAGGACATCCTATCCCCACATAAGCGGTGCTCTGTAGTATGTGCAATAAAATTTCGAAATATATATCTATATACATATAAAATATTTTACTTATAGGCAAACATATAATGATAAAAGCTCCACCATCATCAGGCAGCCAATATTATATTTATAAGAAGCAGCACAATATTGTGTTGCTTGGAGTATGCGACTCGAATTATAAATTTATTTATTTCAATGTTGGGTCGTATGGATCGCAATCGGATGGGGGTGTATTTCGGTCCTGCGGCCTAGGAAGGGCATTAAAAAACATAGAGCTGGACCTTCCTTTACCGAGGCCGGTAAATGGAAGTACAATGGACGTTCCATATTTCTTCGTCGGAGATGCAGCGTTTCCTTTGTGGCCGTATTTGATGACCCTCTATTATGGAAGAAATCTCAGCAATGTGGAATTGAATTATAATAACGAGCTTTCGAGAAGTCGCTGTATCAACGAGAACTCTTTCGGGATACTGGCAGCACGCTGGAGAGTTTTTTCAACTACTCTCTCCATATCCCCCAGCAATGCAGATAAAGTAGTTCTAGCGGCTGTGATGCTCCACATTTATATTATATCATCTGATAGAAGCAGATATGCGGCTAACAATTATGTCGACCACATGACGGAATCCGGCGAACGAATCAAAGGACAATGGCGGGCTGAAGCAGCATCATCAATTATGTCGAACATACCACCTTCCATCAGAATTGGAACCAGGACTGCAACAAATGAAGCTAGGGCAATTAGAGAAAACATAAAAAGATTAAACTAATGTATTATGCATGTTTAACGAAATTCAAATATACTTATTATATCTATTGAAGTAATTTGTTTTTATTTTAGTTATTAAATTAAATTAACTGTTTTTCACATAATGACGTATAAATCATTCTGAGGTACGTGCATACATACATATATGAAACAGAAGGAAATACTACATTTGAACTACCTGTGTCCAACAGGCAAAAAGGTGTATTTTTGCACCCGCGAATCAGAACACAAATTCTACCTTTCGGCGGTGGTAAGGGGAATATACATGTGTGTGAAAAAGCGAGAACACCTTATACCGTCGCTACGTGTGTTGAAAAAAGGAATTATATATTATGTCCAGACAGGCAGTTTGAACTGAATCTTATTGTATAAATAAGTTACCAAACTGCATTCAACTGTGAATACTGAAAGTGAAGAGACGTATAATTTGTAATATTACTGGTTTAAGGAATTATGGAGAATTTGTGGAATGGTAACTATCATTATTTAAAATAGTTTTCTTATTTTAAATCAATTTATCAATTGTTATGGAAACGCACTTGTATATATAATTTATTTCAGATTCTGTGCTTGAGCAATTGGTGGAATACGTCGAGGGCTATTCATCTCCTTGGAACAAGAATAGGTCAGATTATCGGCGTACTGACCGTAATAATATCATATGGAATGACATTGGCAATTACTTGGGTACCACTGGTAAGTGCTTTACAATAAGAATAACAAACATATGTGTTATAGTTGCAATGTCACGAACCAGTTGTAAACCGCAGATTTTCTTAATTGTTTTTATGTACTTTTATGACTTTATCAACAGGAGAGGAGGCTCAGCATCAGTTTGGGCTATTATAAAGGCGTTTCCAACGGCACAAGGCTCAAGTAGAACATCAAACGCGAAGTGGAGCAAGTGGCAGGAGGACAAGGCCGTTTTTCTTGGCAGAAAAAATGAAATATTTAAATGTGTTTCTGCAAGCAAGACAGTAAACAATTTATTTAAAATAAACCACTTCCCAAACGTCATCCTATTACCTATTCGTGTATTATTGCCGTATTTAATGTGGCCTTGTTGTATGGTTGAACCCGTTTATTATCACGCAGATTTGCGTACACAGTGGCTTGTAGCATCCTGGAATAATTTTTGGCTGATTCCTCCTCGAAATATTCGATGTCTCAGTCTAAGTCTTCCTCGTAGTTATTCTGGAATATGAATTACATTGTAATGAATTTATATAAAATTATATTTCGTAATATATTCAAAAGATACTGAATAACCTAAATTATAATGTCCAATAGGAAAATTAAGGTGCATAAAAACTTGGTACCTGAAGGAACTGAGGTAAGCGGGATATTTACTAGAGCTCATAAGTCGGAATAGATTTTCCCCAACAGATATATATGTTTTATAAATATTTATTTGTTAATACTATTGAAATATTTATAATTACCAAAATTATATCTATTGAAGATATAATGAGATACCTAGGAATATTGTCTAGACTTTGAAGGAAGTGTTAATTGGTTGAATAATAAAACTTACCCAAGAAAAAACCCTTCAGTCCTTTTAGTGCAATAAACCTGGTGCTTCAGAACGACAATCAGGACATGAGGAATTTCAAAGAAAACATCTGTAAACCACTCCGTATATTTTTAGTGTATTTAAGCAATAGTTTAAGACAGTCCTCTCTTTGTCACTTGTATTTAGAGTTTTGGCAAGATAAGTTCGTGATTCACTTTTTGATAAGTTCGTGTTTTAAAATAAAGATATATAATTTGATAACTAAAACTTGGTATTTGAATTGTTCCATGCCCTATTGCCAATAAATACAATCCTAGTAATAATATAGATGAATGAATTTTGGATCCTAGCACTAAATTGTAAATTCCTGTTGTATATACTTTTAAGGTTGTTAAGGCGAAAACAGAATTTGTAAATCCAAAACGGCCACAACATAAGATTGTAGGCGCCTAAGTCTTATTTCAAGCAGCTGCCAGCATGTGCTGGGTAAACATGCGTTTCCACCATAATGCAGAGGCAGCAAACGGCGACAAAGATAAGATACCTATTTAGGTCCATTTGGGACTTAACCGTAAGAACGGATTTCGGGAGAAGTGATAAAGAAAAAGGCCGATTGTGTCGCGGTTTGCTGGGGCCTGCATAATCTTAAAGAATTCTAAAATTTCGTTCATTGTTCGGTCGACTGCCAAAGAAGATAGAACTCAGCTGTGTTTTTTATAAAATATTGTAACTTCATAGAGGTTTTTTATGCCAATCAGGATTTTTCCTCTAGCGCCAATAAAACTAAAATAGTGAAGCGCTAATCAAGACTTTTATTTGAAATCACCCTTCCTAGGGACGCGTGTGCCCGTCGTCGGATCCAGTGAGGATCAGCGGAGGTGAACTTTCAAGAAGATTCAAACAAAGGTTGAATTGAAATAAATTGAAATTGAATTGAATTGAAAATAAATCGGAACTCATTCAAAGTTTAATTGGAATAGTTCCCAGCAGACGTACGACTGACGCCGGTATATCCATGCAACCCTTTTCTCTATTTCGTCTTGAAATTAAATCATATTCTCGGTACCTGATACAATATTTTGCGCGCATACAATTCCATTAATACCTCTACATTATATGCAATATCATATAAATTCAGTTCGAGCGTTTTCAAAAACACCAATAACACAAGGAAGAGAATCTCGCTCTCAAGGAAGTGGTACCAAGGTAATCTATAATTTATCACTATTTTAGCACTCATCGCATGTATAAAAAAGCATAAAAACACGTAATTGCCTTTTTAAGTGAATTTGCCATGGGATGAACTAAAAATCTGAAATGATTTCTCCCATTTCAATCATATTTCCCAGAATTAAATTTCCGATTTACCATAAAAAATGTATCACTTTTTAGCACAAAACACTCAATAACTTTCCGGATAATACTAATGCTTGATTAATAATATTATGTTGTACTTACCTTAGTCATTTTCACAACAATCTTCTTTAATAAATTTTAACTTCACATAATTTGCGAAAAACTACCCGTCAGACGATGTTTTGACATATGTAGCACAACTACAGGCAAGGAAATGTGTTTTACACGCGATTCAGCCAATTCAGCACTTTGGTTGGTTGGTTCGTGGTTGGTTGGTCCGTGCATTGGAGAACGGCCCTTACACGCGAATTCAGCCAATTCAGCACTTTGGTTGGTTGGTTGATCCGTGCATTGAGGCCGTCCAATGCCCGGACCAACCAACCACGAACCAACCAAAATCGCCTCATCGCGTCCTACATTCATGTCGGCTTCATATTCTCTCTCGCTCGTGTTTTGGTCGACCGTGCTAACTTTATCATGTGTGCGTTCTAATACTTAGTACTAGTTGCCCATTCAGCAAATTATTGTACTAGAGGTAGTGCAGCATTCAAATTTCTCAAACTAAAACATCTTTTAATTAATGACTTAAAAGTGTAGTGATTCAAGAAAAATTACTTAGTCTAATAATTGCAGTACATCTTTCGCAACTAATTGTGCTATATTTGACTTCACTAATGAGAAATGAAAATTAAGTGAAACCTACGTCATGACGCGCATCAAGCTTAAAATAGCGCTGGGGATTAAAGGATTATCATACCTTGAAGATGGTTTTGTCTCATTTTTTAGCGCAACCACAGGCAAGGATATGTGTTTTACACGATAATTTTCCCATTTCAACACTTCCGTTGGTTGGTTCGTGCATTGGAGAACGGCGTTTGGTGAACGGCCGTCATCTCCTCGCTTGGTAAATTAAACAGCCTTGCCAGCGTAATAAAAAATAAAACGAAAAATGTCTTATCACCTGATAGTTGTCAATTATTTCAAAGGTGAGATTTAATCATAATTTTTCTTGAAATTGCTTTAATGAAACCAAAACGAAAAGTTTTTCCAATTATTAGAACAAAAACAAAAATACAATCTCATAGCTTAAGCGTACTACTTAAAAATAAATATCTCTAAACTATGTAAAATCCTTTAGATAACGTGGGATAACTGCGAAAGCTTCAGTCACGCACAAAAAATATAGATGTCGCCTCAGTCGACAATCTTGACAGTCATTCATATTTATATAACACATCCTTACGTTAAATTGCTTATATATAACTTAGGAATTTAAGGTTCATAATTTTTAATATAAGTCCTAGCAACAATAAATATAAAAAATAAATTAGAAAGATATGCACAAAAAATATATAATCAAATAAATAAGAAATATTAGTGCTGCTCGTTTACAGTGCGGTGTTTTGTTTTTTGTTAATGTGCCTCGCAGGCATTTGTTTTTAATTTTTAGAATAAAGCCATAGGTCATGCCGCCTTTAGTTAACAGTAACTAAATCACAAATAAATAAATACATAAATAAAAGAAATTATTATAAAACAAAATATTTTCTTCCCGCAAAAGTGGAGTACGAACAAAAACACGGTCTTAAATGTGGTGAACGGGGGCTCTGCGAAGGAGCTCCTCTACTGTGTGATTTGTAAACAAATTCTAAATGATTATGAAACAATTAACAATTGGAAAAAAATTATATAATAATTTTTATCAATTCTGCTTCAATTAGATCAATTTAATATTATAAAATTTAATTGTATAGCCTTATAAAGCTTGCAAATCGTGCTCATGTTAGAACCCGCCTAAGAGTATGTAATCCTATCTAGCCAAAGAAATCCGGGATAATAAAACAAAATTTACAAATTTCGGTCACCCCATCGAACTCCCAGTTGACGTTGTTGAACTATTGCACCATGCTGCCACTAAAAAACAGCAAGATATCGATTTTCCACATTTCACCTCTCCCCCATCCCAAAAACACTAGAGCTGCTTGTTATTGTTTCAAATGCTCATTAATACACCCCGAAAAGAGAAAGGAAGCATATTTGTGGTCTTCAGAAATTCGCTGTTTGGAGCCAACTTTCTTGGGTTTATTAACATCTTTTAAATAATTTTGAAAGGAAGTAAAAAAAAACCCAAAATAAATTGCGGTTTTCTATGATTTTTAACAAATTTCTTATCGAACATGTCGTCCATACGAAATTAAAAAGTTAAATTGATAAAATTTGCACTATTTAGTTCCCTTTTCTGGATTTAACATTTTTGACAATTTTTTTAGGGAACAAGCCTAGGGTCCCCCAAATTTCAAATTCAGACAGTGTTGCCGTGATAGTTAAATGATCAGTGACAAAAGTTGGAGAGTCCCCGAATAGGAACAATTTTGTACGATTGATTTTAACACAAAAAAAGGATAAATTTAAGCAATGTGTACGTAAAAGAGTTTACATCCTTGCTTCTTTAAAACTCTGACCCCAAAAAGGCCCCTTCCAAAAAAAAAAAGAAAAAATGACAATCCGAACTCTAATCCGGTTAAATTTAACATAGTATTTAATTTAAAAATCGTAGTAGAGGAGACGTTTTAGACGATTCTGTGTATTTTTGCAGCTTAGGTTAGTTAGATAGTGCCATAACCTTCAAATGCTGAGGGATATACATGTAAAAGGTAAGTATAGCTCTATAATTTGTATTTTGTTTTTTAATTTAAAAAACACTTCCAGCTTCTGCGAATTACCATTGTAAATAAACTTGCCGTTACGCCATTAAAAAAAAATAAAAATAAGTAATGCATTTTAAAAATTTGTAAAAAGCGGAAAATGAATAGAAAATGATGCCAAATAACTAATCAAGAGATTTGGGCAGCATATACGTACATTAAATAAAAATAGAAAATAAATCCAACGATACGTTGGAAGGCTGGCTCTAAATCTCAAAGGGCCCATTGCTAGAATGCGTATGACCCAAGACATGGACGATGACGAGAAAGGGTAAAATCCCCTGTTTCTGAGGCTCCTGTTGTAACATTTACTTATATTTCTAGAAAACTTTTTGTTGGCGGCCTGTCGTGGGAAACGACACAGGAGAACCTCCAGAGATATTTTAGTCGATTTGGCGAAGTAATTGATTGCGTTGTAATGAAAAACAACGATTCCGGACGCTCGAGAGGATTCGGTTTTGTTACATTCTCTGATCCGAACAATGTTTCCCATATTCTACAAAGCGGACCGCATAATTTGGATGGAAGGTACTTGAAGCAAATAATAAGGTTTCCGTAATTAAGGGGGACGATGCATGTAAACGCCTGAATTTAGACCGTTTCTTAGAGGTTTATTTAAAATAGACGGAATAAATGAATTACATATTAAAATACAAGAATCAGATTTTTTTCAATTTTTTTTTTCAAAATGCCCGCCGTAGTAACCAATCTCGTGATACCTTTGCGGCGAAAGGCATCAATCGGCGGGATTTTTAGCTTGAGCTACAGTAATCTCAAATAAACAAAAAGGTTGGAGTGTGTTCATAAAACATGTATCTTCTAGTTGAATTAAGGAAACAAGAAAGAGTCAAGAATTCGTAAATTGGCACGCCTTAGAAAAAAAAAACGATTTTTTACCCCGAGGTTCAACTAGAAGCTAATACTAAAGAAAAAATGTGTGCCAAATTTCATAAGAATCGGTTAAGAATTATCTTGGCCGCCAATTTAAAAAAAGTCGTTTCAAGAAAAACGCGTTTAAAGTTTTGACACACAGAAACTCTATAATTACAGAAGTCCTTCAGTGCTGTCATAGTACAAAAGAGTTTCCGAACATCTGCTCACTTGGGTCTTCAATACAAAAGGCCCCAAGTTCAGAAATCCGAAAAGCAGGTAGCAAGAGTCGAGCGCTCCGGTGCGGACTCAATGACGCTCGAGCGTCGAGTTGAGGCGGAGTACTTAAATGAGTTTTTAATAGATAAATAATGCGAATTTCATTCTAAAACTTTACAGAGATATTTTCAAGATGTTAATTTAACTATTTATGCAAAAAAAAAATCGAATTTTTGAAAATTTTACATGTATCGCCCCCCTTAAGTTAAGGGCATTTTAAGCAAAATCACTGATTAAAAGTTTAAAAGATTTGCTCCAGAGGTATTCGTTTTTTAAGATTTCTTTTTAAATCTATGGATTTACTTTCTGTTAAAACCAAAATGCCGAAAATGGGTCTTAATTTGGGGATTTTGCAATTGTTAAAGTAGAACCTGAGCCAATTTCTGCAAAATTTCTAGCTGTTTTTAGACTCCCCATGGTTACCAGGAAATGGTAACTTTAACATTTTAACATACCTTAATTGAAATTGATTGTGATATTTAAATATTATTTTGTTATAAACATGTAATGCGTAATTTTTTTGCTTATAGAACAATTGATCCAAAACCGTGCAATCCACGAACCCTTCAAAAACCGAAAAAAGGTGGGGGTTACCCGAAAGTGTTTCTTGGTGGTCTCCCGTCGAATGTAACAGAAACTGATTTACGGTTATTTTTCAGTCGTTATGGTAAAGTCGTTGAGGTCGTTATCATGTACGACCAGGAGAAGAAGAAGTCCCGAGGGTTCGGGTTCCTCTCGTTCGAGGATGAGGCCTCTATCCAGCGGGTTACCAGCGAGCACTATATAAATTTAAATGGTAAGCAGGTCGAGATTAAAAAAGCGGAACCCCGGGATGGATCGGCAGTTAATAAAATAAACGCTGACGGAAGTCAATGGGGCTCCCAAGGGGGTCCTCTGGGCGTTATGCAGGGTCCCAACGGGCAAATGAGCGGAGCACCGATGAACATGGCTTCAATGGGGACACCGAACATGATGCAGGGGTACCAGGGATGGGGAACTTCACCTCAGCAGCAGAGCTACAGCTATGGAACCCCCGGCACTCCGGGAAATTATCAGGGATGGGGGGCACCCCCGGGACAGGGACCTCCCCCACCTCACCAATGGAGTAATTATGCGACAACTCAGCAGGGCTACGGCAATTACGGTAAAAGTTTGTATGAAACCAAATTTTTTTATTTTGGTAGGCCAAAATACCGTAAAATAATAACAACTTTCTTTTTATCTTTCTCGCTTTTTTAAAATCAGGTCCAAGTAGCGTCTCTGGTGGAGGTAGTTGGAATACGTGGAACATGCCGCAGACTACTCCGACGTCCGGAAGTGGTAGGCATTTTTGTTTTTTGACTTTTTGAAAAAATGCTATAAAATTTAGTAATCGGCTGTTTTCTTTTTATAATTAACTAAATTTGTTTAATTCTTTTAAACAAAATTTCAGTGAATAAAATTTTAACTGGTGACTTGTACAGCCGACCACAGGGTGGGGGTGGAGGGGCACAATCTAGTGGAGGCGCCCAACCTCCCTTGCCACTGCCCGGCCCTCCACCAACCCCTGGAACTGCAAAAACCATGGAATACAGTGGCTACGGAACAGCGCCGGGCTATGGTAAAAAAGTCGCTTTCCACCACTTATGTTTTCATACAAAAGAAACAGTTTTTTTCTTCCAGGAAATTATTCCAGTGATCAGCAGACGTCCTACGGGACTTCTTCAAATTATGCGGGCTCGGAGGCTTCACCGCAACCCCCGCACCCCTCGCAAGCTTCTAAAGGTAAGGGGTTTTAAAAACATAATTGCGGTTTGTGCCGATATGTCCGTGTGGTGGTGAATTTATGGTGAATTTTAGTGAAACATAATTCTTTCTATGAGTTAATTTTATTTAATTCACTAAAGGTTAATCAACAATAAGTAACTTGTTGGCTTGCTCCCACATTATATAAAAAAAAAATACATGGAAAATATGTATATGTAAAACACCTTTGGGATCACTAAAGTTTTTTCGGGTCTCCAATATTCACTTTAAAACCTTCAAAATTCATTACGAGACTTCCCAGTCCACTTCAAAAGTCTTAAATTTATTTTTGGTTCTTCAAATTTATTTCGAGACCTCTAAATTAATTTTAAGTCCATAACTTGTTAATAATAAATTAGTTAATAGTAAAAATCGTTAAATGATAAAAGGAATCCATTAAAATTTAAAAAAAATTAAAATTCATGTATTTCCTATTGCTTTTCAGGTTTATCTTAAATTTTGAAATTTAAATTATGAATTAAAAGGTTAAAAATATAATTAAACAATTTTCGTTTCAGAGGGTGACTATTAGGAATGGAAAACAGTATTTACAAATAAAAACATGCGGCAAAAAAAAGAACGTTCTAAGGGGGTAATTAAATTAATAGTTCAAGATAAGTTGCAAGTTGAAAAAAACAACATCAAGTACAAATGCAAACAAATTTGCCCCCAAAGGTTTTATAACGAAATTATTCAACTTATTAATTTTTGAGATAATTAAAATAAATTAGGTAAAAACAACCGATGATTAATTAATTACAATAACTCGAAAATAAATTAAAGCGATTTATACAAGTTTCTATGTCATATCGAAAGCACAACAAGATAAATAAAAAAATTAATAACGATAGTAACAAAAAAAAAAACAAATGTAGTTTGTAAGAAAAAGAAACATTTTTGTTAATCATATCAATGTATAAATGAAGAGTAAATTATTTAAAGAGAAAATTAAATGAAAGTTCATATAATACGTTAATTTTACTTTTTAAGTGACTGATGTTTGATACCAAAGCAGAAATTTTAAATCAGAAATTTTAAATCAACAATTTATTAGGATTATATTAATTATTATTAATATTCAAAAAGTGGATGTTAACTACGATTAGAAAACAAATCATTTGGGGTTCTAATCATTAAAATTGGTTCGCCCAAACCAGAGATAAATGTAACAAACATACAAACACTACCAACAAAACGTCTTCGGACTCTTCAATTTTTGTTTTTTGTTTTGTTAAATGCACGTTTTAAAAATGTAGAAAAAACTATGGATGTAGTCGAAATGTAAAATATAAATAAAATAATTTAACAAAATGAAAGAAAAAAAGTAGAAACAAACAGTTAATATAAAGTTTAGATGTAAACATGAAGGAGATGGTTTTATCTCCCTTCCAAAACAAACAAAAAAAGATAACTATCATTCTTAGCTTTTAGATTCTTAAATAATTTTACTAACGATCTTTGTAACAGCAAAAATTAGTTGAAAAAATAACAAACTACAAAAATAGGGGATACATTTAACAGAAACGTGGAAAATATAAGGTGTATAAATATTTTTCATATGATTCAAAAAAAGGAAATATTTTAAAATATTTGTCTTGGAATAGGGCAATATTAATTTTTCTTACAGGATATAGAAAGGAAGAGACTTCAAAAATTAAATGTTGAGAATGTTTATTAAAAAAAATTTAAATAGAATGACTCAAGTGAGGAAAAAAAAGAGCAAAATTGATGTTTTAAAGTATCCCACAAATTGCCCCATAATGAAGTCACTTAAGCCATTCTGTTTGAATTACGAGAATTATGTTAATCCATTCAGAGGAAAACAAATTAATAAAATTTTAAAAAAATGTTTATATATAAAAATTTTCCTAAATAAAAAGAAGGGAAGAAAAAAAATTATAAAAGGTGTTTTATTTCTCGCTAAATTTATTTTTTGAAGCTCATTTTTAGCTATGGTTTGTGTCTTACAGCTTAACGAAATATTTGACTGAGGTGAAAATCTTTAAAGCTTTTTGATAAATTTTTTGGAATAGGTGTCACTACAGTGCGTGTATTTAAAATGTTCTAATTTATTTCCCAGGGTACCTCTGACCGTTATTAGTATTAATACTTGTTTCAAATATAAATATGTAAAAAACACTGCAATTTATCTGCATTAAATTCGTGTAACGCTTTCCATTTTATTTTGTTTTAAATCCCAGGGGGGAGGGGGGTCTTATCAGCATACAAAATTTAAATTCCACGGTGTAATCAGAAGAAAACTTCGATTTCAGAAAATTAAATAAAAAAATGTATTTTATCTTTGCCGATTTGTGTTTTTAGCTTTAATTATCTTTGATGAAGGTTTTTTCATTTCTCGATTATACTCAGAAATTTAATTCTCATGCAAACAAGCGAATAAACAAAAGCAAAGCTAAGGAGCAATTTTTATTTTTGTTTTCCAGCGATAATAAGAAAATAAAATAAACGAGTGAAAGACAATAGGCAACGAAATTTCCATAAAATGATAATTCCGATATTCTTCTGCACGTGCCCAGAATTCCGAGACTAAACGAGGGTCCCCTGAATTGAGCTAGTGTGGGGCTTAGGCGGCGACAAAAATTTATAAAAGAATTACAAAATAAAGTCAACGACCATCGCGAACACAGGAGGTCTAAAAGAAAACTGTGCGTGTACTAAAAACGTGTCACAGGGGGTTATTTCTAAAATTTCAGAGGCGCCTCAAAAATATCATGACTAACTTCTACTGACTTTGGCTTGAACTTTAAAATATTCCGGGGTTGCATTTCAATCGCGGTAAACATTAGAAAGAAAAGAGTTAATAAGAAAAAAAAACTTACACCGAAGCGCAATTTTGATGAATCAACACGCGGCGGGAGTGACTATGACTCTTTGTAATCCAAATTAATTCGTAAAATGCAAAACCGAGAAAGAAATCCGAGACTAGCGGCTGCTCGCGCGTACAAATAATCGCTAAGTACGAGAAAACGTGACCTTTCTTATTTAGCGAAATTAAACTGAAAATAAGATTTTTATTTTATTAATCACACATTGTGAACAATTGTGAGTTCTAGTCAAGATATAGGCTTTTAAAAATGTATCTAATATTTTAACCTTATACCACCCCATAATTAGAGAACAGGCGTACAAAGAAAATTGTTATAGCTCATTAAAAATTCAGAAATAATAGGGGTACCGGTTAATTCGTGCGGTTTTTTTTCGAAAATTGAAGCTTTATTGTGAAAAAATGGTTACAAATTTCATATTCAAAGTATTGTCCATCGCTAGCTATAACCTTTTCGCATTTTTCTGGCAATTCACGAATACCCTTTCTGAAAAATTCGGCCGGCTTCTCCGCTATCCACGAATCGATCCAATTTTTGACTTCTTCATAATTGGAGAAGTGCTGGTCAGCCAGGCCATGTTGCATTGATCGGAAGAGATAGTAATCGGATGGCGCAAGGTCTGGACTATACGGCGGGTGGGGTAGGACATCCCATTTGAGCCTTTCAAGGTAGGTTTTGACGACCTGTGCAACATGTGGCCGAGCATTGTCCTGTTGCAAAATTACCTTGCTGTGTCTTTGTTCATATTCCGGCCGTTTTTCGCGCAGTGCTCGGCTCAAACGCATCAATTGTCGTCGGTAGACTTCCCCTGCGATCGTTTCATTCGGTTGCAACAGCTCATAATAGATCACACCCAGCTGGTCCCACCAAATACACAGCATAACCTTCAGGCCATGAATATTCTGAACGGCCGTCGATGATGATGCATGGCCGGGGTATCCATACGTTGCCCGACGTTTTGGATTATCGTAATGGACCCACTTTTCATCGCCAGTGACAATTCGATGCAAAAAACTTTTTCGTTTGTGCCGTTGAAGCAGTTGTTCACACGCGAAAAATCGGCGTTCGACGTCTCTTGGCTTCAATGCATGCGGCACCCAATGGCCTACCTTCCGGATCATTCCCATTGCTTTTAGACGATCGGAAATGGTTTGTTGAGCGACGCCAAGTGATTTTGCAAGTTCTTTTTGCGTTTGGGATGGATCTTGGTCGAGCAGTGTCTCCAATTCGTGGTCTTCAAACTTTTTTGGCTGCCCGGGCCGTTCATCGTCCTCCAAGTCAAAATTGCCACTTTTAAACCGTGCAAACCACTTCTGGCACGTACGCTCAGCTAGAGCATGCACACCATACACTTCCACCAAAATACGATGACTTTCGGCAGCCTTTTTCTTCATATTGAAGTAATGAAGAAGTACTCCCCGCAAAAACACTTTATTCGGCACAAAATTCGACATTTTCAGATTAAAAAAAAGTATTGTTGTTTACGCTTCAGCTAAATAACACATACTGATTCTGAAACTATATGACAGTAGCTTTCCAACACATATTTGGAAAGGTGAATCACTGGAATATAAAACAAGTTAGGCCATCTGTTAGAAAACCGCACGAATTAACCGGTACCCCTATTACTTTTTAAGAAATTATGCAATTCTAACCGCCATAGGGTGCATAATCACAAAATTACTGGGTACTATGTAAAAATAATACAGTTAAAAAACTTTAATTTTTCCAACTTTCCTCAAAAAATGCATGGTATTTTATTTCTAAATAATTCTACGGTTAAATGACAGGTACAAACCCCAACAGAGCGTACTCATAATTATAAAATAAATGCTTACCCAAGTTAGGTGAGGTACCCTAACTACGTGATTACTTTTGAAAATTAAAAATCAATTCACAATTTATCCACCGCATATTCTCAATTTTGTGGACGCAATGGAGAATTTTCAATTAATAATTTCTCATTCTTTTCCCCATAAAAACTTCCGCTTTAATCGGTTAATGGTTGCCTGCCTTGGGTAACATGCCAATTTTGAATTAAAAATGAGGACCAGCCCCGGGCATTTTGTCTTTTTCCATTAAATTTGGTGCGGCGTAATAATTTTTTTTTATTTTAATTTGAATAAAGCAATAAATGAGAAAAAACAACAAGCTAATATACTTTCAACACAAAAGGTTACTTGAATTCAAGATTTTCTTAAAGATTTAAACTTTAACAGACTTACTCATAAACTTACTTAAGCACTAGTTAGTTTAACATACCCAAAAGTCAAAAAACCATTTTCCGATATAACAACACTATTTTTCGGAGTACTAAAATTACTTAAGTATGTCAAAAATGTTCAAAAATTGAACGCTAAAATGTCAAAGTTAAAAGCCTTTGGAATACATGACTGGAGAAATGTAAAAAATATCGTAGTTATACGTTCGAGAAAACGTGATGTTATCCCCCATGAAGCCTTTGAAAGCCGCACCGTCGGCCAGGACAGAAGATTGCTGATCAGTGTGCATGTAACCATGAGGGTGTTGCCCAGGAAGAGGGAACTTTGTGTTCTGTATCCATTCAAGGAGTTTCTCCATAGGTTCGCTTAAGCGAAAGTTTAGATCTCCACACCAAAATACGCAGTTGAAATTTTGCGTAACATCCCAGTAGGAAATGCGATCATCCTACGACTAATTATGGAGCGCTGTTTGCGATGTATGGAGTGCTCGCATTTGCATCCATTTGGCCTCTTTTTAACATAGGCATGTCCTACGGAGGGGAGTGTTCCTCTTTTGCTAGCACAAGAGCAATAGAAGGGGCCTCCGTTGTAGGTGCCAACTGAGCAAAAGCGAAGTGCAGGGTTTCGCTTCCAAAATTAGTAATAAGGAGGGCCTCGTTTTAAACTTCGAAGTGAGGCAAAACCGAAAGCATGACTTCATCACCAAAATGAATAAGAAAAAGTGTATCTAATTTAGCTGCAATAGGCTGCAATGTAAGCAAAAGAAAAGTGTTTTCAAATCTGTGAAATGACTCTGAACATTTAACTAGTTTAGCTCTGAATTATTAATGTATACAATATTTCGAGATAAAAACGCAACAACATGATCAGACTGCGTCGTTATGACTTACAAATTTCGCATGCACGAACTTGTCTCCGAGCATATCTCCGTTTTTCTCCTCCAGTTTTGCTCCTTTAGGATGTTTCTTGGAGAAAAATGAGAAGCAATGCAATTTTATGTGCTCTTTTATTCATCCCTGAAGGAGCTGTCCTGCTGGGATCCTTATTTTCGTGCCAGGCCTTACAGACATGCTAGCGTCCTCGGGAACTGAACAGAACTAGCTCCAATCACCCCGAAGAAATATTGTTAAGTGTACAGTGCCTAGATATGTTGAATGAAAGAGGATATACGAGGTTCCTAGGGTTTCCTGCATTGTGACCTTCCACCCAAAGCGCTCCGGACATGACTCCTGAGTGCTGATAGCGACGGGAAAAGAAATTAAAAGAATAAAAAAAAAGGTGGTTCTGCGGAGAACATTTATTTATATAAAATAAGTCCAAATAAACACTTCTCTAGTAGTATTATTTGCATTTATATTTAGTTCCCTTTCATGTGCGTTCCATCAATTACACCTATTACTGGAGGAAAGCCGCTGGTAGCAGAAAACTCGTCAATAACAATTCTCTATTCCTCTAGTGTTGTGGGTATTTTTATAAAATTTGGTGCTTTTCTGGCAAGTGCTACAGCTATTTTTTTACACAGTCGGGATAACGTTTGTTGACTCATCCCATGTATGTCAGTGCAGTCATCTTGAATTTGAAAATATTATAGGTGCAGTACGTATTGTAATATTGAGTTTGCAGCCACGAGTAAAAAATTAGTATTAGTTTTGTTATTTATTGCAAAATAAAATAATAGGTTGATATGGTACTCGTTAGGTTAATAATTGCACTTACCTCATGATGGCCCTAATACCTAATTACTTGAATATCCACTGATATACCACCACCGCGTTTATCCACTTTTAAATCATTTTTCAAAAGTTCACAGATCGGTTTCTTACTTCCTTTGGAATACCTGTACATTCTTAAGAACTTCCGATCACTTAACGAAACCATGCGATTTATTTTCGATTTATAAACCTTCGTTTCTTTGAACCTAAAATAACGCAAATCATTTAATTCATTCTGAAATGATTGAATTTCACTATTTAAAAAATCCATGTTTCAAATTAATTGCTGACTCCTTGTAACTTGGAATTAATTAATGCTTAAACTATATCGGAGGCCTGTTTAGTTTGACAACTGTTTAAATGCATTGATTAATATTTTGTTAACGTTAAACAGCATTTATAAGTAAGCATTTTTGTTAAACAGCTGCTTAACAATTAGTTAAATTTAATCATCGCTTATAAGTAAGGCTGTAATTACTCGTAGTACCGTTTGGCGTCTCGTTCCAGGGACTCCTTTTTCTTTTTTAATTTTCACTGAGCCCGTTGCAAGAAAACTTGAAGCATTAAACATTTCGAAATTATTTTCAGTTCTCTTGTTCCTGTTCAGGATTTTTCACTAATTTTATTTTGAGCCCATTTAGCCCAAAAACCCTTTCGATAAGAGTTTTTATTCCCAAATAAAATTTTTAAACTCCACAGAACGGTTGTTACGAAGCATGTTCTAAAATTAAAAATCTTGAAATTTTCGTTAATATTCTTCTTGAAGCTAAATTTCTAGCGGTTATTATTCCAGTACCGTTTTTTAACGAAATAAAGAAGCAGAAGCGGAAGGGCTTTTTATTTGCTTCATTCTTAAATTTCGCTTTTGCTTTTTCTTATTCTTTTCTTCGATTTAACACTAGGTTTTTTCGAATTCAAATTTCTTTCGCGATTAAATAAAATGTGCCGACTGAACGTGTGCCTCTGCATTTGATTTACTTCTTAATTTTTGTTGGCCTTCTTTGTCAGGGGTGGGCCTTCGAGAAGGCAGCGGAGCTCTAAATGCATCCGTTTAATTAGAAATTATAAATTTTATTAAGATTTCATTCCGCTTTCTATGCACGATTTATAAAAAAGAAAAAAAAATTAAAAAAAACTAAGTTATGCTTAAGCTAAGTATTAAGGAGGATACTAGAAAGACCTAAGTAAAATTTTAATTTTGACTCGACTCGAGCTTAAACGACATTTAAGCAAAGCTTAAGTCAATGTTAGATAGTGGCGGCTCAATTTTTATGTCTTCTATTCTAACAACTTTAATCCTCTCTAAAGCAAATAATCGCCGCCTATGCCTTTTTACTAAATCAGATTCGGAAAAACCCGAAAAAAGGTAAAAGAAAGGGTAAGAACTGTTCGTTTTGCGGCCAAACTTAATTTTAATGGACCCATAGTCTATGAGTTTTCTGTACGATTACTGCGGGCCATGGCGTCCGGGTGCCGGTTGTTATCTGATTGCTGCGGTAGCCGCAATTCCCGTCGCAATTTGCATCGGGCAATAAATTCAATGTTTAAAACCAATTCGCATTCGTCGAAAAAAAAATTTTAAAGCAATAAAAAAACAGAAAAAACCAAGACTTTAAAATAAAATGTAAAATAAAATTAAATACAAAATAAAATTTGCGCAAAATGTGGCTTAAGGCGGTGGGAAAACAAAATTTAAAACCTGGAGAAAATTGAAATCGTTCCCATAGGAATTTTACTTTTTAAGGCACTGTAAAAATCCTTGCTTTAAAATTGGGTATCTCTTTCAATTGGGAACCATCTAGCGATGGAGTTTTTGGATTACTACATTTTGAATTGAACTGAAATTTGTATGTAGTTGATTTTGAAAAGAAAAAACAAATTAAATCTAGACTAAAAAATTGCTTGGCCTTTATGAAAATTGCGTTTTTAAATCAAAAGAGTTAGGGGTTTCTCACCCCAATTTCGGAAAGTAAGAATAAAATTTTCACTATGCCAGCCAGAAGTTTTGCATAATTTTCTTATTAATTATTACAAATTCAAAATGTAACCGCTTGAAAACGGCACGCGGTATCACACTATCGAAAAACTAGACCAGGTGGAAGACGAAAGGTGCCCCTGTTTTATTTGCATGATAACAAGATCCCCGGGGATGAAACATTTTTTTATAAAACAGGGGTGAATTCTTAGTTTTTCGTTTCTCAATGGAAGAAAAACGAATTTCAAGACGATATAATTCAATTTTAAGTTAGCACAAATGGAAAAAAAACGTAAAATACACTTCCAGTTCTTAGTATTAATTCGTAAGCTTAAAATACTCATTTAAAACATTTAAAAATAAAAACACGACAAAAAATTTTAACGAAGGGGAATATTGCGAAAAAATATACGTTGCATCTTTTTAAGGGAAGGGATCAAAGGTCAAAATCGGAGCCCTCCCTTGAAAAAATCTGAGCTAAATTTTCGGGACGCAGAGCAGATGCGTTCGAGGATTGCTTGAAAAATTTGCATATTATTTCTGGGGTAAATCGAAACTGCTGAAATCGTTGTTTGTTTATAACAATCGGCTCCAAATAAAAGACATATCCTGAGCACAAACTACATAGAAGAATATTGAAGAAAATTTCGAAACTTTTAATTTTGGAATTTACTTCACAACCGTTCTGGAGAATTAAAACATTGTATTTTTGTAAAAAGGGTTGTCTGGAGCGATGTTTTTATGGGAATCAGTTAAAACTCAAATAGTAAGAAAATACTAACTACAACAAGAAGACGATTAAAGACAATCGTTAGTTTTTTTAAATTTTTTTGAAGGAATCGCAGGTGTCCCACATAGCTAAGTCGCAAAGTGCCCAGAGAGATTTTTCTTGTGAAGGAACTTGAGACTATTTGTCGCCACTTCGCGCATATTTTGATCAGTACAGACAATTTAATCAAAAGTGTAAACAAAAAACAGAAATTAAGTTCCAGTGAAATTCAAGCTGACAATTTGCATTTTCGAATATCTCTGAGATATAGTAAATATTGTTTTGTTTTCGCTTATTTATTTCTATTTTTCGGCGGGATGATTGTTTACTCAGGTGGCTGTCGTCGAAACTTCTTACGGAGGAGCTGAGAACTCCACAAGAAAATGTTTCTAGAAAATAAATTATCATCGGTTTTCATTTGAATTACGATGAAAAGATAACGAACGGCGCGAAGGTGAGAGGGCTTTTAGATTTTTTTTATTTTGTTTATGGGTTTAATTAATTCTAGTCTAGAGTCTTAGAAGTAGGTTAAAATACTTAAAATATATATTAAAACACATTAGTAAAGACGTAATGAAAGAAGTAATTGAAAAGTAGCTAAAAAGTAAATAACAATTTTTTTCCGTAAAAGAAAATCATTCCCTTCGTCCATGTCTCATAAAATGCGTTTTTTTCTGTTTATTCAATTTCATTTCGACGAAGGCTCCCGAGACGGTGATTAATAGTCACAAAGGTCGAAATGAAAACAAATAATTCGCTTTTAGTTTTTTGTTATTTTCTCAGTTCGTTTTGTAAATTTTTTGTTCGTTTCACAAAGTCATAACGGCTGGTGACAAGACGATTAAAATTGAAAATTGAGTTGTCGCTTTTTTTTTAATGCCGTGAAGATCGAATTTCGTTGACAAAGTATTTTGGCGGGAAACGATTTTTTAGAGGACCGGCCCGGCAGTACCACCAGCAGCAAAAGATACGTTGGGGCCTTCGGGCTCCTATTTAAAAATAATAAATAAAAATAATGCTCTTTGACTTGGAGTAATTTAATACACGAAAAATTAAATTCAAATTAAATGAGTCTCTCTTCGTCGAAGATATAAAAGCAGAATTCTACAAGTTTTTTATTTCTCTAATTCGTTTTCGGAGTCTCTTATAAACTATCAACTGAAAATGTGTTTTTTTTGTTGTACCCCTTTAGACTGACCAGACCCATAAAATTTGTTGAAACGCAAACTTTTAAAACCAATCGTTACATTGTAAGGGCATGAGTAAGAAGTTAATTTTCTCGCCTAAAATTAAAAAAACAGTGCAAATTCTTGAAAGGATAAAACCTTTTGATAGATTTAATTCATTTTAGCAGGATTGAAATGTAGTGTGATTAAAGAGGCAATGATTTTAATGGTAATTTTTGTTTTCATAAATTGTGAAAATCTCTTTGAGGCTCATTTAGATCCTTTAGCTCCTTTCTGGGGTGCGGAGAGACCTTTTGAAATACTCTATTATAAGACCCTCTAAGATTCTTTCACTATTATAACACCCTTCAGATTCTCTTAGACCCTCTGACAGTTTCTAAGACCACTGCGAGACACTTGTGTCAATTCCCACAGTTACCTGCTCCAAAGATTTTTAACTCGTCAAGGCCTTAAATGCCTCTGGGAGAGATCAAAAATAAATAAATGACCAATTAAAAAATAATAAAAAGGTAAGAATAAAGGTTATGTAATGCCACAAGCATGTGTGAGAACTACGTAAGATTTTCCTGTTTTTTATTTATTTTTCTGCAAAGGTATACCAAAAGGAACCCTCCTCGTCGTCGTCTTCGCCGTTCGGCGAAGGTGTTCGAGGCACAGGTGTAACTAAAACCCCTTTGTCCCGCTACCAAAGACTATCTAGGGGGCGCTTTAAAGAAAATCGCGAGAAAGGAAGCGGGCGTCGGTTGTGTCACACGACACGACACCATCGCGCCGCGCTGCCCGCCGGGCAGTGGATGGTTTGCGCGCGCGCGGTAGTGTGCATTTTTAACCTCTATTTTATCCATTTAAATTACCGGTAGTTAGTTCCCTCTGCGGAGGAGAGGGAAAGGTCTAACTATCACAAAGAAAAGTAAAATAGTGATAGTACTCCACGTGATTTTGCACCGTCCGGCTTATTTTTAAGTCTTTCTTTTTACGAAAACGACGATTAGGGTATTGAAAATTACGACACAGACGTTACTTGTGCTTTAAAAAATAAATAAATAAGGAATACAAAAAAAAAAAGAAACAAAAAAATTAAAAGGGTCGCGTACTTTGTAGTCAGATAACGCACAAACAGTTGTCGCTACGTGACGCAGGAAAAGTGTGCGCTGTACTGCGCGTTTGCGCTACTGTCTTACGGGACAACTACCGAGCTGCACGGCTTCTGGCCATCAGAGGGGGTAGGGCGCGCGTAGATCAATTTATAAAACAAACAAGAGGAGAAATCTGTGAAAAATTTGTTTTTAATTTTTATCTTTACCAAATAATCCCTAATATTTTATTTTATCCGCCATATTGGATCTAACGCATTGTGAATATGAACGAATTTTGTAAGATCTCTGGAACTGCTTTGTAAAGTTTTTGGCAGATCTTTGAAAGGACTTTAAGAGGACTTCGTAAAAGATTTCTTAATTAGATTATTTTGCAATTTAGTGAGATATTTAAAAATTAAATCATTTTATGTTTTAATAAATCATTTCATTAACCCCCCAAGATACATACATATTTATGCAATTAATGAATTTTAATGAACTTCTAAAGGTAAACAATCAAAATAAGAAAATTAATCGCTAACAAAGTAAAAATAATAAAAAAATGCAATCGTTAGAGCACGAGCCGAACAATTCCATCCACACCTGTCGCGTTTTTACTTAGCATTTAAAAAATATTTTCTCCTGTAATCAGCGAAATTAGTGAGGCTGATCGGAGCAAGCCCCACCAATTAAGACATAGTTTTGTATATTGGAACCCCAGTGCTCATCTTAACCAGGTAATTTTCTGGTCATCTCATTCTTATTTTTTTTCCTTTTTCTTTTTCTTTAAGTCTATTGAGGCTGGACACGTCTTAGTGGTTCACCTTTCAAATTCTTGAATGGCTTTTTGCCGCTTTTTTATTTGTTGTAAAAAGGCACCTGTGCGTCTTTTGATTTTTCCAGTTTCCGTTTGCCTTCAGAGTCTCACTTTCTTCCCCATTTTTATATATAAATTTTTTTTTGTTTGTTCTTCGCATCTATCACTCTCCAGAGGAACGCTAGAAATGTTAGAAATCTTAAGTCCGCCGTCTCAAGCATTTTTAACCGTCACCGGTTCGGTCTCATTAGTTAAAAATATATAAATTTTTTTTATTCTGCTAAAAATGGAGCGCTTCTAACTACTTTCTGAAGACAAAAAAAATCACGGCAATTTTCTGCGTCTTCATCCTTTGCCGTTTTGGACAGTCGAACGGCCTCCCTTTGCCCGCACACCTTCCAACATTCATTGGAGCGCTAACAGTTTCTCTAGTTCTTTTTTTTCTTCTTTTTCTTACTTATAAATCATATTCCGAAATGCCAGTCAAATTTTCGTTTGATTTGGTGATGGATTTGAATTCTTCAGAGGGCTTTGTCCTCTGCTCTTTCGATTAAAACGATATCTAGAAAAACTATCGTTTTTTCAGGTCTTTTTCCTCCATATCCCTGAAGGCCCAGTGGTCTCTTTTTTGCATAATTTTTGTTTTTTATAATCGGAATGTGACCCCTTTCTAAAAAGTAACCAACATATTTTTATAGTATTCTAGGAAATTATTTTTCAAATTGGTTCGATTTAAAGCTTCAAGTTTCGGTTGTAATATTTGTATTGTGTTTAAATGTCCCAAAATTTGTTTCACTTGAAACCGGTTCGAAACGGTTCAAATCGGTTTGAACGGATTTGTATCGGTTTTAAGGAATTTTAATTTGGATACAGTGCTGGACAAAATAAATGATTCACATATATTGGATTTTCTTTTGGAAATTATTTGTATTCAATGCAAACAAGTTGGAGTATGTGGAAAAACTAAAGCATTTTGCAGTAGTTCTTTGTGTTAATAATAAAAAATATTAGCGGTATGTAGTTTCTTTGAAAAATAAATTATTTTTGCAATATATTAACATTTTTCCTGGACAAAATAAATCATACAACTTTTTCATTCATATGTATTACCAAACTAATAACTGTAATTTGCCTATAGATTCTGGTCACATTGCTTTGTCTAACGATTAATTGTACAATGAGGCAAAGCCACCAGTTTTTAGTTAACACACTATCGGTCGAAAGGGTTTTAATACCTTTTATGCAGAACGTATGCTAAGTGTTAGTGCTAACCAGTGCTTATTTTTTGTCATTTAATGAATATTTTGTTTTGCACTACTCTTGGCTATTTGGACAACAATGTGGTTAAAGCTGATGCGACCAACAAAAATTCCTATTTTAAGGCACTTCAGAAGGCGTGGGAGGAAATCAACCCTGAGAATTTAAAAACCTTAGTGGAAAATATGTCACGTCGGTTAGAAGCGGTATTAAAAGCTAAAGGCAGCAATACTAAATACTAAGCATTGTTGACGTTTTCATTTTTTTATTAAACTTCTTCTTTCTAAAAATGTATGATTTATTTTGTCCATGTTAAAAAGAATATATAACAACAAAAAAGTTGCTTACCAAACAATTATGCAGGATTTTTACTACTTTACTAGATTTCATTCAATTACTTAAAAATGCCTTTAATTTGCTGTATATATGAACTTGATTACGAAGAAAATTCATGAAACTTAAAAGTGTATGATTTATTTTGTCCAGCACTGTATATGCTAAATAGAGAAATAAAAAGAATGTTAAGAAGGAACGTAAAGAGGTGAAATATGTTTTAAAAAAATAGGTCAAGAGTATGTCTAGACATGTTTGTGTAAAATTCCCTAGCTGATTGCAGAAGATAAAATATGAATAACGCAATACTAAATGAAATAATAATGCACATATACATACATCCTTATGTACAAACACATGTGCATACATATTTGCGTATACGCATTCAAATGCATATTTCTCAAACAAATAAGCATAAATTGGTCAGGTTATACCAAAATATTTCAGAAATTGCGTTCAGGATGATATCTCGGCCAGCACAAACCTCATCGCGCATTTTGGATTTGAATATATAATATGATTTTGAAAAATGTTTAAGAAACATAATGATTTTAAGTTTTCTTTTGAATGATACCTCATTCAGTCGGTGGGGTGAATAAAGATTGTTTTCCTCATTTCATCCTCACTTTGCATATAAGGGAGGTAGCCTTACATTTTTTTTCCAACAATTTTAATACACATCCCTATTTCGGGTATAATTACGTGCAGCTATGTAATTTTAGTGCTATAAATTGGTTCTTTGTTTTGTTACGGAACCCTAAAAAGGATGGATTCATAAGATCGATTATACAATGATTTATAAATTAGGAAATTCCGAAAAATTTCTTTTGAATAATTGAAGATGCAAAGCAAAACACATCAAGAAATTGGAGGAAGAGACCCGCCGATCTAGAAAACAATCGAAGTATCTCGAGAGCGGGAAGGTGCGGGTGATCCTGCACAACCTCCACAATTTGCTCCGACTACGAAACTCCAAGAGACGAAAACGATTTCCATGTGGTAGTGGGTGTTTTTAAAGATGTTTTGAGGACCCACCGATTGAACGGCGGTCTTCTTCGTTTTTGGTACGTCAAAGAAAAGGAGAGAGGGGAGGGGGGACATACGGGGACGGACAGTTTCAATTGAACAATTTAAATGATAATCGCACCGTTCGTCAGCCCTTTTATGTTTTTTGTGTTGCCGTTTTTACATACGTTTCATATATTTGGATAAAAAAACTCAATCAGTTTGAGCTTGCGGAAGAGATTATGATAATCACTTTATTGCCAGAGAGTAGAATGTTTTTCATTTACTTAATTTTAGGTTTTCCTTAAAAAAATATCATATCAAAACAAAGTCAAGTGTGAGTTAGATTTTTTTAACATAAAACAAACAAAATCGTGATAACTCTCCAGAAATATTTCCCGAAAAGGGTAAAATTTCGCTAAAATTTACTACAAAATTTCCTACTGGAGATTTAAGAGAATGCAGAATTATTAAGAAAAATCGTAGGGCCTTAAAATCTTGTGGGAGCTCTTGAAACAAAACTTTTTGAGAAAACTCACGATAGGTTTGAACACAATTATTGAGAAACGGGACGCTAAAAAAGGGTAACATGCCGGCCAAGAATTGTACGAAAAGTGGCGTCCCCCAGATTCAACAGGTTGCAGATTTACGACAAAATATTCCAGGGCGCTATAATTATGAAGAAGCTCTCCAAACATGTGCTGTTATCCAAGAAATATAAAATTAGAGCAAGTTCTGCGGGAATATTTTGGGTCAGAGAGTCTAGGGTAAACAACAAAATAAGACCTTTCATGTTTCCAAGCTTTCTAGTGCTAAGTGGTTTAAGTTCTGCAAAGCTTATAAAAATTAGTTCAAATAGCTGAAATTTTGCCCAGACTAACACCTGCTTCTCAAAGCTAAACAATATTTTTAGAATATGTAAAAAATTACTTTTTATTTGATACCCTACTTGACCTAGATTACGAATTTTACACGAAGAAAATTATCTAAGTTCCATTAGCATCAGTTGCGGAAAATAGCGGTTATGTGGGAGGACGGTGAAGGAGGGACTGATCCTCGGAGGGACCATATCTTGGAAAATTCACATAACAGAAAAGGTGCGGCAGTGGCGACGGTGGCGACCACGATGATGAAAATCAGCGTCCTTAGCGTCCTCTTTTTGTCAAATTGTTATACCTTTAACTGGAAGTCGGGTGAGCGGCGGGTGGGCTAAATTATCGAAAATTATACAGAACACGATTGAGGCGGTTCTTGCCATTTCTTGGGCCAAGAAACTTAAGAAATATTCCTCCAGACTCATGACATATTTCTCTGAACGGCCCCCAATTTTTGTGTAAGGCCAACAAAAGCGGGGATTCCCTCTTTGAGACAGAAAAAAAGGGCATAATTCTACCGGTTCATATAATGGGCGGGAAAAAGATCATCCGTTTCACTTACTTAAAATTTTGTGTAATGGAAATCGCATTCAAATTAAGGAAGCAATTTGTTTTACTTTGTATTTCTTGTGAAAATGTAGGGCTGCGGGACGGTGGAGTTTCTTTTTTTCCAGTTTTCAGCAAGTTAACTCTGCTAATGACACAAGAAAATCTGTTTTTCCTTTTTCTTACACGAGGAACAAGAAAAGTGGGTGGAATTATTTCAGAGGAAAGTGTTTGCCTGCTAGTGACACACATTTGTTTATTATTTTTACATTTAAAGGGATTTATGCAACTTGGATTTGGAACATTGAAAAAGAATTTTTTTTTAAAGTTAATTTGAATAATTTTTTTTATTAAACAGATCCGAATCAATTTGAAGCGGTTCAGGTCAGTTTAAACCGATTCAAACCGGGTTTAAAAAGTTGAAGTTTTCAATAAGAAAACAATTTTTTTTCTAAGAACAAATTCAGTTAAAAAAAGCAAAAATGTAACTCCAAAATGATAAAGAAAAAAAAGAAATAAATAAATAAAATCAAAGCCAAAAGGCTGAAGACAATTAATCAAAACCATGATTGTTCAGGCATTTGAAACAGCTTAAAAGTTGGGTGACGTTTGAAGTAATTCATTTTCACTGAGCGGAAAATTACTTAACAATTCGCATAAAAGCAATGCTCAATTATTGTAGAGGGGAGGCGAAAGCGAAGAGGGAGGTTTGGGCGGAGTTAGATGAGGAGAGACAAAAAATCGAAGTTTTTTTGTATCAATAACGACAATTATCGCATTTTATTTACTTTATAAGTTTTTTTTGCTCACCTGTTTTAGGATTTATAATACAAAAATCTGGAGAAATGGAACAGTTTGGGAGGGGTGAACTGAGTGCGTAAGTGTTGGTTCCTTAGAACGCAGTATATTTTTTGTGCGCGAAAATTGCGTTCGGTCGCATACTTCTCTTTCTTTAAGCTATATAAAAATGCCAGCGGATACAAGTGGCTTTGCATTTTAATTACAAAGGCAAAAACAAACAAAAACTCTTCTATACTTTTATTTCTTTTTTTTTCTTTTTGGATATTCCTGCCTCATAAAGTGCGGAAAGAAGAAAAGAAGTAAGAAAATGATCACCGCACAGAAAATTATCCATAAAAAAACGTTTGCGCGCGCGCACTCCATTTAATACAATTTTTTTTAAATTGGGTTAGAAGGAGAAATGCACAAGTGCTAGTATCTGAACAGGAAAGGGAAGGAGAGATAGGAGTTTGACTTTTTTAATAAGAACAAATAAAAAAAAATGCTTTTTCATCCAAGCCTACTTCCACCTGGCACACCCAATTTTTAAAACTTGTTTTTGTTTTTCTGTTTTTAAAAATATTTTTATTAATACGTAAGAGTTTCCGAGTTTTCCCCTACGTCTCCCACACCCGAGATTGTGCTGGTGCTGTCTGCATGATTAAAACCACCTATGACTAATATTTACGTGCGTCCTCTGAGCATTCGTTTGAACGATGCGAAAACACGTCAATTTCTGGTATTTGAGCGGTGACACGATTTTTCAATTGTTAAGCCAGTCTATGAATCGGGTTGAAATGAAAGAAGAGAAGATTTTTATTTTGTCTTTCATTTTAACTTTATTTTTTTTATCAAGATTGGAATGCTTGGAAAATAAATAGAGGCTAGCAGGCACGATTCTTTCTGTAAATTAACAATTTAATGTAAACAAAAAATCGGAAAAATCGAAAATATTATAATTTTTCCCATTCCGACTTTTACCCGTCTTAAGACGAAATGGAAAATTTAAGCAAGCCACCCAAAATATAAGTTAATTTTATTAGGACTCCTTTTAATAAAAAAAACAAATTTCTATTTCACGGTCAGACAAACGCTCTGCTAAAACAAACTTAATGCTAATTACAGAGTTGCTCTATTTAATACCTAGCCTAATCACGTTGACCCAAGTTCACCTGAGCTGCTCACGTTGTAGCGCAGACATGGTGTCGGCGATTTCGGTGGCGCGTGGGACCGCTTTGGATGCATCGGTAAATTTCTACAAATTTGATGAGGATGTCCCCATTCTTAGAAATAGGGAATTTAACATATCCTAGGTGTTTCTGCTAGGGTCGAAGTTGACCCTTGGTTCTCCGCTGCAGGACTTATCGTTGGTGCTATGATGATGGACTCGACTGCAGATGCTGTACTGGTTGCTTTGGCTCTGTAATGTTTAATTAGGTTTATGATCGTTGTTGTTATCAGGGAGATGATGATCAGTGAAGTCAATCCAAGCCTGGTGGAGTAGCCTATCCTGCTTTCTTCTTCTATTAGCTCTATTCGTCCTGTGTTGTTAAGGTGTAGTTCCTTCATACTGTGGAGAGTCAGGGTTTCTTCGAATGTCCTGAAGTTTGGGTCAGGCTGCGTAATCGGAGGGAGCGGTTTAGTACTGGAAATTTCTTTAGATAGGTACAGCTGTTTGTTCACGGTAAGTGTAGCGTTATGATGCTGGATTATGAAAGTACCCGTCAGGTTCAAGGCTTCGCCATCGATGTGTATCGTTCTGTTAAATTGGTTAAGCAAGAGTGTTCCGGCGAAGATCTCTTCTGCAGCCGGGATGTGGCTATTATCGATTTCGGTGCAGTTTGGAGGTCTACTCGTGAGCAAATCTGCGATACAACTGGATTGCCCTAATTCTATGATCTGTCTACTTTTACAAATTGTTAATTCGTTGATTCGATCGATCATCGATTTATTAATTATTATTTGCTTATTATTATTTTCTAGTACGTTATTAATTTTGGGTTTTAGTATTAAAAAATCTTCGTGGTCTGGGCTTCCGGCCAGCCATTTCCACGCGGTTCCGAAGCCATTTAGCAATCGGCCTCGTTTTAGGTTTTAATCTGTTCAGTAAGGATATGATTTGCGCGGTTTCGTGAGTGAGGAATGGGTACATAGGATGGCCCTTATCGACGTCATCCGCAACTCTTTTTCTCAGCTCTTCGAGTGTCTTTTCATAGGATTCCAGGTCGATTACATGAATTAGTTTAAGTGCTCCTGTCTGTATTTTTGCTATTCCGGTATTTAGAATTTTAGCCTTTGAGTTTGATTAGTCTAAAATCTGAACCTCTGCGAGGCAGTAGGCTATAGAAAATCTGTAAGGGGAAAATTATGTTAACTTTTAATATTGCTCTTATGTACTACTTTGCCTGATTCTGTGAGGATGGTCTTAGAGTGATTTTCTTTAATTACTTCTTTCCTATATCCAGGCGATAATTTAGAACCTACACGTTTGTTCAACTTTACGAAAATAGTTTTTCCGGGGGAATAATCTTTGATTGGTTGCCTGTTCTTATTATGATTACTAATATCCATGGTTTGCTTCTTCCTGAGCCTAGTTATATTTTCCTGCCTTGCCCTATCAAAATCCTCAGGATTAACGCTTACGTTCCTGCCAAAGAAGACTTCGAGTGGTCTTTTGCCTGTAATAGAGTGAATTGAGAAGTTATACTCATAGACTGCCGTGTCTAGGAGTTCTGGGAAAGTCCTTCTTACACCGTCCGCTGTAAGACATCTTAGAATTTCCGAGAGTGTGGAATGGAATCTTTCCACTTGGCCATTTATCGAGCTAGCGTATGGGGGAGTTTTAAAAATTTGGATTCCAAGTTGGTCTTCGACCATGAAACTGATGGAAGCGGAATTTAAAGATTTTTCGTTATCTATAACCATTATTTTAGGGACACCAAAAGAAAACAGAATTTCTCGAAGGGGGGTTTTTATGTCTTCGATAGATTTTGATTTAAGTAAATAGTTTACCCTGCGCGTACTTTGAAAATTTGTCGACCGCTGTCAGGATTACCTTTTTCTCTGTGAGGTAAATATCGATATGTAAAGCTTCGCCTGGGTTTCGGAATGGGTGTTTCTTTGAGAAGTGGTTTATTGGGATGTCTATCATACTTTTGCTCCTTGCACACTACGCATTGCTTGACTATTTCATTGACTCTAAAGTTCATTCTGGGAAAATAGAATCTTTCTATTAATTGCAGTTTATTTTCTCGAGCGATGTGCTCTTCTATGGACCTTTATGATCTCTTCGTTCTGTCGCTCGGTGTTTTGAAGATCTTCTACTTGGGTTTGTGTGAAACGAATTTTAAAGTTTCTGAAATGTGCGGGGTATATTTCCTGGATTTTACCCATTAGTGCTTCGGATGTGAACAGACCGTTTATAACGCTTGGGTTGAAATATCTTTTGAATATTGTTATAATTTCGTTTTCGGAGTAGTTGGGTTGAACTACCGTACGCCTATGATATATAGGAAAAGGGATTTCGAATCGATAGCTCTTCTCCATGCCTGTTTTTAAAATGATTTGGTTTTTAAACGCATCTATAGGTGCTACAGTGGCCGGTATTAAATCATGAGCAGAGCTTTCGCTACTATGCTGGGTCGCTGCCAAAGAATTTATTAGAGGATCTTTTGGGGGTCTAGACAAAGCATGTGCAACTACATTGGCTTTACCTGGAGTGTATTTCAGTTCGTAGTTGTACTCTTCAAGTATAGCTTTCCACCGTTTCATCTTATTATTATTATTCTTACTGCTTAAGGCGTAAGTAAGCGGCTGATGATCTGTGAAAATTTGGACCTGAGGTGAACCGTAGAGATAATTTCTCAATGAGGTTAAAGCCCATATAATTGCCAGCATCTCCTTCTCATTGGCGGCATAGTGCTCTTCGGTTTTCGTGAGAGTCCTTGAAATAAATATTATGGGTCTTTCCTCCTGAGATAAGACTGCGCCGATCGCATAATCCGAAGCATCGGTGGTCAATTGAAATTTTTTCTTAAAATCGGGATAGGCAAGTAACAAATCGTCAGATGTAAGAGAATTTTTAATTTTATTGAAGGCTTCAGTGGCTTCGTCGTTGAGGTGGATGGGTCTTTTACTTGATGCATTTTTTGAAACTCTGCCTCCCTCCCTTAAAAGGGCTGTCAGGGGTTTCGCCAGATTTGCGTAACCTTTAATAAATCGGCGATAGTACCCTGATAGACCAAGGAAGGAACGGAGATCCTTCAGTGTTTTAGGAGGTGAGAAATTTACGATGGCTTTGACTTTTGCAGGGTTTGTTCTTATACCCTCGGCTGATATTACGAATCCCAAGAATTCAACCTCTTTGCGAAAGAATTCGCACTTGTCCAATTGAACCTTCATGTTAGCGTTTTGCAGGGTTAGGAAAATTGTTTTTATGTTTTCGAAATGCGTCTGTTCGTCTTTGCTAAATATTACTATGTCGTCTATATAGACATAGCATATTTTGCCGATATGGCCTCTCAGGATGTCATCGAGAGCTCTTTGGAATATCGCAGGTGCATTCTTCAAACCAAATGGCAACCGCGTGCACTCATACTTTCCGTTGTTCACTGAAAATGCTGTTTTCTCAATGTCAGATTCCTTTAATGGAATCTGATGAAAACCACTTTTTAGATCGATGACAGAAAACCATTTGTTTTTTCCTAACTGCTCTAGAACCTCATTGATTTCTGGGATTGGATATTTATCCGGAATGGTAATGGTATTCAGTTTTCGATAGTCTACTATCAACCTGTACTTTTTCTTGCCCGATGCGTCGGTTTTTTTCGGCACGATCCACACCGGGGAGTTGTAAGGGGAACGTGAAGGTCTTATGATTCCATCGTTCCGGAGCTGTTTCACCTGTTCCTCGACCTCGTCTTTTAGGGACATGGGATAGGGATAAAATTTTGAAAATACGGGGGAGTCTGAAGTCGTCCGGATTTATCCTTTGACTACAGTAGTAAACGTTAATTTTTCGTCGGATTCGGCAAAGAGACTGGGGAAATGTAGAGCGAGAGCGTTAATTTTATTTCTCTGTTCTACGTCCATATTATCTGTTCTAATATCGATCTTATTAACGGCCGAGTAAGCTTGCTGTTTTATTGGTATTTGGATTTTATTTCTGATCATCATGTAATTTTCTTTTGTGTAGATGACTGCAGAGAACTGCTTTAGGCTGTCATTTCCCAAGATACCGTGAATTGACTTGATGGTAGGTAGCAAAAAGAATTTTATATTTGTATCTTGAAACCCAAATAAATTTACTATAGTATGATGACTAATTTTTATGTTTCCGCCTATGGAGTTCGCGTAGAAGGGTAATTCGTTAGGTTTAGGATTAGGCACAAGGCTAGCTTGCATATAATTTTTATTGGAACCGGTATCTATCAAAAGTTTAAGAATTTGGCCGCTCTTCGTTTTGCACTTCAAATAGGGTAACGAAGAGCAGTTTAGTCTAAAAAATGGATATCTGTGTAATCTTGCTCGTCAGGCTCATTCTCTTGATTATACCCTACATATTCCGCTTGATCCGCGAGAGGCTGTTTGAAGCTAGCGTCCGCTGAACCTCGGGCTTGCTTGTGATTGTCAATGGTCATCTCCTGGGGCTCTATATGAAAGTTTCTCTGGTATTTATTGGCATGATTCGGAACCTGAGCACTTGGTGGTGGTCTTTTCCCGTAAAATTGCCCTTGCGTAGGTCGATTCATATAATCCACATTTCTTGTCTGGATGGAGTGATCGACGCCCATCGGTTCAGGTCGCGGCAGTGGCTTCGGCGCGAGAGGACGACTTGGCCCGGCTTGGTGTGGGCCTTGAATACGAAAGTTACCCTGATTGAACGGTGGTGGCCTGCAAGAATTTTGAGGTCTATAAGGGTTGAAGTTTGCCTGGGCCTGAGGCAAGTGTGCTAGTTGCGTAAAGAAAGGTTGTTTTCCCTGTTGAAATTTACTTTGTTCTGATTGGCTACGGGTCTACGAGGAGGAAGTGGGGCAACGACTTGATTATGGACTGCGCGAGATGGTCCATGATGAGAATTCGCATATTGCGTTCTGTAGTTCTGGTTTTCGAGTTTGAGGCATAAGTGCAAAGCTTGCGGTAAGTCGGAAGGTTCGCGAATGCCCAAAAGTCTAGGCAAATCTCCTCTAAGCCCTCTTATGAAGGTGTCTAAAGCTTTGTCTCTATATGTCTGAACTAGCAACGTTATGGATTCGTTTGTGACATCCATGCAACCTATCTTATTAACGATAAGCTAAAGGTGCGCATAGACTGAATGGTAAAATTCTTGGATCGTCTGTTGACCTTGAACTAATGAGGTTATCTGATATTCTAGCGTGGATAGATCACGCTTATCTGCATAGTGCATAGTGAGGCAGCGCGCTATGCATTTCCAGTCTAAGGGGGTATTGCACGACTCCAAGACTACGTCTGCTTGGCCTACAATCTTGTTTCTCACAACACTCAGAATGCCAAAATACTTAGGAGTACCCTTGAAATTTTCATATAGTTTTAATATTCTATCGACACTTTTTTTCTAGGAGTTGAATTCGCCGGGAACCCCAGAAAAATCCTTTAGGCATCTGACGACGTCGGGGATTTCGTCCAGCTCGCACAAGTTGTTCTCGTAACGAGGATCGATAGGTTGGTCGATTCCACTGAACTGGTCAGCATTAGGATTGATTATATTTTTAACTATGCTCCTGCACTCGCTCTGGAGTACTCGATTAACTATACCCATTATAGTCCTTTCTAGGCTTTCAGAGTTATGTGCCCGGTCACTAATTCCCGTTGGGGGTCGTTGCGACGGGCTTTGGCTTGGGGCCGAAGGTAGCGGCTGCGTAGGCGTAGGATTCGACTCGACATTGAGAATCGGAGGTCTAATTAAATTATTTGGGTTAGCCATTTTCCTTAAATCAACGCGAAATTTAATAATTTTAATATTTATTTATATTCACTAATTTTGAAATTCGAGGTATTTTACTTATTTCGCTAATATTCGCTCGATATTGTTTTTTCCTTAAGATTCGCGGTATTTTGTGCTTATCAAAATTTATTGATTAATTTTATTCATAAATTTACTTTATACTATCAAAATTAATAATTTATTAGCTGATTACTTAGCACGCGACGATCGATTGATCAACTTTGGCACATTTTAGGGTTTTCACAATTATCTCACAATTTTTTTTATGTTTCTTAAGGAGGAAATCGATGATAAATTTGCACAGTTACTTCTTATATGCTAAGCTAAATTTTAGGACTTACAGAACTAAATGAAGACTGTTCGGCATTCTCCTGTAGAGTGGCTACTAGGACTCCTAGTTCCTTTTCTTCCGTATGCAGACGGCTACTGGGGGGCCTTATTTCCTCTACAGAGTCGTTTATCCTGGACGCAGGTACTGCGGGCTGCTAGCTCCTATAAGTTCCGGCAGAAGTGGTGCTTTTTGAGGACCTAGTCGGTAGTTATGCGGTGCTTCTTTGGGACCTAATCGGCATTGTTGTTCCTCTTGAACACTTTACACTTTTTCGAATCGCTTTTATCACTCGTCACACGATCGCGGTGCTGCCCCGAGTAAAAATAATCTACAAATTTGAACATATCTACACTAGGTCTGGTACTCCTAAATTTTTAAAAGTTTACATGCATCCTCATCGGGGCTGCATAGCGGAAAAGTACGTCAGCCACCAATACGCTAATGCCCGTAGCGGACCGGTAACACAATAGTTGACGTCTGCCACGCTGGGATGCACGCGTTCACAACAGTCCCAGAATTAAGGTTTTTAAGCCTGCCATACAGGTATATATGCGTTCATAGCAGTTCCAGGATTTGGGTTGTTTACTCCCTAGGGAGATACGTACGCATCCCCAATAGGTCTACTACGTACGCAATGATTAAAATTATTTTTAATAAAATTCTTAACTAATTAACTAAATAATCAATTAAATAAAACAAGAATTAAATATTGGGAAATATATTTTTTATTCAAACATAAATTAATATTAAGTAGACAATATCTTTTTTAAATCCTTGTGCGCTTGATACAAACTGTTTCACTCATGCATGACACTCACATTGACAACAACGAAAAAAATGTTGGGCACACTATTGTAAAAGTCTTTTGATGATCTAAATGAATTTTTTTGCACCTTTGGACCTGTCAATATCACAGAAAAATTAAACACACTCACTTCGATGAAGATTCAAATGAAACTAAGTAAAATAGTTCAAAATTTGGAGGTAGAGAAGAGGGAATACTTAACCATCGGCGCCAGACAGATTTTGGAAAAAACCCGCCATACAATTTTCTTCGGCAACAGGCAAAATAATAAACGATCCTTTTGTGGATTTTGAATCGACCAAAAACTCATTCATTTTTCGCCACAAGTCCGCACTAGGTACAGCACGCACAGGTTTAAAACAGCTTCTTTCCCTTCCAAGGGATTAAAAATCATGCGAACCTAGTATAGACGTCATGCGGGTACCGTTTACAATAATTTCGAACGTACAAACCCACTATGGACTACGTGTAGATTTCGATAATTTTTACTCAAATCATAATTCTTATCATTAATGTAGTATCAAGCGCACAAGGATTTCAAAAAGATATTGCCTATTTCATATTAATTTATGTTTTAATAAAAAATATATTTCCCAATATTTAATTCTCGTTTTATTTAATTGATTATTTAGTTAATTAGTTAAGAATTTTATTAAAAATAATTTTAATCATTGCGTACGTAGTAGACCTATTGGGGATGCGTACGTATCTCCCTAGGGAGTAAACAACCCAAATCCTGGAACTGCTACGAACGCATATATGTATACCTGTATGGCAGGCTTAAAAACCTTAATTCTGGGACTGTTGTGAACGCGTGCATCCCAGCGTGGCAGACGTCAACTATTGTGTTACCGGTCCGCTACGGGCATTAGCGTATTGGTGGCTGACGTACTTTTCCGCTATGCAGCCCCGATGTGGATGCGTGTAAACTTTTAAAAATTTAGGAGTACCAGACCTAGTGTAGATATGTTCAAATTTGTAGATTATTTTTACTCGGGTCGCGTGAGACCGCGTTGGATGCATCGGTAAATTTCCACAAATTTGATATTTCAGCTTAACAGGTGTTAACTTGTATCTAAATTTTGACTTGACTATGGATTCCGTTGTTTTTTTTTTTTGTACTTTCCAGAAAAAATAAAAATCTTCCAGGTATGTTGGAAAAATTTCAGAAAACGGCAAAATTGTATCCCTTGGGCTTCAAAAAGCAGCAGAATTATTAGGCTATTGCTGGAGCCCGAAATGTTGAGGAGGCTCTCAGGGCATGCCCCATTTTCCAGAAAAACAAAATAAAATTCAGAATTGGTCTAGAGAATAATTTCCGGAAACGGGACCTCAAGCTCCCGAAAAGGGTAAAAGTCGGGATGTGTGCGGAGTCTTCCGGAAAACCGGACGCCACAATTCCCAGAAAGCAATTAGACTACAAAACATTTCTCCAAATGGCTTCGACTCTGTTGAAATTATGCTCTAAATTCTGAAAAACTCGCGTAGGGTCTCAATACTTTAAGGAGATTTCCTGTTCTCCAAGAAGCTAAAAATCCAGATATATTTCGTTTTAGAGTAGAGCGCACAGAAACGAGCGCGTTATGCATGCGCTCAAGTAGGTCTCAAATGCCGTTATCTACACCCACAAACATTTATTTTATTTTTTTATTTTTGGGTCTCAAAATCAGTTTTGTGATTACGCAAAGAAATGATACCTTTGTAAAGATATTTCCATAATCTATTTTTTATCTTTAGTTTTGCCTGTCTCTTTGTTTTCTTTATTCATTCATTAATCTTTGTTATCGCCATTGTTTTTTTCGATCCGCTGATCGATTCATTAATTTTTAAATGAAAAAAAGGAATAAAAAAGACGTGTGTCACCGCGCTCCGTTCCTCACTTTTCTTTATAATCAGGAAATTGAAATGAAAAATTCCGCCCGAACCATGCTATTCGAATATTAGAAGGAGAATTGAAGAAAAGAATTTTCAAAATGTTTTTTTTTCTTTTCGTTAAAATCAAACGGGGAGCAGAAGTTATAAAGTGAGCGCGTGTACTGCAAACTACCTGACCGGAATTTTTTAAAAGTGCTTGCTCTTCCCCGCCTCGGTGCTTCTGACGGTTGTCTACTGTCGATGTCACCGATGCCACTATGCAACGGATGACCACAAAATTAAGAAAAAAACGGTTGCGGTTTTGTAAACTAAACTTCTTTGAATAATGATGATTTTAAAAATTTTAAACTGCGTGTTTGCACTGTATTGGAAAGTGTTCGTCTTTCAGGACGAATGAGTGCTTGTCTGTATTGGAAAGTGTATCTAAAGATTTAATAAGTCAAAACCCCGTAATGCCATAACCGCAGTTAAAAAAATTAATAGTCGAAACTGAATGATAAAAATTTTATCCCAAGCCTCTCTAACCGCCAGAATTTTATTTATATTAATTGAAGAATAAAAAGAAGAAGAAACATAAAGCCAACAATTAAGTAATGCATTTCTTATTCGAACGTCTCACGATTAGGTTTTGATTGGAATGTGGCGGTTAAAAAGAAAAAATATAGCAATAGAAATAAGATCGCGGTCCAGACGACATTCCTTCGAATCCCGCAAAATATAAATTCAGTTTGTTTTCTATGTTGGCACCAATCATAGAGCAAACCCCATACCCGGCACCAGGTGTTTGAAAAATGAAAAAGTTTTACTTTGCGGTAGAAGAAGTCGATCTTTGACCAAAGAGTGATCAAACTATGTTGTGCCTGTGCTTTTTTAATGTTTTTCTCCTCCCATAAATATTTACATTTTTATTACACTAAAAAATTAAACAAAACGAAGAAACTTTCATACACTTGAAGAAAAATAATTAAATGTGCTTTTTTTAGTTTACTTCCCATTGCTTGCAGACGACGGTTGAATTTACCATCAATTTTTATTCCTTTTAAATGGTTATTCTCAAGCTACAAGTTATCGGTATTAAAAAATATATAAGAAAAAAATAAAGGGAAACAATAACGAAAAGGGACATATTTCAAAAAAATCAAAAATCACCGGAATGAGACAATTTCAAACCAACAATAGCCCCTAAAGTCACGACTCTGGAAATTTTTTGATGTAGATTTCATCGAGGAGATTCCGGGGGCGCTTAGACCCCATTCAGAGCTATTGCGAGCCCCTCTTGTTTTACCTCAGTCTCCCCGGACGTGCATTTTGCGACTTATTTAAATTCTAGAAAATATAACAAAATCAAATCAAAACACGATTCGAAGTACCTACAGTAAAAATTGTTGTTCTTGATGCTTTTTTATAATCCTTACACATTTTATTTACAGATAGCTTAAATTTATATTAGTTTTCACTGTTAAAACCAATCATACAAAAAGTTTTGCTATTCGGGTATTTCCCAGCTCCTCCCACAAATTTCCTGTATCACAACAACACTGCCGAAATTTGAAATCCGCGAGGATTTTCCAGAATTTGGATTTCTTTTCATAGCCTTCATATGGAAAATCAAAAAGATAAGAGCCTCATTTTCCTCCTCAATTATCTTTCAGTTCAACTAAAGATTTTTTTATACATACGATGTTTTTTTTCCATTTGTTGTGCAAATTGGAAGACTTCCACCAAACAACTGTAGAAAATAATTCGATTTAAAAAAATTATAGGGGTACCAATTTAATGGCAAACATTTTGTTTGGCGGGAAAATATTGTTTGGAAGAAAAATTTGCATATATTTTAAATATTTTTGCGTAGTCGCGAACAGTTTAAGTTTCAGTGAAAATTTCCGTTAGAAGAGGGTAGAAAGAAAAGGGGCAAAAGGGTTCGGAGCGTTCGGCTAAATTCGGTGGAATAAAAAAAGGGGTGAAGTATTTTTTAATGAAATGTAAATAAATGATTTATTAATTTTCGTCATTTGATTCGTTTCGTATGGAAATTAGAATTTTCCTATTTTTATTTTATAGTTAGACCACCTGGAGGGTTTATCCTACGTTAAATTTTGGTATGGAAAAATAAAATTAGGCAGTTTGAAAAATTATTTAATCGCTGGCGCTTTTTTAATTAGAAATAAATTGGCAGTTCAAAGTTCAGAGACTCAGAAAAGGCGACTAAATCATACTAAAAAATGTGCGTCTAGTTTTCAAAATTTTTGCAGGAAATTGGAGAAGGCAAAAACACGACGTGCTCTAATCCAAAAAATATAAATATACATATTGTATATACATTTCTATATGTATATATGCATTGCATATAAAGTAAAATGAAACGAGAATAAGGCGTCGCGAGCTTGTGACAACGGCGAAGCCCCTGTCCGCCGCCATCGGCGTCATTGTTGTCGTTTTGCTGGCCCTCGAAGATAGCGGTCACCGCAAAAATAATGTTTATAAATGGTTCAATTTTCTAAAATTAATTTTCGACTTAATCGTGGTACAAGATTTCAAACATTTTCTTGTGTAATAAAACGCTACAAACAATTTTAGTTTGGGGGCACAGCGGCCACTGACACGAATTTTTTGGTTTCCCGTGATTATTTTGATTGTGTTTTACATTATTAGATAATAATTTTAATGCCTGTTTAAGCCTGACTTAAAATTAAGTTCAAGCTCATTTAAATCTAGTTTAAACTTGGCTTAAATGAAATCCAAGTCTTAACATTTATCAGTTCATCTGAGGGGTCGCAAGAACTTTTTTCTTCGAGCTCTCAGATTTTGTGGCGAGTTGTTTTCTCTATCTTATAATTTTTCATTTTTGTTGTTTTCATTTTATATTTTTTTTAATTTCGAAATTTATTTTTACATTATCCCAAGCAAATCGCATGTCAAAGCAAAACCGAATTGATTTCAGCAGCCATTTGGCCGTATGTAGACATCATGCAATAATCGCAGCCTTTTGAGGATGTTAAGGCCACATAAATAATTTTATTTTCCGCCATTATCCTTTTTTATTGTCATTTGTGTAGTCTTCTCCACTGTTAAAAAAGAAGACCAAAATAACAGTGATTTCAAGATAATCTTACGGAAACATCATGTCAAGAAACAATCCATCAAGCAAATTGATGAATTTTAATTTAATGTTTAATCAAGCATTACAAACTTCATTAAAATAGGTATTCAAGGGATTTTGGGATCGCTGTCTTTTAATTTAATTCAATACAATTTTGTAATCAGCGACTTCGAAAACCCCGAAATACCAAACTATAGGTCTTATTGTAATAAATCTTTCAAAATTTGATATTTGAAGGCTTCAGCGATGTCTTGGAAACTCTCTTTCGAACAGTAATTAAGGGAAGCGTTTAAGGTAAATCCCAACTCCAAAAGGTGTCATCAAATGTACAGCAAATCGAGAGAAGATAGCGTCGCGGCGGTTGCTGCTGCTTCGGCTCTTCTCCTCCTAACAAGAAAAACGGTCCCCGCGCCTCCTCACCCGTTGCTTCCTCTGGCCGCTCACACACTGTAAGGGGACCGCCCAATAAAAGGTTTTGTTTGAGGAAAATCGCAAAAACGTATTTTGATTGGTTGATCGGATACCGCTGTCGCCACTGCTGCGATCAACCGAGACCACAAAATGTCTAGGCTCGCTGGCCAGTAGCACGCGAAAGCTTAAATAAAACAAAAGAAAAATCCAAAACGAAGGGGGGAATGGAGTAACAAAAATAAAATAAAATAAAAAAACAATACCATCTTGTTTAAAATATCACAAACCAAAAAAAAAGCTTTATGATCATTCTGAGAAACTTCAGCGGCTGTAAGTAGACAAAACAGCAAAAATATACATATACCGTTCCTCTTTTCTGAAAAAAAGTGACAAGGAGTGGGGGCGTTTTCTTTTACGACAAAGGAAGAGAAGAATGTCTTTGATTTTCTTCAAGTCTTCTCAAAATCAAAAATTTGAAATTTTTATTCAAGAGAAGATAAACTAAAGATCGGTGGTAGGCAGTGCGAGCGCGTGCTCAAAGAGCTTCTCTTCCCATCAACAATTTTCGCCGGGTATATGAAGAAAACGCAAAGAATTAGCCTCCTTCGAGGCAGAAACGTTTTCTACCTGAAGAAGATAAATCTAAAGATAATTCGATCTTTATTGCAATTCTTCGTTGAAGAGATGGGCTTGTGGAGGGGTACAGGGAGAAGGAGGAGATAGATGTCGCCTAATGCCAGTTGGCTGGGACCTCTGTCTTTAGGGTCCCTACCCCTAATTTTCTTGCTCTTCCACCCCTCCCCAACCGTCACGTCTTTCCTCTTCATCTGCCCTCAGCAGAGCCACCAATTTTTGTATCGTTGTTTTGAACTATTTAATGATTTGTCGGAAGGGAAACTTGACAGAAAGGCAAGGGACAATTTAGGGTAAGAGAGAAAAGCTTTCAAAAGCCAATCTGAAGAAGGTGAGTCAAAAGCGTGCGGAACGACCACGATAAGATTTCAACCTCACTTCTCACTCTGCTTTGGTATTTGTTTTTTTTGTTTTGCTGTCTCTCTATTTACTTTTTTTTAGGAGAAAAGCAAAAAAATATTAAAATACTCTAGCCATTTTGTCGCAAAATATTTTGGGGACCCGAACTTTTGGAAGGCTGCAGCCAATACCCAGGTTTTCAAACGTCGATTTTTAACATCATATGATCGTTACAATTAAATAACCACTAGCTTTTTCCTTTCCCTAATAAATAAATTCATAAATAAAATAAATAAAAAGCGTAAGGTATAGGAAAAATAAAATGAATTATTTATTTATAAAATGATAAAATTACGCAAAGGCCACCATGCCGTGGCACAAAAGCGCTCCACAGGGCAGCAGATTTTAACTCAAGGAGTTTTCTTCTGATGGATTTTTCACGAGAGAGAAGCATTTCTCTTGTATTTTGTGTATCTCCTCCCCACTCCCATTAATCGGAACCATTCACTCTCCAAGTCTCCAACCAGTGATAAATCCCTTGTCCACCCGATACCCTAAAGAGCGATAGAGTTGCTAACTTGCTTTTAGTTTTTGCTCTATGTTTTTCTTTTATTTTCTACCACTTCAGTTTTCAGAAGTGTTTTGTGGTATTATCGTGATTAAAAATTTCTTGGATTCATTCAAAAATTTAATAATTTCGAATTGATCCCATATTTTCCTTCCTTTACCGTCATAGCAAGTAATTTAAATTTCTCCTATAATTAAGGAATTATATTTTTTGTAATGTGTGGGTGGGGGAAGGGGTTAGAAACAAGGAGGGGGTTGCAAAAATGTTTTCCCAAAAACATTAAATTTAAATACATTAATAAAATCGCAACCTCTCCCACCCCGTGTTTATCGTTTATTGGAGCTAAAATGCCCCACTTCTTGGGCGGCAGTGGTGGCCGGTGTGACGCAACATTTTCTTCTTCTTTCTAAAATGTTTGCCCATCCCGGGAGCCGGGTGCTCGTCGCGTGCCTGCCCACCTCGCACTCATCGCGACGGCCGACAACTGCCGCTGCTGCTACCGCCGCTCGACGGAATTTTCTCGGACGGGGTGCGCTCGTTTCGCTCGTTCGTTTGTTCGCATCTTCTTCGGCGGCGACGCGGGGCCTAAGTCTTGGGCTCCGCTCTCAACCTCGGAAAAACATTTGCTTTTGGTCTGATTTCAAACTTAACTCAAACACTGAACTGATCGCCAGTTTTTCGATCGTTCGTGAAGAAGTTTCCGTTTTTATAAAATCAAAAAAAGAAAATAAATAAAAGAAATGAAATAAATAATTCAAAGATATAAATAAACTAAATAAATCAAGTAAAAGCGTGGCTTATTAATTTGAGTTTTTTGATACATATATTTATACAAAAATATTTTATTATTATTATTTATATTAATTTTATTAATTTTTTGGGTGGCGTATGTGAATTTAATTTATATGAAGTATAAAAACACAAGCAAGAAAAAAAACGAATTTCCCGAAATAAGTTTTGGCGCGTTATTTATATATTTTTAAAAACCGCAACAACGCTTTAAAACAGTTCCTTAAAAAAGTGTGAACAACGTTCTGATGATATTTTTAAAAGTGTTTAAAACAAAAATTAAAAAATGAATAGTGCGTGGTGAAAACATTGAGTGAATTTTTTTAAAGTTTATAAGTTTTAAAATTAAAGTTTGTAGTAATAAAATAAATAATAATAAATACATCGCATTCTACTTGCTGAGACCTTTTCATAAATATCTAACAAGACTACATTTAAAATTTGAATTATATATTTTTTAAGTCTTTGCAGACGGTGACCCTTAAAAATAAAAATAGTCCTCTATCAGATTAGATGATTTTTTTTTTGGATCCCTAAAACTTGCGAAAATGCCATGACTTCTAAAACAAAAACACAAACCTTCCAACCGCCGTCGGCAATTGATTGTAAACCAAAATATTTTCCACGTTATTTTCCTAAAATCCTAAGATATGTATATTTTTATTATTCCTATAATTCCATTTACAGTGCAATTTTGTACGAAACTCACGTGAAAATGTAACTATGAAAAAAATATATATTTTAAAACCGTATAAATATTAAAAATTCATAAAAACTAATAATTATGTGATTGTGTTGAGGTTTTCTTGTGCAAATATATTTGAAAAGTGATAAATGAAAAAAATAATTTTGAAAAAGTATAAAGGGAAAGAAGTTGAAGTAGATTATAAACCCAAATATACCGCTATTTCCTATAAAATAATTAACTTTCATGAATCGCCTTGGATTATTTAATGACAGACAGAACAACGTATCACAGGTATGTTTGAATTATTTATATTTTAGAACAGTTATGCTGCCATACTTTTATATTCCTAAACTGTTATGCAAAAGTATTAACAAAACAAAGGACTTGAAAATGAGCACCCGATTGTATTCCTGATTCCTTAAAGTTATATAAATTTTGGAAAACTGTTATATACTGGTTTCAGATACTTCGTTTATTTGGTGTTTTAACTAAGCTGCGTACAACGAATTTTAAAAGTGATATATCGAAAACAGGTTTAGTTTGAATGCATTCAACCTTTTCAAAAGTGTTCATATAGCAGTAGTTTTAGTTTTTAAATGGGTGTTTTCGAAACAGAAATTACAGAATGAAGCTGCCGCTGGCACAAAATTACAAATTCCACTCAATCGAAGTGTATAAAAAAAATATATATAATTCCCCCATTCGATTTATCTAGTCAAATTCAAACTTAAACTGACCAATTTTTTCTTCCAAACAGAAATTCCAATTACATCATGGCACATACATTTTACCTCTAAAAAAGTAAACAAATAAAATTCCCTCCAAATTGTCTGATATAACAAAAATCGAAACTTAAATGGTGTCCCATTAATGAAGCCATAAAGAAATGAAAATAAGAAAACCAACAAAACGTCTGCACTAAATTGATCTGAAAAAGTGGCGAAAGAAAATAACGAAAATAGGAGGGAAAGAATAATTTACGCCTTTTCTAGAGATGATAGAAAGATTACCCCCCCCCCCCCCCCCTCCCTAATCCTTCTCCTACAATAAATACTACCAACATCTTTTCAGAAAGCAAACTTGGAACTTTTGTATTCCATATTATTATGCTTCTATCACAAAAATTAATTTCGCTCAGAAAACATTGGCTCAATTTCATCACGACAATGCCACACCCCACACAGCCAAAGCCTAAAACATGCATTTTTGATCTAAATTGGCTAAAATATAAAACTTAATGACTCTCAATAGAAACGAAAAAAATAGCCTTTATAAATTTTTTCCAAAAATAATTGAAGAAATGCTTAACAATATAATTAAAAAAAAAATCAGCATTTCGCCTTCCGAGTACTAAGGTCATCAAAATAGGAAGGGGTGGGAGAAGTGAAGGAGATCCCCGCGGACAAAAAATGAATTACAAAAACAAAAAAATTTAACCGAGACCTACACAATTTCAAGCCTCGTTTGAAAAATACAATTTTAAACGGAGAGGGAAGAAAATCATTACGCCCCAATTAAGGCTGATTAGATGAAGAGTTTTGTTAGTCATCTTCCACTTTGTGTTTGTTTTTCGCTAGTAAAGCATCCTCTGGGAAGCATACTAAATTCATAATTTCTTCGTTTCTAACTTCTCTTTCGTCATCTGGCTATTTATTTTTGCAATTTTCTAGTTTATGATAATTTTAGCATATCCTTTTCCAAATCCGTGCACAAATGGCTTAGTTTTGTCTCTTCCATGGATACAGATTTAGTACTTAATTTGTTGTAACGAATTTTTGCAAATCAGACGAAATTTTATGACGTTTTGGACGTCTGAAAAGTAATTTGAATTACAACATAAAATATTATGTAATTAATATTTTTAAACTATAGCGTATGTTTAGTTTTATCCGGCGAGTGGTTTAAAGTAAGTTTTTTAGGAAAGGTCCTTATATTTTCAAAATTTAGCATTAAATGTAAAAAACTAGAGCTAGCTAAATAATTTCTCTCAAATCTGATAGAAATCAAAAATCGGTTTTTTTCAACTGCAGTGGACATTGCAAAAATCAGTGGAGGAGTAGTGGAGATTCAACAACTTTTGAAAAGGTTCCATTTCTATTTAACAGAAGCAGTAAAAACAAAAAATCAGCACTAGCTAAATAATTTCTACCAACTTTGATAGCACTTGAAATTCGACGTTTTTTAACTGCGGCGGATAGAGCAGATTCAATTCTGATAGTACTTTGAATTAGACTTTTTTCCACTGCAGCGGATAGCGCAGATTTCAGCGGAGGAGCTGTTTATGCTCATTTTTCTTTTAGTAAATGTTCTCATGCTATCAAAATTTAACACTTAATGCAAAAAATCTAAGCTGGCTAAGTAATTTCTATCAATTCTGATAGCAATTGAAATTCGGGATTTTTAAGTTGCAGCGGATAGTGCAGATTTGAGCGGAAGAGCATTTTTTGTTCAATTTGTTTTTGAAAAGACTCGCATGCTATCAAAATTTAGCACTAATGTAAAAAATCAGAGTTAAAATCGGCTTTTTCAACTGCAGCGGATAGTGCAGATTTTAGCGAAGGAGCAATTTTCGTTTAATTTTGTTTCAGAAAAGGTTCTTAGCATTTAATGCAAGAAATCAAAGCTGGTAAAATAATTTCTATCAGTTCTGATAGCATGTGAAATTAGGCCTTCTTTATATACAGTGAATAGTGCAGTTTTCATTGGAGGAGCGGTTTAGATTTAACATGTTTTTAGAAAACTTTTTGATGCTGTCAAAATTCAGTAATAGATGCGAACAACCAAAACTACTTCACTAATTTCTATCAATTCTGACAGTATGCGAAAATCGGCTTTATTACCTACAACGCATAGTGCAGACTTCAACGGAGGAGTTTAGATTTAAAATCTTTTAGAAAATGACCTCATTATTATCCAAGCTCAGCAGTGTTTCTCACTGAAGTAAGGTAACTATGGACGATAGGGGAAAGGGATCCAGTTTTATTATAATTTTTTATTATTTTCGATTAAATCAACAAGCTACAAAGATCTCAACAACAAACAACAAACAGCAGCAGTGTTGGACTCTGGGGTCCGGAATCTCTTTGACTCCGAAACACAAAAGTCGCGCGCGTCCGTATTTATAAAAATAAAATAAAACCAAGAAAACGGAAAAAACAACGATTTTTATGTAAGTGCATTTGAGTATATCTTTTGCTCGAATGCCGAACGAATCTTAAGAATCGGGAGTGTGTAGAGGGAAAGGGGCAAATTACCTTCGTTTAGTAGGTTTATTTGATGTAAGACTCCTAGAAAGGTTCCCGACGGAAAAGAAAGATTCTAATCTTGCCGAAAGATGCAAATCGTTATTCCTTCTCCTTATTTTCCAGCTGATTATTATTAGCCTCGGAATGATTGTGCAGCTCTCTAAAAGTCGGTGCGCGCAGATAAATCCATATATATTTACATATATACAATTATGCAGCGGAGGGAGGAACTATAACTCTCTTAATATGTGTATATTTTTTAATCGGCAACCCTTGCGGGTGGCGTAAGAGGGGTACCGTGATTAATTGAGCATTTCATGTAGATTTGTATGTTCTGAGGGACCACCACCCCTCTGTTCATGGGTATGACTATAAAATAATCCGCGTTTTAATATGTCTACAGTGTTTTTATATTTCTTAGGTCTCTGCATCTTCATCGAGAAATTCAAAGTGATATATTGTAAAGGCGGCTGGGGGGGGGGAGGGGGAAGTACCCTTCCGGTACCCTTTGTCATACACATTTGAAGATTCTTTTCAGATCATTTTAAGGAATATTTATTCCTCTTGTTGCCACCCGGAACCGTTCCTCTCTTTAACGTTTTAATACCCCCAAAAAAAAGAAATCTCGAATGAGGTACCCCTTGTACCTACATCATTTAGTGAGATTATTTTTATTTTGACAGAAAACTCTAAGAAATGAGTCTGCAAACATCGCCATCGAATTGCATTGTTTCATTGAAATTTGTTTTATTCATGTTATTTTTCAAGTTTTGGTGTGCCCGTTTTGAGAAGGTTTCCAGCATTTTTGTGAAATTCCTTGTTCTAATTTAAAAAATAAACTACTCTTAAAAACAATGTTTCGTAATGTGTAAGAAAATATTCATAATATATTCTAAAATCATTTTTGAATTTTGGGGTGATCCTGGGAGAGCGCAGCACTCGATCGGAGCGCTCTTACAAAATCTCGATTTGCGATAGGTATCCAGAGGGGGGATCCCTAACCAAAGGAGGAAGGCAGAAAACATTTTGCTTTTCAATTAAAGTCCCTTTTAATTGAAGTTTGATTTCAAAAAAAGATGCGACGGCATAGGACGAGATATATGACCAAAAAGAAGAAGACGAAGAATCAGTCAAATGATAGGGCTCGCGTAGGAATAAAATATAAATAAATAAAAAAAAAACACTTTTTTACTATGGTGGCCCAATCTTGATAGAAGAGAAACCACCCGTGCAGGAGGTATAAAATAAAAACAAATAAAAGAAAAATAGGAGCGAATGGGTGTTCCGGCTTGGATGGGTTTATTTATTTTATCGCATTTTATTTTTGTCATTTTTATTCCTGGTCGTGTGGACACTGAAAAACATCATCACCCCCTTACACAAAAAGGCGCATAGATGCTAACGAATCTGAAGAAATCAGATCGAAACCAGAGGATGACTTCGGTTTTCACTAATACATTTTTCGATTTCCAAAGAAATCAAGCTCCGGACGTCATTTATACGGCTGGTCAATTTATCTTTATACTATACAGTCCGTTTCAAAATAATAAAGCCAGCTGCCAAAGTAAACAAATTTTGCAGTTAATGTCCTTATGAGGAATTACCATTACCCATAAGCGAAATGTGAAATGCGTCTGAGTTAAATTTTACTATTCTGATAGTTTGATGTCTCTTGCTCAAGGAATATCATGTTTTTTGTAGGTAAAATTAAGGGTCCTTAGTGATTTGTTTTTTTTTAATGTACTCATTTAAGACCATGGAACGTGGAAAGTCTCTGTCAGTGTATGAAAAAGGTAGAATTGACACATACTGGGGTGAAAACCTTAGTATGAGGGAAATTTCTCGAAGAATTAATAGATCTTTGGCTGTTGTGTAAAATTACATTAATAATGTTGATGAATATGGAAAAAGAAATCCACCGGACGTCCACCATTACTTTCAGGGAGACAAATTCGGAAAATTTCAAGAGCAGCGTCAAATTCTTTGAAAAGTTGTAACGACATTAAACGAGAGTTAACTCTAAATGTTTCCAAATCTTCTGTCTGGAGGGCAATAAAGACCCAGACTACAAATTTTATCAAATCGAATTTCCGGTAACTTTTGGCCGAGCTAATTTAGTCCGAGAAGAAGTCTGTTTTTCCTGAAAGATGTCGGTAACGGATAAAATTCCGACCGAACGTCCTACGGCGACGTCCGGTAATGATGTCCCGGCTACGAAGGGACAATTGTACTCTCTTCGCCTTCGCTACAGTCTCTGGCGCCACGGCAACACGCCTCACGCTAAACCGTGGGGAGCTTTCCCTGTCCGGTGCAAAATTAAAAGTAGCACCACGTTTAAAAGCTATTCAAACAAAATATGGGAACTAACTGGAGTCCGGTAAGCTATTTTATCCGTAGGATGTTTGAACGGTTTAGTGCAAATTAAACATTTTAAATTATTTTTTCTGATGACATAAAATTCAATCTTGACGTCCCAGATGGATTTAACAGTTATTTGAGGGATTTGAGAAAAGAGGAAAAATATTTTTCCACGAACAATTTCGGTGGCGGTTTTTTGACGGTATGGCTTTAGATCACTGGGAATTACAGCATTGGCATTTCCATCTACCCGAATGAACAGCATGGAGTATCAAGGAGTCTTGCAAGAGAATTTAATTCCATATTTAAATGATCTTCCTAGCAATACCTATATTTCTCAACAAGATAATGCTCGTTTTCATAACAATGTCAGTACAAAATCATGGTTGCGAAGCCAAAATATCAATGTTCTTATAAAGTTTTAAATTTAGTGGTTTTGTTGCAGGAACCTTTGCGCACCATATCTTATTTATTTTTTGTAGTTCTGCTGGTGTCAAAAGCACATCGATTGTAGAACAATAAATACATTACTACCTACGACATCTATTGGTGAGTTGTGTGTTAGTTATGTAGAACAGAGTCCTTATCTTCGTTAAAAGGGGCCTTCATTTGTTTTGTTATTTTGTAAATAGTATTTTAAGTTGTTTCTCTTCCCATTTCCCCCCTCCTTTACCTGAATCAAAATTTGTTATATACAGTAACTCAACTTTTTGTTCAAATGTAAATAAACCATACTTATAATTGGGCAAACATTATTCACTATATTGCATATAACTTCCAATCGTATGAAATTGTTAATATATAAATAAATAAATAAGTACAAGAAATAATAGTATTCTTTTCTTCTTTGGCGCAAAAGTAATTTTCATTTTGTTGCGATATCCTCCAATTTTATTTGAAATTGCGTGACATTTATGGGAAATAACTCTATCATGGGTTGTAAAATCACGTCAATATTCTACATAATTAATGCTTCACCTGTAGCACAGCGCTCGTTTGCTACCCCTCCCAAGTTTATGCGCCGCGCATGGACAAGATATGGAAACTGTTTTAGACCCTGTGTTTTATGCGATTTTAATGATGCACCGGCAAAACAGCACCTCTGAAGCTCTCTTTGCCAAGATGAATAAATTTAATTTAAGATATAAAAAATAAATAGAAAAAAAATTTCAAAACTTAAATAAAGCAGGTATAAGTAGTAAAATTATAAAAATAAATGCCACTGCGCGCGCCGCTTAGCTTCAAGCTTCAAGGGCTATAAAATCGATTTAATTTGTTTATTTTTTTTTTCTTTGCTGTAAAACTATTATATTTTCTGGATTGGAATCTTCTTTATTGCAAATTGTATCAATACAGCAGTACTCTTTTCAAGGGCTTTTATTTGAGACCCCACTTTTATGATTTTAAGAAAAAACCAACATACATATGTAGTTATAACATTTTTTCGTTTTAAAGATACAATATTTTTAAAGTCAAATAATGCAAATTAGTTTTCAGATAGATTCAAAAATGAGGCTCAGACATTTTAACGAATCGTATACCATCTGAGTGGTAATATACACTTATCTGATTTTAACCAGTAGTTTGAAATTAGATAGATATTAAAAATAATGAATCCCTGGAGTCTGTATTAAGAACAGAGGGCCATGAACAAAGGAGGTACAAGGGCTTGAGTTATTAGGAGGAAGGGAGTGATAAAAACCAGCAACAGTTATTTTCGATTAACGATCAAATCGATGAGTTTTTCTACCACGATCAGGAGTAACGGTGGCAGCAGCAACAGAAAACAGAAGCACAAGGTTTTTTTGTTTTGAATAAGACAAAGAGGCGTACGAATAGGGTGGATGGTTGGAAGGGGGAGGGGGAGGGGCTATTTGGTATATTTCTTAGAAGTGGTATAAACAGCAAGAAAAAGGAGAAGGCAGGGAGCCGCATCCTAAGATCTCTTCTTTCTTGCTCTAGGTATCTTAAGATCTGATTCATTTGGACAATCTTAATATTATGAAGGTATTCATGGTATATACTCCGAGTGAAGGAGCGGGCGGTGAAATTGAAAGACGATGCTTGGAGGCATACCGATAAAAAGACGTATATTCAAAAAAAATCCCAAACGAGATCAGTTCAATTCCGCAGAGATGAATATCTCTTGGAATTTGTTTTCTATTTTTCATACCCCTTCCTTTATCATATGTGTGTGGTGGCGGAGGTGGTGGAGCACCGAACCGAGCCCTAGAAAAAAAAATCCATCTGTAGGAGGCACACAGAAAATGGGGAAGTTCAAAAACCATTTTACATTTTCTTTCATTATCCATTAAAAACTGATCGCCAACTAACAAAAAATAATCTAATGTTTGAATAAATATCTCTTCCTATAGTTCTCATTGCATTCGCGGTTTTTGCGTCCTCCCCCGCCTCCCTCATTTCCGCCAACACCGCTGGACTGGTGGGCATCCCTTTTCGTGCTTTTCTTGTTTTGAATATTTGGGTTTACCATTTTGGAGTATTTTTTCACGTGGTTGTGAATCAACTTATAGATTCCAGGCAGTTAAGTTAAAAACGCGTGCTTGTCAGCAATAAGAAATTTTGATCTGATTAAGTTCGGACCCCACATATCAACGTCGTTGTGGTTTTAATACGATCTTATTAAAAGTTATGTGGTATTATTCCTTTTTATTTTTGTGCGCCTGGGCAAAGGCGCGCTTGGATTTTCGACTCCGACTCCGACTAAGTTACAGCAACGAGGACGACGACAACGACGCCGACAACGTCGCCATTCGGCGGGGGCTGTAAATGTAAAATGAGAAATAAGAAGACGGAGAAAAATAAGAAGCAGCGCGGTTCGAACGTACGAACGGCAAAAGACCAATCGACTTGAGCAGGATAATTAATATTCCGATGTTAATAAACTTTGAAATTTATCTCCTTTGAAATATCTCAAAATCGAGGCATAACACTGCATCAGCATCGATTTATCGATCTTGGAGATGTTAAAAGCAATTTAAATAAAATTGTAGCAAATGGAATCGTACTGCGGGTACGACGACGGCGACGAGGACAGCGCGGCGAGAGACGACCGTGGACGGAAGAGGGCGCAACTGTCGGGAAAGGTAAAAAAGATATGCAAAAATTAAACTTGATGACGAGCCCTGATGATGGCGGTGGCCAGTGGGTGCTGCACTATGAACGCGCCGCGATTATGCCGATTATTCCTATCACCGGCGTTTTGGCCAAAAATCAAACTCTTTTCGGGAATTGCGGTATACAACATTGTTCTGTTGAAATATTACATTAGGCTTAGTTTTAAACCTTTTAAATTAGCTGCTTTTAAAACACATCGTAACCCAAAAATGTCTCTACAGTTGCTTGAATGCAAATGAACTGGTCGATCGATTTCAAAAACGTGTAAAAAACATTAATGGAAAAAAAATAGTATTGGGAAAAACACAGAAAATTCGAGCTGGAGCAAAAGGAATAAACAAAAAACACAAATAAATTAAATTTAAAAAAAAATGTTGAATTTCCCTTTAATGGTGTCTTTTAAGACCTTCTAAGACTGACGGCTGTTGATAATTCTATTTCTGTCTTGCCGTTGGCATTTTTAGCTGTTTAATTTTTCCCGCCACAACTTTTTGATTTATTCAATCGTTTTTTTGGTTTTTTTTGAGATCGCAAGTTTTCTTAGGCCTTGTAAGTGCGGGAGGAAAAAAAATAATTATTTTTCATGAATATACGCTTTTTGTATTTTGCTAGATAAAACAAAAATTATTTAAAACAGATGAAAATGAAAACAGGGAGGAGGCTTCTTTTAAAAAAATAATCCGAGAAATGTTTAATTAATAAAGTAGCGATCAGTATTTTTCTTTAATTTTTCCTTAAGACCTCGAAGGGTTTACTGATTTTTAAAGTGAACATTTTAAAATTAGCATTGAATTTACTTTTTATGTGGCGTTAAAACCCAGATTAAATTTCTGAATTATTATTGTGGATGTGTAAAATCATTTGTACTCCTGCTTATAGGAGAAGTGGTTAAAATGTTTGCTGTGGCGGTAGTTTTTTTATACATACTCGCCCTTTAATTCCTAAAGGGGTGCTTCCTATTAAAGTTCAAATTTTAAAAATTAAGGTTTAGTTGAAGGTTCTTTGGCCTCTAAAGTACTTTAAAGTAAAACCGGAGCCAATTTCTGGGTAAGTTCTAGCTAATTTTGTGATCTCACAATTTAGTGTATTGGCTAGGGGTGTGCGAATAATATACGAATCGAATTGAATAATTCGGAGAATCGAATGTTCTACTTATTTAGAATTATTCGAAAATATTAAAAAGTAAATTATTTAAACAATAATTCTTGCTGTATAATAATTTTGTTATTATAGAAAGGAAATTGTGGAAATATCAGGAATCAAATTAATTTATTTTCATATAAAAATATAAAATTACTAGCTGGGTTACCCGGTTTCACCCGGTGTACGAATATTTTGCCCGCGCACCGTATTGGCTCCGTCATCTTTATTCTCAAATTTTGTACATAAATCGGCAATAAGGACAACTAAAAACCCCCAAAATACCAATTTTCCTGCCAATCCCTTGATATTTTCAATTTTAGGGCGCCATCTCGGATCTGTCAATTTTCAAACTCGCAAACATAGTAGCCTATATGTTGGACCGGAATATGTAGTATCTCACTTAAAAAATGAATATGATCGGATCCAGCGTTTAGGCGTAATGGGTTGCCCGGTTTTACCCCGTGCACAAAAATTTTGGGCGCCATATTGGATCCGCCATCTTGAATTTGCAAGTTTCGAATATATATTCGCAATAAGAAAATCTAAAACCCCTAAATACCAATTTTCACGTCATTCCCTTACTATTTAACATTTTTGGCCACCGTCTTGGTTCCGTCATTTTGAAATTAGCGAATAAAAGGCAGCCTATACATATGCTACGCCGCAGTATGAAATAAGTTCACCTCAAAAATAAATATAGTCCGATCCAATATTCAGGCGTTGTAGGTCACCCGGTTTCACCCAATGTACACAAATTTGCGTTACCGTGTAGGGTCCGCCATTTTGATTTTCCAAATTTTGACAGTAAATTCGAAATTACATCAATATATCTGAAGTTCGAAAATTAGTCTACGCCATATTGAATCCGCCACCTCTCAGTGCAAATTTCGAACATAGATTCGCAAAAAGGTATCTAAAATCACCCAAACACTAATTTTGTGGCAATCCATTCACAGTTTCAAATTTTTGCCATCATCTTAGGTCCACCATTTTGAAATTCGTGAATAAAAAGTAGCCTATATTTTGGGCCGGAGTATGTGGTACCTTCAGCCAAAAAATGAATAAGCTCGGACTCAGCCTCTAGGCGTGATGGGCTACCCAGTTTCACCCGATCTACCAAAATGCTGGCCGCCATATTGAATCTGCCATCTTGAATTTCCAAATTTCGAAAATAGATTCGCAATAAGGACAACTAAAAACCCCCAAATACCAATTTTCATGCCAATCTGTTGATATTTTCAATTTTGGACCGCCATCTGGGGTCCGCCATTTTAAAAATCATGAATAAAAATAAGCCCTTATGTTGGGCCGGAACATGTAGTACCTTTACCCAAAAAATGAAAATGATTGGATCGACCATTTAGGCGTGACGGACTACCTAGTGTTCAAACATAGTCGTCGCCATATTGATTTCGCCATTTTGAATTTCCAAATTTCAAACATAGATTCGCAATTAGGACATCCAAAAGCACCCAAATACCAAGTTTCATGCAAATCGCTTGATATTTTCAATTTCTGGCCGCCATCTTGGGTCCGCCATTTTGAAACTCGCGAATAAAAAATAGCCTATATGTTGGGCCGGAATATGTAGTACCTTTACCCGAAAAATGAAAATGATCGGACTCGGTGTTTAGGCGTGATTGAGCAACAAACAAACAAACAAACATACAAACAAACATACAAACAAACAAACCAACTTTCGATTTTATATATATACATGATACATGATGATATATAGAGTGCGAAGTTGATATAATATTGTTTTCTAGAAACTTTCAAATAATGCAGATTTACTAAGAGTCAGGAACTCTTAGGAATTTACTTGGTCATATTTTAAATGTTTCATTGAGCTTTAAAATCTGACTATAAAAAGTGTGGACTGATTTTATGCTCTTTACCGTTAAAAATGCTTTATGTATTTTTTTCTTCTTACTTGGAAACATATAGTTAAATGCTTAGACTTGCAGTAAATTCAAACAAAATGTGTTTAAAATTAAAAACACTTTTTATAACACTCAGATTTAGAATGCTCGAAAAATTATTAAATATAATTTTTTATGCTGGTGTGAGTCTAAAAGATCATGCCAGTGTTAATTAGAATAAATAAGGTGTAATCTTTGGAAAAGTTTTCAAATTACTCAATTGGTTTTGAGTAATTCGAAATATCGAATACTCGATTCGCTACGAATTATTCAAAATTTCGGATAATTTTTGTAGCTCTACTACAAGCGTTGAAAATTTTCAGTTTTTAACGACTATACTCGTCATAGTTATGTCTTAAAGCTTTTCATTTGACCAGTATTCCCGTTATCAATTGCTTTTAATTACTTGTGCAATGAAATGCCACCGCTAATTAAGTAACAATCCCAAAAACAAAACAAAAAGGGTCGCAGTTGGACACCGCTGGGAGCGTTCTAAGGAAGAGGACGAGTTACTGATTGACGTCTCACTTTTACCGGCAGATGACCTTGACAAAAGCGCATGACTTGACCGTTAAAGATGGCATCAAGTCCCAGCACCTTGCGATCTGAGCGTGACACTCCCATTGACTGGCGAAGGCAGAACTAAACGGCCGCCGTCTTGCAGTTTTTCCCATAATCAAAGACGAAATACGCCTGACGCCGACTGCGGGGATGCGGCTGCTGCCGCCGCGCTGCCGCCGCCGTCAAGCACGGCCCAAAGAAGACGAAGACGTCTCAGCGGACGGACGCGCGGCTCAACACTTTGCTCGTCCAGGCAGCAGGTGTTTTTGGTTTATTTTAAGCTCCGTAACTGATTTGCTCATCCGCGAGGTGAAGAAGTTTATTTCATATTATTTTTCCTTATTAAAAATAAAATAAAAGTGATATTAAAAAAATCAAATAAAGGAATAAAATGAAACCAATTGGTATTCATTCATGGGGTCCCCGCATCTTCGACTCGTCTTCATCGTCTTAAGCCGTTGGTCGTTTTCGTCGTCGTCGTCTAAGGAGCACCAAAAGCTTCTTCTTCTTCATTGTGCCGTAATGTTTACACACCACGTTATATGTTTTTGCGTCGCCCGTTTTTTTTGCTTCCTTCCACATTTTAATTTCCTTCCCAGACTCTGGGGAGCGCGCCCAGGACCCCGAAGTCTTCAACGACGTCTTCGTTTTCGCCGCCGCCGTCGCGTCGTCGTCGTCGCCGTTGTCCGCGTTAAAAAAGAGCACGTATAACGAGACAGATGAGATTTGATGGGCTTACGATGGGAAAACTAAAAACCGTGGGCCCCAAGTTTTATTGGAAATGATTTTATATGGTGTCTCAAGATGTGCGGGACTTCAACTTATGGGGAGACCTAATGTGCGTTTAAGGCTCCTTTGATTGGAACTTGCAAGTTTTAATTACATTTCGGGTCATAACTATTTGTTCCACTAATTCATTCGAGACTCTTTTAAGCGGAGACTGCGACGTAACTCCTATACCATTTTCTCTCACAAATTCACATAAATTTTAGACCCTAACCCTTCTTATTGTTGGGCATCATTTACTTATTTGGTACCGCTTTTTTGCGAGCTCTTAAAGTGCCTTAATATTTGCTGCTTTAATCCATCAGAGATGTATGATCAAATTTTATTATCATTCATTTTAGGCACTAAAAAAAAAAACTTTGAATGATTTTTTTTTTGAGATTAGCTTCCAAACATTACTTTTAACTACTACTTGAGTAATTAGTCAATAATTAAAAGTAATGCCGAGTCGTACATTACTTAATGTAATTAACTTAGAAATAGAATAAATAAATCTGCTAAGGCAGTTGGTTTTCTATGTATGTAGTTCCGTCCCTACTTACATTACAATTTATTTTGGTCAGTTAAAAAATTATTTTGTCAATTTTTGTAAGTAAGGGTTGCGGGCGATCGTAGACTATTAGAACAAACCTTTAAAAACTCCTCTTCTATAAATGTGGTAAAAGGATCGCTTTTAAAGGAGGGTTGAAAAATTGTAACAAAAGATATTCAAATGATGAAAGCCGGTATTTTTTGAATACCCTCTCCTTTCGCCATCAAATTCAGGTTTTTCTGTAAGTTTTCATATAGTCACGGCTGCCTATTCCTGTTGCAACCCTTTTTTGAATTTCTAATTTTTTATTTTAAGGATGGCCAGCCGGATTTTATTCGGCTTGGATTAAGACCAGGGGATGGTTTATTATTTTTGTTGTTCATTTCATGCATTGCTTTGTTAACCATTTTTAATTTAAAACGTTTTTGCTTTTATTATTTCATAGGTATGTAAAATTTTCTGGAAAAAAACAAAATTATTATAACCTAAAACTAGGTGTAGTTTGAGCGCGTATTGTGCGCGGGTTTGCGCACGCACGTGTAAAAGCGGTTGTGTAGATCTTTCTTACTGTTCACGGCATCAAGCCACCAGCGCACGCGCTTTTCATGTTTTCTCAGTAGCACTCGAATAATTATGCAGCAGACATAAAAACATAACGTGGAAGAGGGGGAATAATATTATGATTGTTCGAGGCTTCACATATCCTTTTTAATATTTTTGTCCCCTGATTTGGGACCCTTGTAACTCTTTTAAACTCTTCCATTTTTTATTTTCTAGACCTTTTTGCAGAATATTTGCGCCAAGTACTTAAAAGCACCTACTTCCATTCTTCGGTATCGTCTTATTTCTGATTTTTCCCTTTCTTCCTCATTATTATTTTTCTTTTACTTTTATTTTAGCTAACAAACAAAATCGCAGAGCGCTGAATGCTCGCAGAGGTAAATTTGCATAATCATACATCTGCGAAAATATTTTTCATTCGAAAAGGTTTCTGCCCTTTATTATTTGCTGGCATCCGTATTTACATTCATATCTTTTGTTTAAAATCCTTTTCGAGTTTATTAAAATTGTTTCGTTTAAAATTGCGTGCTTTTAAGCAAAATGTTTTTTAATTTAAAAGGGAGGGAGGGGAGGTATTTATCTCCTGTTTTAAATGCGCTTCTCAAAACAAATTTTAACTAATTTTCTATAAATTCTTCAAAATAAAATAATTCATGCTCATCATGAATCACTTGAGTCGCAGTTAAGAAAAAGATTTATATACATACATACATACATATTTATACATATTTATCTTAAGAGGTTTCCCAAAGGAAGTAATTCGTTAAAAAAAGTTCATCTAAAGTGGCTTAAGATTGCTATGGGAAAATAACGAGAGATGCGAACCAAGTTTTTGTTTAAATTAAAATTCCCAGATCAAAAAATGATCCTTTTAAATGTATGATGCACATTTACGTTTCAGTTTTGAAGTATCATCACATTTCTAAATTAAATGTTGATTGATTGTCGTAGAGAATAAACACAATTTTAATTGAGGTGATGACAGAAAAACTCATTTTTAGTAATCAAAAAGTGTAACAGTATATAGGCCGTTGTCTTGATAAAAAAAAATTCACATTAAAGGTACATTCTATTTCGTTGACCTTTACACATTTTGAAAGGTCTAGTGAGCTTTATAATCTCAAAAAAAAAAAAAATAGAAATACCTTGCATACTTCCAACAAAATTTTCAAATTGTATACCTCTAAAGTTTTGGTTCTCAAATAAAAGATTGAAATGAAAACAATTCGTCTTCTTTTTGTATACAGTCTCAAGTGAAATAACTAGAGGAGATTAACTATGAATTAATTGTGGAACGAATAGCCTTTTTTATTGTAAGAATTTTTATTTCGCAGGGTCCAGTGCAACGTTTTTGGTACGTTAAAACAGCCAATAAAATGATGCAGAAAATATAATATTTATTTTCTGTTTAACTTCTTCATTAAAATGGATTATATATAAAAAAAAAACTAGGTAGAGGAAAAATTCAATCACCGCTAATCGATTATACAAAATTTGTTTTTAAGTAGTTAAGTATATATATGTTTACTATTCGTAAATAATACACATTTGGTTATAATTTAATTTTCATCAGGGCTTGGTAGATATACATATATATTTATAAGAAATTTATAAGGAAAAAAGGTCTGCAACTATCTGAAAAGTCACAATTTTTAATAAGCATGTAAATTGCTTTGAAAGCAATTTGTTGGGTTCTCTCATTTTTTAAAAAAAACCTTCGTGGTTTTGGCCGTTTAATCGCACTTTCGTAAGCCTCATTTGTGCGCGTTTAGTCCGTTACAAAAGAACAGAGTTACTACCAAAAAGAAAGAAGAAGAATTCCGAAGGAGAATAATAATAATAATATTAATGCAAAAAAAAAAATTTAAAAACAGTGAAATAATAAAACAATTTCACCGGACCCGACACACTTCATCCACAGTGCAAGTGCGCGCGCGGCGGGGATCGTGCACGCGTATGAATGTCTACCTGGTTGGGCCTAATGAATTTCATTTCTTAATCGAAGTTATAAGTATACCATATAATACCTGAGTTATACCTGGCCCCTCTTTTCTATATCACCTCCACCCTCCCTCCACCCACAGCAAATCGAGCGCAAGTTTGAACTTAATACCAAAATCTCTAAGAAGTCTGCCAGTCAGTTTCAAGACGACGGGGGCACCATCAGCGCTCTAGAGTCTAGCGCGCCGAAGTAACAGTGATTATACCTCGATGTACAGAGCATAAAATTAACAAAACAAAAAAAATAGTTTATATATACCATATATGTATGAATGTGTAAACCCGGTGCGTTGGTATACTTTCCATCAGCCCCAATCTATCGTCTTTTGCTAGGTCATAGTTACTTCCTCGGCAACCAGTTCTCAGTTTTTTTTTGTTTCGCAGAACCTGAGCGGCAATAGTAGTGCAATTGCCATCAATTCTTATTTAATTTCTGTCGTATGCAAAATTTTAAAAACACACACACACACAAATTAAAATATGCTGACTTTGAATTTTCTTTCTTCATGATATTTAAGGGTGACAAAGCCTTAAATTCCTCAAACCGAAAAATTTGAATAGCTTTATTGATTACTTCCTTTAGCGAAAAAGATATAAAACAAACCAATAAATACGTCTTGAGATTACCGAAAAGGCCCTAATTCAAATCTTAACTTTTTACTTTTTGATTTTATCGCTTTTCACATATTTTTGCATTAATTGAAATAAGCTAGTTTGATTGAGGTATATTCTGAGAAAAACATGATACATTAAGAATTATAAGTACCAAACTATTACAATTGGTTAACATAATAATAAAAAACAACATACAGTTTATAATAAAATAAAATTACAATTTATATCTATCATGTTGGGTTTCTAGTGAAAGTTAATAACAAATACTATCCAGTGATAGTAAAAAACCTATTTTAAATCGCTTTGAATCAAGATAATTGAAATAATTACCAATCTCATAATTAATTAATGGGGTTCAATTATCCTAAAAAATAAACGTAAATATTTCAAAGAGAAGACAAACACGAGCAAATCAGTGATAACTCATCTGATCTCGATAAATTTATCACCGTGGAATGCAGATGTGTGATTAATTTTGCACATTTTGTGTTATGCCTTTTTAATATTAAGGCACAGCCCCCCCTTCCCTTTTATAGATTTCTTTCACTACTTTTAAGAGTAAATTCCAGACGATATAAATTAATAAACGCCTTCAATTTTCTCCTAAGCGGCTAGAAGAGGCCGGAGCATGCGCGCCCTTACCTATTTTCTCTTTATTTACATATATATATATATATAATATATTTATATTTATATAAAGTAAGGTTAAAGACTATACTACTCTTTATTTCCACCCATTTAACCTCATGTTTGGTTTAACAACGGGTTTCATCTGGCTAAAGTTGGGACCTTTGTGTAGCGGTGCTCTTTAAGAAATTTGCATAATTCACGGGACTTAGGCCAATCTTGTGACAAATGAAGGTATAATAAAAATATATATGAACCTAGCCTAATAAAATGGTATAAAAGGAAAAAAAATAGTATCGAGTCAAGGACAAGCGAGCAAATCTTAAAGAATGAAACCTTAGTGAATGTCCCGCGCGAAAACAGTTCTAGCTTTGTAAAAAGGAAAACTGCTTAAACATTTGAACATTGCGTGTGAGTGTACACTGAGCCGGGTGGATTACTGCGCATGCGTAACAGCGTTAAACTGCGCTGCGCATCGTCATTGCGGTCGCCGTCGTTGTCGTTGGGCGGCTTTTGCGGTGCACAGAGCTGCAGTCAGTCTTTTTGATTTCTTTTCTACTTTTGCCTTATACTTTATTTTATTTTATATTTTAGTTTTTTTAAGATTCGTATGTTGCTTTCAGTTTTCCTGCTGCTTCTGTTGGTGGTGCTGTTTTTCTTGTATTTTCGAATCCTTTTTTCTTTCTTTTTTGTCCTCTCTCTCTCTTTCTTTTTCTCGCTCTCAAAACAATTTTCTTCTATTTTTTCTGTTTCTCAACCCATAAAGGGACACATGCAAAAGGAATGCGCGTGCAACTATTCTTGAAATGCCGCAGACATGTAAACGCCACCGCGCCTCAGATCAAAAGGAAACTGATTGCGACAGCGTAACAAATTACTTAATGTGGAGATACACGTGTAGGATACATGAAATATGTGGATCCAATGGATATTGGCCCCTTTTTGGGCACCTACAATTTTTCTAGAAGGGTAGAGGGGGGACCCAAAAGAGCCTTAGAGGGGGAAAAACTAGCGAATGTGCCGTGGCTATTTCTATTTTTTATTCAACGTGTTATGATCGGTTTCATGGCTTGTTATGTCTACCCAATTTGAGTTGCGAGTTAAGGCTTGGCTCTATGTGTTTATTGTGGGCATGCGACCGTGTTGTAAGTTAAATTCTGCACGGATCAAGGTAATTTGTTGTAACAAAATATCATCAAAAAAAAAGCGGCTTTAAAGATTTTTCGTTATATTTAAATAGTAGGATATCTAATCAAAAGCATAACCATGTTTAAACCTAGCTTAAGTTAATTTAGACATTTTATTTTTAAATGTTTGATTTCCTAATGTTGGCAATCCTAACTCTAAAAAAAATGCAAGATTTTAAAAGGAATTTTTGTTTCGGTTACAGCAAACATATCCCACACCTTCAAATGTATTTATTTATTTGTTTATGATAAAGTACAATTAAATGTATACTCTATCTAAAAAAAACAAAGCGCTCTCGGGTAGAGAGCCCATATGGCGCACCCTAGGTATTCTAATTAACAACATTCTTAAATTTAGCGGTATTAACTCTAAATGAAAAAACTAATCTACTTAAATTGCCGAAACTTATTATCTAGAATCTTATCTACCTACTTACAGTATTCCTTGAAATGTAATATCCAGCGGTTAATTCTCGTAAAGCAATTTGCTGCAAACGTGTATTCCTTTTTGTCGTTGTCGTGATCATCAATCGTAAAATACGGGTTGAAATAATTTTGATACCTACATGAAACGTTCCCAGTTCATTGTGAATTTTTTTCTTTAATTACATTTTTACTTATTTCTAAAGAGAACAAGCTAACCAAAAGTTCATTGAATTTATTCAAATAGAAAAGGGAAAAGAATAACAAGCAGAATAAAAATTCCCCACTCCCACACAAAATTTTCGTGGTTTGATTACAAAAATCGTTTGAAAAATCTACTTGAAATCGCGTAAAAATCTCTTTGAATCAAGGTATAGACATTTTTAAAATAAAAAAAAATGTATGTATGTATATGGTGGAGTACAAGTAACAACACAAAAATGAAGGTATAAAGAGGGATTTCGAGTTGAGATAAGCACGCCTAAAAAGAAACCAAACTAAATGACGATGATCATGATGATGATGATGAACGAGATGAAGGAGGAAGTGATTTTTTGGGGCCTCCACAAAAATCTTGAAGAGGTTCAATCTCAACTAAAAGAAGCAAATGGGTAAGATAAAAAAAAGATGATTTAAAGAGGAATATGAGTTACAAAACAAAAAAAAGAAGTTAAACATAACACAAATTTTAAGAAGGAATGAAGTGAAGCCGAAATAACGAGCGCGATGATCAATCTTACATCACACATCACTTCAAATCATTCTAATTTCTTCTTAACTTTTTACACATTAATACCAAAAGAATCTGAAGAAAAAAACTTACGAGGAACGAAGAAAAGAGGTTAAGACAAAAACTCTCAAAGAAGAGGTAAAATGTTAATTTTGTTCTTGTTCTTATTAGTTAAAGAGCCTTTCTTCTAGTCACCAGGTAGGTTACCCTCGAAAACATATTTTTTGGGAGTTAATCTCCCTAGACTAGGGGTCTCTAAAAAGCCTGGCACTTCACCACCTTGCGTTTTATTCGGTTTATGAAAAAAAGATGATTAATGAAAATCAAACTTACAAACAAACGCTCTCCGCCGAGTATCATTTTGATGGTGGGTGCCCTCGATGACTCCTCAAAACAATTTGAGAAGTCATGCATAAGATATGGTTTTTTTGTTATTCTTTCAATTCTGAGAACTAAAAAATAAAAGCAATAACGAAACATTTTTAAGGTACCTTTACTTAGCATCCTCCGTTTTGGCTTTTAAATCGGTTTTCCTATTTATTTTTTACTTATACCTCTAAACCGGATAATGCATCCATCGATGGATTATGAAAAATGTGTCAATCACGATTTGAAGACAAATATGTTTCTACTTAAAAAAAAATCTGCAGGTAGGGCTCCGAACTTTCCGGTACTTAACGAGGTATCTAAAAGAACAACGACGAAGACGAAGACTGATTTTAAGAAATTTCGTTGACGTTATTAAAACAAATTAACCGAGGATTTAGGGAGTAAGAAAACACTTAAAATTTCAAACGAATATTTTTTAGAACTCTTTATGTCTATTCCTTTCGAAAGTCGTTAAAAAAACTGGAGCGTTCTAGAACTCTATATAGCGCTCTGCCAATTATCAAAAAAACCCAGACCGCTCTGAGTTTTGGTATCTCATCGAACAATTTCAGAGCGAAGCAGGGTAAAAAAGTAAGGTAAGTGTTGTAAAATTTTGGTTGCATTTGCGATTTCGAAAAACTTAAGTGTTTAATGAGATAAAAGTGCGTCCTAAAGGATTTGTGAGTTTTAAAGGGAATAATACCTTATCTAGTTTATTCCAAAATTGTTCCAAAAAGCCAATAAATTCTTCAATTCAATTAAATGCGTCTGAAAAATCAATAAATGCATCAATTCAATTTCTCCTTAAAATAAAGAAATTCGAATTTTGAATTTTCTTTCCAATTGACTTAACCGTTGTAGAGCTCCTTACCACCCCGCCCTAAAACCCGGAGTTAATTCTCCAATCGCGCTCCGGAGCGCTCCAGGTTCGCTGTCAATGTGGTAAAAAATCACCGAATTGAAAGTCTCGAGCGCTCCGTAGCGCTCTGAAGCTGTTGAGTTTTTTAATCGAACAGACCTATTATTTTTGAATTATGTTTAAAAATTGATATTCGTTTTTTTAAGTTGATTAAAATAGTACTATTGGTTACTTTGTTAGTATGAGGACATTTTCCAGACTGATTTGAAATTTGACACGTTCCTCCACTGAAATCTACAAATTCTGATTTTCACGTACTTCACAATTAATAGAAATTAGTTAGCTAGCAGCGTTTTTTACATTAATTGTTTAATCTGGATAGATGAGGATATTTTCTAAACTGATATTAATTCTAAACCGCTTCTCCGAAGTAATATGCACTATCTGCTTCAGTAGAAGAGTGGCAGTTTTCAGGTATTCTTGATACAAATTAATTAGTTACTTAGATCACAGAATTTTACTAAAAATGGACAAGAGGTTATTCTAAAAGGAAAAGGTAACTGGCAACTGCATTTTCGTTCGTTCGACTAACGACCAGGCGAATTGACCTTTTCTTTTCAAGACCCCCGCATCTCTAAAATAGTTTTCAGATTTATCTTCTTGGTATGCGGTGCATATGCATGAAATGAGAAAACATTTCTACTTTATCTGTGATTGATCGGAAAGAAAGAATACCGAGGTCTAAGCTTGCATATAGCTGCATGAATAGGTTTTTGAATATACCCACCTCGCTGGAGTACCTCCTGCAGTACCCCGGGGACCTCCCAGCCTATTATTCAATAGTATTTGCCCCGGCAATCAGCGCATCCATTAGTGCACCTTCGTATGCAGATTTTCTACTGCGGCTCCCTTGCATAGGAATCGTAGCATCGCTCCCTTAGATGTGCAATATATAAAAATAAATAAATAAACAATTCTCAACCTCTAGATACGCTTATTTCGTTGGTCGTTACCTTTTATCCGCTCTCTGAGGTGTGAATTGCATTAAATTTTCTAAAAAAAATACAAATATATATTATATATGCACATATATACCACATCTATGTATGTACTATACGAACAAGTTGAAGCAGGTTAGAAAAGGTTCAAACCGCCAGCCTATAAAAAGGGCGTCGTCTTTTCATTCGGCCTATCTGTCCATTTCCTGAGCCTGGGAAGACGCATCCATCGCTTTGTGCTGCTTTTTAAGATATCCCTCTTAATCTTTTTTCTATAACTGTCCAAGCTAATTGTCTGTCAATTGTGAAGAAATCATTAACTGCATTCACCTGTACGGTTCTTCATAACTTCAACACGGACGATAAAATCTACCTTATGAGAAATTGTTAATTTCTTTTCTTTATTTAATTTCTGATTTTTTCATTATCGCCAACGCTCTTTATATCGTTAGATTTAATAAAAAGAAATAATAATTCCAAATTTATACAATTTTATACCAAAAAGTTCAAGTGTGGCAAAATACATATTTTCTGATTCGAAATTAAAGATATGTACATTTGTGCATATGATATTAAATATTTGAAATTCGCCACAATTCGAGTCGAGTTCAAAAACTTTTTACTAGAATAAAATGTTTCTGAAATATTAACCAAAACTTTTTGCTTGAAGAAGCGAAAAAAATTTGTAAATGAACATGAGAAAAATTAAAATGTGTCACCCCAAAACGCGAGCGCAATACGAAGTTTCTTCAGAAAAATAAAAACTAACAAGCAATAAAAAGGTGAACGACCTATAGGAGGTATTTTAGCTTAATTGAGTGAAATTTAATAACTGGCAGTCCCCCCCCCCCCCCCCCCCCCTCCCACTTCCGCACGAATATCTTTTTTCAATTATTTTTGTTTTAAAGTTGGTGACCATCGAGCAGTTTCAGCACATTTTCTTTTGAAATAGTTTTTTCTTTAGTGACACACAACTTCTTTGTTGTGAACAATTTTTTGGAGAAAAAAACATATGTAACGACACTTTTGTGCGTTTTAATTAATTATATGTTGTGTGTGTTTTTTGCAATTGTTTGCACCTTTATTTGAATATTTTATTTATTAAAATTTGTCCAATTCCCTTGCCTGAAATTTTTATTCCAAACCTATCCCGGTTTTGAATTTTCTCGAAAACATCACATGTTCTCAGAACCTCCTCAAAATTTGTTTTAATCACTTTGAAATGCCGTCTAACAACATTTTTGCTCCAAATCTATCTCGAATTTTAACTTTTTAGAAAGCATGTCTTTACAACCTACAAAAAATATCGGGGCACTGCAAGCTTTCAAGCCAATTTACAATAATTTTGAAGAGATTTTTTCCCCATTTTGAAATTTTTTTTCCAAGCCCTTCCTGAATTTAGACTTGCATGAGAGTGGAGAATATGTGCATATGCTCAACATTTTATCAAATTTTTGGGGCTCAGAGATTTTGTTTTCTAAAATGTATCTTCCACCATTTGTAAGGTGGATGGGTCATTTTAGAGAAATTTAATTTTAAATACTGCTCCACCAGTAATTTGGAGTACTATTTCCTGAAGTTTTTGCTGTAGACTTATCCTTATTTCAAGGTTCTAACAAAAGCTAGATTTGTTTAAATAGTATTCCAAAGAAAATTTTAGCGAAGGGCTCAAGTGTCATCAATGACCTTCCAGATAAGGTGAGATGATGGCATAAAGTCACACATATTTATCAAATATCTTCTACAAAATAGTTGAAGTTAACTACAACGAGAGATTTTATTAGAAATTAGTAGGATGAAAACTGTGAAGCTAAAAATATTTGTGTCAGTTAATTATGATTTAAAATATGACTAAATTTTTATTAACATAAATTATGATCCTTTATAGTTGTTTTTAAGTTATTTTGTGACTATTTCTACAACTTTTAACAAATTGTAACTAATAATTACATAAAATCCTGCTTCGCAGCGTGTGTCGACTCATTATCTTGTTGAAGAACGCCAAGAAATCGTTTCTTGTTTTGAGGATTCCTGCATACAAAGTTTGTCTTAAAAATGAAATTATCGGCACATCGTAGTTCTTCAAAGACCTTAAAGAAAGTTTCTTTAAGATCATCGAGGTTCTTTGAGATAGTCCCAATGGGAAAGAAAGAAAAGATTCAGAAAACCACTGAATGGATAGTCGGACCGTCCGATGGGGGCTCCGGGGGCTTAAAGAGAAAAAGAGGTGTGCATCTCTGCGCTCAAATTGATAGACAGCTAATGTAAGTGCAATAGATAGGAAATGGCACAAATTATGGCGGAATAAATGTAACGGGGCAAACGCGGCTCAGACTAGATATAAATTTCATGATACACCACCCTGAGCTCCGTGCGCATGCGCCCTCCGTCTCATTGTTAAGAAGGAGCAGATCTTGACCTCTTCTCTTGAACCCAACGAGACGATCGCGAAATGCATTAACAGATTTTGCATACACGCAAAAGAGATAGGCACTTTCTTTATTAGTTATTTTTTTATCTTCTAGAAGTTTAAATCTAAGAAGCATCGCATCAACGTCTTATGCTTAGTACAAGTTTTTTCCTATCGAACGGAAAGACGATGATCTTGATGATGATGTTGATCATGATGATTATAATTCGTCATACATGAAACAAATTCAATTTGAAAAAGCAAAATTGTTAAAATCGAATTTATCTTTTTAAATTGATCTAAAAATTTCATGAGTTTTTTTTTACGAGAATTATGTGCGCAAGTGCGTTGTTAAGTAGCTTTCGAAAAATATTTGATTGTTGGCAAGACCCAAATTGAGAATTTTAAATTTAAAGAAACGGAAATAATAAAACTAAAAAGAGACAGACCACTTAACAACAGCAATTAAAATCCTCGATGATATCAGCTAAAAATTGTTTTGTTTTGTCATTTGTTTAAAAATTGGTCGTTTTTTTATTGCGATTTTTCGCAGCAGAAATTAAACTAAAATAGGTGTCTTTAAAGCTACCCACCTTCATGTCTCAGGTGAGCGCCAATTAGTTAGAAAAAGAGGCACCCCTCTGGCCCCCGGTAAGTAGGCTGAGACCTCGAAATTTCCACATATTCAATGAAATTTCATTTACAATCTAACGAAATACGAGACCACAATGAAAAATTATCCCTCATTTGAATTTTTGAATAAATATAAAGACAGAGCCTTCCTGGTCCGCTTTACCCCTTCACAGATTCATCTTTAGAAACACGGTGTGAGGCCTCGCCTTGAACTGAAGTAATTCGTATTTTTGTTGTTTTTGTTTTTGTACTTCTACTTGAAGACACGCGAGAGTCTCTTGAAAATTCTTAAGACCGAAAGGAAATAATTGACAAAATACAAAAAAGAGGTGTTCCTCGTATATTTACATAGAATAGAAAATCGCTTTTATTATTATTTTTTTTTTCTTTATCATATTTTATTACGTTCCTCAATAAATCTAAAGGAGTGATTACACCACTTATGCAGCGGCGCTTATGGCGTATAATAAAAATTCCACAATATCCCAGATTAATGTTAAGAATAAAATTTAATTTCAAGAAACGTTAACTTCAGAAAAGTAAATGCGAACATTTGGCGGGAAAACATTTTCTTGCTTTAGGTATACCGGTTTTAAAAATAGCTGGACCAAAGATGTTGCAGAGATTCAGTCACTGATTATCGCGGCGTTCACACCTCTCCAACAGGTAATTACTCGCGGAAATTAGGTCAGGAAGAAGCGGTCAAAAAGCACCTCATTACAGTTGATCCCGGGGCCCATCTCTGGCACGCGCCTTAGGTTGCTCAAGGGTTCCATCAAAAAAGTGAATCCGCCTCGAGCTTTTGTGTCTCAAAGAACACAGCGAAATTCTCCGCAGGTAAGAAATCCGTAAAGGTCATACTTAGATTTTCTGTTTTTTTTTTATACTTACTTTTAGGACAACATCCAGTCCGATGTAATTTTGCTGTTTTCTAAATAGTTTCACCCAAACTTTTTTATGTAGATTTGAGGTTTCGTGGAACGCTACATTCAAATTCTTACGGTTTTATCCCCAATTCAAGGATTCTGTGACGCCTTTTGGGGCGCTGTGCCTTGTACGTGTTCTGCTGAAATGAAAGACCACCTTAAATCAATGCACTTTAAAATGAAGATTGCATCTGACTTTTACACAGCGATTTATACCTCATTTAGGTATAACTGTGGAAAAGACGTTAAAAAAATCTGAATAAAACGTAAAAAAAAATTTTCAACTCGAAAAGGGCGTCTTTCTGTTGGCTTGCAACGAAAGGGAAAGACACCAGACAAACAAAAATGTACCACGTTTTTAAAACCCTTTTTGTCCAATCTCTCTCCATCCGTTCAATTTGTTTCCTTTCTTTAAAGTTCGATTTTAATTTTTTAACATTCTTTCGATTTTTCTTTACGAAATATGTTTTCACTTTATTTTTTATAATTTTAATATTTGTACTTCGTTTTTTTTGTGTATTCGCGCACGTTGTGGCTGGGTATTTACCTCAATTTTTATACCTGTGGATAGGGTTCAAGCATAAAACCGAAAAGGAGTCGTATAAATTCACATAAATTAAGAAATGGAAACGAAATTTTTGCTTGCACTTCTTCGCAACGAGAACGAGGGAAACATTTAAAAATCAAAAATAATATTTAAAAAATTATAAAATTAACAGGGCAAATAATAACAAGAAGAAAATTGCTTGGTTTCGAGTAAAAAAATGAATTATCGCCAGATGCTGAAAAGGAGGAGCACATCCCGGATTTATGAATAACTAAAAAGATACATTTTTATCTTTTGTGAAGAATTTTTTTATGCAACAGGAGGGAATGGTTTTGATTTTTTATTTTGCTGGTAAAAACACCCCCCGCTCAGGTGGGAAGGTGGTTAATTCCCTTTAATGAGGAATCTTTAGAATAAAAAATGATGATGGGGCGTTCTACTTTTCTACCGACAATGACGTGTCTCTTCTTGAAAAAAAATCGGTATTTGTCCAAAATTGCAGTTTCTCGAATTTTATTTCCCCAAGATTTTTTTGGACCATACAGAGATTATAATAATACTAAAATTTCGTTTTTATTTTTTTTGCTTTCTACAAAATCATTGTGACATAGTATTCGAAATGTGTGACAGAGGTGTTTTACATACAAATAAAATGTGTCTCTTTGCGCCGCCTAATGTTACAAAATGATCTCGCTTAAAAAAATCATATAGAATCCTTTAATATAAAATTATTTATTGAACTTCTCAAATATTATCATTAAATTTATTAGAATATAATAAACGTAAAGGTTCACATTATTAAATAAAAAAATATTTTATTGTTGGGTCCCGCTATGTATGTTTTTTCTTGCTATCTTCCGTCACGCATTTCGCCAAACAAAAAACGCTTCTTAGCTGTTTGACCTTCAACACTAAGCAACAGTACGGTTTCCTCTTCCCCCTTGGCCTCACGCCTTGAGGCCCCACCCGGGAGCGAGCCGAGTTATTCGCCTGCAGGAAGTGAACAGAGGTGCGTGTGTTTATTCGACGACCGCTCTGTCACGTAAGTTACTATTTTGAAATTTTATTGTAATTAATATTTATATATGTAATATTATTATTTCCCAGCAAATCTGTCATATTCACCCACTTTTACGAACAATTTGTAATTTTGTGAACGATAAAATCCTCGAACACTATTATTTTACACTTCTGTCACGAGGTTTTTGTGACTGAGGTGTTTATTTTTTCTTACTATTCCGATAGAACTTAAAATAAATAAAAGATATAAAATAAAACTTCGATGCATTATACATTTCTGAAATCTTCGATAACTGGACAATGATTTAAAAATACATTTTATAAAGAAATACACTTTTATTTTTTTTAAAAAATCAAAAAATTTATCACTCAGATTGTCGGTAGAAAAGTAGAACGCCCCTGATATACTTTTCAGCATTCAATTTGAATACATGTCGGGTTTCTGAGTTACCATCGTCCGGTGAATTTATGAGATACCTTTTAATTTGGAAGCCCTTTTATTTCCTTCAGAAAATTACCTTTGAATAAGAAGAAGAAGTTGAAAAACAGGAGGAAGATGAGCTGCTCTTTTTATTTTAATTTTATTTAGTTTTTATTCTTTTTTAGCGCAAACACTGCCACGATGAAGCAGTTAAAGTGCAAAGACAGATTACTTAGAGATTTATGGGACGAGGCGACAGAGGGGAGCTTTCGATTGATTGATCATGTTTGGCACCCTTCATGTCCGTCCCGATTACATCTCAAAACGTTTACAGTTATTTTATGATTTGTCCACATCACAAAACACAAAAAAATATTGCAATTAAACTGTTTGTTACTTCATCGATCGCTTCGATTAATCGATATTTATATTAACATACGAACTATCGATTATTTGGGCTTCGATTTTAATTATATGCAGCTCTTACAAGACTGACAAAAAATTACATGGCTGATGGCATCTTCGAATGCCACCAGCAATGAAAATTAAAATTCTAGATAAAGTCAAAGGTACTTCGACAGTATTTTTGTACGTAATCGAAAAGGTAAAAAAGGGAATCGAAATGTTCACTGGAGGCACCCACGAATCGATACTGATTCGATGTTTAGCATGAACTCAGACAGTTTTATCGCTATTCTTGATTTGTTCCTAGAATTTGTCGTGAATTCAAATCATTGAATAAAATAAAAAAATAAATAAATCTCAAATTGGAAGCCGAGTCTCTGAGAAAAGGCTCTTTATTAAATTTACATATTCATTTTGTTATGAAATTGCGCTTTTCAGATATCGTTTTTAATACCTTTATATTTGAATTATTTTCAAATTATGCGTGGCACCTTATGAGAGTAGGCCCTTTCAGTAAGGAATACTTTTCATCAAATGTTCGTATGTCCTTCGCTCGAAAACACTTTCGCTAATTCGTCTCATTCGATCACAAAAATAAAACACCAGGGAATTCTTTTAATTGTTTTTAGGAATAATTTCTCATTCGACCAACATTCTTTTGTGCCTTCCTTAAAGCAAAAAAAAAACGAGTTAAAACAACAAAAGAGAAAAAAGTCCACAAATTCACAGACAGTTTTGCAAGGAATTTTTTAACTCTTTATTTTTGATGTTTAACGCTTTTGGATTTTGCAGTTATTTTGTACTCTTTTTATATTCCCTATCTTTCGTTTTACTTCACATTTTACAATTCTTTTTCGCATTTATTAAGTTCACTTTACTTGGGAATTTCTATTGAAAATATTTCAAAAGAATTTTTCGTTATACGCACATAAAAAAAGATAACTGAGAAAAACGATGGACAAAATTTGTAAAAGTCAAAAAGAGGACTTTAAAAACCCAAAACAATTAAAAGAACATTTAAAACGAAAACACGACAGTTGTTTACTTCCCTTAAAAGTATTTAAGACCTCTAAAGATTTTATTTGGGCGCGCAAAAACTGTGTGCGTCTCTCGAGAATTTTTCGTTCTTTTGGCTCTGTGGCTCCCTCTCTTGTTGGGAGCATGACCAAAATCAGACTTAATTACTGATTTTTGTTTTTGTGTTTTCTCAGAAGATTATCATATTTGTGTACACAATTTATGAGAGTTTTAAGAAAATTCGTTTCTTAAAATTATTTCTTTATTTTATTTAAATTAAAATTAAGTTTATACATTAATAATTACTAAATAATGACTAAATAATTATCCAGTATTTTACAAACTAACATTATCAACCTATATATAGACGTAAAACCAAGTTATTAGAATTTACAATTCCTTGCAATGTGCAGCTGATTTGAATAGAGTGTTAAAAATGAAAAAATAGATAAATAAAGAGAGCAGAAATCGGGCCTTTGTTAATGGAAAGACATGGGCGCATAGAGTAAAGACGAAGAAAAAAAATTAAATGAACCCTCCCCGTATCTTCCCTCAGTCTCAACAAAAGATGGACATAATAAAAACAAAAGCACAGAATATCGAAGAAATCTTAAGCTCCAGCATATTCAGAATCTTTGCCTTCTTCATCATCATTACGATCATCACCAGCCCCATCATCTCATTCCTTATCACATGTTCTGTACAAAACGCAGAAATCGTCTTTTATTATTATTTTATTTTTTTATCTTTTCGATCCCTTTTCTTTTGTAAGCTAAAAAGGCGCGAGGGCGATTCGCCAAGGCACGCATATAAAACCATTTTTATGCCATTACAACATCACCGGGAAATGATTAATCAAAATCATAAATCCATCACAACTCAGGCTCTTCTGACATGCCTCAGCGAAAATCTCATTTTATTCGACCTCCTTCGAGCTGGAGTAAGCAATTCCGGACTTATTCACTACGCATTTATTAATTATTAAAAAACTTTTATTTAAGGCAAATGTGTTTTCATTTCATTTTCCTAATTTCAGCTAAAGTTTTTCAATTATGCGCTCTTCGCTTAAGTGCGCCGTCGTTACCTTTGAATTATTTTTCCGGAATTCCATTCAATTTTTGTTCCATGTAACTAGAAACTCCTAAAAATATTTCAACATAAAGTTGTTTTTTTAAACAAAAGTCCATCTTTTCAGCACTTTCTAAACATAAATAACGAAATATTTTAAACATTTTAAGTTTTCAGATCGCAATGGATGCAGCGGCAACTCAAAGCCCATCACCACAACATTTCACGAATACGAGCACGGTTTCGTCATCTAAAACAATCGGAAATTCAGCCCCTGATCTTGTCCAATTGAATACATCAAATTTAATAAAGAATAAACGAAAAAATTTTAGTCCACGATGCTCGTCGACGGTTGAGAATGACAGTGAGATGGTATCGCCATCTTGTGAAAGGATAGCCGGAGAAATTTCGGATTTATTAAAGAAGCCGAATGGTGAATTTGATCCCCAACTAATTTATCATCACACACAAGACGAATCTGTGATTAATTCGGGAAAAATAAAACCATCCTGTTATGCTGGTGGAGGGACAGTTAGTAATTTAATTAGCAGCAGATCCCCACCACACCGGGAGGCTCCATCCACCATAATGCCCCTTGACGTTGAGGCAATGGCATTAAATTGGCGCCAAATGTTAGCCAGTCACCACTACCGCCAGCATCGACACCAACTTCACGGCAGTCAGGCGATGGGGTCAGGATCGGGAATTGATACGACCGGAAGTGATGGGGCCGCAACGGGGAATGGGATCGAACATTCCAAGAGCACCCTGTATAAAATTTCAAATACAAATTTTACAATAATGAAAAGTTCGAACGCTTTGAGTCCCGGAATCGATCCAGAATCGAAGAATGAATTCGCTTACAACGACTTTAACACTGTTCAGGAGCTTCTCAAGGTCTACGCGCTTTCAATTTCGCCCGATGACATTGTTGAGGCGTTCAAGAAACAGCAAGTAATTGGTGAGTTTATTTTATTTTAAAAATATCTTAGGTCTTAAGAAGAACATAACAACATTTTAAAGATTGATAAATTGAAGATCGCATGAAATAGCACTTCAATTTTATATCTGTTAAACTGAAAAAAATACTGGTAAAAAGAACGAAAAATTAAATTTATATTTACCAAATATCTTGATATAGGTTTTAGTAGCTGGCAGTGCAGATTTCAGGGAAGGAACAGTTTTAATTTAGAATACAACAAATAACACTCTTGTATTCAACTTGTAAAATCAAGCTAAAATTAAGCAAGCAATTCGCTTCTAGGATTTTGTTTAAGTAACTGTTTATTTTCGTTAATCCAACTTAATGTAATTTTGATTCTACCGAACTACATTTGTGGTAATGAAGTAAGCTAACCATTCATTTTTTTCAGCGCTGTTATAGATAAAAGTTTCGTTTGTAGAAAAAAATATGGGAAAACGATTTGCCTTACAAATTTTTTAAAGAAATACCTCTGTGAACGAAGAAAATCATTAATTTTCGAAAGCAATATTAATTCATTTCCGCTGTAAAGGGATATAACATAAATTTTCAGTTTTAGCGCGCAAACATTGGTTATTACATCCAAAGGTTTAATTATGCACCTTAAATGGGTGCGAATAGTATCAAATATCATTTATCAAAATAAAAAACATAAATACTTCTTTCAAATTATGCGACAGTTTAAGAAAATTCGTTTTGCCCTAAAGCCTCACAGACCCCTTCTACTTATAAAATGTAAGTTATAAGAAGAAAAAATCGTTCAAACATGTGAGCCCAAGCAACAGCTAGGAACGTCTCAAGTTTCATCCGAAAGGGTGAGAAAAATAAAAAAAATAAAAATGAGACGCTGCTCGTTTTGCAGCGCAATGGTATGTCATCTTCCTAATTTTTACCACCAAATATCTTTTCAATGTAATTCAAGACGAACAATCTTTTTATTCATTTTTCATATATGTATGTACATATATAATTTTTTTCTACACCCTGAAAATCGATTAAATTTCTCTGTTTGATTTGGTCATTCGTTCGTTCAGTTCAAAATGATCGGATACAAAACCCTTAGTATAAAGTAAAACCCCTCGTAACATCCTCCCAAAAAAAGGGAAAGGATGCAGCTCTGAAAAATTCAACCAAAAGGATTTTTCCTCCTTTCTCACGGGCGATAAATTTCTTTCTATATTTTTTTAAAGTTTCACAGAGTATCTCAGATGTTCTTGACGACTTGAAGAATCGATGATCAACGGCGGAAAGGGAAAAAGAACAAAATAAATTAATAAAAAAAGGAAAAATAGGGACACATCGCAGTGCGCGAAATGATCATTAGATTGAATGTCATCAAAACTTTTGTGGATGATTAATCAGCGGACGATCATTAATTTTCCGTGATTGATACTGTTTTTTATATATTTATGTATTTATACATACATATATGTAGGTATATATAAAGTGCGCGCTGAGATACTTCACGGTTTAATGCACTTTCATTTCATTTATATATAATAACTAGCTGGGTTACCCGGTTTCACCCGGTGTACCAATATTTTGGCCGCGCACCATATTGGGTCCGTCATCTTTATGCTTAAATTTTGTACATAGATCCGCAATAAGGACAACTAAAAACCCCCAAAATACCAATTTTCCTGCCAATCCCTTGATATTTTCCATTTTAGGGCGCCATCTCGGATCTGTCAATTTTCAAACTCGCAAACATAGTAACCTATATGTTGGACCGGAATATGTAGTACCTAACTTAAAAAATGAATATGATCGGATCCAGCGTTTAGGCGTAATGGGTTGCCCGGTTTTACCCCGTGCACAAAAATTTTGGGCGCCATATTGGATCCGCCATCTTGAATTTGCAAGTTTCGAATATATATTCGCAATAAGGAAATCTAAAACCCCTAAATACCAGTTTTCACGTCAATCCCTTACTATTTAACATTTTTGGCCACCGTCTTGGTTCCGTCATTTTGAAATTAGCGAATAAAAGGCAGCCTATACATATGCTACGCCGCAATATGAAATAAGTTCACCCCAAAAATAAATATGGTCCGATCCAATATTCAGGCGTTGTAGGTCACCCCCGGTTTCACCCAATGTACACAAATTTGCGTTACCATGTAGGGTCCGCCATTTTGAATTTCCAAATTTTGACAGTAAATTCGAAATTACATCAATATATCTGAAGTTCGAAAATTAGTCTACGCCATATTGAATCCGCCACCTCTCAGTGCAAATTTCGAATATAGATCCGAAAAAGGGGTATCCAAAATCCCCCAAACACCAATTTTATGGCAATCCATTCACAGTTTCAAATTTTTGCCATCATCTTAGGTCCACCATTTTGAAATTCGTGAATAAAAAGTAGCCTATATTTTGGGCCGGAATATGTGGTACCTTCACCCAAAAAATGAATAAGCTCGGACTCAGCCTCTAGGCGTGATGGGCTACCCAGTTTCACCCGATCTACCAAAATGCTGGCCGCCATATTGAATCTGCCATCTTGAATTTCCAAATTTCGAAAATAGATTCGCAATAAGGACAACTAAAAACCCCCAAATACCAATTTTCATGCCAATCTGTTGATATTTTCAATTTTGGACCGCCATCTGGGGTCCGCCATCTTAAAAATCATGAATAAAAATAAGCCCTTATGTTGGGCCGGAACATGTCGTACCTTTACCCAAAAAATGAAAATGATTGGATCGACCGTTTAGGCGTGATGGACTACCTAGTGTTCAAACATTTTAGTCGCCATATTGATTTCGCCATTTTGAATTTCCAAATTTCAAACATAGATTCGCAATAAGGACATCCAAAAGCACCCAAATACCAAGTTTCATGCAAATCGCTTGATATTTTCAATTTCTGGCCGCCATCTTGGGTCCGCCATTTTGAAACTCGCGAATAAAAAATAGCCTATATGTTGGGCCGGAATATGTAGTACCTTCGCCCGAAAAATGAAAATTATCGGACTCGGCGTTTAGGCGTGATTGAGCAACAAACAAACAAACAAACCAACTTTCGATTTTATATATATACATGATACATGATACATGATATACATGATGATTGTTCGTATCTTTGTACAATTTTTTGTTTTTAACGTCTGACTGTATAAAATTAGCTGCGGGTTAAGCATCTCCTCCCTGAAAAAAAATCATTAAGGAGACCTTACGAAATTTTGTTCTTCTTGTAAGTAAAATAATTTTATTTTAAATATTTCAACACCAATTGTCATCGCCAGGTGCTCAAGTCGTTTATCTAGCTCTCCTTCCCTAAATTTAATTTATATTTTTAAACTTATTTTAATATTAGTTTTTGTCACTAAAGCTATCTCTTAATGCTTTCCTAAGTGCCGGGTTAATTTAGTTTAAATATTTTTACTGCCGTACATTATATTTTAAATATAAATGAAACGATTACGGGTAAATTGCCCTCGCTATCCCATCTATCGACCGTCAAGCCGAAATCAATAAATCGTTGATAGCATCTTAAATTCTTCCAGGGGGCAAAATAGTCTTTAGACACCGTAAAAAATATTTTTGAACCGATCTCTTCCTTATGTAATTTTTTTCACGATGAATTCGCGGCGCAGAAGTACAAGGAAAATAGCGATCGCGGGATGAGGCCTGAGGAAGCAACAGTCTCAAAAGCAATTGAGATGCCTTTCAAATTTTCGGTAACTCACCCGTGAAGAAACTCACCGCACCCTGGGAGCATAGGTGAGACCCATTAGGTTAAACGATGAAACCCCGTTCGGAATGGCATGTTTCTATTTTTATCATTGCTTAAAGGGCGTCCAATAAGAAATTTCTAAAAAAAAAATGTTCGTTTGCTCAATTTTCACCTTTTTGCCTGTCAGGGGTGATAGCGTAAGCACAAAAAAAGAGGGATGCTGTGGTCCAGGGTGATTGCATCTTCTTAGGGGAGATTGTCGACCAGATTGAAATTGCGATTCTCATTCCACTGTCCTTTTAGAATTTAAATTTTTTGGCTCGATAAGACCTTTAAATCAGTAAAAATGCCCTTAACTTACCCCCCGCAGAGTTAACCAGACAATTTGTGACTGTAAAGTCTTCCCAATCATCTTTTGGAGGTACGTTTGATTTATTTAAATTTAATTAAAATGCCAATTCACACGACTGTTGATCGACCCATTATTTGCTAAATCTGTTCATGAGAAATTTTGTGAAAAGAATATTAAAATATCTTCAAAATGACAAAATATTTTTCTTTTGTCCTTTTTTTGGGGCATTTAAGGGTACTTTTTGAAAGAAGAAAAGAATTTTTGTAAAGATTATGCTAAGTATTTCTATATAATAATAATTCAATAAAACGTTAAATTCTCGAAAAGATGAGTCATACTTATAGCCTAAAAGCATTATTTTTTGAAATTCTAATTTTAGACCACAAGTGTGGCTTATTATTTCAGAGTAGATTTTTATAGGTTGTTCATTTCTGATATATACATAATATGATCATTTAAAGACGTCATAATCATATTTAAATTCAAACGATCAGTATTTCAAATATTTAATAATTGAATTCCTTGGGGCGAAAAACTTATTTGTGGCACATCTGTTTTATTTCTAAATAATCATCGACGACACCCTCTGTTTACCCTTTTTCCCAGCGTAATAACAAAAAAAGGAAAAAAAGTAATTCCGCTTAAAGTTCTGTAAATATTCCTTTTCATAACCAAAGTGTCGTGCATCCTTTCGCAGCTGAGACATCTGTTCCATCGTTTTTTGACGACGATATTCTGAGGGACAAAAAAAAATACACAAGAGCCCTGTTTTATCATCTTCCCTAAATTACGTGATCTTTCCGAAAATATCAGAAGAAAAAAAAATTCGAAAAGAAAGGAATACTAAAATAATGCCCGATAGAAGATAAAAAGAACAGGCTCAGGAAATCCAAGATAACACGCACAAAAAAAATATAAAGAAAAATTCTGATGACGTAACTGCTGGATTATTGATCCCTTTAGGCACCAACAACGAAATCCCGAAGGAAACGCAAAATTTCCCAGAGATCGCGGAAAGCGGAAAGAGGTCGTCTTACTTTTGTGATTATTTTTTTTACCAGTCTCCTTAAATCACGTAATGAATGATCAGGTCATGGATCGGAGAAAAAGGAGGAAACAAAATCGGATCCTATTTTATACAAAGGGAAGGGTTCAGAAGATCCTGGCGGATGGGTTAAGAAGGGACAACTTGTGCGATTTTGTTGGCCAGGAAAAGGAGAGAAATTTTTTGTTTTCTTTCATACTTGTAATAAGTATTATTTTTATTGCGCGATCTTACGATGACGGATGTGATCAGGGGTTTTCGGGTCGAGACCCCGTGGAATTGAATTTCACCCCGGCGAGTCTTGAGTCGATATCTTGGGTTTCATGAGATGGGAAACCTTTCGGACCTTTTGTGCCCCTTTTACGAACGGATTACGGTGGTAATGCAATATATATATATTTTTTGTAAGAGTGCAGTTATTTAACCCATGAACTTGACAGGGTGAACTTTTTCTGTGAAATGTTGCATCATTTTCAAAAAATATCAAATCGTAATTTAAATACGTAAAATCAGAGGGGAAGCGACTAGAAAGAAAAATGTAGATCACATGTTCTTTTTTATAGTAACATCGCTCCATCAGTCTCAAGTCAAGGCGTTGTGTGGGAAACGGAAGGGTGAAGGGATTACGATATTAAATTCAAATTTCTTTCATTTTATTTTTTTCGTAACAATTGCTACATCCGTATCATACGATTTATTTTTTAAGGATGTGAACCTCGATGAATTCACTTCCTGTTGAAGTTTGTCGTCGTCGTTGTTTTCATTTCTCGCACTCCTTCTTAATTCTTTTGGATGAGGATTAGTTTTGAATTCGAATTAGCACAAAAGGAAAAACGACACAGGCATCATATGCATATATAGCAGCCTTTGTTAAATCTTGGTATATTTAAGCCAGCAATACGTCTTTAAGACCTCTTTTAACAATATTTGCAAAAATTAGAAAAAGATATTATACCGATGGGACACGATAAATTTTAAATTGCGTGGTTTTTTAGACCGAATCCTTCGAATATATAAGTTTTTTTTTTAAATTTTCATAAAACCTGAAGACGTCGCATAATTCCTGATAATATTTAAAAAAATTAGGAGTCAAATTTTAAGAATAGCGTTTACTCGCCACTGTAATAAAATACGTTTTTTTCAAATTAAGGAGAATTTTTGATTTATAGATTTTACTTAATAATATTGGCACATAACAGATTTTATAATAACCTATTTTTATTTCTTTGCCAAAATACAATTTTTAATGTAGTCTCCAAAAAAACAAGAATCTTGTTCCTATGTTTTCTTATTTTAAGTGTTTAAAATTTTTAAATAGCTGGCTCCTCGGTTCTTTCCTCATTTTCTGGTTAATTATTTGAGCCCGATAATCCTAAAAATTGTTACGGACCAAAAGTACACTTGTGACATCCGCGTATCCCAGACTGCTCCAGAACGCAAAAACAGAAAAAAAGAAATAAATAAAAATTGGGAGACCTTATTTCCATGCGGGATGTAAATTTGTCAATTTATCGTTTTTTGTTCCCTATAAATAATTTTTCTGAAGTTGTGTCAGCACTTCTGAAGACCGTCTGTTCGACAAGAGTGCCTCACTTAAGTTTTTCATTTCAATTTCGGTTTTAACTTTTTGTTTTATGGCGCGCCTCATTCTCAAGTTTTGCGGTTAAAAATTGGATAAAAAATACAACCAACATTTGCTTCAATGATTGCAAGAATGTTGCCTCTTGTCGTCATCTTTTAGCTTTCTTAGAAGGTTTTTGTATTTGTCCGCACTATATGTAAATTATTTACAGGACGGATTGAGGGGGGAGGGCTTCTCGATCTTAAGATAACCAGATCCAAGGCTTAATGCGACGCGGCAGCACTCCTCTGAACGATCATTTCATTTTGCTCTATTTAAGCCCCTTTAAAAGAATTCAATTTATCCTCATACAAAAGTTGTTTTTAATTGATTTCAATTTTATTTTTTTTAATTATCTTTGGCGCCCTAAAGAAGGAATTCATCATCTTTTTCTTTGAAATACAAATTTTTACCGTCTTGAGAAGATATACTCATTTCCGGGATATAATTCGTAATTGAAAGAAATATATATGCTTAAGACCAAAATAGATAAATAGCGAACCTTGCGCATATGTTCATTGCAACCGCGCCCTTAACATATGAAAAGAAAACAGAAAATCTTAAAACCCCAGAAGAACGTCTTAAGACAAGTATGCAGCTTTAATCAGTTTTATGCCTGACTTCGAAAAGGTGTGTAAATGATTAGCGCCCCTCTAATTGATCGGTGAAAAACAGAAAATTTAATTATCCTTCATATTTTCTCAGAGCGTTTAAATAATATCTAAAATGAAAAAATACAAGTTACACCAATTTTATGGTTTTTTATTTATAAACAACAAGAGTTGTTTCCATCGGTTTTTAACATTTAACTGTTAAAATTCAACTAGATGAACTCTACATAGTAAATTATTTTAATTATCTTTCAACGAATGCATACGAAAAAACTGAACGTCTAAAATACTTTTAAAAACATGAGATTTTAGTAAGTAATGTATACTAAGAAGAAAACACTTTTAGAACACACGAAAAAAAAGGTTGAATTTATCAAACACTTTGTAGATTTTAAAAGCGGATAGTGCAGATTTCAGCGGAGGAGCGATTCAGATTTGAAATCTGTTTAGAAAATTCCCTTTACTATCCAAAATCAATAATTATGCAAGAAACCAGAGCTAACTGACTAATTTCTATTAACTAATTTAGCTTTCTTGAATTGCAGCAGGTGGAATAGATTTTAGCGGGCAAAAGGTTTGTTTAGATTTTAAAAAAATTTTAGAAAATGTCTTAATGCTGCCAAAATTCAGAAATATGTATTTATTAAACTTAAAAACATAAAACCATAGTTTTTATCATATTGGATGAAAAAGTGCACATTCGAAAACCAAAATTGAGGACTGTTAGAAACAACGCCAAAAAAAGAGTAGTAAGGTATTTAAGATACTTAGTTACATCGATAAAATTTAAGCAAATGTATCTAAATATGTAGTTTCGTGGGTATTTTACCCAATTAAATATATTAAATTAAATCTTTTCAGATGTTTTGAAAATACTATCATAAAAGGTAAAAATAGTTTGATGCAATTATTTCTTCTTACAATAATCTCCAGATGGCTGGCTCATTGTGCGGATCGGTGAACCTAAAAAAAAGAAAAGGATAAATAAAGTTTAAAAAAAATATGTCAGAAAATAATGAAAAATAACAAGGAATTGTCTACCTTTTGAGGCAAAATGACGCGCGGGAAAGATGCGTTCTCAAAGTTATCAATCACCTTACTTACCTTATGCTCTTCTTCGATCGAGCTCTAGGCCCTTCCTTTCGCTATACATCTTGGTCCTCGGGAATTGCGCGAAAAAAAATTGTATGTCTGAATCCTTGTTTTTTATTCTTTAATCCTTTCATTTTTACCCCTTTGTTTCCTTTTCAAAAATGTTTTTATCATTTCTATGGGATGGTGGAAATAATTCCAAGAAGAAGTTGCGTAACATTTAACAGCAGCCAGCGAATTATTAGTTTTGATTTTGTTTTCACCTTTTCTTTCATAAAGAAAACTATGTATTAAAAATGAAAAAACGAATGTTTGAGGTTCGTTGCGTTTTATGGGGAGGAGATCACATTAAAAATAACAAACTAAAAATGAAATTATCTCGGACAAAAAGTCAGATTTAAAAACAAGAAAAGAAGGAGCTTAAGTTACTGACCTGTGGAACCGAATCGCGCACGTGACGCCCTTTTTTCTGCAGAAACTGCAGGCAGCAGGATCAAGGGGGCACGTTCCAAACTGGCGATCATTTTTTGAAACGGTGGCGCGCGCGTTCCCATGATGTTGATCTTGAGATCGTATCGTGGCGGCCTTGGCCGCACTGTCCTCCTTCGTCGAACACCGTCGCAATCGCCGCCGCCCCTAGCCACCAGATATAAAAAACAAATAAAGTAAAAAAAAGAGGATGCTGTCCTGCTGATGTTCTTCCTGGACCACAGGCAAAACCTCAATTTTATTTGTTTATATATTTTTTTCTTTCCTGCATAAATCGAAAGTGAAAATGCAGCAGTTTTAGTTCGTGAAAGAAGATTCCGGTCAAGGCTGCCGTATTTCATCTCCTCTTCATCTTGCAATAACTTTTGTTACTTCTCATGGATTTTTTTAAATTTTTAGATGACTTGGTAAATTTTAAATTATGCGGAAGTAGCTCAAAACACGACTTAAGGGATAGAGGCTCCCAAAAATTGGAATCGTTAATCTTAAGTTTTGAATACCTTTCTCTAACAGGAAACATACACTGATAAAAAGATCCAAATATCAAGTTTTCATATCTGAAATACAGGTTTTACCAGCGGATTGTGCAAATTTCAGCAGACGAGCATCTGAGATCTAAAAATTACTTTTATCCAAAATCGGTAATAAATGCAAAAAATCGTAGTTATCTAACTATGTAGTTTTTATCAATTCTGACAGAACCCGAAAATCGGCTTTCTTCGATTACAACAGATAGTGTAGATTTCAGTGTACGAGTGGTTTAAATTTAAAATCGTTCAAGAAAAAGTCTTCATACTATCCAAATGCAAAAAATTGGAGTTAGTTTTACTAATTTCTGTCAATTCTAATAGTGCCCCAAAATCGCCTTTCAAGATGCAACGGATAATGTAGATTTCAGCGGAGAGCCGGTTCAGATTGAAAATTTTGTGGAAAATGCCCTCATTCTATCAAAAAACAGTAATAAATGAAAAAAATTGTAGTTATCTAACTACTTTATATCTATACTGATAGTACTTACCAAAAAATCAGCTTCCTTGTCTGTACTCTAACCTGCTAAGTTATAACAAACTGAAATTTTAAATGACCAGTCATGTTCTTTTAAATATCGAAAAATCTAAACTGTTATAAATACCACAGACGCTAATATTAAGCCCTACAATACATCAGAATAAAATTCTATAATTATAAAATTAAGATCTTAAGACAAGAGTTCAATTACCTCGTCCTTTTTCCTACTTTCACTTTCAATTGAATCTCTTAAAAAATGCCCTTCATAAACAAAAAAACCTCTGACCTGCTTCAAAACACTATAGAAAATTCCGAAGACCATCGTCCGGAGAAAATAGAAAAAAAAGTGAACTTCCACCGACCCTTCTGTAAATTTATTTTCTTCCTTATTTATCGTAGTTTTTATTATTATCGGTAAATAAGGGCAGGAGCGTTTTTTCCTCATGTTTTTGGAAAGTTTTAAAATCCAATCAGAGCTTCGAGAACTCCACCTCTACTTTTTTTAATTTTTGTGTATATTTTCCCTATATTTTGTTTCCCTCCCTTTTGATTCAAAATGTTTTCCCTTTGGGAGATCCACGTTTTTTTATTAATTTGGAAAGTCTTTTTAAAATAAAATTGGACCCTTAGAGATGGTTGCGGCTGAAAAAGGGGTGCTCGCGGGGAACTTGAGTCGCAATCTCAGAATACATAAGGGTCCTCCTGGATTTTAGGGAATATGACAACACACCCGAGGAAGTGAATTGGATTTTTTTCCTATTTATTTATTTTGTTGTGGATTTTTTATATTTTTCGAGAAGCGGTTTCCTGACGATAAATAAGGAAGTCCCTTCTTTTACCCTTTTTCCCTTTTTTCTTTCGTTTTGTTATGTAACGATCGGTATTCTTCTCAGATTTTTTCCCGAAAATAGTATTCAGTTTGATCCCGATCATCAAACGTTTGACGTCGCTGATTTGAGAATTGTTAATTATTTTGCAAAACTAACATTAAATATTGGACACTATATAAAAAATGTTACCTTCACTGGTGCAACTAATCGCACTAAATTTTGCTCAAAATAATCAACAACAAGAGCAGCAACATTTAGTTAACGATCAAATGAATTTATCACATTCAATTTTATTAAATTCCCCAAGAAATCTAGCAAAATTAGTTAATTTTAAAAATTTTTTACAATTTACAGGTAAAATACTTCAACCACCAACTCCACCACGTTCACCAATTACATCTTCAACAATAATACCAACAGCATCGTCAACAACATCAAGAATAAGTGAAAATCGATTAAATGGGTCATTTATTGATCACCAACCATCCGGATCGCGGCACAGTAACATAAAAAATTGTTGTACAACAAATCAATCCCAAGGTTTATCAAATATTGATGAAATAACAATTTTACCAACGAGCGCTCAATCCGCATTGAAGTCAAGCCCACCTCATATAACAATTTCAAAATTGACAGGAATTCATCAAAATTTTCAGCAACAACAACAGCACAATACTGAAAATCATCTTTCAATAACAACTTCAACAATAACAAAAGGCGCTAATTTCAGCACCAGCGAATGTGGGGAAGATTACCGTCGATCAGCTACAACACCAGACGATGACGAGGATGTTGGTGATGATGGAGACTATGTGAATCAACAGCAAAGTCAACAACAAATCTCGAATCCTGGCGTTGTTGACTGCAGAGATCACTCAAGTGATCGCGACATCTCTCCACGTCCGACAATTTTTGATTTGGGACGATTAAACGATGACTCCAACGTTTCAACAACAGACCGGCACAGCGATGATCAAGGAAGTGATGATTTTGGATCAAATTCTAAAAATCCAATGGATTACGATTCATCGCGATTATCTGTTAAAAATGTTGAAAATATTCTGGATAAGTGCTCATTGGTATGTTGTTGATTATTATTTTGTTGTTGTTAAATGTGAAAAAGAAAGGAGATGTACAAGAAAATTATTGTACATTAGATATAAAGTTTGCACAAGTGCAAGTATTTTTTTTTAAGTTCTTGTTCAAATTTTGTATAATTGGTGATTTTGTTTCCTCGTGTTACAGGGCCTATTTTCACCACTTCTTCAGTTGGCGCAAATGCAAAATGAGGACAAGCAATTTCAAGGTAAGATCGGTTTATTTTTTATATCATTTGTGCATTTTTTTGTTTTGTTGGTTACAAACTGTGGTTGAAAAGGGGAACACAGCAAAATATATGCATATGAATTATTTAAAGGCATGCAATTGTGCCGTTTATATCCCTTTTTTTTGTGTATTTAGACAAATATAATGACTGAAATATAGCGCAGAAAATATATTTCCTGTTCGATTTAACTTGTGAAATTGTTTAATCTTAAAAAGAAGCCAATAAAAGTAAAAATAAAAATAAAATAAATTGCTCATCGGTGAGGAAGTTAATTAAACTCACAAATAGAACGCAATTCGTAATTGACTTTTTCATTTTGTTTTAAATTTGTTTTTCGGTCTAATTTGTGTTTCAATTGATTTTACACATGCATACACATACACAGAAAAAGGTATGGTTTATTTTGCTTCTCTTTTATTTTTCTTATTTGATAGGGTTTTGAAATTCAATTAAAATGAGGATTTGAATCGAAATCAAACACACTTGAAAATGTTGAAATTCTTGGCAATTGATGCAAAACATTTTCACAGGAAAAAACAAACGAATTAAGTCTAATTTTATTAGTTATTTGTGGTATTTTTAGGGCATAGAATGCAAAAAGGCCACAAAAACTTTCTTAATTTAATTTTGTTTTTTGGTAAATATGCATTAAAAAATTTCGATGAAAATGAGTAATTAGAATTTTTTGTGTTTATCATGATTTCGAACTTAAAAATACATGTATTTCGGGGAAAATTAGTACTTGGTTTTTTTCCTCTCAGGATTGACACCTTAACTCTTAACCAATTCTAATTTAAGTTGATCTTTCCGATTTTCCTGTCGTAATGCGCGTAATTCTTCTAAAATTTTGCGACGTGCAGTGACGGTGCTGTGGTCCGCACACACAAACTCATGATTTTATTTTATCATCATAAGCGGATTAAAAGATATTTTCGTATAAATTAAGAATTTATGCTCCTTTATCTTGTCACACACAATTCCCTCTCTTCTTATCCGGCAACCCCAAACCTTCCTCAGTGAATGGTGCTTAATCAGCCAAAAAACACAAGACTCTCTGAATTTGAACTGAAAATTTTACGTAATACCAAAACGTTTGTGATACAAAATACTCCCGTGTTCCACCACTGCCCCGTGATTATACTGCAAAAAAGATTGCAAAGATACTTAGCTACAAAGATATAAAGATACAATCAAACGATAAATAAAAATAAAAGTAAAAATGTACCCTGCAAGTTCACCGCGAAAATGTTCGGGTGCAACTCTTGCGATCGCGCACGCGCGCCCGACCCGCCGCCTTTCTCGTTTTTGTTTTCTAGGCTTCAATTAGTTTCTGTGATTTATTTCGTAGTTTACTTCGGGCGCGAAATTTTACTTGTTTCCCCATTTGACTTACCCGCCAGGTTCCCGCTCTCCACCTCTTTTATCAAAAACTTATTTTACCCTGCGCCACTTACTTAAGGAAGGGAAAAGCTTGTTGATCTTATTTGGCTCTTATAAGAATTTTCCTTCTCATTTTCATTGCCCTTTTCCTTTTGGACCACAACTTTTTTCATCGTTTTCATTTTGTTGGTTTTCCTTGATTAACTTATTTTTGTTACGTTTGGTGGTTTGCTTGCTAATTAGAGAAGATTTTGCATACATTGTCACACAACCCGGCCATTCGTCTACTAACAACTGAATGAAGTGGAAAAGTGTGTCTTTTGGATTTTTATTCAAATATTTATTTAAAACTAGCTGGGTTACCTGGTTTCACCCGATGTACGAATATTTTGGCCGCGCACCGTATTGGGTCCGTCATCTTTATTCTCAAATTTTGTACATAGATCCGCAATAAGGACAACTAAAAACCCCCAAAATACCAATTTTCCTGCCAATCCCTTGATATTTTCAATTTTAGGGCGCCATCTCGGATCTGTCAATTTTCAAACTCGCAAACATAGTAACCTATATGTTGGACCGGAATATGTAGTACCTAACTTAAAAAATGAATATGATCGGATCCAGCGTTTAGGAGTGATGGGTTGCCCGGTTTTACCCCGTGCACAAAAATTTTGGGCGCCATATTGGATCCGCCATATTGAATTTGCAAGTTTCGAATATATATTCGCAATAAGGAAATCTAAAACCCCTAAATACCAATTTTCACGTCAATCCCTTACTATTTAACATTTTTGGCCACCGTCTTGGTTCCGTCATTTTGAAATTAGCGAATAAAAGGCAGCCTATACATATGCTACGCCGCAATATGAAATAAGTTCACCCCAAAAATAAATATGGTCCGATCCAATATTCAGGCGTTGTAGGTCACCCGGTTTCACCCAATATACACAAATTTGCGTTACCGTGTAGGGTCCGCCATTTTGAATTTCCAAATTTTGACAGTAAATTCGAAATTACATCAATATATCTGAAGTTCGAAAATTAGTCTACGCCATATTGAATCCGCCACCTTTCAGTGCAAATTTCGAACATAGATTCGAAAAAAGGGTATCCAAAATCCCCCAAACACCAATTTTATGGCAATCCGTTCACAGTTTCAAATTTTTGCCATCATCTTAGGTCCACCATTTTGAAATTCGTGAATAAAAAGTAGCCTATATTTTGGGCCGGAATATGTGGTACCTTCACCCAAAAAATGAATAAGCTCGGACTCAGCGTCTAGGCGTGATGGGCTACCCAGTTTCACCCGATCTACCAACATTTTGGCCGCCATATTGAATTTCCAAATTTCGAAAATAGATTCGCAATAAGGACAACTAAAAACCCCCAAATACCAATTTTCACGCCAATCTGTTGATATTTTCAATTTTGGACCGCCATCTGGGGTCCGCCATTTTAAAAATCTTAAATAAAAATAAGCCCTTATGTTGGGCCGGAACATGTAGTACCTTTACCCAAAAAATGAAAATGATTGGATCGACCGTTTAGGCGTGATGGACTACCTAGTGTTCAAACATTTTAGTCGCCATATTGATTTCGCCATTTTGAATTTCCAAATTTCAAACATAGATTCGCAATAAGGACATCCAAAAGCACCCAAATACCAAGTTTCATGCAAATCGCTTGGTATTTTCAATTTCTGGCCGCCATCTTGGGTCCGCCATTTTGAAACTCGCGAATAAAAAATAGCCTATATGTTGGGCCGGAATATGTAGTACCTTCACCCGAAAAATGAAAATTATCGGACTCGGCGTTTAGGCGTGATTGAGCAACAAACAAACAAACAAACAAACATACAAACAAACAAACAAACATACAAACAAACAAACAAACAAACCAACTTTTGATTTTATATATATACATGATACATGATGTGCATGCGATTAAATTATGGATCACGAAATTGATTTTAATTAGCTACATTACTCCGCATTACTTATAATTACTCTAAATTTTTTAGAATTATATATTTTAACATAACACAGAATTAAACGGCCATTTTCTAAATATCGTATAATGGTGAATAATTCTAAATAATGATTATTAATTCAAGTAATTATAATGATAAGTGCAGCACTTACGAAGACCATGACACAAATATAAATTGTTAGGTTACCACCCCTCCTTTCCCCGGCCAGGAAGCAAAAACGCTTCTATTCCAATAACATAATTTCCCTGGGAGAATTATTCATTATGATCCACCGCGAAATCGCAATTTTATATGGAATTATAAATTATAATCACATTTTTTTTTCGTATCTCCACTCTTCGCGAGTTCCAACCGCGGCGGCGCGCGGCAGATACGTCGAGCGAAGAATAAAAACCGGGGCGGTCCGAATGAAGTGATCGGCTCCTCCGATCCGGGGAGAGATCTCATCACCCTGTGTGGACATTACATTTGAGCAATTTAAGCCAATAAAGGCTTAATTTACAAATCGTGGGAATATTAACCAACTTTGATTTCGTGCAATTGAAACAAATTGAATGTAAGTGCCTTTTTAGACTCTTCCATGAATTTTTTTCCCTGAATTTGTTATGTTTCATAGCTGCCCAGGGTCTCGTTAGGGGAGAGTTGTTCCATGAATGGGGCACCACAAATGAATGGACACATCAAATTTTAAATCGTTTTTATTTCCTTTTTCGCAGCGCCATGTGTGGACTTAAGTATTTTGTCGTGTATTTTCTTGTGAATGAACCAACAATTTATGGAAATTTTATTTTTATGAATCCGTTAATAGAGTCGTTAACAAAATCAAAATTACTATATAAAATATGCATATGTAATATAATATAATTAAAAGACAAAACAAAATTGAGAAATTAGAACTTAACAAACAAAAGCCAGGCAACCATTGGCGCAAACATTTTTGTTTCTCGTTTTATATTTTCGTCTTTTGTTATTGTACTAATTTGTAAAACGTGTCTTTTCATTGTAATTAAAGTCAATTAACACGAAAATGGTAATTCACATAACTCAAAAATAAGCTAATCGGCTGGGCACGCAACTGATGCTGCTCGTTGTTTCGCTTTTGTTGGCAGAAGATAAGAAGGGAAAAGGAGATACAAATTAAATAATAATCTAATTAAGTTATATTTAACTTAATTTTACGTTTTTGGAAATGTGTAATTTTCGCTCTGAACTGATTCAAAACCTTTCTTTAGAAGGAGTGAAAATTCTATAGGGACTTGTTATCTTTTAAAGAAAACCTTTCCAGGACATCTTTTAAAAAACAAAATCAAACAAAGAAGGTCCTTACTTGCTGAAGTTGCAATAAAATCTTAATTTACATATATATGTATATATATATTTTTAACTATTTACAGCAGATACTATAAAAAATTTAACAAAATTCTCATCGTACCTGGAGTGTAAAAATAATCAGTGCCAGCTAGAAAATCTTCGAGAACATTATCACTGTTATGATTTGCCGTGTTTTGCTAAAGTATTAAGTAAAAAAGAGGAAATAATTCGACATTTAAAATGGCATAAAAAGCGAAATGAGAGCCTGAATCATGGATTCTTGAGGTTTTCATCAACGGACGATTGTAGCTCAACATTTGGTCCAAATTGTACACACAATCGGAAACAGACTCATTATCACTGTTTTCAACCAAATTGTGATAAGGTTTATATTAGCACTAGCGATGTACAAATGCACTCAAATTACCATCGAAAGGATTCGGCTATTTTTCAAGAAGGGTAGATTATATTAAAATCTACTAAAATTTATATAGAAACTAATTAAGTAAATTTGATTTATTTAAAAATAGTTTTCAAAGATATCGCGCTACCGAGGAGTGTAACGCTGATTATTGCATGTTTTCCGGGCAAAGGACAACACATTTTCATTGTCGCCGCGATAATTGCCGATTTACTTTTAAAAATAAGGCAGAGATGGGTAAGTTAATTATCAATTAAACTTAAATTAGAAGAACGGGGATGTCTAATTTAATAGAGAATTAAAATGTCTGATTATATGTTTTTATGCCCTTTTTTAGAAAAGCATAAATCGTATCACATTAAAGACCTCCAGCTAGCGAGAGATGGTTTTAAGAAGTTCCTCAAAACTGAGGCTTGTCCCTATGAGCGGTGCAGATTTTCTAGAATTTGCAATCACATTCACTGCGTCCGAGAGAATTGTTACTACGTTTTACATTCAAGCGGTCAGTTGTTAAGCCACAAAAGGAAACATGAAAGAATGGATTCAGAGCATGCCTACCGTCGAATTAAAATGATCCAAAAAGGGGCACTGTTCGGTCATGATTTTTCTCAACTAGCGAAAGGTGTAGATTCTGCTGTAACAGTAGGCAGTAGCGGTGGTGGTGGTGGTGGAGGAGGACCATCCAAACCTTCAACCCCATCAACTTCATCATCTGCAGCAATTTCCCCAGATCTTCAAATAGCCGCTGTAGCTCAGGGGGTTTTAGCAAACAGTTTGCTGCCGACCGATTTATCGAGGAATTTTACAAATATAAAATTTGGCGATGGTTCTGTTACAAAATCAGGATCAATTTCAGTACCCGATTTAAGTTTATTTTATGGTGGAACCGGCCTATCAATCGATTTCCTCCATCAAATGCAACAGAGGCAGCAACAATTACTCCGCAAACAGGGCAATACCACATTCATGGAGGCAATGAACACGACTAACCAGAAGAATTGTAACCAGACAGACCAACGCCACCACCACCAGCGAACAAAGTCTCCTAAGCTGGAACATCATCATCAAAATCCAGTGATCTCCGACAATTTTCTCATTTCAATTATGGCTAATCCTGGGTACACCGGCGGCGCTGCCGCCTCTGAGACCAGAACGTCGACGATTACACCGACAAAGACGGTGGCGGCGACAACGGCGCCGCCGACGTCGTCCTCTTTGATCGGTACAGCAGCCAAAAATATAACAAACCTTGAGGATTTCGAGCAAATGATACGGCAGTATTTCACCGATAACTGCACCCGGCAAATTGGCGCGCTTGACCCACAAAACCACCAAATTGAGCCTCTCAACTTGAACCTGAGGAGCACTGGCTGCTGCAACGACGACAGTGGCAGTACTGCCAGATGCAGGGGCGGTAAACATGACTGTGGATATAATTCACCAGGGTCAGCAGTCGTAATTACGACAACAACAACAGCTGAAACAGTGGACCCATCTACAACAGCGACAACGACGACGACGTCAGCAGCAACTAGGGCTCCAACGACCACTGTAACAATTTCGTCCGCCGCCGCCGCAACTGCCTCTTCCCTATCGATTTCCGATCGAATTGAGTGCTTCTTAAGCACAAATGAGCCCCACGTGCACTGCTTGATTAAAGACTGTGAAGCCGTTGTGCCCCGATTAATCACCGATTTAACGGACCATATGCGAATGCATGAAATTAATCGAAACGCTGAAGGATCAAATCTTTTACAAATCACTTCAATTGAGGGTTTCTTTAATCGGAAAAGAGGGCGACCACCAAAAAATCGTGTTGTCGAAGTTTATAACAATGTAAGGATGTCTCTCCCCCTTTTGATCATCCTTTGAAATATTTACTTTTGTAAAATTACATTTAAAAAAAGGGTTAATTAATAAATATTAATAAATAAAATAAAAAAATTTCAGGCTCAGCAATCACCTCAAGCGATTTTTACAAGTTTTAAGCTTGAGAAAACGTTGAGTGAACCATTTCCACCACGGCCGAGCGCAACTACAACTCCCTGCCAAGGTGCAAACACATCAACCATACCGTCTGAAAGTTTTCACCATACGGAAAATAGTTTTTACGGTAGCGAGGACCGAAACCAGTTAATTGAAGGACGATTTCGAATGTACCAGTCGAACGAAAGGTGCATGGATCCGCTATGCCCCTACAACCACCAGATGCATTTTCACTGCGTCCAGGATGAAACATGTAAATTTTCAACACCACACAGTCGGGCAATTGATTTACATATCGCAGAAATTCACCAACATTCTAGCAGTGGTGGCGGTGGTGAAATGTACTCAGAATTATTTAAATATTTTGAAACATCCGTTGATTGTAATGCATACGAATGCAATTATCGTGGGGTAAAATATTAACATTTTTATTTTACTTGTTTTAAATTATTTAAAAATTATTCTATTAAAAAGGTGAAATCCCACTTCCATTGTACAATGTGTGGCTATTCGATTACATCAAAACCAGATCTTCAGCTTCACATTTGCATCTGTAATCCGTCATCAATTAATAATCAGCGAAAATCATCGAGAAAATCTTTGTTTAATTTAACTACAAACCTTCCGTTCGCCAAGAGATCAATTTCAGCATCAAGTGGACTTCTAACCAGTCCAAATTCATATCAAATTGATTCAACCGGAAGCAGCCTCCTTTATCCAAACACTCGAAATTCAATCCACGACAATGGAGCTGGAGGTGGAGGAAGCACCACAAATGAAAGGTCCGGAGCCCATGACGAAATAGACGTCGACTGCACCTATGGCGTTAAGTCGGAATCGAGTGAAGAGGACCGCGTTTCGGGTAATAAACTCTTTTAAGTTCAAAATTTTGAAATACTTTCCCAGCCATATTTATTTTACATTTCTTCCAATTCTAATTCTGATCTTATTTTGGATATATTTTTTTTCTTTTTCTCTAATATCTTGTTTAGTTGTTCGAGCAGCTGGAACATATTTTCCCGAAAATAGTGACAATAGTGATCATTCCGCAACCCTTATACCTGGCACCGGACAACCTCAGAGTATAAATGAAGCAATTCCTGTTTGCCAGAGACCGTTTTGTAAACTTAAGAGAAAATTACATCATCATTGTGAACTGTGCAATCAGGTAAACAGAATATTTTTTGTTTGTTTTGTTTTTATATTAAAATTATGTGCTTCTACTTTATAATAATATTTAAAAAAATATATGCATATATTTTCAGGCTTTTTCCGATCGAATCAAATTAAAAATTCATCGCTTAAAACATTCTTCAACACGTCTCGGCCAATTAATGGATGTTGATGGAACAAGCCAAGATATAAATTGTGAACAAGAAATTGTTAAATCTTCTGCATCGAAAACAAACAATTCAAATGAACAAATTGATCAGCCACAAGATTTAAGTTTGGTATCACAGCCACAAACATCACCAGGAGGTGGAGCAATACCATCAGGTATACAATCGGCGGTTTCATCAATCCTACCACAAAATTTCGTTGATAACTTTTCAATGCAAAATCTTCATTTAGCCCATTTGGCATTATATCAACAAAACCCATTCTACTATCAAAATTTTTATCCATTTTTGGGATCACATAGTCTACCATTAGGGCATCCGGATTTTCTAAAATGTCAATTTGATCAACCATCGACTAGCTGTGAGACTCAGATTAAGCACGAAAGCCTTTCAGCGCCATTCCCTTTTGCGGCAGCAGCTGCTGTTGCTGCAGCGGCCGCATCATCGACAAATCAAAATGTTAATCAAACCGATAGTTTTGTTAATTTGCGACAAAAACGAAAATCGGATGACTACAGTGAGTCTATGGATTTGCTGCCAGCAAAAAAGGTCCACAAATCTGGAAAACAGGGAAATTTTAAAATTTTTAAAGATGAGCCCGTTCCTCACGGATATTTAAAATTTCGATTCAACGAGGACTGCAATTTTCCAAATTGCGGATACCGAAACCATCAGTCTCATTTTCACTGCAGACGAAACGATTGCTACTATAGCTTTTGTGATAAAACGAGATTTGTTCAACACACTGCCCGCCACGAGCGACTAGACAAACTTATGGGGGATGATTTTAAGCAGTACAGAGCAAACATGAGGTGCGGATACGAAGATTGCGCCTATAATAAAAGTGTTGGTGCGTACAAATGTTTTATTAATTAAATACCAGCAATTTCTTTTTTTACTATTATTAATTCTAGCAGGACAGAACAATAAATCATCACATTTCCACTGCCTCAAGTGTAATTTTATTTGTTCAGATACAAATAAAGTTGTCGCACATCGACGTCAGCATAGCAAAATGGAATTTATAAGAATGGCTGGATTTCGAAAAGTTGGAAATAATGAAAAATGTTCAGAATCAGACCAAGATGCATCGAACGCTGAATGTACATACAGCTTAAAACAAACACACTATCACTGTCTGGTTTGTGATTGTAGTGTTTTATCTAGGGCACAATTGGGATCACATCGTCATCGAGTTCAGTGAGGAATTATAATTCAAATACATTTTTAGATGACTATGAGACTAAAGGCTGTGCAAAGAGAAAAATTTAATGGCATTTTGAAGTACTTTAAAAAAATGTTTAACCATTTTATTCTATAATATTTTTATACGCAAGGTGTCATATTTTATATCAAAGGTAAATAGCTTAAACAAAAGCACTCTGAAATGATAGATCACGTTTAATATTCTAACATTAACAATTCAAAAGCAAATAATTGTTTTTGTTACTAACTAAAAGTTTATCATTCCAGGGTAAAATTTCATAATTAATAAAATAATGTTTCGTTAAAAAAACAGTTTGATTTCACACATTATATAATTTGTATATAGCTGTACTTAACTTATAACATAGTTTTCTTAATACAAACATATAATATTCAAAATTAATCTAGTCATGTCAAGAAGTCTTAGAAAAATTGTTGGCCCTTAGCACAGTCCTTTCTTCTTAAAAATCTTTCAACAAAATAACTGTAATTCAAAAAGAAGAGATTGTTAATATATTCCAAATGTTATTTGAAGGGATAGAAAACCTATGTAGTCTCCAGCAAAGCAAAACTAAAAAACAAATTGGAAATATAGAAAATTCCAAAAAAGTATGTTAAATATAATCAAAAACTCTGTAGTTCTTAAAGTTTTTAAGCTTTGCAAATCGAACGAAATAAATTCCAAAAACGTATAAAACACTACGTAGATTTTTAAACAAATAACAAAGAATAGCGTAGCACAAAATAATTAAATTATTGTAAATATTCGAAATAAAAACAACGAAAAGCTCTCTGTAAATCAAATGTTAAGAAATTATTTGTACAGAAAATAAACAACTTTAATAAATTATAAGATAAATCAGATCCTATATTATATAAAAATAATGAATAACAACGTATCTAAAACGGTGTAAAAACGCATCATAGTAGAAGAGTATTTTCGTTTTGTTTTAGTAGGAAATTTAGCAAAAGTTGATAATTTGAATTGATAAATTTTCCACTTAATACTTCACTTTTTTTAATTTATTTTTAAATTTATACACGCACCACACGGTAGAGTAGTGAACCTATTTTATTCGTATCGTTTTAGTGAATTTCATAGGCACACTAGTGTAACGCAGAGTTGCATATTTAGAAGTAGGATTTTAAAAAAAATAATTACAATACAGTATAAGCCAATATATTCTGCACCCACGAGCATTCCGTTGATTATGTTAAAAGAACAGAAAGAAAAACAAATAAGAATACAAAAAAGTGAGTAACCGGAAGATATTACGCGAAAGATATAATACAGATAAGGTAAATAAATAGAATTACAGCTTACTAAAATATGCTCATATGTAAGAAAATTTTATTTATTAAAAATGTGGAACAACATTGACATTTCGTTTTATTTAATCGACTTTAATTCAGATTCACGCCTCCCTTTCTTCGTTTTCCAGGTAACAAATTTAACTCCGATTGGGCATTTTTTTATGAAACACTTCACCTTCATATAAAAAAATATAACGACATTTCCATTTCATTGGCTGTTAATTTTTCATATTTAGTTTTAATTTTCGCAGTAACTTTATTACAAAGTGACGGTCAAACTGCAAAAGAAACAAATAAAATAAAAATTAATTAATAAATCAGTTTACATTGTACTTATTAATTTAAAAAAAGCATTAATAAATTCCCAAAGAGCAAAGAACTAAATAATTTCAAAGGCCACTACCTCGGCATGTTCTGGAATTTAAACCTGTATCCTTTTTATTCGTCAGGTTTTGAGTAAATGTTCACAAAAGAGGTCCGCTTCAAACTTACAAGGCATTAAATAAAAAAAGAACATCGAAAAGTAATCTTCGCTTAGTAACAATACCGCAGTTCTTCTTGGCGTACAACCAAAAAACAATTATTTTATTGAAGGGGAAAAGTTCAACACATCCTCTTGCACTTGAACAAAATGATTGGCGATTGAAGAACAATTGTAAACGGGAAGATGGGGGGAACTTCACCTGCAAAATGAAATAAAAATCCGAGGCCAAAACGCTTCGAAATTTAAAGTAGACTGCAGTCACCTCCAGGCTGAAATTGGCCACGAAGGTAAAAATGGCAGTTTTTTCTTTTTCTACGACGGCTGCAAGTAAAAAGTCGTAATAAACAAACAATTTTCTCTGCTTCTAGATATAACACCGAAGAAGACGCAAATTTAACGCTTTTTCTAAAGTTTTTACTTTAAAAGAAAGTAAACCCTTCAGGAAGTTAAGGCAAAATACAATACAAAGAAAATACCTCCGGAATAAACATTTTACATGGCAGAACTTGACCAGACGTAGTGTGCAAATGCTCTTTGAAAGGGCGGCATTTTCGTTCATTCAGGATTTTTAATGTTAATTTATAAAACATACAAAAGAAGCTATTTAAAATTGTGGTGTGCTCGAGGTTTTATTTGCGCTTTTATTTTTAAAATGCCTCCGAAAATCTTTGGAATTGGCGTCGTGTTCTACGTTTTTATACGCAAAAAAAGACACTTTCGCCCGTGACACCCTTGCTATAGACAAAGTAGACTGGTACAGTTGCCTGCAAATTGTTGTGCTAAAAAAATCAAAATCACACGTCTGGAGTAAAGCTTTAAGGCCTGCGTCCATAAGATCCGTCAGAGTCCGTCAAGCTTTAAAGCACTCAAAGAATGAAAATATTGAAATCCGTGCTTTGTTATGGAGCTTTGCCCATAAGCGACATATTTCAAGGTTTTGACGGATCATAGTCGAGTGGCGTCGTGCGCGGGAACCGTAATAAAATCAACCCTAGAGAAGGGTGCGCGCCTCGCTCATCTCTGGCGACGATACATCATAAAACTGTGGATATCCTTATTTTAACAAAAATCTGGAATACCTTAAAATTGGCTGGACGAACGAAGGCTTGTGATTTAGCCTTCATGCAGTCAGTGAATGCCAGTGAGTTTAGATATAAAAAAAAAAAGCGGATTAAGTGCGTTACTGGTGGATGTTTATCAGGTGGTGTTCGGATGGCTGGCAAGGTGAATATGAGGGTAATTCGCGGATTCACTAAACACTACTTTATTGAAGCGGATTAAATTTACATATATTGATTTGGACTGCTGGCCCACGTTGCGGGCTGGAGTTCCTGTATACAACGGCAGAAAATGAGGCAGGAGGTGTCGATCTAGCGGCTGATGATGGGAAAGTGAGCTCTGCGGCTCTTATCATCGATCGTGGGTAGTAGCTGTGCAGCGATAAGGCGTCCTTAATCTCTTCGACCGAAGAGATTACGATGAGATCGCCACTAGCGATGATCCGGCTGGTCTGGTCCGACTCCATTTTCTCTTCCGCGAAGAGCAAGGCTCGTTACACTCTTTGCAAGAGTAGTAACTGATGCTGAAGCTTAATGGATGATAGTTAAAGCTCCTGTGAACTCGAACATTTTTCCCCGCCTTGAAATCCTCTAGATTTCAATACAGATGAGGTAGACGATGATACCGTGATAAATTGATGATTCAGCGCAAGGTCGGTATCGCCATATTGCTGAATTCTAGAAGGCCAAGGTACCGCCAAGTCGAATAGCAATCATTCTGAAATCCATCCTCTGCTTATATGATGCAGATTTATTTCGAACAGGCTAGGTGTAACTCCTTCTGATGGGCGGTATAGTGTTAGTGCAAATGGACGGGATATTTAAAGCAAAGAATAGTGAATAACAATTAATTTCAAATTTGAACGCTCCGGTAATTCAACTGAAATTCAATTAATTCATAAATAAATACAAGTACAAGCTTAAGTGTTTGGAATGATGAATACCTTCATGTTTAATATCACTAATTTAACTAATTTGTTTTTTGTTTTTGAATTCATGTCAGTTATTGCAGTACGTACTTCAGGGGTTTGTCGGTAGCAAACAGAGTTTTGTTACGGGGCGTTTTAGCTCTCCCACTCTAGTTTTTAGGGTTACTACTCGAACGAGTTGGTCGCTGCCGGGATAGGTTTTAATTACTCTTCCCAAAGCCCACTGATTGGACGGGAGATTTTCGTTTTTAATGAGAACGAGATCGCCGATTTTAATGTTCTCTACAGCTCGCAACCACTTCGGCCGCTGTTGAAGCCGAGACAAATATTCTTGATTCTTAGCCTTCTAAAACTCCTGTTTTAATCGTTGCAGACGGTTTCATCTCGTAAGTAGATTTAACTTTAAGTCAGTGAGATTTTCTTCTGGAGGGGCCAACAGTGCATCTCCAGTTAGGAAGTGACCTGGGGTAAGAATTTTGACGTCATTGGGGTCATCGGTTAGAGGACATAGCGGCAGCGAATTTAGACACGCTTCTATCTGTGTGAGGATAGTACACATTTCTTCATAGGTACAAGGTACGTTTCCTAACACTCGCTTGAGGTGATATTTAATAGACTTTATTCCGGCCTCCCACAAACCGCCAAAATGGGGTGAGGCCGGGGGGATGAAATGCCATTGAATACCTTGTATGTATGTTAACTAGATTTGCAGCCTGTCGGGTGGCTACGGAAAATGCAGCTTTCAGCTCACGATCGAGTTGATTCCGGGCTCCAACAAATGTTGTCCCGCAGTCAGAATATATATTGGCACACAATCCTCGTCGTGAAATGAAGCGCTTTAGGCAAGCCATAAATGCCTCAGTAGTAAGGTCACTTACTACATCTGTGTGGATTGCCTTTGTACTGAAGCGCACAAATTTAACAACGTACCCCTTGTAGGTGTTACATCCTCTTGTGCGAGATATTCTAAGATGAAATGGCCCGGCATAATCAATACCGGTATTACTGAATGGACGAAAAGGATTTATCCGAGAAGGCGGTAAGGCTCCCCTGAGCTGTGCTCTGGTCCGACATGAATTTTTGAAACAAGGAATACATTTCTGTATAGTTTCTTTCACTAACTTTCTTTCAGTAACAACCCAGATGGTTTTCCTCAGCGTCGAAAGCGTTAATGTTGTGCCTCCATGTAAACAAAGTTTGTGAGCACGGTCGATGAACAAAAGAGTTAAATGACTTTTGGGGTGAAGAATAAGGGGGTGTTTCTCACCATAAGAGAGTGACGAATCATCTAATCTACCACCTACTTTCAGTAATCTTTCACCATCTAAAAACGGGTTAAGAGACAAAATTTACCTACTCTTATTCAGAGTAGTATCGAATGATAATGCCTTGATTTCTTCTGGAAAGAATCTTTGTTGCTCATGCTTGATCCAGAACAACTTAGATGACATTAATTCTGCCGTAGTGATCCAAGATTATACTTTACCTTTTACTCGACATATTTTGTTGATAAATCGTTGACACAGAGCTGTAGTTTTGAGGAGACGCGAAAGCGAACAGAATCTATTTAGAACTTCAGAAAAATATGACAAATCTTGATTTTGTCCAAGAAATGAATGTGTTGATTTTTGTTCTAAGTTTTCAGACTCAGGATTAGGAGGGATAACCGAAGACAAAGAAGAATCTGATTGCGAGCGTCAACTAGGCCCATGCCACCATAGCCTTGTACTCATGGTCTTTACAGATGAAATACCTCGACTGGCTAAGTCTGCCGGATTTTCTTCCGATGGTACATGTTTCCATGCTATTGCTGAATCCAAATTCGTCTGTATTTCCGAAATTCGGTTACGCACAAATGTTTTGAAATTGTAGGGATGGCGTTTGAACCAGGAAAAGACAATAGTGGAATCAGTCCACCGATAAGTATTCATTTCTTGGTCTGGATTGGAAGAAGAGAATTTTTTCACTAATCTCGAAAATAAAACCGCACCGCATAGCTCGAGTCTTGGAACGGTGACCGATCTTGAGGGAGTTACCTTTATCTTTGCACTAAGAAGATGAACAAATATCTTGGCGTTAATTTTGATTCGAAGATATAGTACTGCCCCATAAGCTTCCTCTGAAGCATCACAAAACCCATGGAGCTGTACTTGGCTAGTGGGATCTGTATTTACAAATCTGGGAATAGATAAGGTATTTAAGTTGTTCAGCAGACAAAGAATTTCTGCCCACTTTGCAGATAAATTACGAGGAATCGGTTCGTCCCAACTCACACCCTCTTTCCATAAAGATTTCATGAAAATTTTTGCCGATATAGTAATGTGAGCTATACACCCTAATGGGTCATAGTTTCGCGCGATTTCCGATAGAATCGTTCGCTTTGTGTACGGGGGTGAGCATTTTTTACTTCAATGTTATAGGTAAAACAATCCCTTGATGGGGTTCACAATAATCCGATTGTTTTGATAACATCATCTTTATTGATAACAATAAACGAAGAAGACGAGCGTTTAGTTTCAGGGATGTCTGCTAATATTTCTTCTGAGTTTGCTGCCCATTTCCTCAGCTCAAATCCTCCCCGCCGCAAAATGGCATCCAGCTGCTTTCTGGCTTCTTGTGCTTTAGATAGAGTATCAGAACCACAAAGCACGTTGTCAACATAAAGGTCATTCAAAACAAAATTAGCTCCGATTGGGAAATTATGACCTTAATTTTTGGTAAGCTGATGGAGAACCCGAATAACCAAAAAGGGAACGCTAGTTACTCCGAAGGTTACCGTCGAAAGACGATAATCCGAAGGAGAATCATCTGATCTTGAACGCCAGATTATTCTTTGAAAATTCTTCTCGTCTTGCCCGTGCAAGAATGTGCAAAGCCAGCGGGACCTCCCGCTGAGCCAATGGGTGCGCGAATTTTATTTTGGGACTTTTATTTTGTTATTTTTTTGCCTTTACTTTTACATCACTTTTTGCAATTATGACATCACAACAATTTTCTTTTATATGGAAATTACGAAAATATTCCTTTTTTGTTATTATTTAATGAACCGCTATTAACCCTTTACTTTTACATCACATTTTTATAAAAAGGGTTTTACAACAATTTTCTTTCATATCAGAATTACAAAAATATTACTTCGTTTTTTAAACAACGTTGTTCCTTTACCGTGGCTGGCAACCGACTTCACTCATTACCGACACCTCCTATCCGTCAAGTTCCCTATCTTTGCTTTTCTAAGCACATTTGAAAAGATTCTAATTCGTCGTACTGCATAATTATGATGCCATCTGATATTTTATTTCCTTTGCCAGGCCATTGGCTTTGGCTTGGTTTTAATTTTGTGGGTGTCTGGTAACAAGCATTTTCTACCACCTTGTATTTCCATGCCGTCTGCCTTCTCTTGGTCAGGTTGCATATCTACATATATATGTAACTCGACCTGTCCGCCTTTGCCTCTTACATAAACTCCAAGCGCATTTCCCATCTGCAGAAAAGTCGTAATGACTCCAAAAATTACTACTGCTCCTAACTTCCCCGCCTACTCCTCCTCCTTACCCTCTCCCCCCCACCTATCCCTGCTCTATCTCATATTTCTCTGTACTACCAAAATGTCAGAGGCCTCCGTACCAAAACCGCCTCGGTTTTCAAGAACTCCCTTTTCCCTGCGACTTTTTCTGTTTTCCGTGCCGATGCCTGCGACAACGGCTCAACCCCCTCCAACCGCGGCGTAATTCTTGCTGTCCATACCCGTTTCGGCGCCAGCCTCCTCACTTCTTCTAATTCCTCTCTTTTCAATTTTGTATGCGTTAAAGTCTCTACTACTGGCAAATCTCTGTACGTACTTGGTGCATACATTCGCCCCTTCCAACCTCTCGAGGCCTACCAATTTGCCACCGACACGATCGACTCCATCTTCAGTACCCTTGGACCCAACGATGAAGTCATCGTTCTTGGTGATTTCAATCTCCCCCGCCTCGCATGGCTTCGATCTGATGACGACCTCTTTTTCATCCCTTCTAATGCCCTCTCCGACAAGGAGACTATTTGTCGACCGCCTCTCTGACTCTGGTCTCTATCAAGTCAGTGGCGTAACCAATATTCTGGGTAGACAGCTTGACCTTCTCTTTTCCTCTGACCCAGTTAACTCGGTTGTCTCTCAGAGCTCCCACCTTCTCTCTACTCTCGACGAGTATCATCCACCCCTCTTTCTTAGTCTTGGTCTTGTGACCCCACCTCTCCACACCACCTCCGAGTCATCCTACCAGTTCAATTTCCGCAGTGGCGACTATGGTAAATCGTGCTACCTGCTCTCCCAATCATCCCTTCTTTCCCTCTGCGCCGAACCCCAGCTCCCTGTCGCTGATGCCCTTGACGTCTTTTACTCCGAACTTTTTGCCTGCCTCGCCCAATCATTTCCCTATCAGCCCCGCAGAGATCATTCCTCCTCCCCCCTTTGGTATAATAAAGAACTTCGATCCCTTCGGAACAAAAGAAACAAATTATGGCAGTCGTACCTAGTTTCTCGTTCCGATCGCGATCTCTCCAATTACCTCACTGCGGCATCCCTCTTCTCCGCTCGCAGTGAATCTTCGTATCTTGACTACCTGAGTCACATGCAGTCTACCCTCATCTCTGACCCCAAGCGATTCTATCAATTTATCAACATCAAGAAGAAATCCTGCGGTTACCCCTCTACTCTCAAGCTCAACGGCAATTCTTCCTCCGATCCTTATGCTTTAGCTAATCTCTTTGCTCACCACTTCAGTTTATCCTTCAGTGAGTATATCTTCGAACCCGACACTACATATTTCCACTTTCTGGCCTCCCGTCCTCAGACCTCCCTTGCCTCCGTTAATATTGATCCTTCTATGGTAGCCTCCGTCATTGCTGCCCTTCCCGCCGACCATAACCCTGGCCCTGATGGTATGTATTCCCGCTATCATACTAAAAGAGTGTGCCCGACATCTGATCCGTCCCCTATCCTTGATTTTTCAACTCTCCATCTCCCAAGGAGTCTTTCCCGCCAGGTGGAAAGACTCCTTTATCATTCCCATCCATAAAAAGGGTTGTAAGAGTGAGATTTCTAATTACCGCCCTATTGCCAAACTCTCCGCCATACCTAAACTCTTTTCTTCCACTGCAAATCCATTTTCTCCCCGTCCCAGCATGGCTTCCTTAGAGGCAGGTCAACTGTCACCAACCTTATCGACTTCATATCAAGTACCCTATGTGCCCTTGAAAAAGGTGATGAGGTTGACGTCATTGCTACCGATTTTAGTAAGGCATTTGACAAAATCTCGCACGACCTAATCCTCTTGAAACTCCACTCCCTTGGCTTCAACCAGCTTTTTTCCTCCTGGATGAAGTCCTATCTCGAACATCGCCAGTATAGGGTCATTTTTTGCTCTTCCACCTCCTGCCCTTTTGTAGCCAACTCGGGTGTCCCCCAGGGTAGCCACTTAGGTCCGTTGCTTTTCATTCTGGCCATCAACGATGTCGAGTGTGTCATCAAGCACTCTGACATCTCTATTTACGCCGACGATATGAAAATCTCCAAATGGATTTTCTCTTCCTCCGACCCCTGTCTTCTTCAGAGTGATCTTGACCAATTTTGCATTTGGTGCACAAAAAACTCTCTAGAACTCAATGAGTAGTAAGGAACCCACCTCTCATATAAAAGCGCACTAGGTGACGTAGGGACAGCAGTAGAGGTACCCCACCGTGGTGTTTTTGCGGGGTACTTGTTCCCACCGCTCATAAGATATTGTTGAGGTGGAAGCTAGATAGACACGTCCTTATCGTGACCATTGTAAACTAAAAAAAGGTAAGTTGAACTGTGTTGTTGGAGGCGGTGGGCTAAAACGAGAGGAGGACTTGTTTAAGAAGGTGCCGGTAAGGTGTGAAGCAACCGGTATCGGTGCTATGGCCATGTATCACAGATGTGTAGAGCCCGAATATATGGAGCTTCACGTGTTAAAAACAGGTTGTGAAGCATAGTGAAGCGTTGCGATAGTGCAGTAGGGTTATACGCCATAGGTGTGAAAGGTAGAGAAGGCAAAAGTAAACAAACGCCAGATTCCGTGGTAGTAATAAGAGTAAATAAAAAAGAAAAGTCAATGCACGCCTCGGTCGGAAGAAACAAAGCGACGAGGAAGAGCAATTAGCATAAAAAAGCACTCGCTTGAAGCAGTGGATGGAAGACGTAAAGCGCCGAAGCGGGTGAGGGAGGTGTGCAGGACGCGGTGGTGATAAGAGGCGCAGAAGCAAAAGGCTAAGAAAAGATGTAAGTGGAGGAGACAATGTTGTTGTGGTTTTGGGCATGTGCTTTTCGGGAGCACGTGTGATGCTTGCATGCCGCAGAGTGAGGCTGCATAATGCGGTGAACTTGAACTTGAATAAAATGGGAAAGGAGGTCTTTGTGAAGCTGAAGGCGGAGGTGAGGAGGGGTCTTTGAAATAAACAATGCATTGGGTCGAAATATTTTTATTATTGCCTTTTACAGTTTAAATCGTTCAAAAAAGATTTTGTCTCTGTGTGAGCGATGTAGAATGGCACTTAATATTAAACTGCAGTGCATAATGCGCGCCTTAAATCTATATCGATCCATTGCGTAAGTTATCCACGGGCCTTTGCGTGAATTTCGATAGGCGTTACTCCACACATGTAAATATTTGACTTCACTTAGGCTTTGGAATCTTACTTGTTTTTTCATATTTGATGTTTCAAATTTTATACACACTTTTGAGAATTTTAGAGGTCCCTTTTAAAAATACATGGGATTTTGGTCCAGAACTAGTATAACTATTATACACACTTTTGAGAATTTAGAGGTTCCCTTTAAAAATACATGAGATTTTGTGCTAGAACCGTAATAGCTTATTTACTACGTCACAATCAGAAATCCAAGATGGCGGTTTTGAGCGATTTTTGGTCCCTGTGTATTTTAAGGGGGGAAAGTGAGCTAGAATCCCCATAGCTATTATACTTACTAATAGTATCATACAACATATACAGACACATGTATTTTTATATCTTCCGTGTATATTGTTTGTAAAAATAATAAATTTCACAAAATAAGCCAAACAAAATAAACGTTCCAGCTAAAATGTTAAAAGTATTTAAAGCACACCTCGTGTGTTTTGATGAGGGAGGTGAATTATTACACGGTCCACACACATCCTTCCCGTTGGCATAGATGCAATGAGGTGAACGTCGAAGATGTTCGGCCTCAACGTCTTCTGGGCAATTTAGAGCACTCATTTCCATACAGCAAAAATAGCATTTTGCTATATTTTTCAGGTTGGTGTAAAAGAAGCCGCTCCTTGCTAACTTGTATGATTTTCTGTCATCCAAAGTTAAATTCTTAAATGTCTTTAGCCGATCAGATTCACGCTTCAAGATCAACATTGTGACTGCAATTAAGACCGTTTATAAAACGTCTTTTATATTAATCCATGTATTGTGCTTTTGTGGAAAACCGAGCCATTTCACATAAACTTTATCCCCCCGTCTTTTTAAAATATTTTCTACAAGATAAAGGTCAGGATATTTGACTGGAGATAGTTCAAGTTGATAAAACGCTCCTTGTATTATATTTCCTTGATAGTCTTCAAGAATGTAATTTACTGGATAAGTGTTTTTGATTTCATTTATCTTGAAGATTTCAGTAGACCAGTTTGGGGTGTAACCTTTTTCAAAAACATGTTTATACTTGCTTATACGAACAAAATCTCCTACTTTGTATTTTGGAACTGATTTTAATGTTGGTTTTTTATATACAGTTTGCAATAAACGAATCTCATCGTATGGACCGACGTCTACAGGTCGCATTTTAATAGTTCGATGTTTTGTTCTATTATATTTGTCTGTTAATTTTTCTACCATGCTGATCCAGTGATAGTTGCCATTCATACTAAATTCTTTCCACATAATATTTTTCAACGTTCTATTAAATCTTTCTACAATTGACGCCTTTAATGAACTATAAGTTGAATAATGATTAACATCATATTTATCCATCAAGCGGATAAACGATTTGTTATAGAACTCTTTCCCATCATCTGTCTGCAAGTTTCTTGGAATACGACCTTGATTGAAAATAAGTTGCATTGCTTTAGTGACTTCTATCCCGCTTTTATCTTTAATTGGTAAAGCCCATGCATATTTAGAAAATGTATCAATGACAGTTAGCAAAAAACGAAAGTTTTGATTTTTTTTCGCATATGAACTCATATCAACTAAGTCTGCCTGCCACAGGTCATCTTTACCTTTAATCGTTACACGACGACGCTTAAAGTTTTTGCGGGCGGGTTTATGTAGCTCGTTAATAATTTGTCTTCTGCTCATTCTTGAAAGAGTATATAAGTACTTTTTGCAAGATGTGGGATTTATATACAAAAAAGTTGTTGTCAAGAATTTTTTGTTTTTGTGGTAAAAATGATCACGTTCAAACACCCATTTACAATGATCGTGGCAGGACCTTCTGGATGCGGAAAAACTACGTTTATTAAAAGTCTTTTGAATGATGCTTCGTTAATACAACCGGAAATTACTAGGATTATATGGTGTAATGCTGAACGGCAAGCGCTACCGCAAGATATTGCACCCACAAATATAGAATACATAGAGAGTGTGCCTGATGAGTTTATAAATTACACAAATGAGCCCACGCTAGTCGTTATAGATGATATGATGTTAAATGCTTTCAGTAAACAAATCTGCGAACTTTTTACTACAGGATCACATCATCGTAATTTTTCAGTGATTCTTGTAACGCAGAACGTCTTTCATCAGGGAAGGTTTTGCAGAGATATATCGCTAAATTGTAAGTACCTTGTCGTTTTTAAAAATCCCCGAGATAAAAGTCAATTCGTGCATTTAGCGAGACAGATTTATCCGGAAGATAGTTTAGAGCTTCTAAAAATATATAAAGAGACCACTCAGGAGCCTTACGGATACTTACTGATAGATCTTACTCAGGAGATTAACGACACGTTAAGATTCCGAACGGATATATTTAATAAAGATTTCGCGACCTGTTTCTGCCCGCAAAGTTCCTTGAATAGTAAAAATGGTGTCAATAGTGAAACGGTTAAAGGACAACAAGCATATGCTTTATGTACTTCAAAAATCTAAAACGAATTTGAGAAATGCTATTCTTAAAAATGCAGATCCCGAAGTTATAAAAACACTTTGTGAAATCACACTTAACACACTAAACGGAAATCATATGCCCCATGGCAGAATATATAATTCGCTGTGCAAGTATAAAAAGGATATGCGAAAATTAGTTGACGCAAAAAGATCTGTGGCAAGGCAACGTAAATTACTAATACAACGAGGAGGTTTTTTACCAGTTTTATTAGGAAGTGTACTATCGGGTGTAATAGGTTCGCTAATTGAAAAATATGCATAAAGCTAATAGCCTTAACAAAATGCTGCTTCTTTCACCGGAAGTGTATAATAATTTAAAGGGTGAAATAGAACAATCTACAAATTTGTCCTTATTTGATAAATCCATGGATAAGATATTAAAAAGTAAAAATCTGTCCGACAAAGAAAAATGGTATAATTATAGGAATGAATTAGTAAAATTTCTAAATGTAAAACGTAAAAAGGCGCAAGTTTTCGAAAAAAGACAAAATAAAATCCCCGTTCAAGAGCATTTGCCAGTTAGGCATAAGGGTTTGAGAGATAGTTCTACTCAAACAAAAATTATTTTTAAAAAGGGTGAATCAACGCAAACTTCACCGATAAAAGAGAATATATTTGAAAAGACCCCTTTTGAGATCGAAGAATTTATTTTTGAGGAGCCGCGTGATAAAACACCGCCAAAAAGGTCTTTATCTCCAGCTGCTAAACGACGTTTATCAGCTAGTGGGATAGCAAAAAGTCTCAAACCCCCTGCAAAAATACCAAAAGTTCACGATAAAGACTATAAAGTAATAACTGGTACTGACGGTATAACTCAGTACACTGTGCCTACGGATATGAGTGCTGACGAAGTTGCTAGCTTTATAGAGGAATTAGAACAAGACACTCCCAAAGATAAGGCCTCGACTAAACAACCTATATTAAGGCCATCGCTACTTGATCCTGGTCAATACGAGCTTGCATTTCCTGCGAAAAAAGGACTGCGGCAAAGTGAACGTATAAAAAGTAAAAAAGAGCGAAGTTCGAGTGTACCAGACGTTGCTTGGGTTAGGCTTTAAAATATAGAAAATGCCTATAGATATAGTGAATAACGACTTTTACGTATGTCTTTTAAGCAACAATTCTTTGCAATTTTATCCTGAAAACACTCTGTCAGCTTTTACAAATGCGCTTGCTAGCTCATGCAAGTTTTCTAATAGCTGGTGCGTTGGAGTGACTGAAATTTCATTACCAAACTATGATATAAATGAAAGGCAAAGTGTAAAGCGCAATGTAGCTGACATAATAAATGATAGTGGCTTTAAAAGAACGAAGCGGGAAACGCCTAATAACCAGTTAAAAGAGATAAGAGAGCAACAAAAAGCAGAATTGAAATCATTGACAGTAAAAATAAATGACAATGTTAAACTTGAGTGGACAAAAGAAAGTCTTGAACAAGCGAGCTATAGAGCAGAACAGGTACATTTTTCAGCATTTCTACTAACATTTTACAATGCAGTCAGTCCTTCTTGGTATACTATGTTTTTAGACGACGTCAAAAAGGCAATGTGGGATCGGCTAGAGGCCGACTTTTTGGATAATGTGATACCTGAGATAAGCTACACACAGGAACCGGACGAGTTTATACTACACATCTATCAGGGGAGGAAAACTTCAGAAAATGTCGTTTTAAACTATAAAAACCATGAGTCAGTTGAAGCATTTGTTGATGACATTATTGGGCAAATTCCTAAAAGAAAAAGAAAGCATATTGTAATACAAAATGCAATCGATAATTACACACATCCTGCCCTTAGCATTAAAAGGGCCCGAGATAAAGCAACAAAAGGTACCGCCAAAAAGGTGCATGACATGTTTGAACTCCGGCTAAAAGAGTTGGAAGTAACAATAAGAATAAAAAAACCATTACCGTCACACCTTAATGTTAAAGATCTTGTCACGCTTTTAATATCAAATGTGTATTTCGACGATCAGACAATTAGCGAGCAAGAAAAGCAGAAAAAGATTATTCAGATTAAAGATACAATTTTCGGTATTCTAAACAGGTTAAAAAAAGATTCAGTAAATGCAAAAGCCCCTAATCAGCGAAAAATTACTAAAGATAGTGATGTTTTGGATGTGCCATACGAAAAGCAGAGTTCAGGAGAATATTTGACAACACCGGTACCTATTGATACAAATATAGTCAATTTGTCGGACTTTTTTACGGATATATTTCTTCAAACGCCTGAAGAAAAGCGGAAACCTGATGCAATACTTTCGGAAATAAAAGAATCATTCAACACTGCTGGACTACGTCAAGAGCATATGACAATCATTGACAAAATTAAAGGTCTGGAAAGTACAGTCAACGAATTAATACAAAGATTCCCCCGAGAATCTGTGGAAATGTCAAACAAATGTTATGATAACAACTTGATCTTCGTTTACACCGATATTATTAAACCGAGAATTATTGGTAATAAATTAGCTCGATATTTACGAGTGATACCGACACAGTCCTGCGAGGGTGTATTAAGATTTGAACATGTAGAATATTGTCCTATCGAGAAAACATTTATAGAAGGAATTTCCATAAAAATAACTGATAGCCAGGGTGAATTGATTAATTTTAAACCAAGTTATACCCCGACTTATATGATGCTTCATTTTAAAACAAAATAAACTATAAATATATGTGCACCCCCCAGCTAGTTTCCAATTTGATAGCACTTTGCTTGACTTTAGCCCTTAATAAAAATGAATTCGTATTATACACGATACTACTTACTACAAAGTGGTGGTAACTTGTCGGATATAGGGGAATTGTACCGGGCGCCGCTTACTTACCAGCAGGGAAGAGGTATTGGGAGTTTCTTCAGCGGACTATTTCGTTATTTACAGCCATTAGTTGCTTCAGGAGCCAAAGTTATAAAACAGCAAGCGTTGAAAACTGGAGACAATACTGCAAGAAATTGGCAGCAAGCCGGTTAAGGACATTTTAAAATACCAGGGTAAAGCTGCTGTACAAGACCTAGCGCAAAAAGGTATAAATAAACTCTTCGATACTATGGGTGGTGCAGGTATAAATAATCGCCCGCTTATTAAAAGAGCTAATCCATTTACGAAATTACGCTTAACCAAGGCTCCTAAACGGAAAAGACCTTCGAAGCAAATAAAACGGTCTACAAAAAAAACAGTAAGTATGAAGAAAAAATCTATAAAAGGCAAACGCAACTTCCGTAAACGAGTATTGGATATTTTTGATAAATAAACAAAATGTCCACATATAGCGAGTGTATGAAATCTGAGCTGGATCTTTTCTCTACACCGGTTATTCAAAGTAATATTTTAAAAACCGAGGAAGTAGCATACAAGCCTATAGCCTCATTAGATAACTCATCAGTTTTGGAATTTGTCTCGCTGGGGCATGGAGACACATATCGTGACTTATCAAGTATATACCTACGTTTAAAAGTGCAACTAATTAAAATTAAGGATGGAAAAGAAGAACTTTATACCGGAAATAATGTTCTCGTAACTAACTCAGACGGCACCGTAAAGACTGTGACTGATGAAGGCCCTGGAGTTGTCAATAACGTACTTCACTCGCTCTTTCGTCAATGCACTATTTACCTGAATGGGAAACCATTATAATTACAATTATAGGGCATATATCGAAAACTTGTTAAATTATGGGAAAGATGCGGCATCAACACATTTAGAATCTGTTGGTTGGTATATCGATGAAGGTGATATGGAGATTCCTCAAGATGGTGGCCAAAATACAGGTTACTCAGCAAGAAGAAGACTTTTCAATAAGAGTAACGTTGTCGAGTTAATGGGAAAAATACATGCTGATATGTTTAACCAAGACAAACTATTAATGAATGGTGTAGATCTGCGCGTTGTGTTATCACTTGAAAAACCCGAATTTTGCCTTTTGTCAAAAGATGATGGTAACTCTCCACGAATTAAGATTGTAGAGGCCACTATGTATATGAATCACGCATCTATTAACCCCAGCATCATGCTGGCTCATGAAACCGTTTTACAACGATCAAATGCTGTATACCCATACAAACGAGTCGAAGTTAAAACATATACTATACCTGCAAACACATACACATTATCCTTAGACAATGTTGTCATAGGACAATTACCAAATTTGCTAGTGTTTGGTATGGTTGATAACGATGCGTATACAGGAAATCAAACAAAAAATGCCTATAATTTTAAACATAATAACATCACAAGATTTAATTTATCAGTAAATGGCGTCCAAATACCGAATCAGCCTATAGAATTTGATTATTCAAAAGAGAATCCTATTAGTACAAGAGGGTACATCTCCTTGTTCAAAGGAACTGGAATACATTATTTCGATAAAGGACATCAGATTTCAAAGAAATTCTTTGACAACGGTTGTTTTCTTCTTGCTTTTGATTTAACTTCTGACCGTTCATATAATTCTACTTGCGGTAATCTATTAAACCAAGGCACGGTTAGAATTGAAGGAAGATTTAAGGAGGCTTTGAAGACAACAGTAACCTGCATCGTGTATGCTGAATATGACGGAAGTGTGGAAATCGACAAGGATAGGAACGTATACACCAGCTTCTAAAAAACTATATATAAGATGATGCAATTTAGAATTAATCACAGTGCATAGGTGGTGAAACCAACTAGTATCATGAGTTGCCTGATAAATGTCGAATACTTTTCTGGAGGTTGCTTGACCTTCTTGAAAAAAGTTTCTTTTGCGGGATTCACTGCACAAAGTAAATTATTTACAAAGGAGATTGTTTTCAAATATCCTACGTCAGCTCCAGGATGTGTCGACCAATCAAATAAATTGGGAAACATTGAACTTAGACGTTTAGACGAAGAGCTAATAAAAACATTAGCAAAATTTACCACAATACTTGTTTGCGATGCGCCAACCAAAGAATTTATAAATAACTATGTTACAACCTATACCAAGGTTATTGACATAAGGACAGCAACCCCGGCTTTTGAACAAGAATGAACACGATCGATCTTACAAAGTCACTAGCAAATAACCCTACTACGAAAAAGTTTTTTAGAGGTGTATTTGCTTGTGACCGTCTACCAAAAGAAATAAAAAAGCCCGCATGCATCATAGCCAATACAGATCCTGCGCGAAAGAGTGGTACCCACTGGGTTGCATTTTACATTCCGAAAAAAGGCCCTGCAGAATACTTTGACTCGTATGGTAAACCCCCCAGTAACAGGTTTTTTCGCAACTTTTTACACACTAATTCAGATGTGTTTGTAAACAATAAAAAAAGATTACAAGGCGCACTTTCATCTACCTGCGGACATTATTGCTGTGTGTATCTGTATTTTCGGTGTAGGGGAAAAAATTTAAAACATTTTCTAAAACAATTTTCCTTCAATAATTTTAGCTTAAATGATAATAAAGTTGTGAATTTATATCGCAAATTATACTTGAGAGAATATTTAAAATCGGGTGGGGGTAAATATAACCAGCTATGTACACCACAAAATAAAGGTATAAATACGAGGCGATGGCGATGTACACTTAATGTTAAAGTATAAGCTGTCGTTTTAAGATGGAACCAGCACCTAAAGCTAAAAAGTCTAAACAGTTGAGTGCAAAAAGAGTGTGTGCAGAAAAGGTTAAGGTGATGGACACAAAGTCCAAAAAGCAAAAATTTAGATCGGTACAGAAAAAAGTTAATAAAAGATCAGAAGTTCCGGGCGAAAATCTTTTACTAAATTACACATATCATCTGGACCATCGCCATAATCAAAAGGTTGTCCTCGGATTTGATCCGATCTCGTTTGAGGCAAAAATAGTTTTTCACCGTCATGGCTCAGCACCTGTCTCAACATTCTACTCTGGATGGTTGGAAGTTTACAAACATCTAACCAAACTAAAAGACGAGGTTATTCCAAACATGTTCCCGCCAAACCAAGAAGTGCTTCAGACGAAATACACAATCCCTGTTGGTGCAGGAAATATTGAGTTGGCCCTTAATGAACTCTACAAATTAATTGATATGCAGGATTTCTTCAAGATTGTAATGTTCCACAATAACAACGCTGCCGAAAGTGCGAAGGAGTACTATAAGAAATATTGCGAAAAGTGTAGAAGTAAAAATTTAATTTTACTACCTGAAGAAGACTTTTTTTATACCGTCTAGAGCCTCCTATGTGCATCTGAATTATTCTAGACTTTTCTTCGAGATACCTTTGTATTGCAGCACCAATATTCTGTTTGATATAATAAACATTTAATAAATTTTTTAAATAAAATAAATAAGGTTTTTTAATTCATTTTATAATTTTATTGATTAATATATAAAGGTAGATATTTACACAGTTTTGCCGAGCGCAACGAATAAAAGATACATTATTGTGTTTTTTACAAGGAAATTGGTAGTTTCTAATTTCACTTAGTCTAGGTATTTCTCCAAGCTCAATGATTTCTGAAGCTGGCGAGTATTTCCTGACGAATGAAGCCTTGATTTCGCCTTTCACATATACTGTAGCATTTTTAAATTTTGAAAAAACTTCGGGTAAATTGTTGTAGCTGATGTCTCCATCATTCCAACGTAGACCATTTATATTCTGCACGTCATACTGGATCTGTCGCTTTGCCTTTGATGATAACTCCTGGTATGGGTAGGGAGGCATCTGGGATGATCGTTCCAACAGCAAGAATGGCAAGTTCTTTAATAAAGTACTGGCCATTATTCCCGCAAACAAACTGTATGTCCAGAATAAATTTGTCCATATTATCACTTAAGGATAAAACGCGGTATGAGGAAATACCGTGCGTGAACATTTATATATACATAATATATAATACAGATTTCTCATTTTAGCAAGTTCCGAATCTCCTCGCTACACCTGCATGCGGAACAGTTAATATTGTCGTGGATATTAGAGTCCATGAACTCTTCACAGTCCTTGTAATAATGCATCCAATATTTTTCAAAAGCAATCTCCTCAGGTAGAAAATGTCTTAGGTCCCAGAGATAAGCATACAGCTTGATACACAAGAACAGGTCGCAAAAAAGTTCCAACTCGATTTTACCATTAAGATATAGCTCGCATATAATAAGTCCGCAGCCAGATTTCTCCTCCCCCTCTTTATTTAAAGGCCTCCAACCCATATCGTTTGCAAGATAAGTTATACATTTATCTTGATCAGTTTTGAGTTCGCATTGTATGCACTTAATAAGGCTTTTTAAATCAGGATAGCTCTCAGACAAATTTTCAACATGACGCATCCACATTGTGTTTAGCTGTGTCTTTTTACGGCTGAAATCAAAAGGTACTACTGATTACTTTTTTACTGTTGACGATGATGGTTGCTCACTCGGTGTACACTGATCCTTATAACTACATATTTTACTAATTTATAATGGCTAATTTTCTAAGTACAAATTTCAAATTATCTTACAACTAGTACATCAATATCAGTTAATTTCGTTTCTTTTTGAAACCAAACGGGTAAGAAAAATAATCATCTGTAACGGCTCTTTTGTCAAAAGTAAATGATAAATGCTTTTTTTCCAATGTGGATATAATAACTCCCGGGCGTTTCCGTTTAATCTTTTTCTCATTTTTTACACATACGCCTTCTTGAAAACTCTCTTCGGTAACCATTGATTTTAAACACTCAAAATTAATAATTTTGGAATTTTCAAAATTAATTGTAATACCTTTGCATTTGGTAATGTACTCAGGACCTCTCTGTGTCTCGACTTTAAGACTATAAGTTTTAGGTCCGGTGCTTACAAATTCTGAAATAAAGGCATTAGCGCCGAAGCATTCAACCTCGTCAGTTAAATCCCCCAAAAAGTCAGAAATTGTGAATGATAAAGGGTTCTCTTTATTGTCCACAAATATTAAACTGTCGGTGTCACAATATAAAATATTCTCTCCCACTTTTTCTAAAACTGCATATAACTTTAGTCTTGCATATGCAGTTGTGTAGGCAGCAATAGGTATATTTACGTGGGGCAGAATATTTAGATTTTCTTGTATATATTTCCACGTTACCCACATGGTGTTTTCATTAATTGGATGTAAAGAACAAATTTCGATTCCTGGAGATTGTATAAAGTCGCAGAATTCTTTGAAATCATTTAAGACTTTAGTGTAGGTTCTGTCTTCCCTTTGGGCAAATTTACCCCATAAGGAATTTAAACAAATTTTTGCCGTGTTACGCCTACCAATGTTTTTATGAATTTGATTTTTATCTAAAACAATACTTTCTTTTATCTCATAGGTCTTTATGAAGTTGTCTTTTTCCTCCTCAGTAATACATTTACTACCCCATCCACTAGCCTCTTGTTTAATTTTTAAAATGTATTAACATACTCTGTAAATAAACCGCCATTTTTTTCAGCCGGATCATACACAGTATAATCATACTTCCAAACTTCAAAGACTTTTTTTATCTTATACCCCTTTTTAACGGCTAAAGCCACTTCGGGAATAATCCAAGTACCTGTAATTTGTCTTTCTTCTTCATTATGTTGGCAGAGTGAAATTCTATTTTCATCTGCACATTTTTTACAAAGTGCGAAATACAATTTTAAGTTGGTTTTAAAAGGTAACACGGGTAAAAACAAATTAGATGGAGCCACAACAGAACACATAATGAAACCATGCATTGACAAAATTTCCGATAATAAAGGCATATGATCATTTCGAAATATTTGTGGGTGCCCGATAGGATAGGGTGAATATTTGTTAATATACGGGTACAAACTAGTAAAGTCCAAATAACGAATAATTTCTGCTTCTTTCACTTTGTGATATAATTTGAACACCTCAGTACGACCTCCAAAAACAGCACTACGTGGATTAAGCGGTAAAGTGATGTATGCAACAAGATTATTTATTCTTTCATTTATGTGAGGGTTTGTTTTTAGAAATTGTTTGAACTCACATTCCCAAATGTAAACCAGATTATAGCCGTGATGTCTGATTGTTTCAATTCTTTTTAGAGTGGCCTCATACCTCTGGTTGATAGTGTCTAGCTTTTGATATGGGCTATTTGTAAGTTCTCGGACTTTAAAACAGTCGTTACAGCCATGATAAAAGCAGCCAAAAAACTCATAAACTGTATTGGTTTCTGAAATGAAACCATCTACCTGCAAGCCACACCTTTCCAACTTTACCTCGCCTTTGTTGTTTGCAGAGATAATCTGGTGACTCGTTTTCGTGCTTTCCCAAGCAAGCCATTTGGCAGCAATCAACGAATGATTTTTGGACTTTAAATAACCATTCTTAGGCATTATACCTAAAACATTATTTTTTAAATAGTTTTTCCGGAAAACTAGCATACAGGCTGATGCTATAGTTAAAGACTCCACAAAAGGGTTAATTTGTGTTATGTCAAGAAATTCCCGCATAAAGCGTGTACACCCCAAACGTAAAATGTTAACGTCATTTATACAATATTTTAATATTTCTTCTTTGTTATTGAAAACCCCTTTGGAAACGGCGTTATACCAATTTAGAAACGCCTCCCTCTCTTTCACCTTCATAGTTGTAAACCCATATAATTCAGGAGGGGGGTAGACCCCAATGTAATCAACATTTTCTGTTGTGTTAAAATAATAAGGGTAATACCCTTTCACCTGATCCTTAATATGAAACACTTCAGGAAACTTAGAGAGGGGTAGCGCCAAAAAATGTAGCGAATCAATAAAAACCAAATTTTCGCATGTTAATTTCATTATTTTCATGCCGTTCATTATTGGCTCTATTTTTAAATTTCTAGCCAGAAGTTCAGAAATTAGAAAATGACCATCATACCCCTGCAGATTATGCGCTATACAGTACACATTGGCTATTGAAGGGCGAGGTGTTAAGCAATAATCTAAAAATTTTTTCACAACGTTCGTTTCACCGTCGTATTGAAAAATGTGCTGTCTGTCACCACAAATGTTACATTTCTCTTTTATGTCCGGCCGTTCATAACAATCATAGCAGACCTGTTGCGCAACAATTAAATTAACAATGTGCAGGAAAGAAGTATCGCTACTTTCGTATAAAGTATTTTGAGTACTTTCGCAATCAAAGAAGATTAATAAATATTTTTTATCTTTCCTCCCGATGTACCGCTTAATGTAACAAAGATGTTCAGGCGGTACAATTTTTGAGCAAATTTGGCACAAATACTCATTGCAGACATGGTCGCCTAATTCCCTTTTAGTAAGATTCAGAAATTTGGAGCATAGCTTGCAAATTTTAAAACTGTCACATACACTTTTATTTTGAATTTTATTTTGAAGATGATTGGTAAAACAAACCTCGCCTCTAAATGTGCGGTCGCAACTCTCGCACACTCGGGTCTTTTCAACAAATTTACATGGTGGGAAGGCGTCACAGTAAGGACATTTTACTCTGCATTTGTGTAATTTCACATCTGATAATTTATCACAAAAAGGACAGGCATATTTCTTGTTAAAAAAACCAGTCAAGGATTTAATAACATAAAAGTGTTTTAATGTTTGCGAATAGTATAGACAAATTTTCTTTTCAGAACCGCTTTCATTTGGCAGTTTGAATAAGATTGAGTTTGGGTTTTTCAAATCGTCAAACACAATGATTTGATAATTAGTTAAAAATTTTTGGAATTTATAGAGATCTATTAAAATGCACCCTTTTTCACCAACCGTGACCTTTGAATTTTTACACAGCTGTTTAGCTAACTTATCCAATCCACGAATAACAGAAAGACTTCTTTGTTTATTGGAGTTTTCCGAAAGCATTTCAACAGCATACCATATACTTCGTGGGAGACAATTCACGTCATTTTCCTTCCCCACGTCTATCACGCTTGTTTTTTTAGCTAAAGCTATGCTCTCCTCTACAAATTTAGGGATTATTTTACCCCCCGCGAAAGGGAAATTGATTATGTCTGCATTTAATTGCATGACATCGTCAGAAAGAAAAACTGTGTTGAATTGGTTCACATTGGAAATTAATCCAATAATATATTCCCCGGATAAGTGCGCAATAGGCTTCAAGCTAGACCATATGGGTTTTACGTGCGGCGAATTAGGTAGCGCAATCGAAAAACCAATTTTGCTACATTCCACAGAATTTGACAGCACCTCTTTAAGCACATTATCAAACGCGTGTTTTAATGCCTCGAGAGGGTTTTGACTGGTGTTACCAGAATCTTGTAGTTGAAAGACAAGCTTAACACCTTCCGTATTAAACTTTTTGAAAAACGATGTCTGCTTTGATAGCAATTTGAAGCCTTTGTTTAGACCACTACCACACTGAATTATCTGAACTGTGTCACGTTTTTCCTGTAAAGGTATATTTTCAACACTTTCACAAACAATAGCGTTCTGTTTAGTGCCCTCCTCCTCAGAATTGAGAAAATTAATGGCGTTTTTAAGCACACTATTGGCTAGAGGCACATTATGTAAAAGTGAGTATTTTGTTATCAATGACAACAAGGAAAACTTTTCGCGATCCGAAAATACAATGTTATTTTTTCTTACCGTCTCTATACATACATTTAGCGCAGATAAAAATATGTCTGAATTTAAGTTTACCGCACTCTTTAAATGAATAACAATTTCTTCAGAAGTCATTTTTTATAATTAAGTTTCACTCTCATTTCTTAGACTTACACACAACTATTCTTTTATTGAGGTACCACTCCCAAAAATCCACGGTGTCAGCCTCTTCCTCAGGCACGAAATCCCTTTCTTCTTTAGGTGGTGTAGTAAGGGCCGACACTTTAGTGACTATTTTACCAGTAGTTAATGCGGGCTGGTCTCCACAATCCATGAATCTTTTAAGAAAAACAAAAATTGTATGGATTTATAATGAGAAATAAAAAAGGTGCATATCAAGAGTAAAGAACTATATTTTTTGTACCTACCTTTCTTGCTCTGACACTTAAACACACGTTATTTTCAAATTTTACTGTAAGTAGAAATAATCTTCAAAAATCTGCCGAATTCTGTCTCCGCACAATTTAACTCTAGCCTTTTATACAATTTTATATTGACCCCTCTTACACATCAAAACAGCAAAAACAAAACAGAGGCTTGCTTGACCCTTCTTAGAACTATGGCTGTTCTGTAAAAAGCACACCGATGATTCTAACCACGTCCAGTACAAGCCAGCTGTACACAATTTACAACCTTATTAAAACCTTCTTTTTAAAAGTAGTGCTTCAAAATCAAAGTAAAGACTGTATTTTTGCATCCTCAAATCGTACGTTTTTATACAATTTTTACCAAGCCCTCTCTTCTTTGTCTTTTAAAAAATGACGTGCAGAATCACCACAAAGGACATGGACTTTGCCTTGCAAAGTTGAATTTGTTATAAATCTTTCACCTTTATTAGGTCTCTTTTTAGCCTGGCCGATCTCAAAAAGATCATTGAGTAAATTCTGATTTTCAGTCTTTTCGAACTTTTTTATTTGGAATGCACTCTTTGTTTCTACAGACGTTAAAGCACTAATTTCACAGTCGGGGTTTATGATATCAGATCTACCTGCCAAAATGATATTTTTAAAACCTCTTCGTGTACCAAATGGTGGCCTAAGAGAATCTTCAGTTCCGTCTTGAAATGACACAAAGGCACATTCAATTTCACTGTTTTTTAGTTTGACTGTCAGTAATGATTTAATTTTAAGGCCTGTGTTTCAAAAAAGCTCCGCTGACCTGCGGTTACTTCAAAAGGTGCAACATAAATTACAATCAGGATGTATTTAAATTAAAAGTTAAACAGGAAAGAAAAAGCTTTTTCTTTGTCCTTTAAAGCAAACACCCTAGGCCTGTTAAAGTCAAACTAGTATATAAAGTCCCAGGTATTCTTCAGAAACTTCAGAAAGTTTTAAGCAGTATCCCGATATTTTCAACCAGTTGATCCGGAAAAATGGTAAGTAGAAATACTTATTATAAAACTAATATTGGGCTAAATATATAATTTTTTACAGAGCGCGTTCGAACTACTGGAAAGTGTTGCTGCAGGTGCAAACGATACCTTGAAGGCTACAACATCGTTGGAAGTTGGTAAGGAGTATGCGATAAAGCATTTTCGACTTGTGAAGACGAAGTTCGGTCTCCGCCTTACAACCCACTTTACCGATAACACGTACATTTTTCTGCCGCCTAGATTTTCGGAGAAAATAAAAAATCAGCGACAGCTTGAAGAGCTGAACCAGGGTGAATATTTTCTAAAATATGACGGGCAGGATGAGTCCAGAGGGGGATTCCTCAAACTATCATTTTTTAAAAAATAGAACAAAAATTTAAAGAACTATCTCTTTTTGAACGATTTAAACTGTAAAAGGCAATAATAAAAATATTTCGACCCAATGCATTGTTTATTTCAAAGACCCTTCCTCACCTCCGCCTTCAGCTTCATAAAGACCTCCTTTCCCATTTTATTCAAGTTCAAGTTCACCGCATTATGCAGCCTCACTCTGCGGCATGCAAGCATCACACGTGCTCCCGAAAAGCACATGCCCAAAACCACAACAACATTGTCTCCTCCACTTACATCTTTTCTTAGCCTTTTGCTTCTGCGCCTCTTATCACCACCGCGTCCTGCACACCTCCCTCACCCGCTTCGACGCTTTACGTCTTCCATCCACTGCTTCAAGCGAGTGCTTTTTTATGCTAATTGCTCTTCCTCGTCGCTTTGTTTCTTCCGACCGAGGCGTGCATTGACTTTTCTTTTTTATTTACTCTTATTACTACCACGGAATCTGGCGTTTGTTTACTTTTGCCTTCTCTACCTTTCACACCTATGGCGTATAACCCTACTGCACTATCGCAACGCTTCACTATGCTTCACAACCTGTTTTTAACACGTGAAGCTCCATATATTCGGGCTCTACACATCTGTGATACATGGCCATAGCACCGATACCGGTTGCTTCACACCTTACCGGCACCTTCTTAAACAAGTCCTCCTCTCGTTTTAGCCCACCGCCTCCAACAACACAGTTCAACTTACCTTTTTTTAGTTTACAATGGTCACGATAAGGACGTGTCTATCTAGCTTCCACCTCAACAATATCTTATGAGCGGTGGGAACAAGTACCCCGCAAAAACACCACGGTGGGGTACCTCTACTGCTGTCCCTACGTCACCTAGTGCGCTTTTATATGAGAGGTGGGTTCCTTACTACTTCAATGTCTCCAAATGCCAATCGATCACTTACTCCCGCAGACGGCCCTCTTCTCCCCCCAGAGTCTATCATCTGTATGGCAAACCCATCCCCTCTGTATCCTCTCTTCGCGATCTTGGAGTCATCTGTGATACCGAACTTAACTTTCGTGAACACATTGACAACGTGATTGCCAGAGCCAATTCTGCGCTTGGTTTCGTGAAGCGCTGGTCCAAGGAGTTCCTCAACCTCTACGTTGCCAAATCCCTCTTTGTCACCTTCGTTAGGCCTCTCCTGGAGTACGCTAGCCAAGTCTGGTCTCCCTTCCAATCCAACAGCATAAAGCGTCTTAAGGGTCGCATATAAATTAAACACCCAAGGCACTTTACTTGAGCTATATGGCTCACTTTATTATTTTAAATCACTGTTTTGAGTTTGAGGCAAACAAAGGACTTCAGTCGAATACCGAGTCACGCCTTGGAATGAACGTCTGCTTTCTGGCGCGCCGAGCGCGCTGGGTGGCAGAAAACGGCAACTTGTGAGGCAGGGCTGCCACATCTACTCCCCCTCCAGTGAGCTGACTCGAAGAGGAAGCGAACGAAACTCTTCCTGTAGAAGCTGGTGTCGCTTGCGGCGTTGAAACTGGCTGAGACTGATGTGATGGAGCTGGGTCAGCTCTGACGAAGAAGGCCGGTTTAAGACGGTCAATTGAAATGGCTTTTTCAGAACCCTTGATGCGAATGATGAAAACTCGATCACTAACTCGCCTAATCACTTCATGTGGTCCAGAGTATGGAGGGTCCAGAGGTCGCCTGATAGAGTCCACCCTGAGAAATACGTGTGAGCAGGTACGAAGGTCCTTGAGAATGAAACAGCGAGACTGCGTGTGGTGAGCAGTTGGTGTAGGTCGCAGTTTCCTAATGTGCTCGCGAAATTTCTCCAAGAAGACACCAGGGTTGGCAGGTTGAGTTGTAGCAGCAAAAAATTCACCAGGAATTCTTAGACTTGTGCCGTAGAGAAGTTGAGCCGGAGAAGCGCCAATGTCCTCCTTAACACACGTGCGCAGACCAAGTAGGACTGTTGGAAGCAGATCAGGCCAGGGTGTTGGAGAATGGCACATAAGGGCGGCCTTGATGGTGCGATGCCATCTCTCAATGAGACCATTGGACTGAGGTCGGTAGGGAGTTGTATGTATTTTGTTTGCTCCGATCATGTTTGCAAGAGCCACGAATAATCTGGACTCGAATTGGGTTCCCTGGTCAGTTGTGATAGTGAGAGGAGTGCCATATTGTGCAATCCAGTGTCCATAGAATGCAGTAGCAACTGTATCAGCCTCCATGTTGGCAAGTGGTACCGCAGCAGGCCATCGTGAAAATCGATCAATCATGGTTAGGCAGTAGCGAAGACCTTTAGCATTCGGAAGCTCGATGAGGTCCAGATGAACATGATCAAAACGATTGTCAGGCACATCAATATGCATAGGTGTGATGCGATTATGTCGTTGTACCTTGGATCTTTGGCAGGGAAGGCATCCACGTGACCAGTGCAGAGCATCGCGTCTGATGCCGGGCCAAACAAATTTTTCTTTGAGAAGTCGAGAAGTAGCTCGACCACTCGGATGAGCAGGACCATGAACAATGTCGAAAACACGTTTACGAAGCGAGTGCGGAATGTATGGTCTGTTGTGACCCATAGAAACATTGCAGTAGAGGGGATATCCTTCAATGACGCGTTGTTGGAGTTTGAGTGGGCACCGCACCCCTATTTGTCTCAACTCCTCATCATCCCTCTGAGCCGCATGAATGGTCTCTGCATCCAGCACTTGAGGCATAGAAATCGTGTTGATGCGCGAAAGTGCGTCCGCGACGACGTTGTCTTCACCGCTGATGTGAAGGATCTCGGTGGTGAACTGAGAAATGAAGTTCAGTTGATGAAGCTGTCGTGGTGAAGCTTTGTCTAAACGTTGTGAAAAAGCGTAGACTAGAGGTCGATGATCCGTCTTGACGACAAAGGAACGGCCATCCAAGATGTGTCGGAAAAACTTGATACCCGCGAAGATAGCGAGAAGCTCCCGATCATAGGTACTGTAACGTGTCTCAGCTGGACTCAGCTTACGGGAAAAAAAACCAAGTGGTCTCCAAGTATCACCTTCGAGCTGCTCCAAGGCAGCTCCCATGGCGAAATCGGAAGCGTCCGTAGAAAGAGCCAGCGGTGCAGATGGCGACAGAAATGAAGCACCAACGGCTGTGGCAATACTGTTCTTGCATCTCAATAATGCAGCCTCAGAGTCAGGGGTCCAGTCGATTCTACGTTTATCTCGCTTTTTAGCTCCTTTTAGAAAGCTGTTAAGAGGTGCCTGTATTTCAGCTGCATGGGGAATGCATCGCCGGTAATAATTCAGCATTCCCAAAAAACGTCGAAGATCAGAGACTGATTCCGGTTTCGGATAGGCTAATATAGCCTCAATCTTGTCCCGAGGTGGCCTGTAGCCAAGCTTATCTATGGTATAGCCCAAAAAACTTACCTCCTCTTTGCCGAACTGACACTTTCCAGGGTTGATAGTCAGATGATTGTCCTGAAGAATTGAGAAGACAGTCTCTAAGTGTCGCCTATGCTGCTCAGGATCCTCAGAGAAGATGATGATGTCATCTATGTAAGCCGCCGCAAACGGAATGTCCCTCAGTATGTTGTCCATATGACGCTGGAATGTTTGAGTGGCGTTGCGTAGGCCAGGCGGCATTCCAACAAACTCGAAGAGCCCAAAGGGTGTTGTAACAGCAGTTTTGTGAACGTCTTCCGCCGCTACCGGAATCTGGTGGTAGGCGCGAACCAGATCAATGGTCGAAAAAACACAGCGTCCGTGACACTGCTGCAGAATATCCTCAATGAAGGGGATCGGATAGCGATCCGGGACGGTTTGCCTGTTTAGGCGCCTAAAATCACCCGTAGTGCGCCAGCCTCCCAGCTTTTTGGGTACCATATGTATCGGGCTGGCCCACTGACCACTTGATGGTCGAATGACACCATGATGCAGTAAGAGCTCAAAGTCCTCCTTGGCTGCCCCAAGTCTGTCACCTGTGAGGCGTCGCAGACGTTCTGCGACTGGAGGACCTGTGGTGAGAATGTGATGCGAAACAGGATTCTTTGCCTTTATAGAGGAAATAGGCGAGGGTCTGGTGATGTTAATGTACTTACAGAGTAGCTCCCTGTAAGGAGGAGCCAGTGTCTCGCCAGAGCTGTCCGTTGGGCCCACCGTGGAGACACTGTGTACAGGTGCTGATAGTAGCCGACCCGTGGCAGAGAGTTTAGTTAGCCGATCAATTAGGCATTGGCCCTTAAGGTCAATGAGAAGACCATAGTGTGTAAGAAGATCCGCTCCAATTATGGCTGTCTTGACATCAGCCACAACGAAGGTCCATCGGAGGGAACGACGAATTCCAAGATTGAGGGTGAGCGTATGCTGTCCATACGTGTTGATAGGTGTATTATTAGCAGCAAAGAGTTTGAAATCTGTAGGCCTCGTGTTGAGGCTGCTCCATGCTCGTGGCACAATAGAAATGACCGATCCTGAGTCGACCAAGAACTTCTTATGAGTGTGGCGATCAAACAGGAACAGGCGGTATTCTGTAGTACTTTTGTTGTTGTTGCAGTCGCTGTCGCCCACCACCTGAACTGACGACAGCGGCTTTAGTTTCCCGTCGATTTTGGGGCGATGGCTGAGAGCTGAGTGAACGCACATGGCGACTTGCAGTTGCGAGCAGAGGCGCCCCACTTGCTGTGGAAGAAGCACACCCCAACGGGCGCCGGTGATGTAGATCGTGGTCGAGAGACTGAGCGTGAACGAGCACCACTGTCAGTCGAAAGCTTGTTGAGGACCTCCCTGTTGAGTGTAATTAGATGAGACAGTGACCTTCTAATCTCAATGAGTTCCTGAGTCACTGTGTTTGTCGGCGGAACGGCAGCCCGTCCGACCGGAGAATGCGCTCGTTCAGGACGAGGTGACATGGCCATGACCAGTGGGCTAGAACCATTCTCCATGAGGGAGTCTGCCCCCGTGGCAAGGTCATCAAGAGTTGTTGCTCGAAAAATTTTGAGGATACTTTGTACGTTAGAGGGAAGCAAGGCGAGCCACCTGACACGGAGGACGTCCTCTGAAGCTCGATCACCAGCCAGGCTCCTCATTTGCCTGAGAAGCTGAGAGGGCTTCTTGTCCCCCAGTTCAAGCTCCGTGAGAGCTCTATGCAGCTGTCGATCAGCTGAGTCCGAGAGGCGGTCCAAAAGTTTAGTTTTAAGACTAATATATTTGTCCTTACTTGGGGGTGTCTTCAGAATATCAGACACTTCCTGCAAAGCATCGGGTCCAAGTGCGCTGACCACGAGGTGGTATTTGCTGACATCAGAATGAATGTTGTTTGCCCTGAAGACCGATTCCACCTGGAAAAACCAAAGCTCCGGGTTTGTTGCCCAAAAAGGTGGCACTCTGCAGTGATGAATCGCCTCAACTCCGTCTCCACAAGCTGCTGTAGGAGCTCGGGGTTCGTTGAGGGGAGCTCGTGGCTCGTTGAGGGGAGCTCGTGGCTCGTTGAAGGGAGCCCGTGGCTCGTTGCCTGCAGGGGGCTCCGCAGCAGAATCTGCGTCGGCCCCTCGTGGGGGCGAATGCGCGAAAAGCATGACCGAACACGAATCAACCACACTGCGCGTGGGTGGGAGAGTCACAAAGTTGGGGTTAAGTAAACCGTTTGTTCTGTGCGAGGCTGCGGGGCCTGCGTAAAAAATATCACGTCGGGGTCACCACTAAAGCGTCTTAAGGGTCGCATATAAATTAAACACCCAAGGCACTTTACTTGAGCTATATGGCTCACTTTATTATTTTAAATCACTGTTTTGAGTTTGAGGCAAACAAAGGACTTCAGTCGAATACCGAGTCACGCCTTGGAATGAACGTCTGCTTTCTGGCGCGCCGAGCGCGCTGGGTGGCAGAAAACGGCAACTTGTGAGGCAGGGCTGCCACAAGCATAAACAGGATTGAGGCTGTACAACGCAGGTTCCTTCGTTTCGCCCTTCGCGAGCTTCCCTGGTCTGTCCCTCATAACCTTCCGCCCTATGAAGACCGCCTCTTACTTATAAACCTGCAGCCCTTGTGGAGGCGCGACCTCGCCGATATCTCTTCATTCATCAACTGCTTACCGGCGAGATCGACTGCCCCTCTCTTCTTCAACGGGTCCCTATTTATACCAATCCCCGTAGCATCCGTTCGGCCCCTCTCTTTCGCCCTGCTTACCGCCGCACCAACTATGGCCTTTCTGAGCCCCTAACGCGAATGCTTCGTAAAGCCAACTCCCTCCCTTCCTTTGACTTCCACCTGAGTAAAGCGTCACTTAGGAACAGCCTTGCATACCCACCTAGACGCTTTGCCCGCCCCTTTACCTTCCCTAGCTGATTAGTTCTCTATTAGTTCTAGTTTTAGTTTTCGGTTTAATCTCCAGTTTTTAATTCTTTCCTGTATGTAGCTTGTATTAAGCGCAAATAAATAATATAACTCCTCCCCTTTTTATGTCAGAAGTCTCCGACTTCGAATTAAATATATTAATGTTATTTTTTTTATTTTTTTAAAAAATGCAAAGTATACTCACCAATACTGCGATAATCACCACAATATCCAGACCTATACTTGTTCCGTTTATAATGTTTTGACGGTATTTTACCTCTGTAATTTCTTTAATATTAACAAGGTTTTCCATCACAATATGTCTTACATTAATTGGTTTTATAAATGTCTGATTTACCTGCCTTGTTGGGTAAAAGTATCTATCATGAAATTCGGTTTTTTTACTCTAAAATTTCTTATCTCGTATCCTATGGTACAATTATTAAAATTTATCATATAATTTCCCGTTAAACTAATTTTTCGTTTGTCACAATTTTGTAATAGATCATCATTAAAATTGTTCTTTATCAAAAGTGTCCCTTCGTCTATTTCTTCCAAGCTGGTAATTACAATTATTTTGAACTAGACAATTTTGGCTTAACTTTAACTTGTTTAGAGGAATTCCTTCTTCGTATTGATAAATTTTGTTATTTATTTCTATTACGACTTCTTCTGGTTCACCTATTTCGAAATTTTCTGTCTAAAATTTGGTTTATTTTATTTTCTAGGTACCTAAGTTTGGTTTCCTGGTCTAAAAACAAGATTTTATAATGTAATTCCCTAACGTTATCTGTGGTTGTATTAATTGCTTTTAAAATTTCATGTTCGTCTTCCTCTATCAGTATTTTTAAATCCGTCAGAGTCCTATTGAAATGTTCGTTGATTTTTATCTGTTTGTTTAAATTACGTATTGCTTTATGATTATTTTTGTCTATTGTTTCTAAGTGTTCTTTGATGTCTTGTCAGTCTGTGTCGTCCATTGTTCCAAATAACTATTTGCTAGGAAATCCTACGATATTTATTAGTCCTCGTTTTTGTCTATTTGGATTTTGTATCGTTCTTAATTTACTTTTAATAATTTTAATTTCTGTAACAAGTGCCTTTCTGTCCTCTACTTTTAGATGTTCTACATTCTTCTCTAAATTTTGTAAAATGTCTGAAATTTCGGCTGGATCTATTATGTGTAATATTGTGTCCGTTTCGTTTGCTATTTCTACTTGTCTTATTTTGATTTTAACATATCCGCTCTCCTCCTTGATTGGTAGCACCTGCAGTGCCCCTTGCACTGTCGTTGTCATCATTAATATTATCATGATTACCTGCAAATTTGGTTGGTCTTTTAATATTTGAACAAAGAACATTATTTAAAGGATATTGTCTGAAATATGGTTCATCCTTATGTCTCACCCTCTTGTAATTTTTAATGAATCCCCTTTATCTATTTTCCCTATAGTTTTCTCTACTTTTATTTAATTTATTTATGTATTTTAATTTTTTTCTGTTTATTTTCTCTGCTAACTGAGTTGTATCTACTAATGCATTTGCCTCTCTTGGAGACATTTCTATTGTACTGTGATATCTATTGTTGTGATTGCCTATTTCTTTTTGTAGTTTTTGTTCCGTCGATATGTTTTCCTCTATTGCCTGTATTTTCTCTATTATTGTAGAATGTAGTCTTTCTATGTCTGCATTTCCAGTGTTAACTATTCGGCTTTGTCCAGTGGACTTCTATACCTTTCTCCTTTAGATATCTTTTCACCTGTTCTGATTTAAACTCATTATCCATAACTATCTTTCTTGGTTTATCAAATGAAGCCAAATATCCCTCTAGTATTGCAGTCTTTTTTACCCAATTTCTGTCGTTTATAAGGTAGGCTACAGCGAATTTAGTTAATTTATCTGTTATTGTAACAAAAGTTTGTTTTTTGTAATGGAAGGTGTCAATATGAACAATGTCATTCTTTCTCTTTGATGTTTCTGTTATGTTTAATTTTGGTTTTATTGGATTCCTATCATATTTAATCGCCTGACATTTTTCACAATTATTCATGATCAATTGTACTTGTTCTTGTAATTTTGGATAATAAATTTTGTCTTTCAATGTTTTGTATGTTTCATTGATTCCACTATGAAGTGACTCTTTTGTATGATATAAAGAAATTTGTTTATGACATTGTTCTTCACTTTCCATTTCCCTGGCTCTTTTAGTGTTTTTTACGAACTTTAGCTTTTTATCCCCTGAAAATAACTGTATAACACATTGTTGAACTTTATTGTATTCTGTATCTTCTACCTCTGCATAAATTCCTATACGACCTGTTTTTATATGTCTTTTTAATATTTCTTTAATTGCTTGCTCTTCATTTGGGGGTTAATTTTTATAATTTTTCTTCCATATATAGTTTCTACTTCTCTCTCTGGGTTGTACGTTAAAATAATTTGAGTTTTGTATTTATTCACTATTTCTTCTCTAATACCTATGTGGTCCAAAAGTTGCTCTTTTACCGAATGTATAGTGTCAGACAGGTCCATGTTGGATTCACTGCTGTTCCTATCATTAATTTTCGGGTTTTTCTCCAATCTACTGAGAAAATCCGCAACTTTATTTTCCTTCCCTTGAAGATAGTCAATTTCAAAATTAAACTCTTGAAGTTTTAGGATCCATCTTTGGTTCCTTTGAGAAAATTCTTTGCCTTTATATTTTGAAATGAGATACTTAATCGGTGCATGGTCGGTAACCACTTCAAATTTCCGGCCATATAAATAAGGTCTAAAGTATGTTACGGAATACACAATAGCCAAAAATTCTTTGTCCGTTACACTATAGTTGTTTTCGGGATTATTGAGTGTTCTTGACACATAGCAAACCGGATGACCGTCTTGTGAAAGAACCGCTCCTATTGCATAATCACTTGCATCTGTTATGACAACAAATAATTTTTCATAATCAGGAAATTTTAATATTGGGTGAGATATTAACAACAATTTTAATTCTTCAAACGCTTGAATGTACTGAGGATCTTTAATATTTATTTTCGTATCTTTCTTTAAATATTTTATTAGAGGATATGCTATTTGAGCATAATCTTTTATGAATTTTCGGTAGTATCCTGTCATACCCAGAAAGCTTCTCAATTGCCTTTCCGTCTTAGGTAGTTCAACTTTCATTATGTCATTGATTTTATTAGGGTTTGGTTTTATCCCTTGATTTGTCAGTACATGTCCCAAAAATTCTGTCTCCCTATTCATAAAACTACACTTGTCAGCCTGGATTTTTAGATTATGTTCTTCCAATCGTTTAAATATTTTTTCTATTGATTTTAAATGTTCTTCTAAAGTGGTTGAAAACATTAATATGTCATCTAGGTAGACAACACAAATTTTATTTATGTACTCTCGCAATATTTCATTAATCAACCTCTGGAAAGTTGCAGGGGTATTTTTAAGCCCGAAGGGCATCCTAACAAATTCGTAGAGACCTAAAGGGGAAACAAAGGCTGTTTTTTCTCTGTCTTTTTCCGCGGCCAAAATTTGGTGGTAGCCCTTTGCTAAATCTAAAAAGCTAAAATATTGCGCTTTCCCCAACTTGTCCAATATATTTTCGATACTGGGAAGTGGGTACTTATCGTCCACAGTAATTTGGTTTAATTTTCTATAGTCTACTACTAGCCTATACTTCTGTATTCCTGAGTTATCTTTTGTTCAGGTTCACGTAAATAAAAATAAAAAAACAGTTCTTAGAAATCCATTTAAGAATTTATTCCAAAGAAACAATTTAGCAGCACAGCGTGGTTAGACAGCCAAGAGACAGAAGAAGGAAAAGACAGACCGGAACCTAGGACAAAGGCAGCCATATCCTATGTGTCAAGTGCATCGCCAGCCTTGCCACACTCAACATCTTTTTTTTGGGAATTACGATATAGGTGAAGAGTATTTGCTGTTACTTTTCCTAATTATGCCTTATCTCTCCATTTCGTCCAGTTGTCTTTTTATTTCTATTTCATGTTGTGGTGGATAACGAAATAATTTTGAATTTATTTGTTGTGTTGTTGTTGTTTTTATTTCATGTACTATACTTTTAGTGTTTGTTAATTGGTCCCCTTCTTTAAATATCAATGATTTGTTTTTTTCCAAAAGTTTTGCTATTCGCTCTTTTTCTTCTTTATTTAAATGGTTTAACTTTATATTACCTAAATCAGATTCTTCCAATAAGCTAACGTTTTCCTGAATTTTTTTATTCAAGAAAGGTATCATTGTATCGTTGTTCAGTATTATTTCTTGGTTTTTTATGTCGATATTTTTAACATTTTCTTCAATAAAATCCATGCCTATCAAAAAATCATACTTTTTGTCAAGTTGTATTTTTACCCATTTCATCCTAGCGTTATCTGGTTGCTCAAAATCTTCTGGACATTTTGTTTTTACTAATTCCTCTTCTTTTTTTACTTCCCCATCTATGGTATTAATTTATATTTTGTTTTCTCGTAATCCCTGGTAAATATTACTTTTAACATTTCTTGAATTTAACAAGCTAATCGTGGAACCTGTATCTATTAATGCCACATAAACATTACCATTAATAGTCACTGAAATATAGACTTTTTTGCTCTCCGAGGCTAATTGATAAAAAATTCATTACTTTCTAATTGATTATTTTCACCTGTATTCCCGGTATTTAAAGTATCCACCTCCATAGGTTCTGCTTGATTGTTATTTCTTGCCTGATTATTTTTGTTGCTATTTTGTCCGTTACGTACCTGGTTAATATTATTTTGTCTAGAGTTATTGCTGTTATGTCTATTATTTTGATTATAATTGTTTCTTTGTATTTGTCTTGTCTGATTACCAGTCTGTATTTGAGCCGAATTGTTATGATTTCCTATGTGATTTGTATTAGTATAGTCTCGTGGTCGGTTGTCATTACTGTGTACCTGATTTCTTCTTTCTTGTCTTACATTATTATTATATCTTCCATTATTAAAGACATAGTTTCGTGTTTGCCCGAGTAAAAATTATCGAAATCTACACGTAGTCCATAGTGGGTTTGTACGTTCGAAATTATTGTAAACGGTACCCGCATGACGTCTATACTAGGTTCGCATGATTTTTAATCCCTTGGAAGGGAAAGAAGCTGTTTTAAACCGGTGCGTGCTGTACCTAGTGCGGACTTGTGGCGAAAAATGAATGAGTTTATCGTCGATTCAAAATCCACAACAGCTTGCGTTTCAAATTATTCAGCAATCTGTACGGTTATCGACATCAATCAATTTTTTAATTGTACACAATGCATGTACGATGAACTAAAGGGTGACAATTTTAGAATATTATGTTAGGTACTGTGGGACAACACACAAACATTACAGTTCTCACCGGGTAGAATGTACGCGTGCTGGTACTAAAAGATCGTTTATTATTTTGCCTGTTGCCGAAGAAAATTTTATGGCGGGTTTTTTCCAAAATCTGTCTGGCGCCGATGGTTAAGTATTCCCTCTTCTCTCCCCCCAAATTTTGAACTATTTTACTTAGTTTCATTTGAATCTTCATCGAAGTGAGTGTGTTTCATTTTTCTGTGTTATTGATAGGTCCAAAGGTGCAAATAAAATTCATTTAGATCATCAAAATAATTTTACAATAGTGTGCCCAACATTTTTTTTCGTTGTTGTCAATGGGAGTGTCATGCATGAGTGAAACAGTTTGTATCAAGCGCACAAGGATTTAAAAAAGATATTGTCTACTTAATATTAATTTATGTCCCAATATTTAATTCTCGCTTTATCTCATTGATTATTTAGTTAATTAATTAAGTATTTTATTAAAAATAATTTTAATCATTGCGTATGTAGTAGACCTATTGGGGATGCGTACGTATCTCCGTAAAGAGTAAACAACCCAAATCCTGGAACTGCTATGGACGCATATATACCTGTATGGCAGGCTTAAAAACCTTAATTCTGGGACTGTTGTGAACGCGTGCATCCCAGCGTGGCAGACGTCAACTATTGTGTTACCGGTCCGCTACGGGCATTAGCGTATTGGTGGCTGACGTACTTTTCCGCTATGCAGCCCCGATGTGGATGCATGTAAACTTTTAAAAATTTAGGAGTACCAGACCTAGTGTAGATCTGTTCAAATTTATAGATTATTTTTACTTGGGTGGTTATCATTGTTGTATGCTTGATTTCTTCTCTCCTGTCGTAAGTTATTGTTATATCTTTCATTGCTAAAACTTGATTGAGGGTTGTTTTGTCTAAAATTTCTTCTATTCCACTTTAAATTGAAATGATCTTGACCTATGTATTTCTTTATTACTTTTCTAATTTCTTCCAAACTGAACTTATTATACAATTCTGCTGCTAATGCTCCCGCTGTTATTTCTTTGATTTTGAACACCAAAACACTGCTTAAATTAATTATAATTTCGGTTTGAAAGTCACTAAACATTGAGCATTCTGATATATCATCCATGAAACCTCTTATTTTATTACTTAATTCCTCCATAGTACATACCTGCATTATTTTTCCTTGGTTCTTGGACGGCTTGTACTGCAGCTTCAACTTTGCCTTGCACTCTTCCCACGATGTTGGAGGTGAGGTTTCCAAGAAGTTTTTCGCTGCTCCCAGTATCTTCTCGTTGTATATGATGTGGTATGCCTCTTCCGCTTGTTCTCCATAGTCCTGTAGTGTTCTTTCACCGCTGTTATAAAAGATGGTAGGGTTCCGCCTTTTCCTTCGAAGTTGGGCAAGTACCTCAGGTCCTTTTCTATTCTTCGTCTTAGGGTTTCTGGTTGCATTTGTCGACTTAGGATATCCGTCAGTACCGCCAGGCACTGCCTCATCAATAGATTGCCATTATCCTGCTGTTCCACTCCTCCGTTTTGGTACATCATTCTGTTCCTTTGTTCTCTTCTTGCCAGCTTCTTCAGTGGTCGTTTCTTCGCGGTTTAGTAAATTGCACTTTAAACCACTTCGTATCACACTTTATAAAAAAAGACTGGTTAAATTAGGGTTTCTTTTTCTGAAGCCCAGTCCGACTGCGCCAATTTTATTTTGGTACTTTTATTTTGTTATTTTTTTGCCTTTACTTTTACATCACTTTTTACAATTATGACATTACAACAATTTTCTTTTATATGGAAATTACAAAAATATTCCTTTCTTTTATTATTTAATGAACCGCTATTAACCCTTTACTTTTACATCACTTTCTTATAAAAAGGGTTTTACAACAATTTTCTGTTATATCAAAATTACAAAAATATTACTTCTTTTTTTAAACCATGTTGTTCCTTTACCGTGACTAGCAACCGACTTCACTCATTACCGACACCTCCTATCCGTCAAGTTCCCTATCTTTGCTTTTCTAAGCACATTTGAAAAGATTCTAATTCGTCGTACTGCATAATTATGATGCCATCTGATATTTTATTTCCTTTACCATTGGCTTTGGCTTGGTTTTAATTTTGTGGGTGTCCGGTAACGAGCATTTTCTACCACCTTGCATTTCCATGCCGTCTGCCTTCTCTTGGTCAGGTTGCATATCTATGTATATATGTAACTTGCGTGGGAGCGCAATGCAATAAACGCGCAGGTCGAGTGAGTTGCACAGAAACAGCAAAGCGAGGAAGGCCTCCGTTCGCGCTTCAGCCAACCAGATTTAAAAAGTTGTTTAAAATAAATTCGGGAGTGCCCCGAGGCATAATATAAAAGCGGAGTTTTATACATGACATTCGTATTATTACTTCTTCCAACTCCCTCCCATCCTTTGACTTCCACCTGAGTAAAGCGTCACCTAGGAGCAGCCTTGCAATCCCTCCTAGACGCTTTGCCCGACCCATTCCCTTCCCTAGTTAATTCTTACTTGTTTTAGTTTTAGTTTAATTTCTAGTTTTTAAGTTCTCTCCTTATGTAGCTTGTATTAAGCGCAAAAATAAATAAATAAATAAATAAATAAATAGGAGTAAAAAAAAAATGTTATTTAATTTTAGTTGATACATCCATTTAGAAATTTTCATCATTGTTGGAAGAGTCGCCAAAAGGAGCTTCGGTTCTTGATTATTACAAAAAAACTAAAATTTACTAGAAGTGCACAGACGGGATATTATTTCAATTATTGTTGAAGGCATTCACAAATATACCATAAAATTAAATTATCTCCAAAAGACTTTCCCCCTATTGTTGATGAAATACTAGAGATATTTTCAAGTGAGCCAAAGGTTAAAATCACATTTTTATATTTTATTGTTTCGAATTAACAAAAAATTATTACTTTTAAGGAATATTACTTCATAAAAAGAGGAGGTAACAAAAATCCTGATGGTAAACTATTTGACAAATATGTAAACACAACTGCTAAAAGAAGACTTTTAGCCACTTTAAATGAAAGTGTTTCAAATGATTCTGGTACAGAAAGTATCTCATTTGAATTGGAATCTTCAGTAGCTTTGGGTTTAAAAGGTGTTTTGGCAAAAGAATTTTCAAACTGCGAAGAGGTGAAGAATAACTGGCAGAAAACATTCAACTTACGCCAAAATGAAATTAGAATGCAAAAAACAAATGTTGAAATATTTAGAGTGGCCAGTATATTGCCATTCTAAGGCGCACGAATTGGTAGGAATAGTTGATGAAAAACTGTTTATTAAATACTAACAATTTTCTTATTTATTTAAGATTGACTTTAGCCTTTTGAACCCGGGAAAAGAACTCAATTTATTTAGCCGATGGGAACAATTTAAAAGCAAAATTTATAATTTTTATGCCATTAATATTCATGATAAAATAAGCAAGGAAACATTTGAACAATTAAAGGATTTGACTCATACGGGTACGTTAATGTTTATCGCTTACTCACTTATCATACTATTTATACCCTAAACTTTTTCAGATTCTAAGGATTATTTATTTGCACAATTATTGAACGCAGTAATTTTACCTTCCAAAAGGTACGAAGACATATATGGTCGAAAAAAACGAAAAATTACAATAAAGGAAGCGCAAGAAACTTTCATTTTATACCTTACAACAACCAACGACTTTGAGAATAAAATTCACGATCTACGAACGAAGTGATATAATAAAGGGTTAACTCTTCAACAATTAATCATTGTGGTAGGTTTCAGTCCATTTCATATAACAGATTTTTATGTATATTTATTTATATATTCAGTATTGATTTATGCTTTAAAATTTTCCATGTTTTGAATTTAAAGTATCCTGATGCTTGTTATGATCCTTGGCTTTTTATTCAGAAGTACTTTTTTAATATATACACAAAATATGACGAAAAAGCAGTTAGCGTTCCATCCCTCATAAATTATCTTGAACGAAATTAAAAACTAATAAATATGTTTTCTTGTTTTAAATGCTCCGAATCTTTTGGGTTTGCTAATGCTTAAATAGATCACTTAAAATTTACTCACTTTATTACATCAAGTGAAACTTTGATTTGTAATCAACAAAACTGTAAACAATTATTTTCAAATTATAAAGCATATAAAGCTCATTTAAATCGTATTCATTGTAACGATAAATCTGATAATGTTGTTACAAAAGCAAACACAATGCCCTCACATTCTATAATAAACGAAGATATTTCTGAGAACAATCTAGTAGAATTGGAAAACACAACTGAAGATTTCTTTGAAGCGCAAAAGAAACTTAAAAATAAAATATTACAATTCCTGTTGATATTATATTCTGAAACAATAATGCTTCGAAAAGAAGTCTCTGCGATACAAAATCTTGTAAAAGATATATTTTCTAATGTTGGACATTCCTCAGATATTATATTAAGTCACAACGACAATTATAGAAAAACGGAATTGCATTCAATGCTTGAATTTTGTAAAAATCCTTTTGAGAATATGAATACTGTTGCGTAGCGGTATCGATTAAAATCGATAATCGTAAAATCGATACCGCTTGGCAAAAAAACCCCCTTAGCCGGCAGTTGGGTGGCCGGAAATACAACACGGGCGGCCGCTCCGCTTTCGGCTGGCCCCGTGCAAAAATGTGCAATGCCAGCGGGATCAACCGCTGAGCCGATAGATGCGCATGTGGGCGCAAGGCGAAAAACGCGCACTCAGCGCGTCTGCCAAAAAGTTCCGACCGGGAACCTTAAGTTCTCGGCGACGAAGTGGGCAGTTGCAAAAAGACAGTTGTTGAAGAAAGATCGTGAAGCGAGGAAGTCCCTCGAACTGTCGCCCGTCCTTCCGCGTTATATAAAATTATTTAGAATTATTAAAATAAATTCGGGAGTGCCCCGAAAGTAAACCTAAGCGGAGTGTAGTTTATTATTTTACGTATATATATTATATATATATATACGTATTTTGTTATTAATATATAACAATACTGAACACAAATTTAAGAAATATTTAAAAGATAACGACTTATATGAATATCCAATAGCCTATGAAATTAATAATCAAATAAGTATTCAGGTTATTCGTGGAAATCCAACACTTGATGAAAAAATTTTCAATGTTTATGTAATGCCAACTAAATTTCAAATTCGAACATTTTTTCAGTTACCAGGGCTGTTGGAAGCAACACTCTTAAATATGGAAACTTTACTTTCGAAAACCGGTATGAGAAATTTAATTAATGGCGAACTATTTCAATCAAAAACTGAACAATTTTCGGAGAAAGTGGTTATGCCAATGTTTTTGTTTTTTGATGACTACAATATGAATAATTCTTTAGGTAGTCATCCAAATTCCATATTTGCATGCTATTATAGTTTTCCAACCGTATCTCAACACTTAATAATAGTTAATAATAGTTAGGTAACGGGGGAGGCGACTGCCTCAAGCGCTCAGACCACGGTCCATTGCACTCATCCCCAGCCCTATCCGAACTTTTTAGTCGTCTTGACGAAACTAAGAACATCAGATAGGGATTGAGAATTGAAGTCCTCCATTCTCATTACATCAGCGCCAAACGCCGTCATGCGTGCACGGGAGAAGGCCGGACAGTTACAGAGGAAGTGCTCCGTGCTGTCCTCGTCCTCCCCACACGAAGGACACGTTGAGTCGCCAATGATCCCTAGGGTATTCATATGCTTACCGCATGTGTTATGTCCCGTAACCGTCCCTACCAGCGTTCTGCAATCCATCTTACCTAGGTTAAGTAGGAGTTTTGCAGTGTTACTGTCCGGCCGGCTAATGAACCATTTGGTGAATTTACAGGTTCATATACTGGACCATCTTTGACCATGTATTGAATCCATGGATCTAGTTATCCAGGTTTTCAACACTGTGGGGCTAACACCAATGATGGGCTCCGGTCCCATAGGGGGACAGTTTGCGCCCTTCTTCGCTAAAGCGTCAGAGGCCCCATTACCATCGATTCCCTGGTGACCGGGGACCCATATAAGATGGACCTGGTTGTGCTTGACAGCAGAGTTAAGTCTTTTCTTACATTCTTGGACAATCCTTGACCTGGTGGTAGGGTTAAGTAGGGTGGCAAGAGCCGCCTTACTGTCGCTGCAGATGCCAATCCTTTTACTCTTCCACCCATGGGCAATTATCCAGTTAGCCACTTCAAGAATGGCAAACACTTCGGCTTGAAAAATCGTTGCGGTTGTACCGATTGATATACTGTATTTGACTGTTTCGTTCAAATACCATCCAGCGCCCGTACCTGTTAAGGTTTTCGATCCGTCTGTATAGAAGACGTCAGTTAATCCATTCAGCAAAGTGTTGGGATCATCCCATTTTTCCTTTGCCGAAAGATTTATCTGAAATCTTCTTCCCAACATGGTAATATGCGTTATATCGTCCGTCGCCATGTTAAGAGGAGCGCCATGCTCTTCTAGCCTTCGGGATAAGACGCCATATCCGATAGCATGTTCATCATGCCATATTCCACACTTTCTTAGTCGACATATAGCTTTCATTGCCTCTTCCTGGACTGCAAGGTCTAGAGGCGGCAAATTCAGCATTGCGTTGAGGGCCGCACTAGGGGTCGAGCTAAGTTCTCCCGTTATCCCTATGCAGACCTCCCTCTGTACTCTGTTGAGAATAGAACCAGAAGGCATTCAATGCTCGAGATGCTTTGTGTTCGACATGAGCCTTCCAAGTCAGTTTACAAAGTTTTCAAAGTTGGGAGCTTAAGGTTAACGAGTTTCCTTTTCCTAGTAAACAACACAAGCGTTGTTTTCAAAGGATTCACTGATAAGCCTTGTCTCTCGCACCAGTTCTGGATTTTGTCTAGGGTTTTCTGCATCTTACTGCAGACAACCCTAAGCGAGTCACCACAAACAAGTGCACGTTAGCTAATGTAAAAACAAGCAATATTAAAAATTTTGGCAACGATTTATGTTTGCAATATATTATAAAACAATTAAAATTTCTTGAAGAAACTGGACTAGAAATATCTTTGCCGCATAAAACTATTCATATTTACTTTATGGTTGGTTTAATTTTAGGGGATAATCTGGGTCTAAATGGTTTTAGGATATACAAAGTCTTGTAACTCAAAACGATTTTGTAGAGTTTGCTCAAGGGAACGAAAGCAAATGCGAATTGATTGGAAGGAATATTCTAATTACTTAAGAAATAAATCGAATTATAACGAAGATCTCTTAAAAAAATATTACAAAGAAACCGGAGTTAAAGAAAGATGTGTGTTTAACGAGCTATTATATTATCATGTTACTGAAAACATTTCATTTAATTTAATGTTCGATTTCTTTGAAGGGATTTGTATTTATGATATTTGCAACGTTTTTGTCCGTCAACAGGCTGGAGGATGCGAGACGGTTTGTTGGGCTTAGCAGTTGGCTGCCCTTAATGGGACCGACACTCACTCTCCGTTAGAGCATCGTGCCGGTTACACCGTTTAATAAAGTCTCATTTTTAATAAATAAGGAGGTTTTTATGCCTAACAGCTTTTCCTCCTTGAAAAAAAACCCTTGAATGTGTTTTATTAGTAGTGGACGACAGTAAAAAGAACTGGCGAAAGAAGTTGAAACATGGTCCTTCGAGCCGGATAAAGTGACATTTTGTTTGTCCGGTAGTAGCCGGAAAGTTAATTCAGCTGGATTTTTGTGAATTCGATTGGATTTGATTTGCGCGAAAGAATACGTGTGGGGTTTGACTGAATTTTGAATTTTGGCATTCTTGAGTGAATTTTGTAGAGCAATGGCTCCAACCCTAACAGAGCGGTGTTATGTAACGGATATCGGCATAATTAGCCGATATTAGAATTAAAAGATTTTATTTAAAATTAAAATATTTCATGATGCTGAGTGCTTCACACTTCAGCAAAAATGTACCCTTTGTGCATTTTCAAGTACGGTCGAAAAGAATGTGCCCTTACGCATTTTTCGTAAGTGCATCGCCCCGCGGTAAATTGACACTTAGCGCATGGGTGACGACCTCATTATTAGAAGTGCTCGATAATCGAAGAAAATGCGATCATAGCACACGCGCAACAATGAAACCATTGTCGCCGCATAAAAAGATGCTTGATCGGATTTTCTTCAAGCGGTCACCCACGCCGGAAACCGAGCTTCCCTGCGATCGGGAATTCGAGCGATATTTGAGTCCGAAGAATCTTTCAACCGCGATCGGTCGACTTTAGCCTAGCCGCGAGTTTATAGCAAAGTAAAAATATAGAGTTCGGAGCGGGTTTTTCATAAGCCAAACCGTGATCAATCGTGAGAGTTCGATGTTAAGTTCTATTAGTGGTTTATTTGATAGAAGGGAAATCTAATCGGTACGGGTAAAAGGTTGTGACATATGTACTAATTAGCAGTTTTGTGTGTGTTTCGTGCTGGTGAAATAAAATAAAACAAATACACAGTCAACAAGTGTTATTCCTTAAACCCGAACTGGAATCCTAACGAACTCTGATCACCGCATTCGGCCACCAAGTTCGCCAGACAGGTACCCGCAATTAAAGTTGCAAACCCGTCGAGTGTTACAATAACGAAATTTATTGTTGCAACACGCTGGGGTGTAATACCCTGAATACAACAATTGGCGCAGCCGGTAGGATCAGGGAAGCCTGGTTTTCATAGTCACGAAAACCATAAGAGCTCGAAAAACCTTGATCCTGCGAACCAAGGGCTTTGCGAAGCCCCAACGCTCAAGGGTAAACAACTTTAGTTGCCTCTGCTCCAGGCGAGCAAGCAATTACCCCGCTACAGGGAGAACAACTGTAGTCGCCGCTGTTCCAGGTGAACAAGCGATCTCCCGCCTCCAACTAAAGAGTGCAAAATAGCACCGTCGAGGGATAAAACCAGGAACCCGATCGAGCCATTGAATGTCCGACGAGGAACATCCTGAGTACCCCCAAGGAGAGGAGACCACATCGCAGCCACCGAGGGAAAACGCCCCATCAGAAGAACAGCAGGCATCGAGGGACATCAACACATCACCCCAACCAGGAACATCGAGGGAAAACATTGACTCATCGACTCCACAGCATCCAGCGAGGGACCACTCCACAACACAGCGAGGGATCCCCACAGCCACCGACTCATCAGCACCTGAAGGAATCCGACTACGCAGCGGAAGCATCTTATCCAGGCCCACTGAAGAGTTAACTGTAAGTCTAAAAAATTATTTAAGTAGATTAGAGGAAAAAACGCGAGTATCAGGGGGAATCTCTGTGAAACAGTGCGAAGAACTCGAGAAAAAACTTAAACAAACTCGAGAACAGAGAGAAGCACGAATCAAAAACCTAAAAGAAAGCACAGAAAGATTCCGCGAAACCCTACTCAATTTTGAGGGATACTCACGTTCTTTCCAAAGACTCGAGGTAGAACCCGAGCAAGAAATAGAGAATAAGAGTGATTTAAATCTAAGTGAAAAAAGTGAAAATAGTGTTAGTAATAAGGAGCCGACAGCGGCTGAAATAGTGATCGATTGGCTGAGCGCGTCAATTGCAAGCTCGGACCCATCTGATAGTTTTACCGGTTCACCGCGGAAAAATTTAAATAATTAATTCGGAAATTCGGTAAACCAAAGATCTGACCAAAAACCGGGAGAAATGGCAGATCACGTGAAAATTTATAAGTTAGTGCAAACAGTGCCGATTTTTTCGGGAACGCCCGGTCCGGAGCTGGCAAAACAGCTCCAGAAATTTTTGGGTAACTGCAGACAGGTACGAGAATGTCTGACAGAGGAGGAAAAAACCTTCACTACCCGCCTATTGATAAATCGTTTAGAGGGAACCGCGTATGAAATATTCGCGACGGAACCCCCGACCTCCTACGAAAATTTCGAGGAGCGCCTAAACAGAGCGTTCCTCCCTAGGGAGACGTACCAAGAATTAGTAAATAACTTAAATTCTTGCCGACAAATCCCTATGGAAACGCTCTATGCCTACACGATCAGGCTAAAACGGCTTCTAAATCAATGCAGGGAAGCCGCCTCTAAAAAATTTGATGCAGCTTATGCTGTAGCAATTAATGCCCAGCTAGAAGAACTGGCTATGGGAACATTACGCAGAGGTGTTGCGAATCCTTTACTCTCACAGTATTTACTCACAATCAGTGAAGCTACTGCAGAGCAATTAATTGAGAAGGCCCTTGACATGGAACGACTCCAGCAAAGTGTCCCTCACTTGCATCCTTATGCTACGCAAAATACTACCGCCTTGGTAAATAATCCCCAAGGTGCGATAATCAGTGTACTAGGTACACTGCCAAATGCGCAGCCTCAAGTAGCTGCCCCGGTCCAAGCAGCGGTAATACCAACCCCTGCACCGGACCCTTCAACATCTGACCCTACTCAGGCAGCATTAGCTAAGATGACCTGCAGTTATTGTAATAAAAAAGGTCATACTTACGCTAATTGCCTCAAGCGGCAAAATACACCGTACTGCAATAACTGCAAAATGTACGGGCACGACGAGCGAAAATGCCGCAAGGCGCAAAATCAAAACAATCGCTCGCATAATTATAACCCAAGGGGCCCCAACCGAAACAGCGGAGCCCCAGCGCCGCCAGCCAATGTACAAACAAATCGTACAGGCGACCGCGCGCAGAACGAGTCACAGAACTCGAACAATCGACGCGCGTATAATGTTACTCAGGCGTGCGGATTTTGTGCCCGCCGTGGGCACGAAGAAAGTACATGCGTTCATCGTATAAACTGGGAAAAGAAAAACCAGGGAAACGATGCGCAGTCGAGTCCGCCACCCCCGGCTCGACAATAAATTCTAAAATAGAAATGGAGTCCATTCAGCAGCCCGAGCAATATATCCCAATTGTAAAAATCCCGCTAGATATCGGTCTTGAAAAAGAGACCCCTCTAGTAGTGGATACGGGCTCTGAAGTTACAATAATTAAAAGGAAAGCAATAAAACCCGAAGAGACCATCGATAAAAAAGACAGCTGTACTTTACAGACTGCTTTCGGGTCAGGAAAAACACTAGGAAGTTGTAAAGGGAACATTGTCCATAATTCAGAGACAAAAGAAACAAAAATTCCCTGCAAATTCCAAGTAGTTGAAAATATACCTGACCTATCTCACGATGGCCTACTTGGGAACGACGTGCTTTCTAAGCATTGTGACATTGAGGGACCGAATAAGCAGCTCAAATTTCCGCGTACGGAAATTAACACAGAGGAGTTCTCGTACCCAATTACGTACGACTCGGAACAAATCTGTGGTCCAGACGCAATCCGGCCAAGGGGGATAGGACCCGACGGGGTTAAATTATCCACCTGCCGAGTTGTAAAATCATCTGGAAACACCGAGGTTTCAGAGGAACCAAGGGCTAGCGAAACCACAATTCTAGCGAAAGCGCCATTGAACAGTGATATCGGGTGGCACACGATAGTTCTGATCAAACCATTGCGTGTACCTGCGCGATCACAGATGGTGGCTAGAATCCCCGTTGTGCTAACGGAAGAAAAACTCTGCTTGTCTCAGGAGATAAGCGACGGAGTTTTTTTAGCTAACAGCATAACGCCCGCTAGCAAGAGCGAAGCTTTAATAGGTCTACTCAACGTTAACAGTGCTGAAGCCGTCGTCAAAGAGATTAAATTACAATTAATCTCAGCAACGGATTATGACGTAATTTATATGCCGGATTTAGAGGAAGAAATAAAAGCAAGTGAAAATATAAATGAAACGCTTGCAGCCTCAAATCCGAGCTCAAAAAATAAAAATAAAAAGAAACGAAGCCGCGGATCTCGCAAAACGAGACCGAAGAGCTCTAAGGTAAGTAAAAAGAGCCCTGAACCTTGCGTATCAAGGCCAGAGAGCTCAAATAATTTAAATGAAGGTCAACGAGCCGAAAATATAAGACCAGAGAGCCAAACGTTGGAAAAAATTAACGGTGAAAAAACTTGTGAAATAAATTACTTAAAAAATCGAGCAGAAAACTCTGCTGAGAAAAATCGAAATGCCAGGTTAGAAGAAGAACTCAACCTGAGCCCTATTTTAAACGAATCCGAAAAGAAGGAAATTTTAAAATTATGCCAAGAGTATAATGACATTTTTCATCTAAAAGGTGATTATTTGACTTATACGAGCGCGATCACACACTCAATACAGATTGTGCAAGATCAAGCGCCAATTAATCAGAAAATGTATCGCTTACCTGAAAGACAACGGGAAGTGATAAACGAGCAATTAAAAGAAATGCTCGAAAATAATGTGGTCCAGAGGAGCAAAAGCCCCTGGAACTCACCCTTGTTAGTAGTCCCTAAAAAAGCGGGACCCGACGGAGAAAAAAGATGGAGAGTCGTAATAGACTTCCGAAAATTAAATGAAAAGACCATAGGAGATGCATTTCCACTCCCTCGGATCGAAGATATACTCGATCAATTAGGTCATTCGAGGTATTTCACTACGCTAGACTTAGCCAGTGGATACCATCAAGTGCTGGTCGAGCCAGAAGATCGACCGAAAACAGCATTTAGCACTAGCTACGGACACTATGAGTTTAAACGAATGCCGTTTGGACTCAAAGGAGCACCTGCCACTTTTCAACGTCTGATGAACTATGTTCTAACAGGCTTGCAGGGCTTAGAATGTTTCGTTTACCTAGATGACATTGTCATCTACGGAAAAAACTTGGAAGATCATAATTCTAAGTTGCGAAAAGTGTTCGATAGATTGAGAGAATACAATCTCAAACTACAACCGGAGAAGTGTCAATTCCTCCATAAGGAAGTGATTTATCTGGGACATAAATGTACCCAAGAAGGAGCTCTCCCAGATCCAAATAAGACGGAATGTGTGCAAAATTTTCCCACACCGAAAACCGTCAGACAAGTGCAGTCATTTTTAGGACTAGCCAATTATTATAGGAAATTCATTCCTAATTTTTCTAAAATAGCACGGCCATTAACGAATTTATTACGAAAAGATGTAAAATTCAAATGGACCGAAAAATGTCAAGAAGCATTTAATGAATTAAAAAATGCTCTAGTAACACCTCCACTTCTAATATTTCCAGATTTTAATGAACCGTTTAATCTGACGACGGACGCTAGTAATGAAGCGATAGGAGCAGTATTATCCCAGGGTAAAGTCGGGAAAGACAAGCCGATAGCTTTTGCTAGTCGAACCTTAAACAAAGCAGAAAAAAATTATTCCACTATAGAAAAGGAATTATTAGCTATTGTTTGGGCGACTAAAAATTTCAGATGCTATTTGCAAGGTCGAAAATTCACGATCTATACAGACCATCAGCCCCTAAAAGGAGTTTTCAAAGTAAAAGACCCGAATCATCGTTTGATGAGATTTCAAAATAAATTAGCTGAATTCGATTATAATATCGAATATAAACCCGGGAAATATAACACGAATGCAGACGCTTTAAGTCGCATTCCACAAGAAACTAATGAAAAAGACGAAAGCCAAACCTTAACGGTGAAGGCACAAATTCACGGCAAAGACTCTGAGACTGAGGAAACGGAGCCTAAAAATAATGCATTACATAAAGTAAATGCAGTAACAAGGGCCCAATCCAAAAAAGTCCAGGAAGAGGCAGAAATCGTGTTGGATAATTCTGAAACGAATACTGACTTAGAGCAAACAACAGAAGCTCCAGCCGAGGAAAAACAAGAGGTTGTGCTTCAAAATGAAACAAAATCAAGCCCCGAAATAATTTCGAGCCCCGAAATAATTTCGAGCCCCGAGGAAATCAAGATAATTTTGCGAGATTATCACGATTCCCCTTTCGGAGACCACCAGGGCGTGATCAAAACTTATAAAAGAATTAAGAAAAAATTTTGGTGGAAAAATATGCTTCGCGATATAAGAAAATATATCAAGCGATGCCCTAAATGCCAAAAATTAAAGGCCTCTCCACAAAATAAAATGCCAATGGTTATAACCGAAGTGGCAGAAAAACCTTTTGACAAGGTTTATCTGGACGTTGTAGGTCCATTAGAGGAGTCCACGTCAGGAAATAAATTTATTCTGACATTCCAGGACAACCTCACCAAATTCGTAGATTGGTACGCAATGCCTAATGCAGAAGCGACCACAGTAGCGCAAATATTTTGTGAAGAATTAGTCACACGCTACAGAATTCCTAAAGGAATCGTAACAGACCAAGGAACAAATTTCCTTAGCGATCTGTTTAAGCAAATTTGCAAATTACTTAAAATTAAAAAATTGCAAACCTCTGCTTATCATCCCCAATCAAACGGAGCATTGGAGAGAGCACACCGCCCGCTAATAGAATATTTGCGGACAGTGATTGACGATAATCCCAAATCATGGGATCAATATTTAAGAACTGCTGCTTTCGTATACAATAATAGTGTACACGAGGGTACTAAATTAACCCCAATGGATTGCCTCTACGGTTTTATAGCAGAAGTTCCATCGAATTTAAAAAGGGAACCAGAACCCTTGTATAATCATGAGAATTATTTCACTTGATTAGACACAAGCTCCAGAAAAATTACGCCACTGCGCGAAAAAATATTCTAGCGAGCAAAAATAAATCTAAAGAATACTATGATAGGAGTTCCAACCCCATTTCCTTCCACGTAGGAGACAAAGTACTCCTAAAGAGCGAAAACAGAAAACATAAGCTCTCGGAAATTTGGGTGGGCCCCTACTTAGTAACAGCAATAGTTTCACCGGTTAATACTGAAATTAAGATGGGCAAACGCCTTAAAGTAATTCATAATAAAAGGCTGAAAAAATACTTCGAATAAAAAAAAGTATTACAATTTAAATATATAACAATGATTATATAATTAAATTAAGGAATATAATTCTTGGGAATAACGATTGTAAATATTTTTTTTATGCAAAATACAATAAATTTAAATCACTATTTGACTAAAAACAGAATAATTTTTTTCACAGAAAATGATAAAATTACTAATTTGTGGATTGTTACTATGGGTTTCGGAAGTACAGGCTCAAGATCAAAAGCCATACGAAGTTAAAGAAATAAAGGGTTCAGGAATACTATTTGAAGAATTGGGAAATCTCATGATTTATCATGATACATGGAGCATATTTACTGAAGTAAATCTTGCCGAATTGGATAACCAGACTCGAATAGCTGAACGCGCTGAGCATTTGGTACACCAATTATGCGGAGAAGATGAAAATTACATCCGCGCATGTAGAGTTCATGAGATCCACATTCACTCATTAATAGAAAATTTAAAAAGGCGAACAATGGCAATTAAAGAGACAATACCCAAGGGAAGAATAACAAGATCATTATTCGATGGCATAGGAAATGCAATGCATTACTTATTCGGGACAATGGACAGCACAGATAGTGAAGATATCTATAGCAGGCTTAGTCAAATTGAAAATGACAGACAAGCCTTAATAGACCTAGAAAAAAGGCAGATTAGCGTGATTAAAACTACATTCGAAAAAATACAGAAACCATTTACATCGTTAATAGACAGGCAGAGAGAAATAACTAACAAAATTTATAAGATAGCAAATATTACAGATGAGAACACTCAACGAATAGAGAGACAGGAATTGGTCTTAGGGTTGCTGCTTCAGGTGGTGGAAATCGAATTTAGGCAACAAACTCTTCTAGACATAATCATGTCCAGTAAGAATGGCCAAATTCACCCATTGTGCGTTTCCCCAGCCGTATTGCTGGAAATATATCATAAAGCACACCCAAGTTGCCCTAAAGCTGCCGATTGTCTCACATTAATATATCAGACAGCAAAAATTAAAACGCATTTAATACAGAATAAATTAATAATAAAAATAACAATTCCGATTTTTAACAAGCCTGAAATGAAATTTCTTAAAGTTAACATCTTTCCTATCATCAGCGCTACGGGTCAAAATTTAATACCCGAAGTGAGTTATGAGTATATAGGAAGCCGTCCACAAACTCAGGAATTTTTGCTACTCTCAAAAGATGACGCAAAATTTTTGATAAAAATAACGCAAGGTATAAAAGAAAATACCTATGCGATAAAACTACGGAAACCTTTAATAAAGGCAACGCAGACAAAAGAATGTATTGTAAAGATACTATATAACCCCCTTGAGGAAATGTCAAATTGTCAACTAAAGATTCAAATACCACCAAAGAATCATGTAGCTAAATTAGCCACGCCTAACACTTGGTTGTACGCATTAAAAACACCACAGACAGTGCAAATAAATTGCAGGGATAAAATACTAACGTCCCGTATAACGAGTCAGGGGATTTTATCGATGAAGGAACCCTGCGACCTGCAAATTGGGAGCCAAATAATTCATTTCGAAAGAAATGAAATAGCTCCCATTAAAATAGTACAACCTGAGTACTTCCCTAGCATCAACGAAACCCAAGCAATACTAAAACAAATATTAAATAAAGCACCGGCAGAATTTATAAAAAATACACAGGAAATAAAATTCAATAAAATGGACACAGAAATGGAAACAAATTTTAAAGAAAATCTATATTCTTTAGAGGAAATAGAAAAAGAATTAGAGAAACGAAAATATCACCCGAAAAGTGACATTGCACATAAGTTAGCATCCTCCTCAATAGGCATTATCGGAGCAATCCTAATAATCCTAGCAGGAGCATGTCTAACGAAACTATTAATTGAATATATAAAAAATAAACCGCAATCACCCAAGAAAGAAAATCCAGAGAGGAGCAGAAATTACGAGTTGAATGATAAAAAACTGAGCGACCAAGCTCAGTACGCTACAGTTCAGCCAGCGAAGAAAGAAAAACGAATTGAAGAAAGCCCCAAACCACTGATTCGGAGTAAAACATTACCCCGAACAGTGCAGTTAGTGTAAAAAAAAAAAAAGGTAAAATAACCGGCCGAAAACTCTCGAGCAATTCGAAATCACGCATGTAAACAAACAAGTGCGGTACCGCCGGGCGGGACCTCTTAGCTTGCAATTTACGAGAGGTCATCAATTTGTAATATTACCCGTTTCAAAAAAAAAATTATAAAGAGAAAATTTTTGTAGAATCAGGTTATCTATGTAAAAATATGAAATTGATAAATTTAATACGAATAGAATTTATATTTCAAGTAGCAAAGTAACCATTATATATTAGAAATTAACAATTGTTAGCTGAAAAATTCAGATTAGCTAATGTGAAATTTTAAAAGAGATAATATATAGAAAATAATCAATCTTTAAGGAAATAATATTTGAATATCAATGAAAATTTACAGAAAAATTAAAATTCCTTCTTATATATCCTTATCAAACAATTTAGTCTAGTAAAAAATTAAAATAGTTATGCAAAAAAAAAAATTTTTTTTTTACTTTTATAAGAACACTATCAATATAACAAAACATCAAATTACAGTTATTATGTTATAAGAAGAAATATTTCAAAAACTACTAATACAAATTTATAATGTAGCGAAAACAATTAAAAATGTAAGAATACGTAAATTTAAAATGTATAAAATGAGAAAAACATTTTTGGTAAGAAACACATTTTTGTAAGAAATGTTGTAAAAACAACGATAATTGTATAAAAATGTAAACCGTAACCGATTGGGATGGAAAAACTCTTTACGATTGAATTAAATTATAGTAAATTATTCTTATTTTCAAACGATCGAAATTTTATTAGGTAATGAATTTTTTTTTTCGAACATTGTTTTAAATCGGATAAATTTTTTTTAATCAAATCGATTATAGTAGAATATTTTTTGAAAGTTTAACTTGTCACCCTGAGAATTATTCCTCTTCAAAGAATAATTCTTTTTTTTTCACAGGGGGAAGAAATGTTATGTAACGGATATCGGCATAATTAGCCGATATTAGAATTAAAAGATTTTATTTAAAATTAAAATATTTCATGATGCTGAGTGCTTCACACTTCAGCAAAAAAGTACCCTTTGTGCATTTTCAAGTACGGTCGAAAAGAATGTGCCCTTACGCATTTTTCGTAAGTGCATCGCCCCGCGGTAAATTGACACTTAGCGCATGGGTGACGACCTCATTATTAGAAGTGCTCGATAATCGAAGAAAATGCGATCATAGCACACGCGCAACAATGAAACCATTGTCGCCGCATAAAAAGATGCTTGATCGGATTTTCTTCAAGCGGTCACCCACGCCGGAAACCGAGCTTCCCTGCGATCGGGAATTCGAGCGATATTTGAGTCCGAAGAATCTTTCAACCGCGATCGGTCGACTTTAGCCTAGCCGCGAGTTTATAGCAAAGTAAAAATATAGAGTTCGGAGCGGGTTTTTCATAAGCCAAACCGTGATCAATCGTGAGAGTTCGATGTTAAGTTCTATTAGTGGTTTATTTGATAGAAGGGAAATTTAATCGGTACGGGTAAAAGGTTGTGCAAGTGACATATGTACTAATTAGCAGTTTTGTGTGTGTTTCGTGCTGGTGAAATAAAATAAAACAAATACACAGTCAACAAGTGTTATTCCTTAAACCCGAACTGGAATCCTAACGAACTCTGATCACCGCATTCGGCCACCAAGTTCGCCAGACAGATACCCGCAATTAAAGTTGCAAACCCGTCGAGTGTTACAATAACGAAATTTATTGTTGCAACACGCTGGGGTGTAATACCCTGAATACAACAGCGGCTTGGCGAAATTTCAAGTATATTGGAAGAAACCAGGAGCGACGACTTAACTAATATTCCTGCGGACGAAGTGGAAATTCGCCTGGAGGAACTGGAAAAACGCTGGACAAACTGTGAGGAGCTCTACTACAATATCTGCCAGAACTACCCCATGGTGCAGCGGCAACATCTCGAATTCTTTGCAGCCAAGCGATTTGATGACTCTAAGAAACGGTTTCGTGCTGCAAAATTGGCGTTGCGACGTTTGCTTCCGCCGACGGACAGTCAAATAGCATCATCAACTAGGCAAGAAATAAATATTGTAGGTGAGTCTCATTCCGATTCCTCTTTAACTTTATTAAAACGCCTGGAAGTTCCAACTTTTTCGGGTGAAAGAGCGCATTGGCTAACGTTTAAGAATTCATTTGAGTCAATGGTAGTTAAAAGTACTCTATCTAAGACTGATAAATTCAATTGTTTAAAGAATTGTTTGAAAGATAATGCTCAAAACATTATCAATGGATTGCCCGTGTGAAGTGAAAGCTTCGATCTGGCCTGGTCCGAGTTAATGGACCGCTTTGAGAATCCTCGCTTGCTGAAACAGGCTCATGTGGATTCTTTGTTGGTTGTCGCGCCGGTGGCGCGAGCTCATGATTATGTTGACTACGAACGTGTACTTAATGAAGTTCACGGTCATCTCATGTCCCTCAAAAGTCTTGGTGCAGACATTGAAGCATGGGATGAATTGATCTTGGGTATCGTCAGATCCAAATTTGATTGCGCTCTGCTAAATGAATGGGAAAGAGTAGTTTCTGTTAAGTTATTTGAGCCAACATACGGAGATTTAAAAAATTTGTTTGGAGTTTAACAGGAACTAAAGTAAATTTTAAAACTCCGTTAAAATCGACTACGATAAGGGAGAAGAGATTAGCAAGAGCTCATACGTCGACGGCCAAAATTTGTTGCCCAGAGTGTAAAAATGCTCATGCGCTAAGTAGTTGTCCAAAAATTAAGTTGTTTGAACCAAGTCAACGGTTTGAAGCTATCCGTAAACATCGAGTTTGTTTTAATTGTTTGTACCCCGGTCATTTTGCAAATTCGTGTCCGAGCAAAAAGTCGTGCTGTTGTATATACTGGGTAAGGATATATAAAGAGGGTTTTTATGGTTCGGAAAACATTTACGGGCGAGTGAATCTTCGTTTTCGTTTTTTCCTTGTTTATTGCGGGTCGGTTTGCAATAATTTCGCGTGTATTACATGTGTGGCGATATTAGAATATTCTTTTAGTTTCTTGGGTATTTTTTATGTTGGGAATTGCGGAAGGGTTTGTTGCATTATATTAATTTTTAATTTTTCCGGGAATTTGTGCATTTCCGTTACTATTTTTCGTGGTATCTGTCTTTGGGAAATTGTGTGATTTTGATGTTATTGTCTAGTAAGTGACTTTGTGTAGTTCCGGTTTTTACCGTTTGTGGTATTTGTGCTCTTTAATTATGTGTAAGTTTGCCTTTAAATAGGTCGGTTGAGAGTGAAACTTTTTTTTTTTTTCTTTTTCCTTAGGTAAGGGGGAGGCGAGACTGCCTCAAGCGCTCAGACCACGGTCCATTGCACTCAACCCCAGCCCTATCCAAACTTTTTAGTCCTCTTTACGAAACTAAGAACATCAGATAGGGATTGAGAATTGAAGTCCTCCATTCTCATTACATCAGCGCCGAACGCCGTCATGCGCGCTCGGGAGAAAGCCGGACAGTTACAGAGGAAGTGCTCCGTGCTGTCCTCGTCCTCCGCACACGAAGGACACGTTGGGTCGCTAATGATCCCTAGGGTATTCATATGCTTACCGCATGTGTTATGTCCCGTAACCGTCCCTACCAGCGTTCTGCAATCTATCTTACCTAAGTTAAGTAGGAGTTTAGCAGTGTTGCTGTCCGGCCGGCTAATGAACCATTTGGTGAATTTACATGTTGATATATTGGACCATCTTTGACCAAACTTTGTTAGTCTGTCTTGAATTTTTATCGCGGCAATTTTTTCGTGTGGAAGAGGAGAAGAAAAAAAAAGTAATAATATCGAGATGAGTTTTCTCAATATCTTAAGTCTTACCGGGGCGTCTCTTGAGCTCCGTTTTAGTTACAATATTACCGGGATCGTGGTGACCCATGTCCACTCGTCGTGGCGTAGGGTCTCCCGCCTGATGTGGCGAAGCCACCCGGACGCCCGTCCCGTCGCCGTTTGGGTGTCACCGTATGCCCAGGAGGGCTATTGGCCCTTGCAGTTGCAGCTGCCCGTCGGTGGGAGTCTGCGTTTTTTTGGGTGAGTACCAGTGGACGGAATGATTGATTCCGTTCTATTGTTTTATTTCTGTGCTATATGTTTAATAAAAAACAATTTTTTGTGTAGGCGGTCGGTGCAACCTAATAGGTCTGGCGACCTATCCGGGCCCTGAGATGTGGGAGGATGTCCCTGACCCTGACCCGGAGCCCTGGCGGATTGACGGACCCGATTGTGAGCTGTGGTCCGTCGACGACGGTGACGTTGGGGCCGATGATGTCACCGAAGAATTTGTCTTGGCTCGGCGCCAAGGTTGACGGCTTCTTTTTTTTTTTTGTGTCTTGTTTTTTTTTATAAAAAGTCAATAAATGGCCCTTCTTTTAAAAAAAAATCAAAAATGTTTTTTTTTGTCCTTAATTTTCCTATTATTTTTTCAGCTTGGGGCTGATTCTGCCCAAGGGGATCTGGGGTTATTTTATAACTATTGGATGTGTTTTTTTTTTGTTTTTGTGTTTTTTTTTTTTTTTTTGTGTTCAAACTACGTTAATTCGTCTTCCAGGTCGGGGCAGTGTTTGCCTGAGGGGGGGTTGTGTGGGTCCCTGATCTTCTTTTATTTCAGGGATATTTTGTGCTTCTGGTGCGGGGATTTTAGGGGAAAATTTTACTTTAACTATTTTGAATAAGATTGTTGCTATCGAGACTATAATTATAACGCCGGTTAGTCCTACTGAAGACAGGGCTAATTGGCGGTTTGTAGTTATTTTAGGGTGTGTGCTTAGCTCAGAAATTTCTTTTTCTAGGTCCTCTAGGGATTGAGTGCTGTATTTTAATATGTTGTTTATATCGTTTTGTATTTTTAATTTTTTTTTTTTTTTTTTTTTTTAGGTGGGGGGAGGCGACTGCCTCAAGCGCTCAGACCACGGTCCATTGCACTCAACCCCCGCCCTATCCAAACTTTTTAGTCCTCTTTACGAAACTAAGAACATCGGATAGGGATTGAGAATTGAAGTCCTCCATTCTCATTACATCAGCGCCGAACGCCGTCATGCGCGCTCGGGAGAAAGCCGGACAGTTACAGAGGAAGTGCTCCGTGCTGTCCTCGTCCTCCCCACACGAAGGACACGTTGGGTCGCTAATGATCCCTAGGGTATTCATATGCTTACCGCATGTGTTATGTCCCGTAACCGTCCCTACCAGCATTCTGCAATCTATCTTACCTAAGTTAAGTAGGAGTTTAGCAGTGTTGCTGTCCGGCCGGCTAATGAACCATTTGGTGAATTTACATGTTGATATATTGGACCATCTTTGACCATGTATTGAATCCATGGATCTAGTTATCCAGTTTTTCAACACTGTGGGGCTAACACCAATGATGGGCTCCGGTCCCATAGGGGGACAGTTCGCGCCTTCCTTCGCTAAAGCGTCAGAGGCCACATTACCATCGATTCCCTGGTGACCGGGGACCCATATAAGATGGACCTGGTTGTGCTTGGCAGCAGAGTTAAGTCTTTTCTTACATTCTTGGACAATTCTTGACCTGGTGGTAGGGTTAAGTAGAGTGACAAGAGCCGCCTTACTGTCGCTGCAGATGCCAATCCTTTTAGTCTTCCACCTATTGGCAATTATCCAGTTAGCCACTTCGAGAATGGCAAACACTTCGGCTTGAAAAACCGTTGCGGTTGTACCGAGTGATATGCTGTATTTGACTGCTTCGTTCAAATACCATCCAGCGCCCGTGCCTGTTAAGGTTTTCGATCCGTCTGTATAGAAGACGTCAGTTAATCCATTCAGCAAGGTGTTGGGATCGTCCCATTTTTCCTTTGCCGGAAGACTTATCTGAAATCTTCTTCCGAACATGGTAATATGCGTCATACCGTCTGTCGGCATATTAAGAGGAGCGACATGCTCTTCTAGCCTTCGGGTTAAGACGCCATGTCCAATAGCATGTTCATCATGCCATAGTCCACACTTTCTTAGTCGACATATAGCTTTCATTGCCTCTTCCTGGATTGCAAGGTCCAGGGGCCGCAAATTAAGCATTGCGTTGAGGGCCGCACTAGGGGTCGAGCTAAGTGCTCCCGTTATCCCTATGCAGACCTCCCTCTGTACTCTGTTGAGAATAGAACAGGTAGTTTTTAGCTCCGTTCTACTCCACCAGACCACTGACGCATATGTAATGATGGGTCTAATTATAGCTATGTACATCCAGTGCACAATAGCGGGTTTCAGACCCCATGTCTTCCCAAAAGCTCTTCTGCATTGCCAGAAGGCATTCAATGCTCGAGATGCTTTGTGTTCGACATGAGCCTTCCAAGTCAGTTTACTATCCAAAGTTACCCCTAGATATTTCACTTCTTTGGAGAGTTGAATGGTTACACCTTTCAGAATTGGGAGCCTAAGGTTAACGAGTTTCCTTTTCCTAGTAAACAACACAAGTGTTGTTTTCAAAGGATTCACTGATAAGCCTTGTCTCTCGCACCAGTTCTGGATCTTGTCTAGGGTTTTCTGCATCTTACTGCAGACAACACTAAGCGAGTCACCGCAAACAAGTGCACACACATCGTCAGCGTATGCCTGTATGTGTATATTTAGACTTTGTAGTTCGTCTAAAAGTGAGTCTACTAAGAAGCACCACAGTAGCGGTGAGAGTACTCCTCCTTGTGGGCAGCCCTTCTCTACCTTCATTACCGTATCGGTGCCGCATTCCGCGAAAAGTAGCCTCTGTGATAGCATAGAGTAAATCCATCTAATAAGCACGTTATCTACCCCATGCTCGGTGGCAGCATTACACATCGATGGGAACGCAGCATTATCGAAGGCCCCCTCAATGTCAACAAAAACCCCAAGAGCGTAGAGCCCCTCATCCGAAGCCCTTTCTATCTTTGTGACTAGATCGTGCAATGCGGACTCGCAGGATCTACCACTCCTATAGGCATGCTGGTGTTCATTAAGGGGACGCCTCCTCAACGTTTCACCTCTGATATGTTTTTCTACCAGCCGTTCCAGACATTTCAGCAGGAACGATGTCAAGCTGATTGGTCTGAAACTTTTTGCCAGAGCATAGTCTTCCCTGCCTGGTTTAGGAATGAAGACCACTCTGACCTTACGCCACGCAGTTGGTATGTAACCCCAGGTTAAACAGGCCCTAAATATCTTGTTTAGTGCTGAAACTAGGGGGTGACCTCCTGCTTTTAGCATAGCCGGATATATACCATCCAGACCTGGGGTCTTGTAGTTCTCGAAGGAGGACAAAGCGTATTCAATCTTCTCCTCCGTCACAACTTTGGATGCTATGTATCTGTCCCGTCTAGTGATGGTTACTCTTTCTGGAGACCCTACTAGACTCTGATTCGTTTGAATCTTATGACTGCCCGGAAAGTGGGTTTGAGCCAGGATCTCGAAAGCTTCCTGTTTGGAACCCGTGTATCCGCCGTCAGGTTTGCGGAGGGAGTTAAGTTTAGCAGTATTGTCTTTTTGAAAGACTTTATACAGCCTAGCTGATTCCCTCATGCCTGTCAATTCCTCACAATATCTTCTATAAGACGAGACCTTGGAAGTCCTTATCTCGTACTTATACTCGCGCTGCAGGGTTCGATAGGCTGTCCAGTCGTCTTCTTTTTGAGTTTTTAAAGCTCTATTTAGAAGCTTCCTGGTTTTCTTCCTAAGCCTAGAAAGATCATTGTTCCACCAGGGGACGCTTTTGCCACTTCGGCATTTCCTAACCGGACAAGCTTTCTCAAAAGAGTCTGTCAAGGTCCGACTCAGTTTCTGAGTCTCATCCTCAATGTCTTTGGTTGAGCGGAGCTTGGGTACATAGATTTCTTTCACCGAGAGAATCTGTTTGTACCTGTCCCAGTCAGTTTTCCTTGGATTACGTCCAGCCGGGATGAGTATATCATCAATGGCTATTCTGTAATTTAGGTATCTGTGGTCCGAGAGAGACTCCTCATCTAGGACTCGCCAGTTGGTAATGAAATTAGACATCCTCCTATTGGTGAGTGTCAGATCTATTACCTCCTGTCGCCTACTCGTGACAAAGGTTGGATCATTGCCCACATTGTTAACCACGAGATCATGCGACAGAACGAAGTCTAATAGTTTTACACCTCTAGGGTTGCATTTACTGCTGCCCCATATGGTGTGCTGTGCATTGGCATCACATCCAATCACCAGACCTAAATTATTAGATTCTGTGTATCTTACAATTTCCATAAGTTCACGGGGGGGAGGTGGACTGATGGATTCATAGGGTAAATAGGCTGAGACAATAATGGCCTCTTGCCTAGCCCCAGAAATCTTGTAGGATACTTTCACTGCTACGACGTCTTGACTGCAATATTGTCTTAACATCGTGGCTTCAATTGTGTTAGAAACGAACACGCACGCTCGCGGTCGTTCCGTTCTTTCGTAATGAAAGAGTTGCCCCCAGTTGATCATACCGAGACCACAGATACGTTTTCTGCATACCCATGGTTTCTGTATTAGTGCTATTTGGGGGACTGTCTGCAGTTTACTTAATCTTCCACTGAGAATAGCAGTGGCCGATTTACTGTGCTGCAGGTTTATTTGAGTGATATTCAAGTCAGTGGACATGGTATCGACTGCTCCGCATTTATTTTCTGGAAACATGAAATTTCACTCTTCCAAAACCTAAATGGGGACGAAGCCCGTAAACAGACTCCAGGACTTTTAGCGACTCCGTGTCCACGCCCAGCGCAAGAGTGGAGCCTTCCGGATCACCGGGGTTCTTCCTCTTGCTACTGAACGCACGAATACGCCAGTACTTAGTATCCAGTCCCGGGTTCTGGTTACGTAGCCGGGCAAAGATTTCACCAGGTGCCTTGCGTGGGCCCGGGATCCAAACTACTGCCCGAACCAGCTTTGGCATGTCGCTACCTCTTGTAGCAGAAAATTTTATGCCATCTAAAGCTGGAAATTTTGCCACATTTGAAAGCAGCCATTCGAGAGAGTGTTCATTCGTGCATTGAACTTTTAAGGTTCCGTCACGAAAGACCATTCCCTCAAACCTGGGCGCCTCTTTGGTTTCTCCCAGAAGCTTCTAAATGTGGTCTTCCACAAAGGTTACATGTCGTTGCGACATTTCTCTTTGTGGGTTGTCGGCTGCAATTACAGCAACAAGGGCTTGGGAAGCAGCCTCAGCGAAGCTTTTTCCCCCTGCCCCGGCCGCTGTCTTTGAACCCGACGGAGCCGCACCTTCTAACGACTCGGAACGAGGATCGGGTTTCCCCTTTGCCTCGTCCGGTGAGCAAATTTTTGGGAGACCGGTCTTAACGACTTTCCTCCGTTTATTTTTGCTCACGAGCTGCGTGGGCTTCTTGCTGGTAGTTCCAGCGCAGCTTCCACCAGTCGAGGTGGCCGGAGTGGACGAGTCCTCCTCCGACCTACCTCTCTTGGCGGCAGCTGGCACCGGAGTCGAGGAGCAAGTGATAGAGCCCTTGACAAAGTCGGCTTTCGCTTCCTTAGCCTTAGCTCTGTTCTCTTTGCTCCTCAGCCGTCGCAGCTGTCGTTTGGACAACCCCTCAGCTTTTTCGATAGTGGCTGAAGGGGGGTGTGTTGTGTGTGTTAGGAAAATATTGCGGTTGCTGAATTTTTAACGGGTGTATTTCCTCCATTTCGTAATGTATGATTTGCGATTGCACATCACAGGGCTTATTTATTGCTATTATTCCCTGTTTTTCTATTGTTATTGTAATGTGTTGCTCTTCGCATATAATTTGAATAACTATGGAATGTGCAACCGAGTAGAGCCAGGCGTTTGGGCGTTGTAGTCTTTTAAATATGTCCTGAAATGGAATCTGCGCTTGCAGCTCACAGGATGAGTCTTTGGTTACCGGGTCCAGAAGTAATTGCGTGATACAATTGTTTTCCGGAGACAGCTTTGATATTGGAATTTGAGGCTTAAGAACATAAGTTGTTTTATTAAGGCCTCTCGTGATTTTCCTTAAATATCTTGCTTCGTCGGTATCTAACAGGAGAAATTCCTGTGTTGAAAGCCTTGTGGCTAAGTACTTATAATTCATTACTGGGACCAATGATTTACTTAGTCTTGTGTGAATTGGGAAGCTGTGTATCACCTTCAAATTCATCGGTGGTAAATTTAGTATGGGGAGGCTTATTTTTATTATTAACTTATTTTGTAATATGTGCGTTTGTACTCTAGCGGTTTGATATATTAATGCTAGGCACTCGTCTGTCTGTGCACATTTTGTATGACTTTTTTGGTAGATGTTTAATAAATTTTCTGGGGAGATGCATAGCGGATGAATTTGATTATTTCTACTTGTCGTGATTATGTCGAGTAGGGCTTGTTGCCTGAGTTCGACTTCGATCACTTGGAAAAGGATTCCTAAAATTATGTCGTGCTGAATTTGCCTTTGCTTTGTTTCGTTAGCAGTGGCCACGATATGATTTATTTGTCGCGTTAAGTTTTGCTGATTTTCTACGATAGTTGATAACGGTTTTTGCACTTTTTCGAAAGTGGTCTTGAGAATACTTATCTGCTGTTTCTCTAGTTTGGCTAGCGCCTGTGTATCAGACTCTAGCTGATCTAAACGACTATGAATTTCGTTCTCGTTATTACTATCCATTGTGCCGAATAGGAAATGTAGTGCGTTCCCGACCCCGTCGAAAAGGGAACGGGTGGTTCGGTTTTTGCCCAGAGATTTCGGTATGGCTTCTGTTCTGCGTCTTAAATTAATTACTAGGGAGTGTACATGCTCCTTGTGTGCATGACACGGGTTGTAGCCTAGATTTGGTTTGTTACAAACCTGGCCTAATAAATTCTCCGCTTTTTCAGCTAAGTCAGTGTGTTGGTCTAGTTCTCCTATATCCAATTCGGTGAATATTGTCCACGTCCTGTGGTAGACCATTAACGTGCCGATGTCCTCGAACATGATGCCCGAGTTCATTAGTGGCGTAATCGTGTAGACCTCAGTAGCTGGATCTCCTCTTGCTACTCCCAGTACCAGACATGCGACACTTAGGGTCCACATTTTCTGGAAATGGGGTATATAATTATCAGTGAAATTGCCCAAAACTTTTACGTTCTCTTTAGTTTCTTTTCTTATATTAAAGGAAAAAAGAGAATCGAGGCGATTTTTTCACTGATTGAGGCAGAATTAATCGAAGTATGGCTTTAAGCGATTATTATGTACAATCTTCGTTCGCTTGCCAATTTTTAACTCTGTGTTCACTGATGAGGGGATTCCAGTTACTATGTAGGGTCCTATCCAGATTTCGGAGAGCTTATGTTTTTTATTTTCGCTCTTTAGGAGGACTTTTTCGCCTACGTGGAATGCTACTGGTCTTATATTTTTGTCATAATATTGTTTTGATTTCTGCTTACCAGCTAAGATATTTTTTCTTGGGGTAGCGTATGACTTTTGCAGCTTATATCGGAGCGTATGATAATAGCTCTCGTTATTATAAAGGGGTTCTGGTTCCCTTTTTAAATTTGATGGGACATCCGCCGTGAAACCGTATAAACAGTCCATGGGCGTGAGTTTTGTCCCTTCGTGCACACTATTGTTGTACACGAACGCTGCTGTGCGTAGGAATTGATCCCAGCCTTGGGAATTTTCGTCTACGAAGGTGCGTAAATATTCAATCAGGGGTCTATGTGCTCTTTCTAGTGCCCCGTTTGATTGTGGGTGATAGGCTGAAGTCTGTAATTTTTTCACTTTCAATAATTTACAGACCTGTTTGAACAGGTCGCTTAAGAAATTTGTTCCTTGATCTGTGACAATTTTCTTTGGAATGCGGTAGCGCGTGACGATTTCGTCGAAGAAAATTTGCGCTGTTGTTTCCGCTTCCGCGTTAGGTATCGCGTACCAGTCCACGAATTTTGTCAGGTTATCCTGGAACGTTAGGATGTATTTATTTCCTGACGTGGACTCTTCTAGTGGCCCTACAATATCAAGATAAACCTTGTCAAACGGCTGTTCGGCTATATCTGTGATAACCATGGGCATTTTATATTGGGGAGATGCCTTTAATTTCTGGCATTTCGGGCATTTTTTCACATACTGTTTTATATCTCGTAGCATGTGTTTCCATCGATACTTACGTTTAATTCTTTTGTAAGTTTTAATTACACCCTGGTGACCTCCGAAGCGTGAATCATGATAATCTTTTAAATTGATTTTAATTTCTTCGGGGTTCGAAATTAATTCAGGGGTTCCTGGCCGTGTCTCCGAGATTGGGGAATTTTCATTTTTCCCAATTTTTGAGGACTCGTGAGGGCCTTTGTGTTCGTTTGGAATTGATTCTTGGGAGAAGAATTCTGCTGGAATTATCTCCTCATTATCTTTTATGGCTCCTGGCCTTGAGTCCTGCCTGGGTATTACCTCTTGCGGCTTTTGTGCGACTTCTTGTTTATTACTCTGGGTGTTTCGTTTTTGCGCCCGAGTTACTGCGCTTATTTTTTTGACGGAGGTGTCTTTCTCCGTGTTTGGGTTCATTGAACTATGGATTTGAGCCGTTTCCGTGAAGGTTTGGCTATTTTTGTCGCAGTTTTCTTCCTGTGGAATGCGACTGAGTGCGTCTGCATTCGTATTATATTTTCCGGGTTTGTATTCGATTGTGTAATCGAATTTCGAAAGTTTGTGATGAAATCTCACTAAACGGGAAGTGGGGTCTTTTACCTTGAATGCCCTTTTCAGAGGTTTATGATCTGTATAGACCGTAAATTTTCTACCCTGAAGGTAGCACCTGAAATTCCGTGTCGCCCAGACAATAGCAAGTAACTCCTTTTCGATTGTGGAGTAATTGCGTTCGGCTTTATTCAGAGTGCGGCTGGCGTAAGCTATGCGCTGATCTTTCCCTACTTCTCCTTGGGAGAGGACAGCGCCTATAGCTTCATTGCTCGCATCTGTTGTTAAATTAAATGGTTTATCGAACTCCGGGTAAATAAGAAGTGGAGGAGAAATTAAGGAATTTTTAATACTCAAAAATGCTTCTTGGCATTTTTCAGTCCAATTAAACTTTACGTCCTTGCGGAGCAAGTTTGTTATTGGGCGTACAATTTTAGAAAAATTTGGTATAAATTTTCTATAGTCATTTGCAAGTCCTAAAAATGATTGGACTTGTCTTACCGTTCGGGGAACGGGAAAATTTTGTACGAAAGCCGTTTTACTGGGGTCGGGCAGTGCTCCTTCGCTGGAACATTTATGTCCCAGGTAGATTACCCTCTTTGCGGAGAAATTAGCATTTCTCCGGCTGCAATTTCAGGTTGTTTTCGCGTAACCTGGTGAAAACTTTGCGTAATTTACTGTTGTGGTCTTTTAGATTCTTACCGTAGATGACGATATCATCTAGGTAAACAAAATATTCAAGTCCCTGCAGGCCTGTTAGAACGTAATTCATTAGGCGCTGAAAAGTGGCAGGGGCTCCTTTTAATCCGAAGGGCAAACGTTTGAATTCGTAGTGCCCGTAATTAGTGCTGAACGCCGTTTTTGGGCGATCTTATGGCTCAACCAGTACTTGGTGATAACCGCTAGCGAGATCGAGGGTAGAAAAATACCTCGAGTGGCTTAATTGGTCCAGAATGTCTTCAATGCGAGGCAGAGAAAAAGCATCGCCGATAGTCTTTTCGTTTAATTTACGAAAATCCACGACTACTCTCCACTTTTTCTCACCGTTAGGTCACGGCTTTTTGGGGACTACGAGAAGAGGTGAGTTCCATGGACTCTTACTAGGTTGTACTATATCGCTCTCGAGCATTTCTTGTAGCTGCTCGTTTATTATGTTACGCTGTGTTTCAGGTAACCTGTACATCTTTTGATTTATAGGTGCTTGATCCTGCACTATTGGGATTAGGTGCGTGATAGCATCTGTATGCGTGAGGTAGTCACCTTTTAAGTGGAATATGTCGTTATATTCTCGGCATAGTTCCACAATTTCATTCTTTTCCATTTTGTTTAGAATTAGGCTCAGGTTGAGTTCTTCCTCTAACCTGGCTATGCGCTCTTTGGCGGCTAGATTAGTGTGTACGGTGTTTCCTGGCGATTTGTAATTATTATATACGCTCTCGGACCGTGTAACACTAGTTTTATTTATTATTTTATTATCTGCAATTATTTCTTCCTCGGCCAGGGCTGAATTCGCTGTGCCTCTTGGCTCTCGGGGTGTTTCCCATGCAGTCTCTTTTGGCTTTTGGGTATTTTCTTTGGGATACAATGGGACTAATGTGTAATCATTCACCGGGGCCAGTTATAAATCAAGGGCGGTGAGCGCTACTTTCGAGTCCTTTGTCTTGAGAATCCCAACCAGAACTTCTTCTTTTTTATTAGAGGAAATTATACCGTTTGCCAAGAAGACTCCATCGCCTATCTCTTGAGATAGACAGAGCATTTCTTCTGGCAGTTTGAGTGGAACTCTAGCCACCACCTGTGATCTCGCAGGTACGCATATGGGCTTGATCAGGGCCACGCTATGCCGCCTGATTTGTAAGATCGTGGATGTTTTTGCTAGATTTTCCTTCTCGTCCCCCTTTGGCTTATCTTTAGCCAAACATCCCTCATCATATGATGGTTCGAGAACATGGCAAGTGGAAAGCTTAACCCGTTCGGGTTCCATCTCTTTTGCCTGATTCTCGTTTTCGAATGTTTTTTGGGAGCTATTTTTCTCGGTCTCGAGAAAAATTGGGTACGTGAATTCCTCTAAATTAGTTTCCGTGCGAGGAAACCGAAGTTCTTGATTTGGGCCCTCAACATTACAGTTTTGGGCAAGAAAGTCGTTGCCTAATAGGCCGTCGTGGGAGAGGCCTGAAGTATTTTCTATTACCTGGAAAGTGCAGGGTGTTTTAATTACCTTGTGTTCATTTGATTTTGTAACAAGGTTTCCCTGACAGCTTCCCAGAGTGTATCCCGTGCCAAAAGGAGTTTGCAGGGTAAGAATCTTCTCGGCGTTTATTAGCTCGGAAGATTTCAAAGCTTGTTTTTTAATTAAGCTTATCTCAGCGCCCGTGTCCACCACTAGTTGAGTCTTTTCTTTAAGACCAAAGTCTAGGGGGAGGTGTACTACAGGAGTACTTGGTTTGGGCGGCTGAGAGTACCCTGATTTTTTAATATTTGTATTTACTGTCGAGCCGGGGATTTCGGGCCCGACTCGCTGTCGTTCCCCGATTTCCGGCTTTGATATTTCTGCTTCTGTTGGCACACTTTCTCTTCGTGCCCGCGGCGGCCGCACCATTCGCAATTTACTTGCACATTATAAACGCGGCGATTCCTGTCATTATTTTCGGAAGTAGCCGGTTGTGCGTATCTGCGTGGTGGGCCATTGCCGCTACGACATGTTTTAATGTCGTGCCCCAGTTTGTTGCATTTTGCACAAACTGGAGTATTTTTTCTTTTATAACACTCATCGTAAGTGTGTCCGCGTTTGGAACAAAAGCTGCACGTAATGTTGGCGGGGAGCTTAGATGCTCTACCGGCGCCTGGATTACTTACATTCGGTAACGACTTGTTCGCGGAGTTGCCTATTGGAGGCTGCGCGTACATTTGCACCTGGCCGGCGGCTGCGGGAGGGTACCCAAATACCGCATTTGAGTACGCAGCTGCCGCGGTGGCATCAATCGAGTATCCTCGGGGGTCACTGCAACTCGGGGGTACTGGAAGGTGTGTGTTACCCGAGATAACTTGTTGAGGGGGCACGAAGGTACTGCTGGGTAAATGGAAGGCTCCTTCCTGGAGTTTCTCCATGTCCAGCGCCTTCTTAGCCAACTCCTCTAGGTCAGGCTCATTTAATGTCAGTAGATACTGACACAGGTAAGGGCTTAGTGCGCCATTTCGCAGAGTATTTTTCGCGAAGTCTTCTAGCTGACAATTTACACAGGCTGCTGCTGCAGCTCCATATTTTGCTTCAGCCGCTTCTTTGCATTGCGACAGAGCTTTTCGAATGCGCGAGATGAACCGTGTAAGGTCCTCGTACGGTGTTTGGCGCATGGCGATTAATTTGTTCACTAATTCCTGGTGAGACTCTCGGGGTAGGAACGCTGCGTTTAATTTGTCTTCAATTTCTTTGAAGGTAGCTGGTTCTTCTGTGGACAAGAGCTGGTATGCCTCGCCCCGGAGCCTCGTCGGAATCATTTTAATGAAAATTGGCTTATCACTGTCTGACAGACATTCCAAGCATCGTCTGCAGCAGCCCAAAAATGCCTGGAGTTCATTGCTCAGGTTAGGCCCTGGCTCTCCAGAAAAAATTGGCACTATCTGAGTCAAATTCCGGGTGACTTCAGTATAGTTGGCCATATTCACTATGTTTTTCGGGAAATTGGGTGTACTAGGAACTTGTGAATCTTCTAATTCGCCCGATTGGTCTGAGCTGGAAAAAGACGCGCTCAACCAATTTAACAACGTCGCGGTAGCCGAAGATTCACTCTCACTTTCACTGCTTAAATCTAATTCGCGACTTAATTCGGGCTCGGACTTACTTTGCCCTTTATCTAATGAAGAGCACGAAAATCCCTTAAAATCCCTTAAGGATTCTTGGAATCTCTCTGTATCTTCTTTAAATTGTTCAATCTCAGCTTGTCTTAATTCTCCTGTGAGGTGAATTTGCTTGCTCAGCTCTTCAATTTGGAAGATCGAGATTCCACCGGAATTTCGTGCTTTTTCTAATAAACTACTTAAGTGTTTTTTAAGACTTACGGCTACTTTTCCTGATGTCGCTGCTCCGCGGGGGATGATCGTCCCGCTTCTTAGTTTTATGCCCTGCTGTGGGTGGGGTGTTGAGGTGCTGGGTGTGTCCCTTGATGTCCTAGGCTGTGGTCTAGGCGTTGATGCTCGCTGTGCTGGGGCGTTGAGTTGCTCCCTCGGCGGCTGTGATGTTGGAGAGTCGTCTGCCGAATTTGGTCCGTCTTCCTTCGGATGTCCGGTGGGTTCCTGATCTGGCATCCACGTCTTGTTGGCTAAGTGTTGATTTTGGGGAACTTCCACACTGGTGTCTTTTGGTGCACTAAAGCAGGTACTTGCGTGCTCGCCTGGAGCAGAGGCAATTAAAGTTGAGTACCTTTTGTGTCCGGGTAATTGCTTGCTCGCCTGGAGCAGAGGCAACTATAGATGTTTACCCGGGAGCGTTGGGGCTCGTTGCTCGTTGAAAAGTGTGCGCCTGAAGCTAGCTGCTGCTTCAGGTTAAGCGTAAGAACTTTTTACGCTGCACTTAAGCAACTTTTGAACCCTTGTTCGTGGATTAAGGCTTTTCAAGCTCTTACAGTTTTTAGTAACTGTTAAAAACCAGGCTTCCTTAATCCTACCGGCTGCGCCAAATTGTTGAATATACTGGGTAAGGATATATAACAATTGAGAATTATCCCCTTGGAGATGGGGACTAATTCTCTTTATGTTGATGCTCCTTGGGTGAACCGCGTAAATCAAACACACGATCACTTTTTGATTTTTTATTGTAATACACCTTAGGCTATTCCGACTTATTGCGGACTCGCGACCCCCGGTTCTGCTAGAGTACTTTCCGGCGGGACTTAAGTATTTTTAACCGACTTGAGCACTTTGTTGTGACTTGGGCTCCCGTGTCTCGGATTCTAACTTCAACTTGAACTCAACTATGACCGCGATTGTCGGGACTCGGACTCAACTTAAGACTTTTACCGTAACTCAACAACTACCATACAACTGTGCTATCACTCTCAGACTGTCAGCCTGCCGGGACTCGGACTGATCGGGTACTTATATTACCTCGATCAGCTATTGGAACTTTCCAACGTTCCAGAGTCCCGAAAGTGCGCGTCGCCACTTTTGTAACGCACATGTTGCATTTCATCATAAATTGCCGGTCAAGTGTCTAGGGTCGACGTACGCGCGGGCGGTCGCCCCAGCATGCGCTTGGGTCGATGCGCTCGCGGGTGGTCGACGCAGCATAAATCGAGGGGTCGCATTATTGGTTCTGCGACTTTCGATTATTGTGAAATGCCTCAAATTTCAGACATGTTGTGTCTTGAAATTTGAAGGGCACTTCACCCGACAATGTATGTGATGCAATTCTTAGAATATGTCCAAAATCTAGATGAGATTTTGGTCTTGAAATTTGAAGGGTATTTCACCCTGATAATTTATGTAATTCATCATGTCCAAAATCTGGATGAGATTTTGGTACATAACAGTGCGCTCAATGTCATAAAGGACATAATTCGTTGTTACATTTTCCACAAAAACGGAAATATAAAGCAGATGATTCTTCTAAGGAAAAGATAAATACGCAAGATGCTCCGACTACTAGAAGAGAAACTACGTCGCACGTAACACAATCCAATACATCGTGCGATGTTATATTGGCTACTGCGAAAATTCAGACGGTCGAGAAGTAATTTTTCGGGCATTAATTGATCAAGTCTCGGAATCTAAATTTATTTTGGAAAGAGCAGTTCGATTGTTAAAAGCGAAACATAAACCCGCAAACGTGCTTGTTTTAGGCATTCGTGGAAAAGAATATGAGTAGGTTAATAAAACGGTCTTACTCAGTATTCGCGGATTGAGTTCACATTCCCCAGAAGTAAAAATTAAAGCATTGGTGATTAAGAATGTTGCGTTTATCAAGCCGCGTGTTAGAATCGACATAAATCGTCTAAATCATTTAACGAATTTAGAGTTAGCGGGTGATGATCCTTTAGGAGGTCAACCAATTGATTTAATTCTAGGTGTAGAAATATTTAGCTTAATTCTAAAGGGCGGTTTAGAATTGGTAAAGAAGATGAGCCTATTGCACAGGAAACAAGTCTTGGATGGATTTTGTCTGGTCGAATCACAAAATCAAGTTATATTCCAAGTGACATTGATTTTAAGCCATCGTTGCATGTAGCTTGTGTTGAAAGTCTTCATAAGACTTTGCGTGCCTTTTGGGAGGTTGAGAAAGTTCCCTCCACTTTAGTTTTATCTCCGGAAGAGCAAGAAGTCGAAGAGATTTTCAGAACTACCACTTACCGTCGCAATGATGGTCGTTATGTTGTTAAAATACCACTTAAGACCGATTTTCCAGATTTAGACGACTCGCGAAATATGGCATTCAAATGTTATCGAAAATTAGAGAAGCGATTGGAAAGTAATCCCGATACCGCAGAACTGTATCACAACTTTTTAGCTGAGTATAGAGATCTTGGGCATATGTCTACAGATGAATCATTTAAAGATAAACCAATATTACGTAATTTTCTTCCTCATCATCCTGTCTTTCGAGAATCAAGTTCTACAACCAAGATTCGGGTAGTATTTAATGCTTCTGCTCGTACTTCAAATGGAAATTCGCTAAAGGATTGTATGTATGTTGGACCTAAGTTACATCGTGAATTATTTGATGTTTTACTTCGCTGGCGTACCTTTGAATACGTATGTGTAGCCGATATTGAGCAAATATTCCGTCAAATTAGGATATCCTAAGAAGATACAGCACTTCAGTGTATTTTCTGGAGAACCCCAGAATTTGAGAATCCTCAAGTTTTCCGTTTGAACACAGTTACGTATGGTACTGCTGCTGCCCCGTATCTCTCAATGCGTGTCTTGAAACAATTAGATGAGGATAACCAAGAACGATTCCCCAGAGCGGCTGAAATTTTACGTCGTGATACCTACGTCGACGACATTCTTTTTGGCAGTGATTCTATAGAGTACTGTAAAGCATTACGAGACGAATTAATACAATTACTCAATTTAGGTGGGTTTCCTTTACGAAAATGGGAGGCAAATTGCGAAAACTTACTCTCCGACTTGTCCCCTGACTTGCGAGCAAATGAAACAGAAAAGGTTTTTGAAGAAAGTTCATCTACTAAAATCTTTGGAATTCAATGGCAAAATCACACTGATTCCCTTTTATTTAAAGTAAAATATAGCGAAACGGTTCCTGTAACCAAACGAATGATTATTTCATGTATTGCAAGCATTTTCGACCCGCTTGGCTGGATCTCACCATCCGTAATTACCGCCAAGATATTTTTACAGAAATTGTGGCGTGAATCGATAGAATGGGATGAAGAACTTTCCAAGTCTCTCTTAAAAGAGTGGTTGGTATTCTACGAGGATTTGAAAAATCTGTCTAAGATTTCTATACCTCGATGGTTAGGGACCACAACTCTTGAACGTAACTGGGAATTACATGGATTCGCAGACGCTTCTAGTCGGGCTTACGCGGCAGTTATTTATTTAAAATCTAAAAATATAAGGACTAAAATTATGTTACATGTATCTAAAACTCGTGTGGCTCCGGTGAAAGGAGTCACCATTCCTCGTTTAGAACTCAGTGCTATTCTACTTTTGGGAAAATTTATGGCCCGAGTTAGACATATTCTTCAAATGGATAATGGTCCGTGTTTTTGTTGGTCAGATTCTTCAATTGTTCTTGCATGGTTGGATTCTTGCCCTTCAAGATGGAAAATGTTTGTGGCAAATAGAGTTTGCCAAGTTCACGAACTCTTACCAGACAATAAATGGAAGTATGTTCCCACTGATCAGAACCCCGCTGATCTCGCATCTCGTGGAGTTGCAGCTAAAGATCTTAATTCCCATCATTTGTGGTGGCACGGACCTTCATGGCTTTCTGCAACAAGCGAAAGTTGGCCATCATTAGTAATCGGCAGAGCGATAGACGAAAGTTCTCTAGAAAAGAAAACAACGCCATCTACTGCTCAATTAAATAGACCAGATAGCCCAGAATCTCTGGCCGTTGAATTTTCATCAAGGAAGCGGTTATTATCGGTTACGGCGATGGCTAAGCGCTGTGTAGCTTTATTAAGAAAAGTAAGACCTATGCCTTCAAAATGTGCAGCGATTCAAGGAGCATCACAATATTGGATAAAATGTATTTGTTTCGTCGTCAGCTACCAGCAGTATCCTCGCCAGTATCGTCAATGCCACTTTAGGCATTACACTGTAGAAAATTTTCATTTATCAAAGTAAGCAACAAAAACTTAAATCAAAACATGCCATGAAAACCAAAATTGTTTTTTTTCCTGGCTTCACATTCGAAATCCGAGGAGTTCACATCGTTGTCGCTAAATAGAAATCTATTGAAATCTGTGAAAATAAACTAACTATTTGAAATCAAACCGAAATGTGTGTTTTCATTGTTGTCGCCTCAATATTTCCAACGCGAGCATATAAACATTATTTCGAAAAATTTTAGTATTCAAAAAACTTTATTCCCGGAAGAATTGAAGATTCTGAAGTTAGGTAAAGCAATAGAAAAGGGAAAATTGAAATCTCTCGGACCTTTCATAGATAAACACGGAATAATTCGAGTAGGCGGTAGACTTTCAAATTCTGAATTGCCATTTACGCTTCGTTGTCCGATAATATTGGGCCCACATCCCATAACGCTTTTAATTATAGAATCAATTCATAAAAGTACTTTACATGGAGGTTCGCAGTTAATGCGTCGCGTGCTTCGCGAAAAATTTTGGATAGTCGGGTACGAGATTTGGTTCGCGGATGTATTCGAACATGCCACGACTGTATTCGTCACCGAGCAGAAATCATTCCTCAAAGAATGGGTGATTTAACCTCTGAAAGGGTACTACCGTCGCGTACATTTTCAAAAATTGGCGTTGATTACGCAGGCCCTTTTTTGCTTCGAGCTTTGCCCGGACGTGGTAGGGCTGCGCGGAAATGTTATGTTGCGGTATTTGTGTGCCTGATCACCTTTGCAATTGATTTGGAATTGGTTTTGTTTGTATTGAGGTGGATAGAAACAAACTCCGTAATGTTGTGACAAACACTGCCTCTTTCTTTCTTCCTATCGTAATTTATACAAAAATTTGCTTAACCTATACCATCAATCAATAAAATAAAATTAAATGTCAACAAATTAATAAAATCAACATAGACAAGATTCATTCACCCCGCAGTCATATGCTGTGTTAGCTCAGCACCTTTTGGCTGTGACACAATTCGGTCAGGTGAATGCACCTTGTTTGCGTAGTAAGCTAATTCGTCCGTCGGCGTCTTGGAGTTATTTGATTGTGCATGCATAAACATCCTCCCCCGTCTCGTTGAATCTCGGAAGCTCTAAGCTGGTCGCTCGTCGAGGCGCTGGCACCGGGATCCCAACAGCCACAGTAGTAGGTTGTAACGTTCTCAAATTTCGGTTCTTCCACCAGTAGAACAGCGCGAATGCGATTCCAATGCCCACGAGTAGGTAGATTCCAGTGTAATGATGCAGATCATGATAATTCCATTTACTTGGTAGTTTAGGAACTTGTTCTTTCTGGGATTCTATTGCAGCAGATAGTTCTTCTAAGTCCCTCATTTCAACTTCGTCTATTAGTTGAGACGGTCGAGGCATGTTTTTAAGCGTAGTATTCGTTGTCGCAATATCGATGTGAGTTTTGATTATGTTGTTCTCTGGTATAAAGGATGAGTTCGATTTCATCGGGATCAGGTCGTTGGAATTGATGTGCATATTAGGATGATGGAGCATGCACCTTGGCAGTAGCTGAATAACTCCACTTCCGTCCAAAGTAACTGGCCAAACGGAACCTTCACATATGACGTTGTAGTGGGTTTCCTCGATCATTACATAAAGCCAAGTACTGGGGGACGATAATTTAACCCACTGTGTCTCAGGCTTCTTGCTCCGTAATGTGCAAAATGATGACAGTTGATTACGATGGAGCAGCATTTCAACTTCGCATCTCGATACATTTGAGCTCAGCGAGAAGATGGGGTGGTTTTGTTTGCAGATTAGCTGCTGGTCGTTCACCCTCATGCAGACCCTTAATTCCTCGGTGGTCACCGGGCTGAATCTGTCTCGATGAGTATTAACCAGAAGAAAATTGGTGGAAAGTTGAATATAGACGTGTAGCCTGTTATGGTGCGCAGGTATAGGTATTAACTTGTATAGATGATAACCTTCCGTTGACAGCAGCGGCAGCTTAATATCAAAGAGCACATTCCTTTTAGTTATGCGTATTCTCACACTCATGGATTTGTAAATCGATAATAAGGAGTCTTCGCTTCTATCTCCAGGAACCTTGCGGTCTTTAGGAAGGTGCTCTCTTATAGTCTTTAATTGATAGTTGAGCTGTGCTGGAGTAAGAAGGAGTGTATTCCATCTACCGTGTTTCGCGTCCATAACCACTGAGAGGAGGTTTCTTTGTATTTGTTGGAAATTGTTTAAATGCAACAAGATCAGGACTACCGCAGCTGTGAAGCTTTGCGAGGACTTGAAGTCATGTTGGCTTTTGTTCATACCACCTTCAATTGTTTCCATGTGATCTTGTATCATTTGGAGTTGAGAGTGTACCGTCTGTGTGTTCTTCCGGATCACGTTCACAGTATGTTCCGCAATAGAGGTTTGATTTTTCAGAAGTTCACGCAATGTATTTTCATTTTCCTTGATTTCCTTAACCTGTTGTTCGTATTTTTCAGCAAAACCTTGATCTAAGATACCAAAAAGCTTGTTTGAGATTGTTCCAACAATTTCTAAAGGAGCACGTTTGTCGCGGAGTGTGGTCTTCTCATTCTGTTGATAGAGAAGTTCATTGCTTTGCTCGGCCTGGAGCAGTTGGTACTTAAACTGCGTGATGGTGGAACTACATTGATCGTTATTTTGTATTGTTGTACAGAGGTGAGTTAATCTTGAGACTGAATCTCTGATACCTTCAAATTCCTTCCAGTAACTGCCAAGACCATAGTATACAATCAAGTTCCACTCGCTAGCATATAGTTGAGCTTCTCCCAAATCTTCGAAGTAAATACCATCCTTGTCGTTAAATTTTGTCATCTGATATGGTGCTCGATTCGGTTGGGTGTCTTGACCCAGCACTAGTACAACTAGGAACGACAACAGTATAAATCCTATGAGATTTTGGGGTTGCGCGGTCGCTGGAGTCGTGAACCGTCGGTTGCATTTTTTCTTAGACCGAGTATTGTCTCGCCCAGCCTCTAGGCTGTCGGTCTCCTCCTGCTTGCGTTTCATTCCTTTGTGCTTACATTCCGGCGTATGTATCGTTTGTGGAATGGCCTCAGGATCTAAGGTCCCCAATTCCGGGCATTGCTCTTCGTTTACCCACTCTGTTTCGGGTTGCTCGTCTGTGAGCGGTAGTAGTGATACCTTTGAAATCGGGCGTGTAAATTCCGAGTTTTTTGCACGTAGTTTTACTACTCTCGTTAGTCCATCACGTCCAGGATACACTTCCTTCACTCTACCTAGTGACCATTTTGCCGGTGGCAGTTGATCATCCTTAATTAGCACAATGTCTCCGACCTTTATGTCAGTGTGCCGTCTTGTCCGTTTCGGTCTATATTGAAGTCGAGCAACATATTCAACCGACCATTTCCGCCAGAAATCTTGGTGCATTCGTTCAATTTGGTGCCATTTACTCAGAAGGTTCGTCTTCGTTTCCAAATAACTTTTTTCTGGTACAGTGAGCAACGGTCGTCCGGTCAGAAAGTGTCCAGGGGTCAAAACCTCTAGCGACTCAGGGTCCTCGTTTAACGGGCAAAGCGGTCTAGAGTTTAGACACGCCTCAATTTGAGCCATTAGGGTGCACATTTCTTCATAAGTGAGCCTGGTGTCGCCGATGACTCGTTTCATATGGTATTTTATGGATTTTATTCCGGCCTCCCATAGTCCTCCAAAATACGGTGCTGAGGGGGGAATGAAGTGCCATTGCGTATGTTGTTCTAATAAGGCCTCGTTGACCTCCTGCTTATGCCCTTCATCCTTGAAAAGATTACTGAGTATTCTATTAGCTCCAACAAAGTTGGTTGCATTATCACTGTACAGATGTGCTACAGGTCCTCTCCTGCCTACAAATCTTCTGAATGCAGCAATGAAAGCTCGCGAGGTTAGATCTGTGACTACCTCAATGTGCACTGCTTTAGTGCTTAGGCATACAAAAAGTGATATGTAGCCTTTGTAGCTCCGATTTCCCCGACCACGAGCAACTAAAAGGTCGAAAGGTCCCGCGAAATCTACTCCCGTATGTGTGAAAGGAGGGTTGGAAGTTAGTCTTGCTGCTGGCAGCATCCCCATTAGTTGTTCAGCCATTTGCGCCTTGTACCTATGGCATTTGATACACTGATGTATATATCCCTTCACAGCTTTAGGGCCATTCATGATCCAAAATTTCTGTCGTATTATTTCAAGAGTAAGCGAGTTTCCTCCATGTAACGCCGTTTTATGCGCATGTTCGATTATAAGTGACTCAAGCCTACCTTTATATGGTAGTATCACTGGGTGTTTTCGTTCAAATGTTACGGTGGTATTTCCTGCTCGCCCACCTACTCGTAATATTTGATTGCCATCTAGGAAAGGGTTTAGTGAGAGTAGCCTGCTTCTTTTATCAAGCTGTGCCCCCTTGCCGAGCTGGTCTATTTCTTCTCGGAAGTTGGCGATTTGTAGCAATTTTACGTATGGCACAAGGGCACCATCTAACTCTTTTACTGAGAGGGGGCCTCTACGCCGTTCATTTACCCTCAACCTCGTGTTCATTGTAAACCGATTTACATAGGCTGTAATCCGCTGTAATTTGCCTAGTGAAGAAACCCTTTCTAATAGGTTTTCGTAAATATCTCCAGTTTCTTGAATCGAAACATTTGCTTCTAGCTTTCTCTTCTCCAGCCTTATCGTTTCTGATAATTGATCTTGTAATCTTGTTTCTTCGGCATGATAGCTTATTTGCCTCATTTTCAGCCATTGAGGTCCCTCCCACCACAATGTTTGTGACTTCAACGCTGACGGGTAGATTCCTCTCGACGCGATATCTGCTGGATTATCGCTAGATTTTACGTGGTGCCACCTAGTGGCGTCAAGTATGGCTTGAATCTGTGCCACCCGGTTGCCTACGAATGTCTTCCATTTGTGAGCATCTTCTCGTATCCAGGAAAGTACTATCGTGGAATCAGTCCATGCATAGCATTCTAAGTCCGGAATTTCCAGGCTTCGGCGTGTTTCCTTTAGCAGATTAGCTAGAAGTGTTGCACCACACAGTTCTAGGCGTGGGAGCGTGAGGGTACCTTTAAGTGGAGCAACCTTAGTTTTCGCGGTAATTAGAGTTACGACTACGTCTTCATCGCTAACTGTTCTTAAATATATAGCCGCGCTGTAGGCAGACTCTGAAGCATCGGAAAATCCATGTAATTGAGCCTTGGAAATATTGCTGGAGTATTTGATCCATCGAGGGATCTCAATTCTCTCTAGAGAAGGGAGTTCAGCTTTGATTTTTGACCACTCGCTTAGCAGCTTCTCTGGTAAGAGTACGTCCCAATTGGACCCTTCCTTCCAAATTGCTTGTAAAAGTAACTTGATTTTGATTGTTACTGGGGCTAGTAACCCAATTGGATCGAATATTTTCGCGGCTTCAGCCAGTACCTGGCGCTTCGTATTCTCGTTGTACTCCGCTGTATGACTTACTCGTATTTTCAAGGTATCTGTTCTCGGATTCCATAGCAATCCGAGAGTTTTCAGACCTTTGTCCTGGTCTAAATCAAGTTCATCAACAGATTCATGGAGCTCCTTGGGTATTGCTTTGAGAATTTCCTTACTGTTACTGCTCCATTTTCGAAGATTAAATCCACCTCCCTTTAGTAGGTTAATCAGTTGTTCGCTTGCTTGTATAGCTTGACTGGTGGTATCTGCTCCTGATACTACATCATCTACATAAGTGTCTTCCACGAGTATTTTTGCTGCAACAGGATACATGTCTCCATCGTCTCGTGCTAGCTGATGTAGTGTCCTGATTGCTAGAAATGGAGCGGCGGCTGTTCCGTAAGTTACAGTAGTTAGCTTATACTCTTGAATTGGTTTCCCAGGGGAGTCGCGCCATAAAATTCTTTGATAATCCTGGTCTCGTTCGTCTACCTTGATCTGACGGAACATCTTCTCTATATCTGCTGTAAATGCTACTTTATATTTCCTCCACCTCATGAGGATATGAGCTTATTTGGTACCTGTAGAGTATTATATCCATAAGTCGCTGCTTCAAATCCGGCTCGAAGGACCAATGTTTGTATTGAGGTGGATAGAAACAAACTCCGTAATGTTGTGACAAGCACTGCCTCTTTCTTTATTCCTATTCTAATTTATACAAAAATTTGCTTAACCTATACAATCAATCAATAAAATAAAATTAAATGTCAACAAATTAATAAAATCAACATAGACAAGATTCATTCACCCCGCAGTCATATGCTGTGTTAGCTCAGCACCTTTTGGCTGTGACACAATTCGGTCAGGTGAATGCAACTTGTTTGCGTAGTAAGCTAATTCGTCCGTCGGCGTCTTGGAGTTATTTGATTGTGCATGCATAAACAGGTTTCGGATTATACATCCGAGGCATTTATTGCCGCTTTCCGTCGCTTTAGTTCTAGGCGCGGTGTTCCAACTCTTGTAATGAGTGGTAATAGCACAACGTTTCAGGGCGCAGAGCGCGAACTTAGAGTGTCCTTTGAGAGGATAAAAAAAGATGAGAGTTTGGTTTCTTGGTTTGCGGATGAAGGAGTGGACTGGCAATTCATTCCACCTCATGCTCCTCACTTCGGCGTTATTTGGGAGGCTGGCGTGAAGAGTGTTAAACATCACCTACGAAAGGTGATAAATAAGCAGATTTTAACTTTTGAACAGATGAGCACTCTTTTGGCTCAAATCTGTGCTTGCCTAAATTCACGTCCGATTGCTCCGATGAGTGAGGATTTGGATGATTTCTCATATCTCACACCGGGTCATTTTTTATGCTACAGTGCGCCGTTGTCCTTACCAGACCCAGATCTTAGTAATATTCATGAAAATCGACTCTCCCGATGGCAAGGTGTACAGCAGATGCGTGATCAATTTTGGCGAGTTTGGCGTAGTGATTACTTGTTGCAGCTTCAGCAGAGGCGCAAATAGACCAAGTCGTCCCCAAATTTGGTTGTGGGTGATATCGTTCTCTTGCGTAACGATCTTTCACCGCCTTGTAAATGCGAGTTAGGTCGAGTTATCGAATGCTTTCCGGGCAAGGACAGTCTCGTCCGCGTAGTTAAAGTTAAAACAGCAAAATCTTCTTTCATTCAAGTGTAAATAAACTTTGCCTTTTGCCATTGCGCTCTCCAAAATCTACAGAGGAATTTGAATGAATGGTAAATTGAGAAAGACATTTTAATATCATCCACCATGGCGGGCAGTGCAAATTAATTCAATTTTTCCTTTCAGTTATTTTGTAAGCAAAATATAGGTACTTATCTACAATATTTGAATAATTTTTAAGTTTATACATATTCTAAGTTTAAATGTCTAATAGCTCAATTAAGATGTTCAACAATCATATATTTCGCTTTTGAAAAAGCGAGGCGAGCAGTATGTTTCGAACTGTTTCTCTTTTACAAATTGTATGCGTGTTTAATATTGGTCGGGAAAATTCTTGCTTCAAATTGTTTCTTAGAATACCATATTTTAATGGTTATGCGAATTTCATGTTTTTCGTTTCACGTAATAGCTCTGTACACCATCTGGGATGCAGTCCGGATGTCGCGCCAACCGCAATAAAACCCTAAAAAAGGTACCGCGATGAACTATTAAAAGAGAGACGTTCGGTTTAGCCCCTTAAATAATTAGGCGGAGTTTAGAGGTAAATAAGGAAATATGTAAAAAGAAGTTGGCCACTTCATAGTTTTAAGAACATTTTTGTAATCAGTTTTGAATTCAAACACCAAATGTGAAGAATTGTTCGTGAGCATTTTTAATACATGTGGGAGATGAGTCCGCCCCTAACTGGACTCCTGCACTGGCAGTGCGCTCTGCCGGGCCAGTAGAGAGAAGTCGTTGGCGGTCGCCGAGTGCAGAAGTCGGGCACTGTAACTCAAGCCTTAATTAAATTGTTTTCCTTTATCTAATAATTGTTTCTAAATTGTTTAATAAATCATTTCTAAAAGCGAACCGAGGACTTTAATCCCACAAATCTGGGGGCTCAACCGGGATATTGTTCTTGAAAAAAAAAAAACGCGCTTTATAACCTGTGAGAGGAAATAAGGAAAACAAGTGAGAAATAATCGCCGGATCACAATTGCCGTTGCTACTCGCCGTTAAGCCGCACACACACGGTCACACAGACAGTCACTGACAGTCGCCCGCCGGATTTTCACCGTTGACATTTTACCGCTGCGACCACGTTCTCCGTGCGACTTGCTGCTGGAATTTTATGGACAGGCTGAGAAAGTTAACAACGGCAAGATTGCAGCAACTGCTGAGGGACAAGGGCCTATCCCAGAGTTACCGTGTTAAAGAAGATTTAATGCAAAGACTCGCGGCCGCCTTACCAATTCGTCAACGCCTGGACGTCGAAGAGAAACGCCAAGAAGCCGCAGAGAAAGCCGAGGAAGAAGTTGAAGGAGCCGAAGAAGTTGAAGGAGCCGAAGAAGTTGAAGGAGCCGAAGAAGAAGTTGAAGAAGCCGAAGAAGAAGCCGAGGAAGAAGCCGAGGAAGAAGCCGAAAGGGGAGCTGAGGATCGAGAAGCTCCAGCAGAAGAAGTCGGTAAACCGGAGGCTGAGGAAAAAGAAGTGAACAGCGAGGCCGAAATCCGAAAAGACGATCGGAAAGGTGAGGCACAAGTCGTGAATTTCAACGACGATCAGGAAGCCGATTCCAAGATGCCTGCGAACGAAGAAGCTAAGATGATCACGGGGAACAGCTTCGTTTTCAAGGACATAGAAGAGTCGCTTGAACGCTTCGATGGAGAAGGAGGTAAGAAATTCGATAAGTGGGTGAGAGAATTTGACGATATTTCTGCCGTATGTGGCTGGAACGAGGTACAGAAGTACCTGTACGCACGTCGGCTGCTTAAAGGCGCTGCAAGGCTGGCAGTCGAGGCCGCTTCTGGGGTTATAAGTTGGCAAAATCTTAAGGATTTGTTGAAGAAAGAATTCGACGATGCCCCGACTAGCTTGAGCATCCATAATAGGTTAGGGAATCGCAAAAAACAGCCGAATGAAACGTTTTTGGAGTATTTGTACTCAATGAAGAATATTGCCAATGCGGGATCTGTTGACGAGCGACCTCTGGTGGCTTATATCATTTCCGGCATAGAAGATGATGTTATAAATAAAACAGTGCTGTATGAGGCTAGGAACCTTGATGAGCTGAAAGAAAAGTTTAAGATTTACCAAACCATGAGGAGCCAGGTGGAATCGAAGAAAGGGAACTCAACAGGACAGTCGTCACCCTCGGGGAAAGAATCCAAGCATCGCTCATCCAAGAAGCATTGTTTTAATTGTGGATCCTCTTCGCACCTGAGCAGTGCTTGCCCTGACAAAGGGAAAGGGACAAAGTGCTTCAATTGTGGTGAGTTTGGCCACACGGCAGCTGAGTGCTCCAGACCAAAGAAGCCCAAGGAAGGAACTCCCAAAAATGTGCCGCAAGTCAATTCCATCCAGACGGCGGATACCAGAATACCAATCACGATAGGAGCCAGGAGTTGCACTGCTTTGGTAGACACCGGCAGCGAAGTAACCCTTTTAAAAAAATCGGTTTATGACAATCTAGTACGAGTTTCAGAAGCCGGTCCCAGCATTCAGTTAGTTGGTTTTGGGGGGAACACACAGCGAACCCTTCATTCGACTATGCAAACTTTAATAATCAATGGAGATAGCTATGAGGTGAAATGTCACGTCGTACCAGACGCGTGGCTACCGGAGGAGGTGCTGTTAGGAGGAGACGTACTCAAACATGCAAGAGTCCTAATGGACAACGGGCGCATCTTAGTCACCAAAACGTCCGACGGCTGCGGCGACGATGGGTTCCTCACTCGGCTAGACGTAGCCGCATTAGTCGAGGAAAGGGAACACGACAGCATTGAAGAAATTGAGGACTCCCAATACAAAGAAGCCGTCAAGGAGCTGATAGCAACCTACAAACCAGAGAAGCCAGACAAGTCTTGTGTTCAGATGAGGATCCTACTTGCTGACGAAATCCCAGTATACTCAAAACCCCGACGATTGGCGCCTAAGGAGAGGGAATTTGTAAACGGGCAAATAGAAGAATGGCTAAACGACGGAATTATTCGCCCCAGTTGCTCCGATTACGCCAGCCCGGTCGTCCTCGCGAGGAAAAAGGACGGCATGTATCGACTGTGCGTAGATTACAGGGAGTTGAACCGCAAGACGATAAGGGACAGGTACCCGCTCCCGAACATTGAAGACATAATAGAGGGCCTGCACAGTGCTCGACTATTTATTACGCTGGACCTAAAGGACGGATTCTTCCACGTAGATGTCGAGGAAGCGAGCCAGAAGTACACCGCGTTTATCACCCCAGATGGCCACTACGAGTTCCTGAAGGTGCCATTCGGACTTTCTAATGCCCCATCGGTATTCCAAAGGTACGTACATACTGTTTTGCAGAGCCTTATTAAGAAGGGTACCATATCAGTCTACATGGAAGATGTAATCATCCCAGCACGAGACGAGGAAGAGGCTGTCAAGAAGCTAAGGGATGTGCTGAAGCAGGCTGGAGCGAATGGGCTAAACTTCAAGTGGCGGAAATGTAAGTTCTTGGTGAGAAGAGTAGAGTTCCTCGGGCATTGCATCGAGAACGGCAGTGCGAGACCTTCGGCTGAGAAGACTGCAGCGGTGAGACACTTTCCAACTCCTAGGAATTTAAAGCAGCTACAGAGTTTCCTCGGCCTAACCGGCTACTTCCGCAAATTCGTGCGAAATTATTCCGTCATCGCGAAGCCGCTTTATGAATTAACTCGAAAAGGTGCCCCATTCGTTTTCGCCACCCCACAACAAGAGGCAGTTAGCCTGCTCAAGGAGGCCCTTTGCAGTGGACCGGTGCTCAGACTATTCAACCCTAGTCTACCAACCCAGCTGCACACCGACGCCAGCAAGGAAGGCTACGGAGCCGTCCTGCTACAGAAGCATTACGACGACAACTTATTTCACCCGGTATACTATGTAAGCTTCAAAACAACGAGTTCCGAGAAAAACTACTCAAGTTACGAGCTGGAGGTGCTCGCTATTGTTAAGTCTTTGAAGAAGCTGCGACCGTTTCTTTTGGGCCTAAGATTCGAAATTTACACGGACTGCAAGGCGTTCCAGCTGACGATGAAGAAGAAAGAAATATCTAGTCGTGTTGCAAGGTGGGCCTTGATTCTGGAGGAGTTCGACTGTGTAGTGCATCATCGCGCCGGGACGGCCATGCGCCACGTAGACGCCCTGAGCAGATATCCCTCTGTGCTCCCGGTAGAAGCAGGTATTTTGCAAAGGATCCGGACTGGACAAAAATATGACGAGCACTGTCGTCTGATTCTTGAGGTGCTGAAAGACAGACAGTTCGAAGACTATCTTGTTCGCAATGATGTCCTTTTCAAGTTTTCAGACGGAAGATATCTTCTGGTTGTTCCAAAACGGCTCGAGCGTGAAGTGCTGAAGAATATCCACGAACAGGGTCATGTAAATTCGAAAAGGCTATCTGCGCTAGCAAGACAGGAATATTTCATGGCTGGGCTGGAGAAGAAGGCAGAATCAGTGGTAAAAAATTGTATTCCGTGCATTCTGGCCTCACGGAAGCAAGGCAGACAGGAAGGATTCTTGAAGCCGATCGAGAAGATGGACGTCCCCCTGCATACTTTTCACCTGGATCATCTTGGCCCGCTACCATCCACGGCGAAGAATTACAAATATATCTTCGTTATAATTGACGGTTTTACGAAGTTTACCTGGCTCTATCCCGTGAAGTCTACCTCGAGCGACGAAATTGTCAAGAAGATGGAATCCCAGAGCGAAATATTCGGTAACCCCAGGCGAGTAATAACCGACAGAGGAACTGCCTTCACGTCGGCACACTTCCAGAATTATTGCAAAGACCGTAGGATCAGCCATATCCTGATAACTACAGGCGTCGCAAGAGCTAATGGTCAGGTCGAAAGGATGAACCAAATCGTAATATCAATCCTGTCCAAGCTCTCAGTCGAAGACCCGCAAAAGTGGTACAAACATGTTCCAGGCTTGCAGCAGGTCGTTAACTCCATCACATCCAGGTCAACAGGAAGGACGGCGTTTGAGTTGATGTTTGGCGTGAAGATGTTTAGAGCGGAGGATATGAAGCTGCTTGAACTTCTGGAGCTGGAAATAATAGAGGAGTTCGAGGCTGAAAGGACAGGTATTCGAGAGCAGGCGAAGCAGCAAATTGAGAAAGTTCAGGCTGAAAACCGCAAAGGGTTCAACAAAGGGAGGAAGCCTGCCAGACAATATTCCCCTAAGGATCTAGTTGCTGTGAAGCGGACGCAATTCGGTCCTGGGCTGAAGTTGTGCCCTAAGTATCTTGGGCCCTACGAGGTGGTTGCAGAGAAGGGGCATAATCGCTACGATGTCAGGAAAGTAGGTGAGCATGAAGGACCCAACTCGACTTCTAGCTCAGCTGACTTCATGAAGCCATGGTCAAACTTAGAGGACAGTGAAGAGGGTTCACTAGAGGGCTCGTCATCGGAGGCCGATGAATCCCAGGATGGCCGGGATGTGGGAGATGAGTCCGCCCCCTAACTGGACTCCTGCACTGGCAGTGCGCTCTGCCGGGCCAGTAGAGAGAAGTCGTTGGCGGTCGCCGAGTGCAGAAGTCGGGCACTGTAACTCAAGCCTTAATTAAATTGTTTTCCTTTATCTAATAATTGTTTCTGAATTGTTTGATAAATCATTTCTAAAAGCGAACCGAGGACTTTAATCCCACATACATATTTATTTATTTAACGCTTAATACAAGCTAACATAGATTAACAAGCAAAAAACTAAAGACTAAAGACTTAAAGTAAGGCGAGAAAAGGGAGAAAATGGAGGAAGGGAAGGAACAAGGCAGATTAGGGAAGACTAAATTAGGTGGTGCCTGAGAGAGTTTTTGCTCAGGTTAAAGTCAAAGGAAGGGTGGGAGTTGACTCTTCGAAGCATTCTTGTAAGGGGCTCAGAAAGACCGTAGTTGGTTCAATGGTAAGGAGGGCGAAAGAGAGGGGCTGAGCGGAGGTTACGGGGGTTGGTGTAGATAGCGATCCGCTCGAGTAGAGAAGGACAGTCAATCTCGCCAATGAATAGTTGGTGAATGAAAGTGATATCGGCAAGGTCCCGCCGCTTCCATAGAGGCAACAAGTTAATGAGCCGAAGGCGGTTTTCGTAGGGCGGAAGGTTTTGAGGGTCAGACCAGGGGAGCTCGCGTAAAGCAAAACGGAGGAACCTACGCTGCACAGCCTCTATCCTGTTGATACTAGAAGATTGGTAAGGAGACCAAACTTGGCTAGCGTATTCCAGGAGAGGCCTAACAAAGGTGACAAAGAGGGATTTGGCGACGTATGGGTTAAGGAACTCCTTGGACCAACGCTTAACGAAGCCTAGCGCGGAGTTGGCTCTCGCAATCACACTGTCAATGTGTTCGCGAAAGTTGAGTTCGCTATCACAGGTGACGCCTAGATCACGAAGAGAGGAAACGGAGGGGATAGGTTCGCCAGACAAGTAATAGACCCTGGTTGGGGAAGAGGGGCGTTTACGGGAATAGGTGATGGATTGGCATTTGGAGATATTGAGCTCAAGAGAGTTTTTAGTGCACCAAATGCCAAAGTTGTTGAGATCTTGTTGAAGCAGACGGGGGTCAGAGGTGGAGGATATCCGTTTAGGGATTTTCATATCGTCGGCGTAAATGGACAGGTCGGAGTGCTTGATAACACACTCGACGTCATTTATGGCCAGTATGAAAAGCAACGGACCTAAGTGGCTACCCTGAGGGACCCCCGAGTTGGCCACGAATGAGTTGGAAAAGGACGAGCAGAAAAGGACCCTGTACTGGCGGTGATTAAGATAGGACTTCAACCAGGAAGAAAAGAGTTGATTGAAGCCAACGGAGTGAATTTTGAAGAGAACTAATTTGTGTGAGATTTTGTCAAATGCCTTACTGAAGTCAGTAGCGATGACGTCAACCTCATCACCTTTTTCAAGGGCACACAGGGTTTTGGAGACGAAGTCAGTGAGGTTAGTAATAGTGGATCTGCCTTTAAGGAAACCATGTTAGGATTGAGAAAAGATGGGTTTGCAGTGGAAGAACAAGCAATCGTAAACGATGCTTTCGAAGAGTTTAGGAATGGTGGAGAGTTTAGCAATGGGGCGGTAATTGGATATCTCACTCTTACAGCCCTTTTTATGGATGGGGATGATAAAACAATCCTTCCACCTGGCAGGGAAAACACCCTGAGAGATGGAGAGATTAAAAATAGAGGAAAGGGGACCGACCAAGTGTTGGGCACACTCTTTAAGGATTAAAGCAGGGATACCGTCAGGGCCAGGGTTATGATCGGCAGGGAGGGCGGCAATGGCGGTAGCAACCATTGAAGGGTCAATGGTAATGGAGGCAAGGGAGGTCTGTGGACGCGATTCCAGAAAGTGGAAATAGCTAGAGTCGGGATCTATTGAGTGATCACAGAAAGACTGGCTGAAATGGAGAGCAAAGAGATTAGCTATTGTAACAGGGTCGGAGGAAGAAGAATCATTAAGTTTGAGGGTAGAAGGGTAACCGCTGGACTTCTTTTTAATGTTAATAAATTGGTAAAAGCGTTTGGGATCGGAGACGAGGGTCGACTGCATGTAATTAAGGTAATCGATATAAGAGGATTCGCTGCGAGCGGAGAAGAAGGAAGCCGCCGAGAGGTAATTGGAGTAGTCGGAGGTGGAACGAGATAGGAGGTAGGATTGCCAAAGTTTGTTCCTTCTATTCCGAAGGGATCGAATTTCTTTGTTATACCAGGGGGGGGGAGAAGGCATGATCTCTCCGAGGTTGAAAAGGGAAAGTTTGGGTCAGGCATGCAAACAGTTCACTATAAAAGAGGTCAAGGGCATCAGCAACGGGAAGCTTGGACTCCGCTGAGAGGGAAAGAAGGGACGATTGAGAGAGAAGGCGGTTCAATTTGCCAAAGTCGCCACGGCGGAAATTGAAATGGTAAGAAGTCTCAGAGGTGGTGTGAAGAGGTGGGGGCACAAGGCCAAGAGTGAGGAAGAGTGGAGGGTGGTACTGATCAAGAGTGGAAAGAAGATGAGGGCTCTGAGAGACAACCGAGTTCACAGGGTCAGAGGAGAAGACCAGGTCGAGTTGTCTGCCAAGATTGTTGGTAATGCCACTAATTTGGTAAAGACCGGAGTCGGAAAGACGGTCGACAAAAAGGGTTTCCTTATCGGAGAGGATGTTAGTGGGGATATAGTGAAGCTCGTCATCAGATCGAAGCCATACCAGATGGGGGAGATTGAAGTCACCGAGAACGATTATTTCATCGTTGGGCCCAAGGGTACAGAAAATGGAGTCGATCGTATCGGTGGCAAGTTGGAAAGCCTCGAGCGGTTGGGAGGGGCGAATATATGCACAAAGGACATACAGGAATTTGCTGGCTAAAGGGATTTTAATGCAGACAAAATTGAGGAGGCAGGAATTAGAAGAAGTGAGGAGAGTAGCGCCGAAGCTAGTACGCACAGCCAGAAGTACGCCGCGGTTAGAGAGGGTTAAGTTATCGTCGCAGGCATCGGCACGAAAAACTGAAAAATCCGCTGAAAAAAGTTCACTGCTGTAAATATTGGGAGTAAGGTTAGTTTCAGTTAGGGCAAAAATGTCATATGGAAAAACGAGGGAGTTCTGAAAAACAGAGGCAGTTTTGGTGCGTAGTCCTCTGACATTTTGGTAGCATAGGGAAAGACAGCAAGGAAAGTGAGCGTGGGCAGACGGTGGAAGGGCAGGGGGTAAGGGAGGAATAGAAAAACCAGAGCCGGTCGGGTTAGGAACTAAAGTAAGATTTATGATCGTTCCGGGCTCTTTGAAGGTGGGAGATTCGTCGAGAGCTGACGTAGGAGGCAAAAGAGGTGAGGTCAGAGGAAACCTTATCAGGGGAGATACCGAATTCAGCATGAAACTTAAGGAACAGGTCGCGAAGGGTGGACAAGTCAGTAGGGAGGCCTTCCTGGTGAATTGAAACAAGCACATTGGTTTTAGTTTTTCCGTCAATGCAGACGGAGTCAGGCTTGTCATGAAGGTAGGCAAGGAGGAGGCGGACGTTGTCATAGATTCTATGGTCACGGAAGCGGGACAACAGATAGCGACCTTCGGTAGATTCAGCCGATCGCATGGTGAGTTTGACAATAGGGGGGAGGAGAGGGTCAATGAATGAAGGTCTGCTGGGGGGGTTGGAGGGGAGGCGGTCCGTATTGGAGGGAGGTGGGCCCAAGGCAGAAGAGGACGGAGAGGGAGGAAGGGGGGAGGGGGACGGAATTGCAGGTTGAGAGGGAACTAAGGTATTCGATTTGACAAAGTTAGGGTATTTGGGAGGGATGGAGAAGTTGAAGTTGGAGAAGAGGCTAGCCTTGAACTGCCAGTTGGAGTTGGGATTAGGGGAAGAAGGATTGGCGAGAGTGGGAGGGCTGGAGCGACGCTTAGTCGGCTTGTTGGAGGGATACCCATTAGGTTTGTGGGAAGGTGATTTAGTGCTACTAGTAGACTTGGGAGTGACGGAGGGGCTAGGATTAGGCTTAAGTTTAGCATTAGGACTAGGGTTGACCTTAGCTTTAGTAGTATGACTAGAGTTAGTCTTAAGTATAGAAGTAGGGCTAGGATTAGTCTTAGCTATAATAATGTTTCTGGAGTTAGTCATTACATTACGAGGGTGACTAGAATTAGGCTTAAAACTAACAGACTTAGACATCCACTTGGTTATACTAATATTGCCGTAGCTAACGGGATGGGAGAAGAGCCACTCGTATTTACCGTGAAGAGTAACCTTGAATTTGGATGGTCCATCAGCATTGGGCGGGCGGAGTTTCACGCAGTCGATTGGAGAGATCGAGAAGTGTCCAACGAAGAATGTGCGGATCCAAGCCACATCAGCAAGATGGGGGGCCCCAGTCACTAGAAGCACTGAGGAGGTCTCGGAGGCAGCGACGTTGAGGCGGTGGAGTTTTTCCAGTCTAGAGCTCCATTCCTTTTCCGTCCAGAGAGTGCCGAATTTAGACACTGGAGGGACCAAGTCAGAAGCGGAAGTCTGCACCGAAACGGTAGAGGTATGCAGGGGAGGCGTGGCAGAAGGTGTGGGCACACGGTCTAGACTAGGGGAGGGGCAGCAGATGACCGAATCACTTGTGGGTCCCATTGTGGACAAGCGAGAGGGCGAGCGAAGATCAGCGGAGATGGAGCAGAGGAGCGCAGCGTTGGCAGACACAGCCGCAGAGCAAGAGCCGAGGTCATTACTAATCTGCTTCACCGAGCGGCGAACATCATCGACAGCAGGGAGAACAGCCGCGGGAAGATCGGAAGCAGAAAACACAGAGTAGAGGTCGTCCAGGGTACGCACTGCAGTAGATATTTTAGTAAATATCAAGTGGGACTTCTCCAGGAGTGTCTCAGTTTTCCTCTTCGTATCCAGGAGTCTCGCGTTAATCGATGAGATTTCATCGGGGACGGTCTGAGAACATGAGCAACTACCCAGCGAGGACTGCACCTTGGCGGCAAGAAGCGATTGCTCACTAAAGAGGTTGTCTGAGATAGTTGCCAAAGCACGAAGAACGTGACACGGTTTGATGTCGGAGCACTCGTTACACGTAGAAAGACCAGCGGATGAAGACGAGCGGGCGCCGCGCTTTAGGCAAGCTGCGTGGAAAAACTGCCTGCAGACCCCATCGCACTCGATCAAGTCGCCGGAAAGAGACCCATTGCATACCTTGCAGGCGCTCATCGTGAAGCTCGTAGAAGGCAGAAGACCGACGTGATGTTGAAATCCGGGAAGTGGTCGAGGCAGCACAACAAAGCAGATGATTACACCACGGGAAAAGAGAGCAACGGAGTCGGCAAAAAGTTAGTCACACCGGACAGCAAAGTAAGCACGAACCGATTGCACAAAGTGTAAACAGCGGGAGGCAATGGGAATAGCGACTGCACCGCACGATGTCTCAATTACTAATTACATAAGGAGGTTTTTATGCCTAACAGCTTTTCCTCCTTGAAAAAAAAACCCTTGAATGTGTTTTATTAGTAGTGGACGAAAGTAAAAAGAACTGGCGAAAGAAGTTGAAACAAATTGTTAACACATATTATAGACACTCAGGAGATTCCTTGTCAAATAATGTTTTTCTAAGATGTTTCCATTGAAATTTCTTGTAAAACTATATATTAGAGTAAGAATATATTATATTATTAAAGATTTTAATAACGATTTTAACAAATTTGACAGTACAAATAAATTATTATATGTGATGCATTTGTGATTCATAATTTTAATTCAACTTATTTGTTCTTTTAAAATATTACACGTAATCTTAAATATTTGTTATTAGTTTAATCAAACGTTTGTGATGTATTTTAAGATGGATCATTGTTAAATTTGAAACATTATTGTTGTTGAAATAAATAAGAAGGTTTTTTATATCATGCGCTTTTTCCTCCTTGGAAAAAATTACAGTGGGAAAGGGAACTTATATCTAAAGCAAGCGGAGAACTACTCCGTATATGCAATTTATTACACATTTTAATCTCTGAGAATACTTATATTTCAGGAAAAAGAAACAATAAATGTGTATACAAAGAATATATTATATTCTTAAAAACTGCGATAGAAATATTCAACTATTTTGCAATAAAAACAATTTAGTAAAGCTCATGCATTTATTTAATTCAATCGTTTTCTTTCAGTTATGATCGCCTGCCGGCACCCTGTAGCCTCTGTACCAGTTCCTCTATATTCCAAGCCCCGTCTCAGCACTGTTTCTTTCGTTTTCACCACAATGCGTAAGCATGCTATCGACTTCTAGCAAGATCGTGAGGTTGGAAGAAATAACGGTACCAAGTTCACGAAAATTGAGAAGCTATATTACCGGAGTGAACAGTCTTTGTAACGTAGGCTCCATAGTTTTTGTCCAAGCCTCGCAAAAACTCTACGCGCCTCGGCGACCGTTACGGGTCCCGCTGCAGCGCACTCACACACTCACCGCCGCTGACACTTCAAGCGCCGATGAGTGCATGAGCCCGCATCGCTGGGACGGCAACGTGCGCCGAGGACGCCGCCCGCTCATCTTGAGCCTCCCGCAGCCATGCACCGGGCTGCAGGCCGCTTGAATTTTGTAAGGGACCGAGATTTGCGGCGACGCCTGGGCCTGGCCTTGAGTTGCGACCGACGAATTTTACGCATTTTCGAGCAACGAAATTCATCGCTCGCAACCCAAGGAACGCAATCCCTTGCGGGACCGTCCACAGCCGCCGTGTTTTGGCGATGCCCCCCGAATGGCAACGTTCGCTGCAAGCCCTAGGAGCCGACGGAAAAATGAAATCATTTTTTTAGACATTTATGCCCTGACATAAGAGCACAGGTCCGCTGGACCAGACTCTGAGGACAACGGAGCTGAGAAAACGTCAGGATCCGCTAAGGGTGCCCAAAATGTGATTCGACCCACGACCCGAGTCTAGATCGAGACTGAGCTAGCCGGAACTCTGAGGTGGAAAGCACCCGAAATACGAAAATTATGAGACCAAAAAAAAAATGGAAAATATAAGGGTGGGGTCATCCCAGTCCCAAGATGAATCTCCGCTCCACGAATCCGCGTTCCCCCGGGTGCCAACGACTGGGCGCTGCTGTTCACGGGAGTCCGGAGTTAGGGGTAGTTGCGAAATTGAAAAAAATGATACTTAATCTACGGGAAGGGAATCCCCTGTCAGATCCCTTGACGTACAGTCTTTTACTAAGAAGGGAAGGGTTGGAGTACAGGAGCTCCAAAGAGGATGTCTAATTAAACAATAGGGGTTGTGAAAAAATGGGAAGGGTAAAAATGTGAGTTGGGAAGGGAGAAAAAAAGATTTTTGCAAAAGGGGGTGTACTGTGTGACTCCGACGGATGACCGCTGGTTAATAAAGCGCTGTGTGACAGAAGTGAGCTCCCGGACTCGCCTGGGAAAGAGATCTGGACCTGTCAAATTGAGATGAAAATGAGATTATGGAAATTTGAGCATAAAAATCATACTGGCCGGAAATTCCTAATAACTGCGAACAAAGTTATAATCATCGCCACGCGGTGAGATCAAAAAAAAACTTATTGAATTTAGATTGTTCTTCATAAGAAAGGATGACGTTTCACTCGTCATATCTTGGGGAGGGTCAAGGGAGAAAGTGTTGAAATGAATTATTTTTTTGAGGCGGAATAGCTGAGAGAAGCCCAGCGACACCAAATGGGAGAAGCAGGTATCCTTGAGGAGAAGGGAGCCATGCCGGCCCGCCCCACGAGAGTCAGGCCAGGACGACGACCAGAGAAATTTCCCGGACAGGTGGTTGGCTCTTTCACCAGCCAGCCCCTGTAATTCCAAGGAGCACTCCGGTAGTATCCGCAGCTCTGATCCCGTGAAAGTGGGCAGGCAGGTCCCCTCCCTACCTGTTTCCATCGAGAATGAGGAAGACCCGCGACCTCGAGACGGCTGGCTGGCTGACGTAGCCAACTGCCGTATTCCCAAGAGGCCTCAGGCCAACTTCAACCCCGAAGATTACAGGCAAGGCCTCTTGGCTGAAAAGTGGGAAGTAAAATTGATAAAATTTTGAGGGAAGGTGCCGGATGGGATGAGGTTTAGGGAAGGGGAACTCTAACTAAGAAAGGGATGGGGAGTGAAAAGGGTGTGTCCACCGCATAATCAAGCAGAGGCGGCTCTGCGACAACTCTGATGCCAGTTAAGCTAGTCGGATGCCTTATTAGGGCTACCGAAATTTGAATTTGTAAGCATAATTGACCAAGAAAGAAACTAAGGTATCCCACCATAGAAAAACAAATTGAAAACCAAATGTCCACTGATCTCATCTTCACCTCTTGAGGTCCTTTGCATGGAATGTGCCAATCAGTCTTTCTTGAAGGTCCTCAAGATCATAGAGAGCGTTGCCCTTCCGAGCCCTTACTCTACACTTTAAGAATTTTCGCCGAAGTTTCGCACTAGTCTGCTTCTCGAAATTACTTTGCTGGAAATTACGTCGATATACTTCTTCCCCTACTTTGAAGTCTACATGTTTTGCTCTCAGATTGTAGGTCTTGGCACCTTGATCGAAAGCCTTTTTGAGGTTCTCCTGAGCTCTCGCTCGAATAAGCTTAAGCTTGTCGGATGTATCAATGTTTAGGGGCTCGTCAATTCCCTGAAAGCGGCGCAACAACTCGTAGCTGGAAGCATGCGTAATCATATGGAGCTCGAACAACAATCGATAAGGAGGAAAACCTGTTGCCTGATGGATCGAGTTCGGAAGTGAGCTGGCGATACTACTTAGGTTCTCATCCTACTTCTGATGTTCGTCTTTGATATATGCACGGATACCGGCTAAAATAGACCTATTTACTCGCTCCGAAGCGTTCCAGAAATTATGCGAGTTGTGCTGAACGAAATTGAGTACCGTTATCAGTAACTATTGTTTCGGGAATCCCGAATATATGGAAAATTTCTTCTTCGAGGAAAGTGCATATCCGAGACGTCGTAGCTTTATGTAAGGGCTTTAAAAGAAGGAATTTCGAAAGATGGTCTAAAGCTATCAGAATGCAGACATGTCCCGATTTAGTGCGAGGATATGGACCGAGAAGGTCAATGTAAATACTTTGCCACGGTCTTCTTGCTATAGGTTGTGTTTGAATCGGTGGTCGGAGTGTGGTGTTCGGGGCTTTGGTTTCCTTACAAGTGTCACATGATAAAACGAAAGATCTAACGTCGGCTGCCATGCGTGGCTAATAGAAATATCGACGGACTCGCTCAAGAGTTTTGCCAACACCACGGTGTGAAGATAGTGGAGGGTCATGAGCGCGAGAAATAATATCCGTGACTAGGCCGGGAGGAGTCCAAAGCTTCCACGCTTCGTCTTCTTGCACTGGATCACCCGAACGTGGGACAGTACGCACATGGATGAAGCCGTCACGAACCATCAGATCCGGAAATTTAGCCCGGTTTTCTTTGGCTTGTCGTCCCAGCTCTACATACTCCGCCGAAACGAAGTGTGGAGAGCTGAGATCGACCTCAGTCTTCCGGAGCTGACAGCACGTAGCAATCCACCCGTGATAACGCATCTGGTACCACGTTCAAGCTCCCCTTTCGGTGCTCGATAGCGACGTAGAAACGTTGAAGCTTCAGACTCCATCTCGCCAGTCTGCCACTCAGGTCTTTCTGTGACATAAGCCACTTCAAACTCACCTGGTCTGTAATAATTTTAAAAGGCATAAGTTCGACGTATGGGCGAAATTTCTAATCACCGCCAAACACTTAAGTTCTGTCACCGAGTAATTTCTTTGGGCCGAATTCAATTTTTGCGACACGTAGGTAGTTCATTACCCTCATTGTCCACTTGAAGTAACACTCCACCTACACCCTGGGTGCTCGCGTCGCACTGAATGACAAACGGTCTGGAGAAATCGGGGGTAACTAAAACGGGAGCCGAAGTCAAGAGTTGCTTAAGTTTTCCAAACGCGACTTGGGCTTCGTCAGACCAGGAGAACTTACTGGATTTCTTTAACGTACCTGTGATTGGGCCCGAAAGATCTGCGAAGTTGGGAATAAATCTGCGATACCACCCTGCCATTCTCATGAACCGACGTACTTGTTTTACGGTTTTGGGTGCCGGGTAGTCCACAATTGCAGAAATCTTATCGGGATCCATACGCATACGACTTTCTCCAATGATAAAGCCAAGGTATTTAGTTTCTCTTAAGCAAAACTTACTCTTTTCCACGTTGATAGTCAATCCCGCCCTCCTCAGACAGTCCGCCACCCGGGCGAGAAGAACCAGGTGTGAATCAAAGTCTTGTGATAAGATTAATAGATCGTCAAGGTACACCAATACATTGTCTCGAAGATCGTAAGGAATTGCTTTATCCACCAACCGGCACATGGTCTGTGGAGCGTTGCAAAGCCCGAATGGCATCGTATTTTGCCGGCGGAAGGCGACTCAGTATGCCATCTATCTGCGGAAGCGGATAGGCATCCGTTTTAGTGACGGAGTTCACCTTCCGGGCGTCAAAACACAGTCGAACCTTGCCTGGCTTCCGTACCAAAACAACTGGAGAGCTCCAAGGACTCTGACTCTCCTCTATCACTCCAAGCGAGAGCATTCGGCTCAGCTCAGCGTCCATCAGTTTTTGCACCGCCGGAGAAACTGGATAAAACCTCTGTTTGATTGGTGTAGCATTTCCAACGTCTATAATATGTTCAATTAAGTGAGTTTTCCCCAACCCAAGCTTGCGTAAGATGGAAATAGCGCTTTGGTTCGTTCTAAACGTGATTGAAGATCAGAAGACAACACGTGTTCTGCAGGGTTGGGCTTCGGTGCAATCGATGTGTCCAACGAAGAGACTAAACCGAGAATGTCCGGAGCCAACCCGAAAGTCCTCCAAAAATCTATTCCTAGATATAGGTCCTGGGTGAGACCAGGTACGACGTAAAGACGTAAAATTTTAGTCTCACCCCTGAAGGAAACTTCCAGATCAGCGTGGCCGTGCACCCCCGATCTAGCTCCGTTGGCCACCTCGATCGCAGAACGGTATTTGTATTTGGCCCATTTGACTCCTGCCTCCTGCAGCAAACTCTTGGAACCTTTTCCCAAAATGCTAATACTAACGCCACTATCTAGCAAGCCTATGATGTTCTGCCCTAGAATCTTTACTGTGGCGTAGGGCCTTACATCTTTGGGAACCGAGACGAAAGCTGTTGATAATTTACAATAAGCTTCTCTCACGCGTCTCCAAAACGCACGCAAACGTAGTGTAGATCGACGGGGCTTGGGAAATTTAAAACCTGAAGTTCCACCCTGACCTTTGGGATATTCAGCCGCTGAAGCAAAAATTCTCTCACGAGCCTTTTGATATTCTTTAAGCCTGAGATGGTAAGGCTTAATGGGAAAGAGAACCGAGGGTTGAAGATTTTCCGGTCTCTGAGGTATAGTAATTTTTTTCGGAGGTTGCTCCGGCTGTGACAGAGAAATATCAGGTTCAGGGGGGTTTTCCGACTCACTTATTAAATCTGAATTTGAAAACTTTGACTGAGATGATGTAGACGATGTAGCAAATGAAGTGTGACTAGGTAGCGAGGGAGATGAAGATAAAGAAGTGGACAACTCGGGCAAGTTTTGGCAGAGTTGGGACATGGTTATGTCTGGGGTCGAGAAGGAGTGGTCGTTGTCTCGCCTGTCGTGATTGCAGGCGGTCGTTGTGATCGAGGGCTAGTGTTGTTGCTCCCGACCCGACGCTGATTTTTTGATAAGCAGTTTTGGCAGCGAGGTTTAACAACCCCTTTTCGCCCACAACCATAACAGAAAAATCCTGTGGGTTCTGTTGGACAAACCTGATAATAATGCCCATTTTGATCACAATTCCAGCATTTGATAGCTGAAGAAGAGAACTTAGTAAGGACATCGACGGGTTCAAGGTTTTTAGGCTCGGGCAATGCTCCCGCCAGATCTTCAACAGCGAAATTGTCTTCCACTCTCGCGGTACGGTGAGCGGTCGGCAGCAGTGTACTCCTCGTTCGCTGTCGAGTCACCTAGACCTCGGTCACTAAGTCGCGCAAATGAGCAATCGAGTATATTCGGTGTAGGCAGATCTGCTCTTGTATATATGGAAGCAGATTGGCTCTTAACATCTCCACGAACTCATTCTCTTGCATCGGTACGGTCAATCTATTTCGTAGTGAGACGAGATCCAGATAATGCGAGGTGAACGATTCGTTGGGCTGCTGTCGTCTGCTCCGCATTTGCCGCTTCAAATCTATGTCCCTCGAGCGCTCTCTCCAGTCTGCTCTAAGGGCTGTTTTAAGGTCTTGCCAGGTTAAATTTGGTGACTTCGGCGAGCTGTCCAGTACCAATTTCCAACCGAATCCCCGAGCAAAAGATGAAAATTACTCATCAAATGATCAAAGCGGCCCCGAAGAGTGTCACGTATGAGATTTTCCACACGAAAAATGAACTCTTCTAAGTGTAATTTAGAATTATCGCCGTCATACTGGATCTTCCAGTGACGAAGAGGAGTTCTGGGCCATTGCTCGTTTAAGAATTGCGGCCTGGACCGGTGAGGGTACTGAACCCGAGGCGAAGGCTCAGGTACGTAACCATGTAATGGCTGTCCGAAGTTTGGAGGCGCGGAAACAGGGCTCAAGTAGTAAGGTGACCACCTCCCTTTTAAAATGCATTAGGCGCATAAGGGACAGCTGGTGGGAAGTGGGAAGTGTGTCCGGCAGGAGTGTTTTTCTGCAAGACGGTTCCCACCGGTGGTAAGGGTTGCTGGGGGGGAGTTGGATAGAGATGTTCTTGTCAGGAGCATTGTGGGGTAAAAATAAACAACTTGTGTTTTGTTGTTGGGGGAGGTTGGTTAAAGAGAGAGAGGCTTAGTTGCCTGTGGAGGAGGTAGCAGGTTTTGTAAGAGTCAAAAAGAAGAAAAATAAGAGGTAAACAGATACGATGATCAAGACTGAGCAGGTTTTGCGGGTGTGAAGAGTTGTGCTATGAGTGCCTTCATACGGTTAGAAGAAGAAGAGGTAAACAAACGCGATGGGTAAGTTTAGCGGATGTCTGTAAAAAATGATCAAAAAGTGGTGATCGGGGTGAACGGTAAAAATCGTGTTTGAGAAGAATCAGTGCAATCACTGCGGTAAAGATGTAAAGCAAAAGTAAAGATGCAGATAGTGAGGAAGAAGTTGTCTTTTTTCTTTTCGCGGACAGATATAACTTTTCTGGCAAGATCACCTGCTGTACGTGCATGATGCATTTTAAACGGTCAATGTCGCCACTTATGGGGTCATTGGGGCGAAATAAAAGACGAAAATGCGTTGAGATAATATTTATTTATTTTTACTTTTTATATTCGTAGCAAGTATTACAATCTTTTACTTTTAAAATGATTACGATTTGATTTTTTGTACTCATCCTTTTTGAAAAATATCATTTTCAGGGAGCCGCCCCTAGCGTCGTCTTTCTCTTCGAACGTTAGATAATATCCTGTCTGCTGGTTTATTTATTTTTTATTTATTTATGTACAGATTCATCAAATAGCTGACTAATTAATAATATACACATACATTTAACATTGACCCTAACGAAGCCGACCTTTAACTTGATCTCGTGTTAAGTTGAAATCGATATTAGGGTAACTAGCGTTGAAAGCGCGACATTGAAGATTTAGGCTCGTTAAAACCATAATTGGTTCGGTGGTGAGGAACATGGAGGAAGTTGTGGGTCCTCAGAGAGCGCGGAGGAACTGAGATGCGAAATTCGCTAAGTAACTCAGGAGAGTTAATAGCGCCACGAATACAATCGAACGCAAAGACAGTTCTGGCGGTACTACGCCTATTCTCCAAGGCATGGAGACCAAAAAGTTTAAGGAGGCCAGGAGACGAAGGAAGATGGCGGCTATGGTCCCAAGGAAGACCACGTAGAGCGAACCGCAGGAACCTGCGTTGAACTGCTTCAATTCGATCAATATGACACACGTAGAAAGGAGACCAGATAGGGCTTGCATATTCTAGAATTGGTCTGACAAACGTACAGTAAAGCAGTCGAGAGACATATGGGTCATCAAACTCCTTGGACCATCGTTTTATAAAACCCAGTGCAGCGTTAGCTTTGCTGACTATTAGGTCGATGTGACCCTCGAAAGAGAATTTGGGATTGAGCACGACACCTAAGTCTCTCACTTTGTCAAGCCTATCGAGTGGTTGCCCATCAATAGAGTAGTCGAAGACCAAAGGATTCAATTTGCGTGAGAAAGTCATAGAAGTATTAGGGGTACCGGTTAATTCGTGCGGTTTTGTAACAGATGGCGTAACTTGTTTTATATTCCAGTGATTCACCTTTCCAAATATGTGTTGGAAAGCTACTGTCATATAGTTTCAGAATCAGTATGTGTCATTTAGCTGAAGCGTAAACAACAATACTTTTTTTTACTCTGAAAATGTCGAATTTTGTGCCGAATAAAGTGTTTTTGCGGGGTGTACTTCTTCATTACTTCAATATGAAGAAAAAGGCTGCCGAAAGTCATCGTATTTTGGTGGAAGTGTATGGTGTGCATGCTCTAGCTGAGCGTACGTGCCAGAAGTGGTTTGCACGGTTTAAAAGTGGCAATTTTGACTTGGAGGACGATGAACGGCCCGGACAGCCAAAAAAGTTTGAAGACCACGAATTGGAGACACTGCTCGACCAAGATCCATCCCAAACGCAAGAAGAGCTTGCAAAATCACTTGGCGTCGCTCAACAAACCATTTCCGATCGTCTAAAAGCAATGGGAATGATCCGGAAGGTAGGCCATTGGGTGCCGCATGAATTGAAGCCAAGAGACGTCGAACGCCGATTTTTCCCGGGTGAACAACTGCTTCAACGGCACAAAAGAAAAAGTTTTTTGCATCGAATTGTCACTGGCGATGAAAAGTGGGTCCATTACGATAATCCAAAACGTCGGGCAACGTATGGATACCCCGGCCATGCATCATCATCGACGGCCGTTCAGAATATTCATGGCCTGAAGGTTATGCTGTGTATTTGGTGGGACCAGCTGGGTGTGATCTATTATGAGCTGTTGCAACCGAATGAAACGATCACAGGGGAAGTCTACCGACGACAATTGATGCGTTTGAGCCGAGCACTGCGCGAAAAACGGCCGGAATATGAACAAAGGCACAGCAAGGTAATTTTGCAACAGGACAATGCTCGGCCACATGTTGCACAGGTCGTCAAAACCTACCTTGAAAGGCTCAAATGGGATGTCCTACCCCACCCGCCGTATAGTCCAGACCTTGCGCCATCCGATTACTATCTCTTCCGATCAATGCAACATGGCCTGGCTGACCAGCACTTCTCCAATTATGAAGAAGTCAAAAATTGGATCGATTCGTGGATAGCGGAGAAGCCGGCCGAATTTTTCAGAAAGGGTATTCCTGAATTACCAGAAAAATGGGAAAAGGTTATAGCTAGTGATGGACAATACTTCGAATAGTAAATTTGTAACCATTTTTTCACAATGAAGCTTCAATTTTCGAAAAAAAACCGCACGAATTAACCGGTACCCCTAATACATTTACTTACATTCAGCGGAAGATTATTAATAGAACACCATTTGTGAACGGCATCTAAGTCAGAGTTTAAAAAATCACAGTCACTATAGTCAGAAATAACACGAAAAATTTTCGTGTCGTCAGCATAACAAAGAATTCTCGAGTGGGTGTAATGGCGAAGGAAAGGTCGTTAATGATGATTATAAATAGTAGTGGGCCAAGGTGACTACCTTGGGGGACCCCAGAAGTATTTGTGATAGGATTGGAGATGCGTCCGCGGAAACAGACACTTTGGAAGCGATCAGACAGATAAGAAGAGATCCAGTCAACAACACGGGAGGGAAAACCAAGGACCAACAATTTATAGAGCAGGATGCGATGATCGATCTTATCGAAGGCTTTAGTAAAATCTGTGAAGACACAATCGATCTGCTTCCCAGATTCAATGGCGGGTAAGCAGTAATTGGAAAATTCCAACAGATTGGTAACGGTGGACTTACCTTTCATAAAACCGTGTTGAAAAGGCAACAGGAAGGGTTTACAGTGAAAATAAAATACTTCGCAGACTAGGGCCTCGAAAAGCTTGACAATGTGACATAGCTTCGCAATAGGTCTATAATTGGAAATATCTGATTTATTACCCTTCTTATGTAGGGGGATAATGGTCGACAATTTCCAAAGCTTAAGAAAGACACCAGAACTCAGAGATAAGTTAAATAAATAACAGAGAAGAGGAACAATAACAGAATCACATCTCTTCAAGAAACAAGACCGGATACTATCAGGGCCACTCGAGAAGTTATCAGAAAGACTAGAGATATGTTTAAAAATTATAGTATCCTCCAAGAGGAGGTCGTTAAGATGAAGAGAGGTTGGCGGAAGCTTCGTCAGATGAGCAAAATCCTTAGAACTAATATCACAGACAGAGTTGCTGAATGCAGTTTTGAAAAAATCGGCAAAAAGGTTGGAAATAGTCGCAGGATCACTGCTAGTAACGGAGCCGTAGGAGAGGGAAGATGGGTAACCGTCACAATTGCGTTTAGAGTTGACAAACCGCCAGAACTGCTTTGGATTGTCACGTAAGCACGATTTTACATTGTTAATGTACAAACAATAAGACGCGTCGATGGCAGTAATAAATTGATTACGAAGTTCGCAGTATGATACAAAATCGCAATCACTCCGAGAGCAACAAAACCTCCTCCAAGCCTTACTTTTCAGGTTCTTTAGATGTCTGACAGCGCTATTGAGCCACGACTGATGACCGTTAGAGTTATCAAACCTTTTAACGGGAACACAAACCGCAAAGCACGATGAGATTTTGTCGTAAAAAATTTTAACAGCTTTTTCAATATCGCGCTCACTCAGGACACCACTCCAGTCACAATTGGAGGGCCATTGATTAAGAAGGGTAAAGTCGGCTTTTTGAAAGTCATAAGAAAAATTACATGGTGCAGCAGAATTAACAATAGTAGGGTCAAAGGAGTATAAAACGACGATCGCTGGGTGATGAACAGACTCCGGTAGTAATGGCGCAGAGCAACGTTTAGTCAATGTCCCACCAGAGTCACTGGAGAAGACGAGGTCCAAAGATCTGTTGTTGTCGTTGGCAATGGCGTTGCATTGGGATAAGCCAGCGCATGCGATGTTATCAAGGAAAGTTGAAATATGTTGCGGCGTTGACATTATAATTGGAAGAAGGGAATGGTCCTCCGAGCGCAGCCAAGTAAGAGTAGGCAAATTAAAATCGCCAAGTAGCAAAAGCTCGTCAGAAAAAGGTAAATCACCGGAAAGCTCGTCAATAAAAGATGAAAGTCGTTCAAACACATCGGAAGGAGAATTTGGAGGAACGTAGACGGTGATAATGATGATGCTTTTATGAGGAAGGCGTACAGCGACACACAACAGTTCCAAGCCGATGAGATGTGTGGTATCGATGATTTCGCAGGGCAGGCTGCAGCGGACAGCGCATAAAACACCACCTCCCACAGGAGCATCATCTGTTTGATGGCAGTCACGTCTAAATACTACATAGTTAGAGTTGAAGAGTTCAGCGTCCATGAAGCCTCCGTTGAGCCAGGTTTCAGTCAAGCAGACCACGTCGAAACAAGGGCTAGATGAACTAGTAAACAGGCGGGTCGTTTTTGAGCGGAGTCCTGTTACATTGGCATAGTAGATGGAGAGCTCCTTGATGAGTTTTTTGAGGACAAAGGGGCTCCAGCACGCCCACGAGGCAGGAATTCCCGAACGATGGAGCCGGAGGGCCAGATACCGGAGGACAAAATTGAATCAAAAAGATGGTCCGGTGCAAGAATCTTAAAAGAAGCGGTAAATGTGCGAAAGCCCTGTCCGTGCGCAGAGCCTAGCTTTTTGCATGCAATAGAGTCACAAGCAACTCCCAGACTCGATGAGATAAGGTGGACAATATCAGCTTCCGACGTGTATGGGCGGATCCTGGAGACAAAGATAATACGTGGACGTTGCGCAGGTCGCAGCGAAATAATCTTCTCAGGAACCTCCAAAGCAGCATCAGAATGCAAGGAACTAGGAGAACTTTTTGCTGGTCTTAGAGGGGCGGTGTTAACTGGAGCAACCACAGCGTGAGTAGAGGGGCTCTTAGTTATGTCATGACCAGGAATCTCAGGACCCAGATGTGCATCAAGCAGTTGTTGTTGATCCTCCTGTGCGTTAAAACCCGAGTATTGTAGCGAATTAAGTATGGGAGATTTCGAGACCGTCGGGTTCGACTTAGTATTACGGGCACCGCGACGAGTACCTTTACGGTGGGTACGCCTTTTAGGTGCGGAAAAAGTAGGGTCAACAGCCTGCGTTTCTGGCTGTGAAGAGTTAGCAGTCAGAGTAGCATCAGGTGTAGGAGATGTTGAAATAATAGCGTCTTTAGATTTCTCCATCAGCTAGCTCCTCAATCTGCCTCTGGGTTTTGATTTTTTCAGAAAATCTTGGGTGGAGGAAGATGTACGTGTTGTTGGTGAAATGACTTGTCAGGCGAAGTCCGTACTTGGTTTTTACCAGCTTAAACGATTTAATCTGATATTCTTTCCCAATGTCCAGACTTGCCACTGGTACAAGAGTATATTAAACACCCTCGGCAACACTTTCCAATACCTCGAATGCACTCTGCAAAAAGAAAAAAACTTGGATGTTTAGCTGTTTTTTATATTTAATATATCTGTACTTATCATTATCAGGTTCAAAATATTCGGAAAAAATGGTACTTGTGCGGGATTCTGCTTCTGAAACTTTTCTGATTCTTTTACAGAAAGGTATGGCATTTATATACTATTTTAGCTCATCATACAGCGACCCCCATGACAAAATACAACAAAGTTGCAATATTAAAGTTGTTCTTCCAGGATGTTCGACCTCCTGGAAGTAATTAATTTTACGATTTTATGCCCTTGTGACAAAATGCATCAACGTTACAGTATTAAAGTATATTATTTCTAGGAGCTTCGACCTCCTGAAAGTAATTGATTTAAAGATTTTTTTTTTACCCCTGTGGCAAAATACAACAAAGTTACAGTGTTAAAGTTGATTATATTCAGGAGGTTTGGTAAAATTGCGAAATTGAAAACAATTAATTATTTTTATTATATCCTTGTGTTGATTTTTTACCTTTTAGTGCGAATTTATTTTTAAAAATATGTATAAAAGAGCGGACTTAAAATGTAACGATACAGTCTAAATTTTCGCGTTCGTTTAGTTAAAAGCGAAGAAGTTGAAAAAAAAAATATATACAAATTAGAAGCCTGAAAAATAAAGGTTTAAAAAGTATAGAAATAGAAGTGGATAGATATTTGAAATTAGTAAAAGTGCAAAGAAGTTGAAAAAAGACTAAGTACATGATAGTTTTTTTTAACAGTAAAGATATTAATAAGTGTTTTTATCACCAGTCTTTACCCGGATGGTGATACCGGAAGACAAAGAATTGTCGACTATTGAAGAACCACGGCAAGTAGCAGAGGTGCCGACGTTTGAAGGAGCTGCTAGAGAGGAGACGGACATCGATCAAGAGGACACCGTGGATTTTCTCGAGTGGTATATAAATAGACGGAAACTTTTAGCTAGCTTTAAGGTATTTAGAAAATAAAAAATGAATTCGAAAGAAATCATTTTGCATTTACAAAGTGCTCTAAATTTAAATTCAGAAATTTTTTTGTCCGCCTTGAACACCTGTATAAAGGTGGTAAGAAGGGAACAAGTAATATTTTCAGACAGTGAAAAATTCTGCCTATTAACTCTATTATCAAAATATTCAATTTTATACGATGGACCTCTTTCGCACAGTGCATTAAGAAGCACTACCGATTTTCTACAAATCAGTGAAGAAAATAACTCAACGGTGGGTGAAACTAATACCGGTACGTCTGAAAGCGCTATTAATATGCTTAATATAAGCGAAAAGGGCTCTCTTGAAAATGTACTAGCAACAGGTAGTGAAGAAAATCGTATGGTTAAATGTGGCGGTGGATCACAAGCCGATTATAAATTATTATCGAGAGAAGCGGTGTATTTTAAAAAATTCCATACCGAAGGTGTGAAAATGACGTTTCAGCTACAAGATTTCTGTAGCACCGATAAAAACCCCATGGCGGCCTTAGAGAAAAGGTTTGATAGTATACTCAGAGATCTTACGCCAAATTTTGTGAAAGGCAGTAAGGTTAGTTTTTTACTTAAACTTCCAAATTCACCCCATGTAAAGGCCATTTGATCTTATCTCAGACCAATGACAGAATTATCCGGTGAATGCATCATAGGGTTAATTGCAAATGTTATTCAATCTAATACCCTCTTCCTTTCAGATGATGTCTTGCAATTAAATGCAGATATTGTTAAATTCCCTTCTGCAGGAGGCAAAATTGACCATAGGCGCACAGAAGAAAGTTTAGTTTTATCTCGGAAAACCTGTGTGATATTTATTAGTAATTTACGCTGTTTTGCCACAGATCTTTTAGCGTCAACTAATTTTCGCATATCCTTTTTATACTTACACAGCGAATTATATATCTGGCCATGAGGCATGTGATTTCCTTTTAGTGTGTTAAGTGTGATTTCACAAAGTGCTTTTATAACTTCAGGATCTACATTTTTAATAATAGCATTTCTCAAGTTTGGTTTAGATTTTTGAAGTACATAGAGCATATGCTTGTTGTCGTTTAACCGCTTCACTCTTGACACCATTTTTACTATTCAAGGAACTTTGCGGGCAAAAACAGGTCGCGAAATCTTTATTAAATATATCCGTTCGGAATCTTAACGTGTCTTTAATCTCCAGAGTAAGATCTATCAATAAGCACCCGCAAGGCTCCTGAGTGGTCTCTTTATATATTTTTAGAAGCTCTAAACTATCTTCCGGATAAATCTGTCTCGCTAAATGCACGAATTGGCTTTAATCTCGAGGATTTTTAAAAACGACAAGGTACTTACTGTTTAGCGATATATCTTTGCAGAACTTTTCCGGATGAAAAACGATGCGAGCCTTTAGTAAAAAGCTCACAAATTTGCTTACTGAAAGCATTTAACATCATATCATCTATAACAATTAGAGTGGGTTCATTTGTGTAATTTATAAACTCATCGGGTACACTGTCTATATGTTCTATGTTTGTGGACACAACATCTACTGGCAGAGCCTCGCGTTCCGCATTACACCATGTAATCCTAGTAATTTCCGACTGTATTAACGAGATATTATTCATACGATTTTTAATAAATGTAGTCTTTCCGCATCCAGAAGGTCCTGCCACGGTCATTGTAAATGGGTGTGTGAATGCGATCATTTTTGCTGCAAAAAAAAAACTCTTGACAACAAGCTTTTCTTGTTAAAATAAAATATATATAAGCTCCGCATTTTGCAGAAAGTACTTATATACTCTTTTAAGAATGAGTAGAAGACAAATTATTAACGAACTACATAGACCTGCCCGCAAAAACTTTAAGCGTCGTCGTGTAGCGCTAAAGATGACCTGTGGCACGCAGACTTAGTTGATATGAGCTCATATGCAAAAGAGAATCGAAACATTCGTTTTTTGCTGTTATTGATACATTTTCTAAATATGCAAGGGCTTTACCGATTAAAGACAAAAGTGGGATAGAAGTCACTAAAGCAACGCAGCTACTTTTCAATCAGGGTCGTATTCCAAGAAATTTACAAACAGATGATGAAAAAGAGTTCTACAATAAGTAGTTTAAACACTTGATGAAAAAATATGATGTTAATCATTACTCAACTTATAGTTCCTTGAAGGCCTCAATTGTAGAAAGATTTAATAGAACATTAAAAAATATTATATGGAAGGAATTTAGTATGAATGGCAATTATCATTGGCTGAGTATGCTGGACAAGTTAACAGACAGATATAATAGAACAAAACATCGAGCTATTAAGATGAGACCTATAGACGTAGGCCCTGCCAATGAGCTTCGTTTATTACTAACAGTGTATAAAAAGCCAAAATCAAAACCAAACCCAAGGTACAAAGTAGGAGACTTTGTTCGGATAAGTAGATATAAACATGTTTTTGAAAAAGGCTACACCCCAAAATGGTCTACTGAAATTTTCAAAATGAAAGAGGTAAAAAACATTTATCCAGTAACTTACATACTTGAAGACTATGAAGGAAATATAATACAACGTGCTTTTTACCAACTTGAACTAGCCCCCCTCAAATATCTCGACGTGTACCTTGTAGAGAAAGTTTTAAAACCTCGAGGGGATAAAGTTTATGTTAAATGGCTCGGATTTCCACAAAAGCACAACACATGGATTAATATAAAAGACGTTTTGTAAACACCCTCTATTGCAGTCACAATGTTGTTCTTAAAGCGTGAATCTGATTGGCTAAAGACATTTAAGAATTTAACTTTGGATGAAAGGAAATCATACAAGTTAGCAAGGAGTGGCTTCTTTTACACCAATCTAAAAGACATAGCAAAATGTTATTTTTGCTGTATGGAAATGAGTGCCTTTAACTGCCCTGAAGACGTTGAGGTCGAACATCTTCGACGTTCACCTGATTGCATCTATGCCAACGGTAAGGATGTATGTGAACCGTATAATAACCCACCCGCAACATCAAAACGGACGAGGCGGGGTTTAAATATTTTTAAAGTTTTAGCGGGAATGTTCCTTTTGTTTGGCTTATTTTGCGAAATCTATTACTTTTACGAACATTTCTTCTTCTTTATCTTCATCTTCTTCATCTTCTTCATCTTCTTCATCTTCTTCCTCTTCTTCCTCTTCTTCCTCTTCTTCCTCTTCTTCCTCTTCTTCCTCTTCTTCCTCTTCTTCCTCATCTTCCTCTTCTTCCTCTTCTTCCTCTTCTTCCTTTTCTTCTTCTTCTTTCTCTTCTTCCTCTTCTTCCTCTTCTTCCTCTTCCTCTTCCTCTTCAATTGTTTGCCTTTCAGCACTGAAATTTGTCTTCCTTGCACTTCAGAGTGGCTTTAATAAGAAACCCTGATGATATCAGAATCGAGTCCTCCTTGAGCACTGCTACCCGACTTCCGGACCTTTTTTTTTCTCGCTCTTTCGCGGTAAAAATATTCTTAAAAAAAATTTTTTTTTTCTCTTTCGCGACTCGCGGCGACTTTTCCCGATAATTTTCCCGTGTTTTAAAACTAATCACTTTAATTTCTCCTTTTCTTTTTTTTTCTTCTTTTTAGAGTTCACAAATATTTATATCTCGACTACTTATTTTCAGTTCTTTTCTCGACCTTATCTTCCCGACGATCCAATTCCTCGACCCCAAGCCTCGCAAAAACTCTACACGCCTCGCCGACCGTTACAGGTCCCGCTGCAGCGCACTCACACACTCACCGCCGCTGACACTCCAAGCGCCGATGAGTGCATGAGTCCGCAGCGCTGGGACGGCAACGTGCGCCGAGGACGCCTCCCGCAGCCACGCACCGGCCGGCAGGCCGCTTGAATTTTGTAAGGGACCGAGATTTGCGGCGACGCCTGGGCCTGGCCTTGAGTTACGACCGACGAATTTTGTGCATTTTCGAGCAACGAAATTCGTCGCTCGCAACCCAAGGAACGCAATCTCTTGCGGGACCGACCAGAGCTGCCGTGAGTTTTGGGGATGCCCCCCGAATGGCAACGTTCGCTGCAAGACATAGGCGCCGACGGAAAAATGAAATAATCTTTTTAGAGATTTATGCCCTGACCATAACAGCTTAACTATCCATTACCCCGACAAACGCGATCTAGGCACCTTGGAATATCAGTTAACATCTCTTATCCAAGGTAAGGCAACGATTCAAGAATTTTACCAACAAATCTATTCACATCTGCCGCTGATACTAAATAAGATCTCCTGCATGGACATAAGTACCCAATCTATGCGTTTATTAACAGAAACGTATAGGGACAAAGCTTTGGACACGTTTATTCGGGAACTCAACGGTGATTTGCCAAGACTATTAGACATGAAAGTCAGTGGATTTACCCCAGGCACTACACTTCTGTTCAAAAAGAGAAAATCAAAATTTCAAACCTAATTACTCCAACAATTACCATGGGAATTATAGAAGATCTCTACAGGTTTCTTTACCGACACCACCCAAAAAAAACCATCAGCCCCAATTTAAAAAACGAGCACAATTTTACCTACAGCTCGCCCATTTTCCGCAATTTGGAGCTAGACCTCAGCAATACTTTACGGCTCCAAATCCCTATTATAATAATGTTCAGCAATTTTAACAACCCCCGCAGAGACCAAACGCACCAAAACCACAACCTAGACCTAAGCCTATGGATATCGATCGAAGCATGCAGACCAAGTTAGCTGACTATGTAAATAGACCACAACCCCAGAAATATGACGGAAAAAGGCCGCCATTTAATCAGACAACACAAAGATCAGTCCCATCACCAAAAATTCAAAGGAATTTTCATATAAATAGCGAAAGCCCAAATTGGTCACTCCAAGAACAACAGTCAGACAATTATCAACCGCCCCTGGAACAGCTTAACGATACGGCAGCCTACCAGCAAATTCAACAACAAGTCGATAACGAAAATAGTTACGATCAAACTCTCAGCGAATACACCGAACAATTTTACGATAATACACAAGACACGGAATATCAAACTACAGACCTTTCTGACATACATTTTTTTAGAATGAAGAGCTCTTCGCTGCCCTATTTCGAGTGTAAAACGGGAAACGGAGAGATGTTAAAAATCCTCATAGATACAGGTTCAAACAAAAATTACATCCATCCAAAATTCATAAAAAAGCCTATTCCCAATGAACAGTCGTTCTTTGCTTACTCAGTAGGAGGACAACTTAAAATTACTCACGACACCTTCCTAAACTTATTCAATTTGAAAGATCACAAAATAAAATTCTTTCTATTGCCTTCATTTCATGCAATATTAGTAAACGATACCTTAATGGATTTATCCGCAGTGATTCACACCAGACACAACTTTATGGTGATTCAAAATTCAATACAAGTCCAGATTAAACAGTACACATCCGAGTCTGTGAATGCTGTGACGCTAAGAAATGATCACATGACAAAAAAACAAAAGCATTTTATGAACACTTTATTCCTAAAGTATCATAAAGCGTTTACCGAACCAGACGAGAAATTAACCTACACTACGAAGGTGGTAGGAACAATACGGACCACGTCAGAGAATTCCGTGTACACGAGATTTTATGTTATTTATTTATTTATTTAACGCTTAATACAAGCTACATACCTAAAAGTAAAACTAAAGACTAGTGCTAACCTAAGGGAGCAACGGGAGAAAACGGAGGAAGGGAAAGGACAGGGCAGATTAGGGAAGACTAATTAGGTGGTGCCTGAGAGAGTTTTTGCTCAGGTGAAAGTCGAAGGAAGGGAGGGAGTTGGCTCTTCGAAGCATTCTTGTGAGGGGCTCAGAAAGACCGTAGTTGGTACGATGGTAAGGAGGGCGAAAGAGAGGGGTCGAGCGGAGGTTACGGGGATTGGTGTAGATAAGGATCCGCTCAAGTAGAGAAGGACAGTCAATCTCGCCGATGAGCAGTTGGTGAATGAATGTGATATCGGCAAGGTCCCGCCGCTTCCACAGAGGCAACAAGTTAATGAGCCGAAGGCGGTTTTCGTAGGGCGGAAGGTTTTGAGGTTCAGACCAGCGGAGCTCGTGTAAAGCGAAACGAAGGAACCTACGCTGTACAGCCTGTATCCTGTTGATGCTAGTAGATAGGTAAGGAGACCAAACTCGGCTAGCGTATTCCAGGAGAGGCCTAACGAAGGTGACAAAGAGGGATTTGGCGACGTATGGGTTAAGGAACTCCTTGGACCATCGCTTACCGAAGCCTAACGCGGAGTTGGCTCTGGCAATCACACTGTCAATGTGTTCGCGAAAGTTAAGTTCACTATCACAGGTGACGCCTAGATCGCGAAGAGAGGAAACGGAGGGGATAGGTTCGCCAGACAAGTAATAGACTCTGTTGGGGGAAGAGGGGCGTTTGCGGGAATAGGTGATGGATTGTCATTTGGAGATATTGAGCTCAAGAGAGTTTTTAGTGCACCAAATGCCAAAGTTGTTGAGATCTTGTTGAAGCAGACGGGGGTCAGAGGTGGAGGATATCCGTTTAGAAATTTTCATATCGTCGGCATAAATGGACAGGTCGAAGTGCTTGATAACACACTCGGCATCATTTATGGCCAGTATGAAAAGCAACGGACCTAAGTGGCTACCCTGAGGGACCCCCGAGTTGGCCACGACTGAGTTGGAAAAGGACGAGCAGAAAAGGACCCTGTACTGGCGGTGATTAAGATAGGACTTCAACCAGGAAGAAAAGAGTCGATTGAAGCCAAGGGAGTGAAGTTTGAAGAGAATTAATTTGTGTGAGATTTTGTCAAATGCCTTACTGAAGTCAGTAGCGATGACGTCAACTTCGTCGCCTTTTTCAAGGGCACACAGGGTTTTGGAGACGACGTCGGTGAGGTTAGTAGTAGTTGATCTGCCTTGAAGGAAACCATGTTGGGATTGCGAAAAGATGAGTTTGCAGTGAAAGAACAAGCAATCGTAAACGATACTTTCGAAGAGTTTAGGAATGGTGGAGAGTTTAGCAATAGGGCGGTAATTGGATATCTCACTCTTACAACCCTTTTTATGGATAGAGCCGTTCGGTTTTAAAAACGCTCCAGCTATTTTCCAGAGACCATTAGATGACATATTAAGAGAACACGTAGGGAAAATTTGCTTCGTCTACATTGACGACATAATTATATTTAGCGAAAATGAAGAAAACCACTTCAAGGACATCGAAACGGTCTTCGAAACACTCAGCGCGGCTAATATGAAAGTTCAACTTGACAGTGGAATTTTTAGGATTTAAAGTTTCTCTTCAAGGAGTCTAAACCAACCCAGCAAAAGTAGAGGCTATTATCCACTTTCCGACACCAAAGACACTAAAAGATCTCCGATCATTTTTAAGACTTTCCGGATACTACCGCCGCTTATTATGCGAAAATAGCAAAACTTCTAAAAAACCTCTTACGAGAAGGGGGGGGGTGGCCGTCTGCCTACAAATGCTTCAAAAAACATATCCAATATCTTGGAACGACGATTCCAAAGATGCATTTGGTAAGATCAAAAATCCGTTGATATCAAAGGATGTACTCCTGGCGTACCCAAACCTAAATAAAGAATTCCATGTCACCACTGATGCATCCCAACATGCAATAGGAGCAGTTCTCGGGCAGAATGGCAAGCCGATCACATTCATTTCCAGAACCCTTAATAGAGCCGAAGAGAATTACGTTTGCAATGAGAAGGAAATGATTGCGATAATTTGGGCATTAAACTCACTCAGAAATTATCTATATGGTACTGCTAAAGTCAACATTTTCACCGACCACCAGCCGCTCACGTATGTTCTGAGTCATAAAAATAATAATGCAAAATTGAAAAGGTGAAGGTCAATACTTGAAGAATACAACTATGAGCTAATTTATAAGCCCGGGAGGACTACCGTCGTAGCCGCTGCATTATCGCGACCTCCACAAAATAACCCTGTGCCCGAGATCAATTCAATGACGGGTATAGTACACAGTGCCGACAGTTCAACCCACGAGCTTATTCCCACAGTTAAATCCCCTATTAATTCGTTCAAAAATCAATTCTGGATCCAGGTAGATTCCGAGAGCAGCTACAAATTTGAAATCCCATTTCCAACTTACCATAGACATATTATCACCCGAACAAACTATTCCCAAGAAAATCTAATCGAAATAAATATTTAAAAAACACATTAACCCAGCAATAGTTAATGGACTCTACCTCAGAAGACATCATGGACATAATTTAAAGCTTCTATCCTGTACACTTCAAAAACAATAAAGTAAAACACACGCAAACTAAAGTCAAGGACTTAACGTCTGATGCAGAGCGGGAAGAGCAAATTCCCCAAGAACATCGAAGAACACACCGGAATCCCAAGGAAAATAGAATTCAGATACTCAAGAAATTCTTCTTTTCCAGTCTTCTTTAATGTGCGGGTGAGTTGTAGATAAACAAAGGATCGGGGGGGGGGGGGGGGGGGAGGGGTAAGGATACTCGTGCACTTCATTGATTCTTTATTTTATAATTAAATTGGAACTTCCTGATGATTTTGACTTTCTTGTAGTCTCTTCGTATTCGACTGTTTTAACTTTTGTAACAACCATTAATGCGTGCCTTCTATTAGATTACGAGAATTTTATTCATGCCTACTAGACCATTTAAGAGCGAGAATTTGAACATCCTCCCCGCCTTGAAAGAAGTGGATTTCAAAAAACTGCGTGATTTCATGTTATCAACAAATTCTTGTAGTAGGTCCATTGATGCTATTTTGTCGTCATCGTTTGATGTGTCTGATTGTAAAGTTTACTCTACAGTATCAACGGTCATGGAATTAAGTACTTCTTCCAGAAAGTTTCTGCGCTCTTCATCCATTTCCTCCATCCTGGGTGAATTCGGGGCATCCTCTGGTCTGATTGCTTCCATTGTGAACTCAAACAATCCTTTCACAAAAAGATTGCATAATTTCATGATGTCATCTTCTTCGCCTTAAGTATCTGCGTTTCCCGTTTCCACAATGGCATGATTTGATGATGTCATCTCCTTTCCTTTAAGTGATTCCTTCAGTTGGACCCGAAGGCAACGCCTTGATTTTGTTGGGCAATGTTGCAAAGGAATGGGGCAGGGTACATTTGGGAAAAAAAGAATAGGTCAGGGTACATTTGGGATTTGAGTTTAATTCAAGTTTGTAGAACCCTGCACATTGCATATAAGGTGACTTGAATTATGTAAAAGTAAAATATTAGCATTCTTAATCAAATTCAATTCAGAAATTTCATTGATAGCATATTTTTTATTATAATTTATATCTTTTTTTATTTTTTTTTATTCATTGTCTTCCATTGATAAAAGAGAAAGTTTTGGAATTCGGCGTTTCTTTTCGCCCGTTTGGGTTAACACATCAACTACTCTGACCATGCCGTAATTCCAGGATAAACTCTAATGACTCTACCACGAGCCCATTTAGAAGAGGTTAAATTTTCGTCCCTGAGCAGAACAAGATCACCGATTTTTAAATTTTTAGAAGCATGGAGCCACTTAGGACGTTATTGTAGCCTAGATAAATATTCCCTACTCCAGGCCTTCCAAAAATCCGGTTTCATTATTTGAATGAAGTTCCAACGATTAGGGTTCGTTATCCTTATAGATGAGAAATCTTTTTCAGGAAGTGATAATAAAGAATTACCTATTAAGAAATGCCCAGGGGTGAGCACTCGCAGATCAGTCGCATCATTGCTGAGGGAGAACTTAGGAATTGAGTTAAGGCACGCCTCTATTTGAGTGACAAATGTGAACATTTCTTCAAATATCAATTTAACATCTCCAATAATACGTTTCAGATGATATTTAGCTGACTAACTCCAGCCTCCCATAGCCCACCAAAATGAGGAGAAACCAGGGGAATGAAGGGTCAGTGGGTTCCGTCAATATCTACAATCTTGGCGGTCTCTATAGTACCATTCTCATAAGCGTTGTGAAGATCATGAGCCGATTTATTTTTAGCTCCCTTAAAATTTGTGCCATTACCTGAATAAATATAAGGTTCGCCACGTAAACATGCAACATGTGCATGTTTAACACGAAGTTCAGTGAAATGACTATGAGCATCCAAAATTATCAAAGGGCATTGATGCATTCTGCAATCTACCTGCCACCCGCAAGACACCAACATTGTCTAAATATGAATTGAAAGAGATAATCTTACTAGTTTTAGTTATCGGGTTTCCAGCCAGTAAACATTTAATTTCATCAGAAAAGGCTTTTGCTGCTCATGCTTAATCCAAAATTCACGTGCTACTTTAAATTCTTCGGGCGTAACATGTGAAGAAAGCTGAAAATTCTTATTTTTACATTTTTTACTGATCCGTTTCAATAGAAGTGACACCTTTAGTAGTCTTGGCAATGAAGAAAATCTTTCCAAAATATTGAGATCATCCTTATCGTTGCATTTGAGAGTAAGAACGACCCTTGAAATTTTCAACTCAAATTCATCAGATCTCCTTTCAGGATCTATCAAATTTGTGAATCGAGATGGCCAGCATGAAATATATTTTGACAACCAATTAGGCTCTCGCCACCACAATTCGTATTGCGCCAATTTTCCCTTTTGAAACCCACGGTTGGTTATATCTGCCGGGTTATCTGCGGAAGAAACATGTCCCCATTTTCCAGTACCAACATTTGCAATAATTTCAGAAATCCGGTTGCTCTCGAAAGATTTAAAACTATTAGGGTGTTTAGTTATCCAAGAAAGTACTATGGTAGAATCTGTCCACAAAAAAATTGATTCCTCAGAGCATGAGAAAGATGGTCGAAACTTTTTAATAAGCTTAGAAAGTAAGACTGCTCCGCAAAGTTCTAAGCGGGGGAGACTTATAGTATTCAAAGGAGCAACCTTTGTCTTTGCGCTAATGAGAGGAGTCGAGACAGAAAGATTGACTTCATAACGAACATATGTACATATAATGCTGCTGGATATTCGCGTTCTGATTTATCACAGAACCCGTAGATCTGAAGACTGCAAAAAACCTCCATACCTAAAAATCGGTGAATCGAGATATTCTTTATTTGAGAAAGTATGTCCAAATAGTTAATCCACCTTACTGAAAGATCTGCCGGATGGGGTTACTTGAAACCCAAAGCTCTTTGCCACAACACCTGCAAAAAAATCTTCGCTGATATAATTATAGGAGATAACAAACCGGGAGGGTCATTCAATTAAGCAATAGTTGATAGTACTTTCCGTTTTGTGAATGGAGCTTCAGCGTGGCTTACGTTAACATTATAAGAAAATGAATCATCAGCCGGGTTCCACATAATTCCAAGCGTCTTCACAGTGCTACCAAACTGAACAGAAGGACCACTTAGAAAATTTGAGTCGGGTATACCATCAAGTAATATCACATCACTCCTTCGAACGGTACCCTCACCTTGTCGTGGTGGAGGAACTTGCGCGCGTCGATGATTGACTGAGCTATGTTGACGGCAGGGTTCCCATGTCGAACAGGTCAGTCTTGAGGCGTCAGACGAAGAAGGGTCACCACCAGCCCACTACCCATGGAAGGTAAGCCTTTGGATTTACATTCTGCACGAGGTAACCAGCCTGCTGCTGGGAATCCTCCCGCTCAAGGAGCGGCCGGGGCAAGGAATGTGCTGCCATGTACTGCCGAGGTAGTGAGTCCAGGCCAAGGAGGAAGCCCTGTACTGGACTCCGATGACAGAATGTCGCAAGACGGACTATCATCGATTGGCACATTGACACAGTCAATGGAGAGCCTACTCCTGGAACAGGAAAGGATCGGAAAGCAGTCCGCTGCAACTACGGTTAATCCTGATCCCGCCACGGACAAGAACGCCCCCTCCCCTTCAACCAATATCGAAAAAGCTGAGGGCTTGTCCAAACGACAGCTGCGACGGCTGAGGAGTAAAGGGAATAGAGCTAAGGCGAAGGAAACGAAAGCCGACTTTGTCAAGGGCTCTATCTCTTGCTCCTCGACTCCGGTGCCAGCTGCCGCCAAGAGAGGTAGGTCGGAGGAGAACTCGTCCACTCCGACCACCTCGACTGGTGGAAGTTGCGCTGGAGCAGCCAGCAAGAAGCCCACGCAGCTCGTGAGCAAAAATAAACGGAGGAAAGTCGTTAAGACCGGTCTCCCAAAAAGTTGCTCACCGGACGAGGCAAAGGGGAAACCCGATCCCAAGCCCTGGTTGTTGTAATTGAAGCCGAAGAAATGTCGCAACGACATGTAACCTTTGTGGAAGACCACATTTGGAAGCTTCTGGGAGAAACCAAAGAGGCGCCCAGGTTTGAGGGAATGGTCTTTCGTGACGGAACCCTAAAAGTTCAATGCACGAATGAACACTCTCTTGAATGGCTGCTTACAAATGTGGCAAAATTTCCAGCTTTGGACGGCATAAAATTTTCTGCTACAAAAGGTAGCGACATTCCTAAGCTGGTTCGGGCAGTAGTTTGGATCCCGGGCCCTCGCAACGCACCTGGTGAAATCTTTGCCCGGCTACGTAACCAGAACCCGGGACTGGATACTAAGTACTGGCGTATTCGTGCGTTCAGTAGCAGGAGGAAGAACCCCGGTGATCCGGAAGGCTCCACTCTTGCTCTGGGCGTGGACACGGAGTCGCTAAAAGTCCTGGAGTCTGTTTATGGGCTCCGCCCCCATTTAGGTTTTGGAAGGGTGAAATGTCACGTTTCCAGAAAATAAATGCGGACAACGAGTGAAATGCGGAGCAGTCGACACCATGTCCACTGACTTGAATATCACTCAAATAAACCTACAGCAAAGTAAATCGGCCACTGCTATTCTCAGTGGAAGATTAAGTAAACTGCAGACAGTCCCCCAAATAGCATTAATACAAGAACCATGGATATGCAGAAAGCGTATCTATGGTCTCGGTATGATCAACTGGGAGCAACTCTTTCATTACGAAAGAACGGTGCGTGTTCGTTTCTAACACAATTGAAGGCACGATGTTAAGACAATATCGCAGTCAAGACGTCATAGCAGTGAAAGTATCCTACAAGATTTCTGGGGCTAGGTAAGAGGCCATTATTGGCTGAGCCTATTTACCCTATGAATCCATCAGTCCACCTCCCTCGCGAGAACTTATGGAAATTGTAAGATACACAGAATCTAATAATTTAGGTCTGGTGATTGGATGTGATGCCAATGCCCAGCACACCATATGGGATAGCAGTAAATGCAAACCTAGAGGTGTAAAATTATTAGACTTCGTTCTGTCGCACGATCTTGTGGTTAACAATGTGGGCAATGATCCAACCTTTGTCACGAGTAGGCGACAGGAGGTATTAGATCTGACACTTACCAAAAGGAAGATGTCCAATTTCATTACCAACTGACGAGTCATAGATGAGGAGTCACTCTCGGACCACAGATACCTAAATTACAGAATAGCCATTGATGATATACTCATCCCGGCTGGACGTAATCCAAGGAAAACTGACTAGGACAGGTACAGTTTCTTTCGGAGAAAAAAATCTATGTACCCAAGCTCCGCACAACCAAAGACATTGAGGATGAGACTCAGAAACTGAGTCGGACCTTGACAGACTCTTTTGAGAAAGCTTGTCCGGTTAGGAAATGCCGAAGTGGCAAAAGCGTCCCCTGGTGGAACAATGATCTTTCTAGGCTTAGGAAGAAAACCAGGAAGCTTCTAAATAAAGCTTTAAAAACTCAAAAAGAAGACGACTGGACAGCCTATCGAACCCTGCAGCGCGAGTATAAGTACGAGATAAGGACTTCCAAGGTCTCGTCTTATAGAAGATACTGTGAGGAATTGACAGGCATGAGGGAATCAGCTAGGCTGTATAAAGTCTTTCAAAAAGACAATACTGCTAAACTTAACTCCCTCCGCAAACCTGACGGCGGATACACGGGTTCCAAACAGGAAGCTTTCGAGATCCTGGTTCAAACCCACTTTCCGGGCAGTCATAAGATTCAAACGAATCAGAGTCTAGTAGGGTCTCCAGAAAGAGTAACCATCACTAGACGGGACAGATACATAGCATCCAAAGTTGTGACGGAGGAGAAGATTGAATACACTTTGTCCTCCTTCGAGAACTACAAGACCCCAGGTCTGGATGGTATATATCCGGCTATGCTAAAAGCAGGAGGTCACCCCCTAGTTTCAGCACTAAACAAGATATTTAGGGCCTGTTTAACCTGGGGTTACATACCAACTGCGTGGCGTAAGGTCAGAGTGGTCTTCATTCCTAAACCAGGCAGGGAAGACTATGCTCTGGCAAAAAGTTTCAGACCAATCAGCTTGATATCGTTCCTGCTGAAATGTCTGGAACGGCTGGTAGAAAAACATATCAGAGGTGAAACGTTGAGGAGGCGTCCCCTTAATGAACACCAGCATGCCTATAGGAGTGGTAGATCCTGCGAGTCCGCATTGCACGATCTAGTCACAAAGATAGAAAGGGCTTCGGATGAGGGGCTCTACGCTCTTGGGGTTTTTGTTGACATTGAGGGGGCCTTCGATAATGCTGCGTTCCCATCGATGTGTAATGCTGCCACCGAGCATGGGGTAGATAACGTGCTTATTAGATGGATTTACTCTATGCTATCACAGAGGCTACTTTTCGCGGAATGCGGCACCGATACGGTAATGAAGGTAGAGAAAGGCTGCCCACAAGGAGGAGTACTCTCACCGCTACTGTGGTGCTTCTTAGTAGACTCACTTTTAGACGAACTACAAAGTCTAAATATACACATACAGGCATACGCTGACGATGTGTGTGCACTTGTTTGCGGTGACTCGCTTAGTGTTGTCTGCAGTAAGATGCAGAAAACCCTAGACAAGATCCAGAACTGGTGCGAGAGACAAGGCTTATCAGTGAATCCTTTGAAAACAACACTTGTGTTGTTTACTAGGAAAAGGAAACTCGTTAACCTTAGGCTCCCAATTCTGAAAGGTGTAACCATTCAACTCTCCAAAGAAGTGAAATATCTAGGGGTAACTTTGGATAGTAAACTGACTTGGAAGGCTCATGTCGAACACAAAGCATCTCGAGCATTGAATGCCTTCTGGCAATGCAGAAGAGCTTTTGGGAAGACATGGGGTCTGAAACCCGCTATTGTGCACTGGATGTACATAGCTATAATTAGACCCATCATTACATATGCGTCAGTGGTCTGGTGGAGTAGAACGGAGTTAAAAACTACCTGTTCTATTCTCAACAGAGTACAGAGGGAGGTCTGCATAGGGATAACGGGAGCACTTAGCTCGACCCCTAGTGCGGCCCTCAACGCAATGCTTAATTTGCGGCTCCTGGACCTTGCAATCCAGGAAGAGGCAATAAAAGCTATGTGTCGACTAAGAAAGTGTGGACTATGGCATGATGAACATGCTATCGGACATGGCGTCTTATCCCGAAAGCTAAAAGAGCATGGCGCTCCTCTTACCATGGAGACGGACGATATGACGCATATTACCATGTTCGGAAGACGATTTCAGATAAATCTTCCGGCAAAGGAAAAATGGGATGATCCCAACACTTTGCTGAATGGATTAACTGACGTCTTCTATACAGACGGATCGAAAACCTTAACAGGTACGGGCGCTGGATGGTATTTGAACGAAACAATCAAATACAGTATATCACTCGGTACAACCGCAACGGTTTTTCAAGCCGAAGTGTTTGCCATTATCGAAGTGGCTAACTGGATAATTGCCCATAGGTGGAAGAGTAAAAGGATTGGCATCTGCAGCGACAGTAAGGCGGCTCTTGCCACCCTACTTAACCCTACCACCAGGTCAAGGATTGTCCAAGAATGTAAGAAAAGACTTAACTCTGCTGTCAAGCACAACCAGGTCCATCTTATATGGTTCCCCGGTCACCAGAGAATCGATGGTAATGTAGCCTCTGACGCTTTAGCAAAGGAGGGCGCAAACTGTCCCCCTATGGGACCGGAGCCCACCATTGGTGTTAGCCCAACAGTGTTGAAAAACTGGATAACTAGATCCATGGATTCAATACATTGTCAAAGATGGCCCAGTATATCAACCTGTAAATTCACCAAATGGTTCATTAGCCGGCCGGACAGTAACACTGCAAAACTCCAACTTAACCTAGGTAAGATGGATTGCAGAACGCTGGTAGGGACGTTTACGGAACATAACACATGCGGTAAGCATATGAATACCCTAGGGATCATTAGCGACCCAACGTGTCCTTCGTGTGTGTGTGTGTGTGTGTATACACATATATAATACATATGCACATTCGCCTATATAAGAATACATGCATATATGAATCTACCTTTATAATTAAATCTATATATATATATAGATAATTATAATCTATGCATATACATATATATATCTATATATATGCATATATATAGATATATATGTGTACATGTATATATATGTATATATATTTATATTTCGAAGCACTTAGAAGAATAAACAATGCAAATAAATTGCAAATCTAATAGGGAAAATATGTCGTAAAATGCCGAAAATTCTTTCTGAGTGATAAGGAGCTGAAACACATTTTTCGAACGCAGGATGACAATGTGGGCATCTGCAAGAAACTAAAAAGAATTGAGAATGTAGTGACAACCGCGTCAACAAAGGACATCGTGAGCGGCTGACGCAGCGAGGGAAAAGAAAAGGTATGTTTTTTGCATTTTTATAATTAAAAATATTAATTATTTTGCAGGATATTGTGTGTGAAGTGAGGAGTTCAGTGCAAACACCTAGATCCGCGACCCCGCGTCGAATTTTAATGGAATGTGGCGTTTAATTTCGGAAAAATTTAACTTTCAGTTTTGACAGTTGGTCAAAATTTGAAAGTTAAATATTTTCGAAAATATGGGCCGCCGCGGCAAAATTCTTTCGGATTCTTCCATTTCGGCCCCAACGGAATGCGCAGACCACATTTCATTGGAATCCGACCAAAGGATCTGTTCTTAAATTATGCCCAGTTGCGGGCTAATGACTAAAAATAGACGCATGGGTTTGTTTAGGGTGTTGCGCTGTTGTTTCTGGTGTCGCCGGATTGGATCCCTCTGGGATGAGACAAAGGGTAATAAAGCTCTTCTGAGCGTGTGCGCCAGAGTCTTATCTCGTTGGGTTCCTTCGAGACGCGAAGGAGTTGCTCCGCAATAAAAGGAGGTAAACGCCTGAGCAAAACGGCCAGGGTGCAAGGTAGCGAGGCACTTCATTCACGGAAGAAGTTGCAAAGCGAAAAGTTGTGCGCAGAGGAGACTTATTAAAAAGGAAAGAAAGTGGAAAAGTTGTGTTGTGCCTTATTTTGTGAGTGAAAGTAGCTTTACTATATTTTGCATGAGTTATAGTAGATTGGTAAATAGTAGAAGAAGGTGAACGAGTGACCCATTATGTTTGATTGTGATTCACCATGAGGCATGTGTTGCCTATAGGGTATGGTGAAGGGTGCCTAGCCGGAGTATGTCTCCAAGGAAAGGCCAGGACCCGTCATATATGGGATGTGTTCCCATGGTGTGTGTGGGGCGTATATCGCCCACCGGACGTAAGCCACGCTGCGCAGTCCGGGGTTGGGGACTGTGTGACCCCTTTATGTGGGAGGTTTTGATCACCTCCGTAAAGATGGAACGTGTGTGTGTTGGCTGCTTTGCTCACTGAGTTTTGTACTCAAGATGTGTTTTTGTTTATTTGCAGGGCGGGCGGTAGTAACAGCTTCGACATCTTCAAAATGCATTAAGATTAAATAAAAGAAATGTTAAATGGTTATAAATTAAAAATCATATGTGAGACACAAGACTAGGCGTATCTTTTCTCTTCTTCTTTAAAATGGGGGTTTTAATAACCCCTATAATTAACCGATCGGATAATGCTTCATCCAGCACTTTTAGTTTTATTTCGGCCACATTTGTCCATTTCTGTGGATCTTTATCTAAGAAATCTCCGAATTCGCAGGTCTGCGATAGTGCCTTTAACCTCACGATGAAGTCACTTATTGACTCCCTTTCTTCCTGAACCGCTTTATTGCACTTATATCTTTCTGCGCGCTTATTTCGGTTTGGCGCTAAATGCTTCCTCAGCATTGTCATGATGTCTTCGAACTTCTTCGTTCTGGGAAGATCTGGTACGGTGAGAGACATCAGCAAATCGTACATTTCTGCTCCTATGATAGTTATGAAAAGCGGTGTCTTCGCCCCCTCCTTGGCTTGATTGATAAAAAAAATTGCTTAATTTGATCTTCGTATGCTTTAAAGTTCCCTCCGGAGACAAACGGCTCTACTGTACCAATCAGACGGCTCATTCTTCTTTGTTGCACTCCGCCTTTTACCGCTGGCTTCCCGTTACTCCTTCCTGTTGCCTGCCTGTTGTGCACACGAATTAGTTTTAATTATAATATATAATCCACTTTTCCTCGTCGCCAGTTTGCTCTGTCCTTACAGGAATAAAAAGCCGTGATACTATTTATTACACTTTATTCTAAAGGTATTCAAATTCCAAAATTAGCCGCCCGAGAGACCACGTCCAGCCTCCATCATCGCTGCTGTCCAAGAGAACCCGCCCGTTCATTATCTTTTTCTTCACGTCCTCACTCGCCTTACCAGCACTGCCAGATCCGTGGACCTCGGCCATTTTCGCAATTTACAATTCTCTTTATACATAACACATATGCATGAGGCTGAGTTGTTATAAAGACTGTTCCTCGAGACCTGGCAGTGACGGTATTTCCGATGCCAATAACAAGAGTCGAGTCCTTAAATGTGTTCAATTCTACAATTTTAGCTACTCTATTAGTCACGAATGTTGCCTCCGATCCAAGATCTACTGAAGCCCGAAATATATTGGTTTCTCCTCTTGTTGATAGTGCTTTCGCCAACATAGTAGCCAACAAAACCTGGCGTTGCGAGAAAAATATGTTTTAACAGAAGTCTTAGAAGACACAGAACTTGTAAGCATAGCCCGAATTGATTTAACCTTTGGTGAAGTGATACCTAAAGATTGATCCCTTTGACCAGAAGGATTATGTAATAAGGTATTATGTTTTCGCTGGCAAACCTTACATGTTTGCTGAGATACACAATTAGTTAGTGTGAGATTGCGCCAAACAATTGAAATAAATGGTATTTGATCTGACAACTTGCCATCCTTCCTGAGGAGTCATTTTTTTAAACTTGAAACAATCCTTCAATGAATGGGAGTCTTTACGCAAAGCACATTTGAATTTAGTGCTGTGGTCCTACCCATATTTGAACGAGCAACAAACCTGTGAGACCGTGACGGAATAGCTGTAAGTGACCTAAATCTCGCTTCAAGAAAATCTAACAACTCGCATAAGTTAGGAAGAGATGTGTTGGAGCCTTGCTTTTGCTCGCACAGCTGTCGAGCCTCATAAGGCAATCGATCAACCATTAAATACAGCATGATAGGGTCCCACTCTTTTGTATTTATACCTTAATTTTTTAATGAAGCTAAACATTCACTCGTTCTAACAAGCAACCTTCGAATATGATCGCTATTCTCTACTTGTACATGTGGCTGTGAAAAGAGAATCTTCAAGTTACTATTTACCAAGGAACGGGTGTTTTGAAATCTTTTGCATAATATATCCCATGCTATTTGGTAAGTGTCGTTTGTAATAGTTAGACGTTTGTTTACGTTGTGCGATTCTTATGGCACCTTTACGTACGGCTAAGTGACATTTCCAGATTTGACGAACCTTCGGCAAGTTTTCTTACGTCTACAGTACTCTGCCATTAAATTATTACCACTGACAAAAAATCAGAAACTAAAAGTAAAATTCAATGTTTTGCACGGAAGTGAGGAAATCTTTAACAATTCTTGCAGTGTGGCATGGTGCACCATCTTGCATAAAGAAGTTTTGATCTCCGGTTGCCCGAAAATCATCGAAATAGGGCAAAAATATGTTCTGCAGTACTCGAATATACTGTTCTTTCCTCATCGTACCTTCGACAACGTACAGAGGACCTGGTCCACTCCCGCTTATAACACCTCAAATCATGATGGACGGTGGATGTTTCACAGTCCTTTGAAGACAAGACTACAAACTTCTCTGAAGGTCGACGACGAACAAAGGTTGCAGCTCCCGTCATCGTATTAAAGGTGGATTCATCGGAAAAAAAAACCTGCCGGCATGAAGAAAAATTGGTATTATTTTTTGATTCTCCTTCTTTGCTCAAGAAGAAAAATTATGGACGTCTACCTTCTTCCATTGCTCAACTGTGAAGGTCTTATGATCTTTTGCCCATATTAGTCTAGCCGATTTCATCGTGGGTGTCAGCCTTGGCTTCTTAACTGGCCGTCGGCATTTCAGATTGTTTTCTGAAAATCGTCTTCCCAAAGTTCTTACTGACAGGTTAATCCCTGAAGCCTCCTAACTCTTTTTTTATTTCCCTAGCTGGAAGTCTTCTGTGTTGCAGAGCTGTGGATAGTACTTTTCTATCCTCCCTCGGTGTGGTTTTGCGTGGGCGGTGACAATTTCTTCTTTTGTTTGCTTCAATTGGAATATTCTCCTTCATATTTTTTGCTATTTTCAGCACCACAGGGTGTTATACTCCTTCTCTTCGAGCAATTTCTCGCGCAGAATGTTGCCCTAATTGAAGTAGAGTGCAAATACTCGCCTTTTTCATTGGAGAAATATCGGCTTTTCTTCGAATTCTTAAAAATAAGCAATTTTTAAGAAATCTTTAAACATGTTAATAATTAACTCTGATAAAGTTTAGTAAAAAAATACAAACCTTGCAGAGGAGACACTGGTGATCGTGGCAATAAAACACACAACAAATTTTTCACTTATCTCACTTATTTACAAAGAAAGACTTCACTTAATGTGATGTTCACTGGTTGAAAGTCGAACCAAAATTGAACTTCTATTCTAAAAGGACCTGGTTCTATAGGAACGTCCCCTCAGGTAGAAAATCTTCTTTTCCCAATTAGGTAGAAAATTCTAACGAACCGATTAAGATCATAACCATTTTCAAATCTACTTCATTTTCCGAGAAAAGTACCTAAAAATGAGAAAGGTCGTAGTGGATAATAATTTAATGGCAGAGAGCTGTATTTAGGGTGCTCTCATTACTTTACACACGTTCGCACGTTAAGCCTGGCCCTAAATAGAAACGTAACGTAACGTAAGAATTTAACGAGGCGAGCTTGCGGACGTCAAAATGGACATTTCGCCCGAAATACAAACGTAAGGTGACGTGAAAAGCCTGGCCCTAAATAGAAACGTAACGTAACGTAAGAATTTAACGAGGCGAGCTTGCGGACGTCAAAATGGACATTTCGCCCGAAATACATACGTAAGGTGACGTGAAAGTTGAAGTTTAGTTTCTCATTGTGCTCCCCGAAAGTATTAACATAAGTGATATCAATTGTGAAAGGCAAGATGAGTTTTGTGCAAATTTTGGAAGTTTTGGAAGAATTGAAAGATTTATACGACTTGACACAATCACCTCTGACACTTTTCACGTTTGCTTACGTTTTGTGCGATCCTTACGGCACCTTCACGTACGGCTAAGTGACATTTCCAGATTTGACGAATCTTCGGCAAGTTTCTTACGTCGATTTAGGCTGCCCCCATTGCTTTACACACGTTCGCACGTTACGTTGGCATCTCTTACGTTACGTTACGTCCCATTTAGGGTAGGCCTTTAGACTGTTCAGGATTAATACTTGAACTGGGCTTCAAGGCACCCACAACTTGCTGTTCAGCAGAACAAGATGAAGTGAGACTATCATGGATATCATTTAGTATACCAACATAATCATAATACAAATCTGCAAAATTATCGCATGTTTCAGTACAATAACCTTGTGAATCCTTGTCTTTAATTTCTAACGTTCGGATTTTCAAATCATTTGCCTGGAATTCATTGCCCATGGTGGTCAACACAGTAATTCTACCCCGAATGTGGCCAATCTTCGACAATCTCTCCTTGGGAGTATTCTTAAAATTAGCCACGAAGCTCTCAACCTGTCAAAATATCCCATTTTGAATTTTAATGAGCTCCTCCTCAGTGGTCATGATATATTCAATATCAATCAGGTCTTTAAGGAAATATTAGTATAGCACAATATTTTATCAAAGGCGGGCACAAATAATATATCTCACAAGAGGAAAGGGTCAAACAGAACGCACTACAAGTAACACGACTGCATGAAGCGGATACAACCCAACAATATATATGCTGAATTCGGTTTAAAAACATCGTTCTGCTAAGGGAGCGAAATTATATTTGGGTTTTAACGTATTAATCTGCATAAAAATCACTTAAATCAGCCGACGAGCACATTAAGAAAACAAATAGAGATTCCACAAAAATGAAGGCATCTGCGCTTTTCACTGTAAGCGCCTCACAGTGCACGCATTTGCAATTGGAAGTTTAAATAGCGCCAGCAAAGGGAGAACAATATCTTTCCAAATGAGGCAAACTCTGAACTATACAGAACTTCTGGGAAAAAACAACCACGGAATGAATTTGATTAAGCATGCAAAAAAAACACATAAATCAATCAATGACACCATACAAACACCAATGTAGTCAGGAAACAAAAAAGCAAAAAAAACTTGTGCAGAATCCTACTTACCAGAATAATGCCGAAGGAATCCGGCGCTCGAACGACCAAACTGTTCTTTAATGTCTGGGATAAACAAAGGATCGGGGGAGTAAGGATACTCATGCACTTTATTGATTCTTTATTTTATAATTAAACTAGCTGGGTTACCCGGTTTCACCCGGTGTATGAATATTTTCGCCGCGCCGTATTGGGTCCGTCATCTTGATTCTCAAATTTTGTACATAGATCCGCAATAAGGGCAACTAAAAACCCCCAAAATACCAATTTTCCTGCCAATCCCTCGATATTTTCAATTTTAGGGCGCCATCTTGGAACTGCAATTTCAAACTCACAAAAATAGTAACCTACATGTTGGACCGGAATATGTAGTACCTTAATTAAAAAATGATGGGTTACCCGTTTTCACTCGCTATACAACAATATTGATCGCCATATTGAATCCGAAATTTTGATTTCCAAATTTCAAACATAGATTCGCAATAAGGACATCTAACAACCCCCAAAATACATATTTTCATACCAATCCCTTGATATTCTCAATTTTTGGCCGCCATATTGGGTTCGCCATTTTAAAATTCGCGAAAAAGTATCCTATATATTGGGCCGAAATATGTGTAACCCCTGCTCACTCGCAGTAGTACTTTGCGTGTGATTGCAACGCCCCTGATTGCTCCCAGTCACGATGGCGGGCTGCCCTCAAAATCATCTCAATAGATGGCAGCAAATTTGCTTTGTTTAATGGCCACAGGGGATTTCTGTGTTTTCCGCCTAAATTTCCAGCTTACATATGTAGAATCTTCACCCAAAAATTGAATATGATCAAACCCAGCGTCTAAGCGTGATGATGTTGCCCGGTTTTACCCCGTGCACAAAAATTTTGGGCGCCATATTGGATCCGCCATCTTAAATTTGCAAGTTTCGAATATATATTTGCAGTAAGAAAATCTAGAACCCCTAAATACAAATTTTCACGTCAATCACTCACTATTTAACATTTTTGGCCAACATTTTGGCTCAGTCATTTTGAAATTAGCGAATAAAAGCCAGCCTATACATATGCTAGGCCGCAGTATAAAGTAAATACACCCCAAAAATAAATATAGTTCGATGCAATATTCAGGCGTTATGGGTTACCCGGTTTCACCCAGTGTACACAAATTTGCGTCACCGTGTAGGGTCCGCCATTTTGAATCTCCAAACTTTGATAGTAAATTCGAAATTAAATCAAAATATCCATAGTACTACTTTTCATTTAAATTCCCCGAAGTTCTAAAATTAGTGTACGCCGTATTGAATCCGCCACCTCTCACTGCAAATTTCGAACATGGTATCCAAAAACCCCCAAACACCAATTTTATGGCAATCCCTTCATATTTTCAAATTTTTGTCATCATATTAGGTCCGCCATTTTGAAATTCGAGAATAAAAAGTAGCCTATATTTTCGGCCGGAATATGTGGTACCTTCACCCAAAACATGAATAAGCTCGAATTCAGCGCATAAGCATGATGGGCTACCCAGTTTCACCCGATCTGCCAAAACTTTGGCCGCCATAGTGGATACTCCATCTTAAATTTCCAAATGTCGGAAACTAAAATCCTCCAAATACCAATTTCCATGTCAGTCCGTTGATATTTTCAATTTTGGACCGCCATTTTGAAAATTATGAATACAAAGACCATATGTTGGGCCTGAACATGTAGTACCTTTATCCAAAAAAATAAAAATGATTAGATCCACCGTTTAGGCGTGATGGATTTCCTGGTGTTCAAACATTTTAGTCGCCATATTGAATTCGCCATTTTGAATTTCCAAATTTCGAATGTAGATTCGCAATAAGAACATCCAAAAGCACACAAATACCAAGTTTCATGGAAATCCCTTAATATTTTCAATTTCTGGCCGCCATCTTGGGTCCGCCATTTTGAAACTCGCGAATAAAAAATAGCCTATATGTTGGGCCGGAATATGTAGTACCTTCAACCAAAAATTGAAAATGATCGGCGTGATTGAGCAACAAACAAACAAACCAACATTCGATTATATATACAGGGTGTTCAGAGGGGAGGAGGGAAATATTGCAGGTGAAAGGTCAGGCCGAGACAAGCAAAAAATCGTATGGGTGGGAGGTCCATCTTACACCGTACTGCAGTTACAGGGTGATTCGTAAATCAGAATGTTGCCTTATATGGGAACCGCTATTGTATTTTTATCTTTTCTTCTACGCATCGCAGCGACCCCAAACTGGTCTCAAAACATCACTATCTTGAAGCCCTTTCCAAAAAACGTCAACAGCACCCCTCTACCCCCAACCCCTTGGCCGAAATCACCTCTGGAAGTTCATAAATTAACTTTTATTTCCCGATTATTCACCTTTCGCCCCACTTTTCTCCGAAATTAACGTTATTAACATACCTACTTTTTATTTTGTTTAAGTTACCTATCTAATTACCTTTCCAAAAAGGAAATTCAAGATGGAGGATTCAAGATGGCGGACAAAATTTTTGTACATTGGGTGAAACCGGGCAACTGATCACGCCTAAACCCTGAATTCGACTATATTCTTTTTTGGGTGAAGATACTACATACTTACATACCGGTTCAACACATAAGCTACTTTTTATTCGCAAATTTCACAATCGCGGACCCCAGATGGCGGCAAAAAATTGAAAGTATCAAGGGCACGAAAATTGATATTTGGGAGTTTTTGGAAGTCCTTATTAAGAATCCAGGTTCGACATTTATAGTTCAAGATAGCGTACTCAATATGGTGATGATGATTTTCCAACTTCAATGAATTTAAATGAAAATTAGTAGTTACTATGAATATTTTGAGATAGTCTCGAATTTAATATAAAATGATAAAAATTCATGACCCAACGCGGCGACCAAAATATTTGTACACCGGGTGAAACCGGGTAATTCAGCTAGTATATTTTATATAAAACAAATATTAAGTTTTCCTTTTACATATTTCTTCTTATATTTATAAAATCTAGCGCTCTTTTTAGGGTGTTAGATTCAAACAAAAATTGTTTCTTTTAAAAAATAAGGAATATAAAATAATTTTTTTTTGTAATCTGTTTTTTCGTATTTTAATATATATTTTGTAGAAACCTAACGTGGAACGTAAGTCAAACTTAACTGAAATCTCCGACCCCTAATCACGATTTTAGCTAGAGGAAGGGGGGTGGGGGGGAGTGGGTAGAAGCTCAAAAAATTTTAATATTCATATTTGTGTTTTATTAGAACGCATAGGTCTTATAAAATATGCATTTATGAAATTCTTTTATTTTTTTCGTTCCGCCCTCATTTATTTTAAATATTTAATAATTTTCGGAATGTTGCTAGTTCCTAATACTGAAAAAATGAAATCAAGAAAAAAATTCTATAAGACCTATACATGCCGATTTGCAGTTTTAAATTAACTTAATTTAATTTACTCTTAACTCATAATTACTTAATCCTGGATTCTGCGCTTAAAGATCCCTACAGAACCTCCTAAGGCCATGTTCCATTTAAAGTAAAAATTATAATTGAAAAAATAAAAGTATTATGAGGGGGCGGGGCATCTTCTTTATCCAGGATTACTCATTCAATTCGAAAGAAAGGGGAGGAGCCAGGGGCGGAGCGTACATGTGCTGCAGTATGACATTTAACTCCCATTACAAATTTACTACATTTTGTTTCATAATGATATCGCTTACTACCTTTTACACCTAAATAAGTTTTTTTCATTATTATTGTTAATTATTTTTAGTTCGACGATTCGTCCAATTAATCTTTATCATTTTATTTCCTACTCGCTATCGTTAATACCCACCCTCTTCTCCTCCTCCAGCATCGCGTCGAGCTCGTCGGTTAAATTCGCGAGCATGTTGCCGATGTCGTTCAAAACGTTTGCAGAGTCGTTAGGATTTGAGGATTGGCATCCACCGGCAGTACCGCTTTGGGCGTGGCTTGTGATTGGAGGCCCAGAGGCGTCCTCGATTTGTTCGACTCCACCCCCACCAGGCCCGGCTGGCCCACCACTACCGCTGTGATGATAGAGGGCCTCTAAATTAACAGAATTCGCTTTATTCACCGTAGATGGTATTGCTGCAGTTGCTCCTACATTTCCAGATGTCGAAGAGGGTAGAACTCTTCCCCCTCCAGCCCCACCACCTAAAATCGAATTATTCCCAGCCAATGGCGATGGAACGGTCGACGACGGAGGCGTGTGCTCGCTCGAATTGGCCCCGCCTCCAAGCGATGATTGCTCGTGCAACGAACCTGACGACTTTAGCGAATGAAACGACTGTGCGATGTTCGCCACGGTGTTCGTCGAAGAGGAGGACGACGACGAAGAGAGGGAGAGAGATGAGGAGATCTCCTGCCGATTGAGCAGCCTCTGCTTTATCGTACCAGTGTTCTCATTCGCGAATGGAATCGTGTCAATCGAATCGATACTGGAATTCGACTAAAATCGATTGTAAAACAAAAATTAATTCTTCTACGACTTCATTTTCTTCATTTAAATAAAAATTATATTTTTTTAAATAGTTTTGGCTTTTTTTGGGTTAATTAACACCTTTTAACAACTTCGACAAGAAATAGAAGACTAAAACACTACAAAGAAATCACAGCGTTGAACAATTTCGAATTATTGGGAAAAGATCATTTTGAAAAACTCGCGTTCTTTAACCTGTTTTTCCTTTGGTTTAATTGACGTGTGTTTAATAAATTAAAAAGGCAAATTCTTCTCTAAGTAGCTCACAAGAACGGAAGTTCACGGCGTGTACCGAGTATGGTGCACGTTGTCTATTTTGCTAAGTTTTGATTTTAATTAGAATGGGTAAATAAATAAAATAAAGTAAAATTGAATAGAATTTTGGACTCACCTTGCTATCGTGGGTTTTATCACAGTGCACTTCGGCAGTAGTTTGGTGCGTCTGAATGTTGTAGTTGGCGTAGATCGGCTGGAGGTTGGATGGAATGTACTGTTGGAGGTTCCTAGATGGCGCTAGTTGCTCATAGTGCAAGTATTTTCCCGTTGCGTGGCAGAAGGCTGCCCCCCCGGCGCCCACTGGGGCCTCCAGGGAGTTCGCTTTGCTATTTCTGACGCTACACTGTCGTCTCGGAGGCTCTGGGGCTTGTTTTTTTGTCGTCAGTGGACTGCAGGTTGCTCCATAACGCTTTGAGGTATTATTTTTAGATTTTTTTAAAGTGTGCTCCTTTTTTAAAATGTACTCACTTTGTTAGCAAGCAAAATTTGATTACCCGGCGAATTATATTCGAGGGGTATGACCAAATTTCCGGGAGATATTGCGGCTGCAACAACTGTAGCTTCTGAGGCTGGTGCTCCTCCGAAACTTGCGCTTTCCATGATCTGACCTCGGCCAGAGTTGTTTCTCTGACGTGGCAGTGTGCCTCCACCTTCGTTCAAATCCAAACCGATCTCGTTAGTGGGCGTAATGTCGCCATCGTCATACGATCGCCTCCAGGTCTAGATTAATATTCAATTAGAATTATAACCTTTCGAACCTTTAGAAAAATGTACGAAATTGAGCAAAAAGTCCCTCCAAAAATAAATCAAAAGTTTAAGATTATCTTCTTTTGCTTCAAAATTATTTTTCCATTGCATCAAAAATTATTAAGTTAAAATTGTGAACATTTAAACTTTGTTAGAGTGTAGAAAAAATAACGATTCCTTGGAATTTTTTGTGGATATTTTTAGATGTGAAAATGTACAAAGTGTGTTCTTCTAACAGATTTCGAAAGAGAATAGGTACATTTTTAAATATTTAGTACTTTTTTTTTAAATATATAAAAAAATTCTTACCACGTTGCCCATATGGTACGAGGGAAGACCCGCAGCGTTGGGGTCAATTCCACCTCTGTTGAAGGGCTGCTGCGGTGGAAAATAGGAGTAAGAATCAGTCGAATAGTGGCTAAAGGTCAAGTGGGTTCGTGTGTTTCTTTCGCTGATGTCCTCTAGCGATTCTAAGCTCTTTCCTCTAGGCTGGCGGATCTAGAAAAACCGGAACAAATTCAAACACTCCCACACTAAACTAGGGTAAATTCGAGGAAAAAATCGGAAAAGTATGATGAGTTGACGGTTATTTAACCGCCGTGCAATAGTGTGGTGAAAATGGTAGAAAAATATTTTAAAGCCTATCTTTTATTTAAGCAAATTATAAAAGCACCCAAAGCTGTGCATACAAAACGAGGGTGGTAACTAAATTCCTTCATTACTCGGCTGTGCTGAAAAATTTGAGGTGGGCTTTCAAAAGGTAGACCAAACACCACAAGCACTAGAGGCTAAACATGTTTTCGTGGAAATAATTAAATTTGGGTGTATTTTTAACAAAAACAAAGCGTATAACTCACCTTTATTGTAACAAAATCGTTATTTTCATGATTTATACAACTGCACTCGGTATACATTCCGTGTGAATCATCCCATGCCACCCGCGTCGATGTTTGCAATCTTTGGTAGTCCTTTTGTTTTGTGTGTATAATTTTTTCAATATATTCCATGTTTAAAAAAAAACAAATAGAATAAAAAAACAATAAATTGATGCAATCCAAACAACACATTAAAATTTTGCTTCCAAAAAACAAAATGTCATCAGAAAAACATATTTTTACTGCCGCCTCAACTGAATTTTAGATTCAGTAAAATTAGATTATAATTAAAACCAACAAATCATGAAAATATTTTAAACATTTAATTTTTTTAATATAATTTTCCTGGCTCATAGTTAACTAAGTTTTAAGATGGGAATAAGGAGCGTTAAGAGATTCCAAAATGCAAATTCAAAAATATTTCCACTGCTGCTAATTTTTCTTTTTTAATTTGAATTCTCGGCATGAAACCAACGTCGTACAATGATCAGTTCCCTTTATATGTAGTTATACCAACATCTTTAAACTTTTGTGATCTTTGGCACCCCATTACTAAACATTTTTGCTACAAACTTAACCCGAATTTGGACTTTCTGAACAGCGGGACGTATTAATACTCGGGCTCTCAAATTTTTGTCTGAGAATTTATAGTCTGTGCAAAATTTATGGCACAGAAAGTAACTACTGGAACCAAAAGATCAATTTTTTGTTTTTTACAAAAAAAAAAGAAAATTCAATTTGTTTTCTAGATAAGTAAATATCGTAAAGAAACAAAAAAAACCATTTGTTCGATTTTCAAAATTGTTCACGTGTTATGTTGCATACGCTGGTGTATGGGCCATAGGTCAGAATTTACGAACACTGTTCATCGTTATTTAATAATATAACTCGGGAATAGAATGATGGCTATATTGTCTTCATTAATTGTGGGATTTGTAAAACTCATTCATTATTTATTTTAAATGATAACGTACAATTGCTTTTCAAACAAATAAAATTGTTTACTTAATTATTTTGCAACAAAATGCTCAAAATGAATTTTGTACAAAAGTGTAATGAAAGTTGTGTGTATTTTGCGGAGGAGCATTGTCCTGATGAAAATTCAATTACATACCTGTTGGTAGGTTCCGCACTTAAGATTCCATTTACCGCTAATTATGTCTTTAACACGTTTTATAGCTAGCAAAATTTTTTTTTGGTGGCCAAGTTTCACAATACCGATATCTTCTAAGTCTTCCCACGTCACCTGGGTGACGTCTCTAACCGTTTTGTAATTTTGATCTAGCAGCGGTTGAACGTACTCCTCGAGTCTGAGGAGGCGGAGCCACTCTTCGATGGATCCCTAAATAAACAAAACAAATTATATTCAATTATTAATCATTACTTTAGTTACGCGATAAGTACTTGCTGTTACTTAGTGTTACTCGACTTAATTTCAAGTGTAGTCGTGCAACTTTCAGTAATGTTTAAATAACAACAAATAATGGCGGGTAATTGTGAGTAATGCGAAATAATGTAAAGTATTTATTTCATAGTTTTAGTTGAATAAAATTTAAAAAATTATATTTTCCTTACTGGCACAAAATTGGGCAGTCCGTCCGGCACCTGAAGACTATCAATGTGCTTTTTTATAAGCTCGCGATGTTGAGGATTTTTAATTCCGATCGCAGTTAAATCTTCAGGGGTCATTCGAGTGATCGTCGCCATGTCGTACCCAGCCGAAATAAAAAGCTGAGCGTACTCTTCAAATTTTAAATCGACCAACCAATCAGTGATGACGTCATAATCACTCCGCTGACTCATCCTATCGACGCTTCCAATCGAACACGAGCTGACGCTGCACCGGGGGCTGGAGAGGGCGCCACGAGTCGAGGCCCCGCCCCCAGTTATGTAGGAAGAAGCCCGCCCTGAATCGAGGCTGGCGGTCGAGTGGCGTGACCCAGAGCCAGCTGATCCAGACGAGCTTCCAGGACTGTCGCGCCCCGGTGATTGTGTTAAATCGATCCCCTGGTCCTCCTGAAGGGCTAATTGTTGATGGTAGTAAACCGCGGCTTTATGCGTCAGGGGCTCACGAGTCGAAATCGGGAACGTAAAGGCGCTCTGCGTTATGTAGGGGCTCACACTGGTCGGACTTTTCGATGGCATTCCGTACTCGTTGATATCATCTAATGGAATTTAAAATATTGGCTAAAGTATGTTTTTTCTCAAATAGGCAAATAGGAGCCGTTTATCTTCAAAATGATTCAAATCCAAAATATCATAATGACGATTTTACCTTAAAGGAATACAGAAAAATATTCTTTATATTTTGGCCTTGGAAAACTTTCAAAATAAATGGCTCGGAATACAACAAGAAACTAGTTTAGGTCCAGAATTGTTAAGTATCAGTAAAAAATTTTTATATAGGTATAATTTAGCTCATTTAAAATAAGTATTTATAAAATTTAACATATAATTTAATCAAAGGCATGTCTCTAAATATACTAAATTTTATAAAAATACAATTAACAATCTTAAGTAAAAGGTTACCTTTCATTGTAAGTGCGGCTGGACTCTCTCGCAATTGCGTGAAGCCCCCGTCCTCTGCTGAGGGGTAACCGCTCAAACCGAAACTGCTCCCAGAATGACGATGCATTTCAGGGACAGCAGGGGGGGCTACTCTTTTCGCTTGGGGCGCTGGCTTCAGCGGCCTGGGCATTGCCGTGTTCACTGAAATTAAAACATTATTTTTAGTCAAATTTCGCCCTTCTGGAAAACTGTGGGTCCGCGTTCTCAAAATTTGTTCTCCAGACTTATCCTGATTATTATCGGTTTCTTAAAAAGCAAGATATGTTCTTAAAGTCTCCTAAAAATATTGAGACCCTGCGATTTTTTTCTGAGCAATTTTAGCCCGACTTCTCTAAATATTTACTGCAGATTTATTCCAATGTTTAAAGATTTGGCGCCCATTTCCTCCAAATTTATTCCGTTTTTGGACTTCCTGAAAAGCTGGACATGTTCTTAGAGTCTTCTAAAAATATTGGGGCCCAGCAATTTTTTCTCTGAGAATTAAGAGTATATTTCCTTTCGAGTAGACCCCCCATTTTCAATCCAATTATAAACTTAAACCAAGCTTAAGCCAAACTTTGTTATATTTGGTATTTAAACTTACCATTTAATTTTCGCATCGTACACGAACTCGTTTCGAACAAAAAACCACTCGTCCGCCTTCTTTTCCGGTTTTTCGTGATGACATTTAAATTTAGAATTTGATATTTTATAAAAAGTACTATGTAATAATAATAAAAAACAAAATTTATTATCTTTAACATCGACCCTTAAACAATAAATAAATCTTATTTATTATGCTTGAAACCATGCTTCTTTCTGTAATCAACCTAGAGCAAAGTCACCCACCCTGAGGTACGCCACCAAAAAATAAATAAATACCACAAAAACAAGAAGACTTTTCTTTCGGGTAGTTTTCCGCTCCGCTCCGTCACTTATTCTAATCAAACAGAAATAGCAAAACAAGTAGACTTGTGACAATCCGGAAACACATGTGCATTCTTAAAGAAAATTTAGCCGAGAAATAAAAATAAATATTGAGAACTCGTTAGTTATAGGACCGGGCACCGACCGGACATAATTTTTTCTTATTTTTATATGCAGCTATATATTTATTTTTATTTCCATTTAATTGGCGATACGCCTCGATTCGAGTTTCGATTATCAGAGGCGAATATTCAGCCATTTGTGGCCGCCCCGTTATCACAAAAACGTACCGTCACATGGATCGCGAAAAGATCACCACCAGCAATTTTTTTTAATAAAACAGATACCTGGAAAATGAGCGAGAATCCGAGAGTTAGAACTGCCCACAATTCACGTTTTGGCCTCTTTTTTCCCGTTTTCTGTCGAAGTGTGCTGGGGTGATGAGCCAGCAAGCCCCGACACAAAAAAATAAAAAAACATCTATCACGAAACGATCACCGTACTTCGCTCCCTCTCACTCCTCATCCCGGCGGCACGCTTTAGTAGAAATACACTTTGCAACCACCCTATGCCACAAATACAACCAAAGTGGCAGCCTCGCAAATCCTCCCGTAAAAATTTTTTGATTTTTCCTTGCAAACCAACGTGTTATAAAGAAAGGGATTAAATATAACTGTAGTTGTCACCCTCTCTCTTTCTTCCCGTGCTTCGGCGATTTCTTGGGAATAATTAGGTCGTTTACACTCGAATTTCCCAAAAAATTTCCGCAAGTGAACGAGTTTATTTAATACTGCCACACAACACATTTCCCAACGTACAATAAAACTATCCACGCAAAGTATTGCCACATTAAAGGAAAATAAATCATAAAAACAAAACCCTTTTTAGGCTTTTCAGAATGTTTACCGTCATTTCTGCTGAAGAGGACAGGGCACCACTGAAAAGAGGCTCTTAAAAATATTGGGGCCATACGATGTTTTTCTAAGAAATGACGGGTTAAAGTTCGCCTTAAAATTTTACCTCATTTCTAGACACTGCAATTCAAAATGCTCCCTGGGGTTTTACCCCAATTTAATTTTTGAAGGTGAACATGTTCTTCAAAAAAGATTTTCGCCTATAACAAAGCAAAATCTATTTGCCGGTCAAAAATCGCAATGAAAAAAACTGATTTTTCGACATTAAAAAAAAAAACCGTTAGATTCATTTATTGCCTTTGATGTATCAAGAATCAAGACCTAGCTTAAATTTTATATTCGACTTCATAAAAATTGGCATAGCTCTTATGGAACATAGGGGAAAACTAAATATAACGCCTGATCGAGATCTGAACTCCGAAGTTTCTTTTTGAACCTTTATAAAAGATTTCGTAATTTTGTTGTTGCATACGCTAGAGTTCATGAGGGTGAACATGAACTAGAGGTGTTTGGTGTAGGAACATAGATCGGAATTTATAAAGGATAATATAAAGAGATCTTAAAACGCGTTTTGTAATAGTTTTTTATAAGACATGTTCTTTTTAATCTTTATTTTTTATGATTCCAAATGTTTATATTGGAGGGGTTGATTTTTTTTTCTTTGTGTTCTTCTTGTTATTAAATAAAGGCTTAAGACACATTTTTGCATTCGCGACTTCCTGAGTCAATCTGAGGTGACGGAGTTTTAGAAGGATGTTGTTTACTGATAAATAAATTAAATTGGTTGAATTAGAGAATTAGTTATGTGGCGGCGATGCCGATATGAAGTGTGAATTTAAATGTATTAGTATAGTTTTGTTTTGGTAGGAACGGCAGCTAAATTACTTGTAAATACTTTGATTTATATTAACTGTTTAGGCATACCGTTAGCGAATCGTAGTGGTCTTGAGTTGTTGTGTTTTTGGAGAAGAAATAATATTTAAAAAAAGTGAATGTGAAGAGTAATGAAAGGAGACATAATAATTGAACAATTTAATTTTAATCAAATAGATTAAATATTTTAAAACTAAAACTTAATAATGAATTCAAAAATTTTATTTAAAAAAATAAAATAAATGAGTTAATAATTTTTAAATTAATATGGGGGCCAATCCTTCATAGTTAGTTAAAAGCAGGATGCAGAGGGACGAAAGAGCTTTATCGCCGATATTGCGACACAGCCGCTTAAAACATTTTTATCACTTATTAAAATTTTGGCTGTGGCTTCAGTGGCTAAAATTTCGTCTTTTGGGTTTTTTTGCTTATTTTTGTAAGGATATAAAAAAGTTTAATCAAAGCTTAAGTTAAATAAATGATTTAAAGGGTGAAGAAATTCAAATAAGACGACTTCGAGCGATTTTGTTATTTCGACAATTCATGCGAGTTTTCCTGGCCCAATAAATTCGATTTTTAAGAAGGCTTTAAAACTTATTTATGAAATATTGTTAATTTTATTTATTTTTCAGTCGTTATTAAGATGATTTTTTTTTATAACAGGTAATTTACATATATATTTTGTTTTTATCAGAAATAATTTATTGTTTCAGAAAAAGTGTTATGCTTTTAAATATTACAACGAAAATGTTGAGTAAAAAAATACATATATATTTTATTGTGCAAAGGATAAGTGGGCTTATTTTATTTTTGTTGTTGTTGTTGTTATATTGTCAATTTAGCTGCATATATAACATTTCCACAAAAATATAAGAAACGATATACTATTAAATTCTAATTCTACATGTTTTATATTTCAAAATTACTTCCATTATAAAAGTTTTAAGTGAAAATTCTCGAATGAAACAAAATATAATATAGTAAATATAATAATAAAAAAAATGTATGAGCAGAACAGTTAGTCCGTACCCTTTTAAATACATTCGCAGATCACAGAAAATTTGACCTTTTGATCAATTGACTTTAGTTCTTTAAATTGCTAGTTATTAATATATTCCCACTAAAATAATTGATAATTAAGAATAAAATTATAAAATCGACTAGTTGTCATTATATATATATATTTTGTTTTTCATAGGATTAAATAAAAAATACACCCTCCAACAGCCATCCAATGTCCGGCAAAATTGAGGCTATTCCACTTATTCCATGCATGCCAAAAAGAATAGTCGTCGTCGTCTTGTAGAGTTGATGAATCAAAAATAACTCCCAAATAGGCCAAATTAACGATTGTCAGTAGACCAAATATTGTATTTAAAATGATCGAAATTGGACTTATTTGATTCATCGAATGGCCGCAATTCTCCTGTTTACAAGCGGTCGTTAGTACGCACGCGTCAAAGGCTTGAGAAAATTTTTGACGCCACTGATATTCAATATAGGTGTAAACTCCAAGCGATAGTAAAACCAAGTAAATCGGGGTATTCAAACCATGCAAAAACGATGAAACGAGATACGTTGCAAATATTGCTAAAGGTGTACCATGAGGCTTAACCAATTTGAAAACATCTGTGCATAAAAATAGTTAACTGTTATACTATGTATTTTTTTCGAAAGTAGTCAAATGTGTGTAGATAAAACATAACAGTCAGTGAAATTTCTTAACTGTCATACAATACTTTTTTAAAAATAATAATTAGTAAAACTTACATGTTTTAAGCCATCTATGCATTGGAATATTCCAATTAGTAACGACTGTTACTAGTGATCGTGGTATTTCAATTTCCCATGGTCTAGTTACAATAACTCCATAAACTTGTGATTCTTCATTTGGTTTAATTAAGCCAGCAGCGCACATCGTCGCCTGGGAGAGGATCGAAACGAAATAGTGGCTACAACGAAATGCTAGGGCGTCACGGTATGCTACAAGCCACCTTTGTTTTTTTAAATATACATTAATATAGTTGCTATTAAATACAAAAGAAAAAAAATTCTTACTTCCACGATAGATCAGAACAAATCATTGAAACGACACAATTAGACAAAATTAAGAATACCACAGAAAATGTCCCATTTAGAACAGCCCATCCAATCCCCATAACTCTCTAAAGTAACAGTTATAAGAATAGAATAATATAAAATTTAAAGTATATTATAAAATTACCAATGCTGGTCCAGAGAATGTTGCTAAATATTCGTCGTAGGCTACCCAAGGGCCTAGAGCACTATTTGCCGGACATAAAATGTAGCCCATATACTGAATTAAATTCGGAATTCGATTCAATTTCTTTTTGTCTAGATCAAATGCCACAGATATAATTTTCATAGTTGATATCATTTGAATTCCGCGTATACGATGCCATATTTTTGGATCGTTATAAAACAGTTCGCATATCGTTAAAATAATTAAATTAATAATTAAAAATATAGGTCCAATTTGATAAAATCTCTTTATAGAAATTACACCAACCAAAATTCCGTATCCCAGAATTGCGAGAGCTATCAAGTAGAAAACAGAATCGCCGACTGTTATATAGAGTACAGAAAATCCACAACCGATGGATATTATATGTCCAATCAGAAAAACATTTCTTCCGGTGACTAAAATTGGAATATACAAAAAATTAGAAAAAATGTCTAAAAATTCAAAATAGTAAAAAACTTACTTACAAACACCGCCCAAAGAAAACGAAATGTAAAATTCCATGATATTATAATTACAACATATTTTGCAATTTGCCGAAAAGAGGGTTCAATACAATTTATAAAAACTTCGGAAATATCCTTTTCAGCAAATTTGTAGACAATCCTTTCGTCATCCTCGGGCAGAGCGTGGTCATAGTCGTAAAAGTAATAATCCATGAGTTTTGCACTTTAAATAATTGTTTTAAAGAAAACCACTGCCTGTTTCGAGGTTAAAAACAAATTAATACAATTTTAAAACTTTACAATCACTTCACAATTTATCTACAAAATAATAAAATATAAAACATGCCCAAAAATCAGCTTCAGCTCGAAGATTAAAATTTGAGTGCAACTTTCTCAAAGGCCGGGAAAATAGGGATTCGCGTTTTTCATGCGACCCTTAATAAAAATTATTAATTGGTGTTTGCAAGTTTGCGTCTTCCTCCCCGGGGCGAGTACCCTTTTAAACCCACACATATTAAACCCAGTCGAGAATAGTTCCAGAAGATGCGTTTTATCTGTCAACTCCGAGAAGAACAGCTGAGATGAGGACATTTTTCCTCTCTTGCTTTGAAAAAATTTAGTTGAAAATTTTGTATTGTATGCAATATTTCCAGACGGGCGCATACAGTGAAAATTTCCCGTCCACTAGATGCACTCAATAGGGGAAGACTAAAAAATTTAAAGCAAATTTAATTAACAAAGCAAGGGGTTCACATTTTGGATTTGAATCTGTTGGGGATTTTGCCGACGCATTCCCCGGAAGTTCTCCTCCAGATTTATCCCGATTTTGAGCTTCCTGGAAAGCTGGACATCTTTTTGGAGCCTGCTAAAATTCTTGGGGTCCTACAAATTAGGACCCTTAGAAATTAATGGCTCATTTTCACAGAACAACTTTCAGCTCAATTTCACAATTTTCGAGGACTCGAACCAGATCAGGGAAATTCTGAAAACGATCTTGGGAAGATTACAGGAAGTTTTTTTATATGGGCTAGCTAAAATTTCCAGTTTTCTTGTGATCTCCATACAACCAAACGGTCTAGTTGCACAGTTATAACTGTATACAGCGCCATTTTCATTGTCTGTATATGCGATCAAAAAGAACAAGGAAAAAGAAGAGGCTGATCGTGAGTTGATCGTGTGCTCTTGCGTTTTTATTTATTATTTTACATTTTTTATGTTTATTTTATAGTTTCGTACAAATTTTGAATTTTCATAAATCGAAGATACGGCTCAAAAATTTAATAAAGCAAGAATTGTTCGCGTCAATGTAAATTTTTGGAATTGTATAAACATCGGCACAGCCTTTGTGACTGTGAAGTGATTAAATTTTTTGCCTTGTCACAACTTTTGGATTCGGGAAAAAAAAGAATTAGGACTCGAAATTAAATGAAGCGAGGAAAATGATCTCATAAATATAAGTTTAAACTTTTCAATCATTGCTTAGTTATTTTGTATTGTATTTTTCCGAATGTGGTCTATGAGAAAACTTATAAAACTAGAATAAGGAAAGCCATGAGATCTCAGGATAATCCGATCGTGCAAAATAATAATAATAATATTAATAAAAACATCACCGCAAATAAAGGCTCCAGTAGCGATCCGTTTTTAAATTCGTCGTCGAACAGTTCGAATTGGAGCAAAGTGCAGGCGTTAAGGCAGCGAAAATTGGAGCTAGAAAAACTTTTAAATGAGAAAAATATAATCCTCCAGCAAATTCAGAAACAGGTTCATTTTCGTGTTGCTTGTTTTTATTTTATTTTATTTATTTATTCTTTTTTTAAAATTTAAACAAAACATTTTCTACATATTATATTACTTTTAGGAGTCCCAAATTCTTCGAGACTACGGAAATGTTGACACGAATTTATCGAATTTAATCGATTATGGAGGAAGTAGCACAATTCTAAGGAGGAAAGTTGGTACAGGCTACAAGTTACCAAAGAGTTTAATTATTTGCAAAGAGGTTTATTTATTTCATTTTAAAGTAAAATTAGAATTAATCAAATTTTCGTCAAAGGAGGACGATATTGAAAAGTTATTAATTGATAAAAAAATCCAACAAGATATTTGCAATGCAGCGTTTAAATTATCTAACGATACAAGTATTTCGAAGGTAAAATATATCGATATTAAAATATATATTGATTAATTGATTATTTATAATTTTGAACTCAGTCAATTCGAAAAAGCCACAAGGCTGACTTTGAGGCAGCACAGCAGAAGCTAGTCTTAATACACAAAAACATCAATAAATTAAAAAAGCGACAATCTGGACAATTTAAACCGAATTCGATAAATGATCAAATTAAAAATTCTAATTTCGAATCTGCACAGCAGCTTCATGGTAGCTCTGATACTATCGGTAGCAGCAAACAGTGCAATAGTTCGACAATATTAAAATATGCTTGCTACCAAAATACAACTTATAGTCCGACAGAGCGGAGAAATTCAATGAATTCGATTCAGATCAGTTCACAGCAAAAATTTGATGATTGTAATATCGAGGGCAGTGTACCTTTATTAATCGATAAATCGATTAAAGGCCACAGCAGCGAATACGATATTAATCGACATGTTCCAGCTATGGTACACGATAATAATCGGTCGACTAGCATCAATTGTTTTTCACCAAGCTACTTTTGCTCAAACAATAATAATAGTAATAATAATAATCATCGACATCAGAGCTTTACCGATGGTGGCACTTATTTTGGGTACATAGGTGGCAACACTGAAAATAGTAGCAACAGTTCTAGTGGCACCTACAAGTACAAAGTTGGAAACTTTGTTCAAACCGATGATGGAACTGTTATCAAACTCTCACCCACTGGCTCGAATGGAATTTATCAAAATTACAATTTATTCATTGTGAATGGTTGCAATGATGATCAAAGGATTACTGGAAATGCTGGAGGAGGAGAAAATTTAACTGAAAAAAATCTCTACGTTCAGCAGTGTTCAAATGGCGGAAATAATCGAAAATATTCGAATAATTTAGATTCAATTTCGACATCGCCATCGACAGTTGGAACTAATTATGATCAGCATATTGGACTTGGAGGCTACTGGAAAACTTTGGCCAACAATGAGAGGGTATGGTGTGCTGTTGAAAATTGGTGAGGATGAATTTTTATTTATTGATTTTTTATCAAATTGATCGATTACCGTTTTCAGTTCTGGAAGCAATATCGTCTACCAACAGCAGCATAAGCCAAAAAAATCAAATACAACTTTGGTGAGTAGTAAAGAAGAATAATAAATGATTATTATTCAATATCGAAAATATTCATAACAATTTTTATTTTTTATATAAAAGGCATCATCTCTGGGTAATTTTGATTTAATTGCAACTAAAGACGAATCAATTGATCAAATATCAGTATCATCAATGAACAGTGAAACGAATAAGAAGACCAAACAAAAACAATGGTATAACAATTATTCTTAGTATTCTATTTACTATAACTTTTATACATCAGGTTAGAGACATCGCTAGATGGTCCTCTTTTGCGAACAAAGTCAACATCAACTCCGGAGACGGATGCATCATCCCACCAGAGCCAACTATCACCCATGTATAGCACAAACAGGCTCCATGGCCACCATCAGTCCCATAAACATTACAAAATTGCTAATCGATCAAAATTGTCATCGCAATCTATGTCGAACAACAGTTACCGTCCGAACATGGCTAAATTGGAGGATCAAACATACCTCAGCCATTCGACATCAGTCCTAAATATCAATAGTACAATTATTGATCCGCAGTATAACAGTAGATCACTTCTAACAATTCTTTCACCGTCTGATCAGCATCACCATCAACAAATATCCCCGCCATGTGGAATTCTAGAAACTTCTCAAACTGGTACATTCATAGCATCCCAGAAACTATCACCGAGTATAACAAGTTCACAAAGTTTTAAAGCTGCAGCGCGCAGCCCAGCTTGTAATAAAACCTCAGATATTCGAATTGAATCACCGAAAAATATGACCGTTATACAGCAGGCTACATTTATGCCATATAAGGAAATGACAAAGCCGTTCGAAATGTCCGACTTTTACAAATATTCAACGAAATTTCGACAAAAGGAGGCTAAAAAACAGCAGCAGCGGAAAACATCATCGGGCACCCTAATGTTGTCAGTGCTGGCTGATGCTAACTAGAAAAGTGATATACTCCCTCCTAAGTCTCTTTCCCCCTATCCTATCCTAAATATCTTCCTCCTATCGAAAAACGTAGCTTTATGTATATTTCGACTTAAAATTTACAATGGGCGTGGAACGCTCTTAGCCGTATAACATATAATTATTATTACTATTTTTCTATACAAGCCACTAGAATTTTTTAAGTTAGTTTTAAATAATTCTTTTGAAATTGGGCTTAACATTTTGTTTTTGTATAATATATTATTATTTTATCTTCTAATAATAAATTTAGTTACATAAGTTTGTATTTTATTTTCATTTATAGTTGAAATAAAGCGGAATTTCCTTTCTTAAATTTTAACTCCAGACTTATCCTGGTTTTTGGGCTGGACGTGTACTTGGAACGTTTTGAACATTTTGGGGCCCTACGATTGTTTTCGGAGAATTCGTTACATATTTTCACAACTACTCAGTAAGTATCATTTTGTCCGTTTTATTTACAATTGTTTCGAATCGACTCGCTTAAAATTGTTTTTTTCTAATTTCCTATCATATTTAAAACTGGCAGTGCTGGGTGTTTTTAGCGTGTGCAGTCGATTTCGTTTGGAAGAAAATAAGAAAAAAATCTCCCCCGGATGAAGTCACGCCTGTGACGACGTACGACAAAAGGTGAAGTTTGGCTTTGCTTGGAAAGCGCGTTTTTATCGTGCTCTCCTGATAGAGGAAAGAAAAGGCCGAAAAGTGAGCAAGACGCTTTAGTGGTTCCATCTCTTTCCACCTTCTAGAAAATATCCCATTATGAGAAAGAAAATATTTTCTCTAGGGTATAAGCAAGGGCGAGTGGCGCGAAGAGTAAATTTTCAGTACACATTGAAACTCCGGTAAGCGAAGGACGCGTCTTCGTCCCGGGGTAAAATTCATCTTTTTCTTTTTATTTATTTTGCTTTCATCTTAAACTTCCTTATTTTTGATTCTAATTTTATTTGTGCATTAAATAAGAAAGTATTTGAGAAAGATTTCTTCGGTTTATGAAGTATAGTGCAATTTGTGTGAAAACAAGAAAAAAATAAAATAAATTTAGACAAGTATTAATTTTTATTTATGCTGGTGGACTTTGTTAAAAATGAAATGAAATGAGCGAATCAATAAATAATAAAAAGAATTCCGATTAAAAAGACGTTTTAGATATGTAGTTACTGCGAAATTTTCCTTTTAAAGTGAAAGTGTTTAAAAAAATCGATTTGATCTAATCTTTGAATCAAGATTTTTTCTTAAAAATATATTTTTATTCCTCTTTCTCGCCGCATTCTTAGAAGAATTAAAAGAAATAAATAAAGAACATTTTATTATGCGGTAGTAGGCCTCTCTCTGTTTTTATTTTACTTCATGTTTTCAATTTAGCTAATTTTAGAATATTGCGGATAGAAGATGAGAAATGAAGAAAAGTGATTGAGAGCCAACACGGAACAAATATCGATTTTTGTATATATTTGTTAGTAGTTATTTTTCGTTTTCTGTAGAACGATACATATTAAAGTTAAATTAATAATGTTTTTGAATCACTCACGGTGAAAATTTTTAAACAAAACCCTTCATAGTAAGGTTTCTAAAAATATTTTGCACTACACGCAAAATTTATTAAATTTTAAATTTTGTAATAAATATCAAAATCTGCATCTTAAAACAAAAAAAGCTACAGTTCGCGAGACGACCGTTGGGAGAGTGTTACCTTTTTCGGTAAAATTAGTAAAAAAAATAACAAGAAATTCTTTTCCAAAAATTAGTTGCTATATAAAAACACAAACAATAAAATAAGGGGGAATTAAAGAAACAATTTGAAAAAAATGGCTCTCGGAGAGGCCCAAAACGGGATGGTCCCGGCCCCTGCAAGCAAACAGCAGCAACAGGTAAACAGCGGCGATTCTCCGCCGCAGCATCCCATGGGCCTGATCAAGGGGCATGAGAAAGGAGTTGTGAAAATCGGGAAACAGGTGAGACAACATTTTAATTTGCTCTACACTCACCTCATATATTGTTCATTAAGAAAATAAAATAATTCAATTGCTCCGTTGGTTGTCCCTAACCTAGAAATTAAGAAAGGAAGTTATTTTAAGAAGAAGAAGAAATTTATCACTTTTGAAACTGGAGTTGACTAGTAGACAAAAAATCAAATTCAACACTTTTTACTTTTCTTGAAGGCCTCTGCTGCACGAAAAAGAAAAAGTTAATCGAATTAATTTCCATAAATTTAATTTTTATATTCAGTTTTATTTTTTTACTAGCTGGGTTACACGGTTTCACCCGGTGTACGAACATTTCGGCCGCGCATCGTATTGGGTCCGTCATCTATATTCTCAAATTTTGTACATAGATCCGCAATAAGGACAAATTAAAACCCCAAAAATACCAATTTCCTTGCTAATTCCTTGATATTTTCAATTTTAGGGTGCCATCTTGGATCTGCCAATTTTCAAACTCGCAAAAATAGTAATCTATATGTTGGACCAGAATATGTACTACCTAACTTAAGAAATGAATGTGATCGGATTCAGCGTTTAGGCGTGATGGGTTGCCCGGTTTTACCCCGTGCACAAAAATTTTGGGCGCCATATTGGATCCGCCATTTTGAATTTGCAAGTTTCGAATGAATATTCGCAATAAGAAAATCCAAAACCCCTAAATACCAATTTTCAAGTCAATCCCTTACTACTTAACATTTTTGGCCACCGTCTTGGTTCCGTCATTTTGTAATTAGCGAATAAAAGCCAGCCTATACATATGTTAGGCCGCAGTATAAAGTAAATACACCCCAAAAATAAATATAGTCCGATCCAATATTCAGGTGTTATAGGTCACCCGGTTTCACCCAATGTACACAAATTTGCGTTACCGTGTAGGGTCCGCATTTTGAATTTCCAAATTTTGACAGTAAATTCGAAATTACATCAATATATCTGAAGTTCGAAAATTAGTGTACGCCTTATTGAATCCGCCACCTCTCAGTGCAAATTTCGAACATAGATTCGCAAAAAGGGTTTCCAAAATCCCCCAAACACCAATTTTATGGCAATCCCTTCACATTTTTAAATTTTTGCCATCATCCTAGGTCCACCATTTTGAAATTCGTGAGTAAAAAATAGCCTATATGTTGGGCCGGAATATGTAGTACGTTTACCCAAAAAATGAAAATGATCGGACTCGGCGTTTAGGCGTGATTGAGCAACAAACAAACAAACCAACTTTCGATTTTATATATGTACATGATGAATATCAATAGCATCTCGAGAGATATATTCTTACTAAAAATCTTGAATTTCTTTTTATTAAAATTTCGAATTTTTGACAAGCTCGGTTTTCAGACTAAAATCAGGGTGAATCGTCCAGGGCTGTAACTTACAAAATTTAATTTAATTACGTTAATAAAAACGTGTTCCTGCACACTTCAATAAAATAAATTGTGATTTAATCACAAAAATTTGGAATGCACGCAATCCTTGGACTCACTCCCAAAACAAAATTTTATTTAGTTTTGGCGTGCCACATTATTCCTTATTTTTTATTAAATTTGTCTTCCCCACGGGGAAAAAAATAACTCATAATAATAAAAAAATAACACCCTGCTTCCTATCAATCGAAATAATTTACACCCTTATAAAAGTGTACCAAAGAATGAAAAAACTTTCAATTTTTTATTTTCCTTAAAGTCGGCTTACTTTTGCATGCTAATAAAAGTGGCAGACTTTCGAACTTCCTAACTGCTCATTTTCAATTAAATTAAATTCAATTAAAAGTCCCAAAAGCCCCTTAGTACCAATTTTTATATATTTAGACAAAACCGGCTAAAGTATTAATTTCTCATAGAAATCTATCGAGCTCATTTCCTTTTTTGCAGGTGCTTCTAAGACACCAAATTTTTCAACCGCAACGAATTCTTCGTGACAGTGATTGCGTAATCTTCGTAATTCCGGCTGACACACAAAAAATATTAACGAAAAAAAATTAGATTTTATGGAAATTTAGATTGTGCCGGTCATCAGAATTTAGAATCGCATTTTTTTAAAAAGAAAAAACAATAAAATGAAGTGTTCGAATCGATAGATCTCAAATATGTAGTAACAGAAAATAATTGAAAAATCGATTACAGCATATTCGTGCATTATTTGAAGGTTGTTGAAGAATTGTTTGAAAAATGTTGCCTTATATGGGAACCGCTATTGTATTTTTATCTTTTTTTCTACGCATCGCAGCGACCCCAAACCAGTCTAAAAAAATCACTATCTTGAAGCCCTTTCCAAAAAAGTCAACAGCACCCCTCTACCCCCAACCTCTTGGCCAAAATCACCTCTGGAAGTTGATAAATTAATTTTTATTTCCCAATTTTTCACCTTTCGCCCCACTTTTCTCCGAAATTCACGTCATTAACATACCTACTTTTTATTTTTTTTAAGTTACCTATCTAATTACCTTTCCAAAAACGTGCAACATGCGCAGGTAGAAAGGGGTTGCAAAAGGCCTGAAAGTAAAAGATCCTCACAGGTACCTAATTACTATAGTGCACCATAATGGAAGAAGTCGTTAAGTAAACAATTTTTATGACAGCAAGGTCGGACATGTTTGTTTAGGAAACACAGGTAATAAATTTTTATTATTTCAGCAAACCTGTTATAAAATGACAAATGTAATCTCGTTAAATGGCGGTTGTAAAATTTGGGAATATGGGTTGACGAATTGAATAAAGGGAATAGGGTGGATCCTTTGAATATGATCGCCAAAACGCACTCTTTTTCATTTTTTTCCAATAAATTAAGATTTATTTCATCAAAAAAAAAAAAACCTATAAATTCAGAAAACTTAACTCGATTCAGAAAACTTATATGTATAAATACTAAAACAGATTCAGAAATAATCTTAAAACTACAGCAAAATCATAAGTTAATTATGAGTGGGTCGAAGATCACTCCGTCGCCAGGTTTCACCTTATGGCTTGTGTTGTCGGGTCTGGCACTGTTTTTAAAAAAAGGGAATAATAAATGAGACGGATTGGTGTGAACCCAACACCTTACAATCCGTATATGCACGACTTTTACAGAACTGGCACTTGAACAAACACAGCTCAAGTTAGTATTTCTTGGGGACGTGTTGGAAAGGCTGTGACGTGGGTCTTAGGAGAATAAGCAAGCTCAGCTTATTTGGAGGTTAGAATGTTCAGGTAATTCGGAACTTAGAATTCTCGGCAATTTCAGCCAAGTTGGACTTAGCAAATTAAGCAAACTCAGCTTAATTGGGAGTTAGAATGCTCAGATAATTCAAGACTTAGAATTCTCGGCAATCTCAGCCAAGTTGGGACTTAGGAAATTAAGCAAGCTCAGCTTAATTTGGAGTTAGAATGCTCAGACAATTCAGGACTTAGAATTCTCGGCAATCTTAGCCAAGTTGGGACTTAGGAAATTAAGCAAGCTCAGCTTAATTTGGAGGAGGTATATTAGCAAACTCAGCTAGTACTTACCAAGCTCAGGCAAGTGAAGTTAGTCAAACCAAAGAAAGTATTAGGGGTACCGGTTAATTCGTGCGGTTTTGTAACAGATGGCGTAACTTGTTTTATATTCCAGTGATTCACCTTTCCAAATATGTGTTGGAAAGCTACTGTCATATAGTTTCAGAATCAGTATGTGTTATTTAGCTGAAGCGTAAACAACAATACCTTTTTTTTACTCTGAAAATGTCGAATTTTGTGCCGAATAAAGTGTTTTTGCGGGGAGTACTTCTTCATTACTTCAATATGAAGAAAAAGGCTGCCGAAAGTCATCGTATTTTGGTGGAAGTGTATGGTGTGCATGCTCTAGCTGAGCGTACGTACCAGAAGTGGTTTGCACGGTTTAAAAGTGGCAATTTTGACTTGGAGGACGATGAACGGCCCGGACAGCCAAAAAAGTTTGAAGACCACGAATTAGAGACACTGCTCGACCAAGATCCATCCCAAACGCAAGAAGAACTTGCAAAATCACTTGGCGTCGCTCAACAAACCATTTCCGATCGTCTAAAAGCAATGGGAACGGCCGGAATATGAACAAAGGCACAGCAAGGTAATTTTGCAACAGGACAATGCTCGGCCACATGTTGCACAGGTCGTCAAAACCTACCTTGAAAGGCTCAAATGGGATGTCCTACCCCACCCGCCGTATAGTCCAGACCTTGCGCCATCCGATTACTATCTCTTCCGATCAATGCAACATGGCCGGGCTGACCAGCACTTCTCCAATTATGAAGAAGTCAAAAATTGGATCGATTCGTGGATAGCGGAGAAGCCGGCCGAATTTTTCAGAAAGGGTATTCCTGAATTACCAGAAAAATGGGAAAAGGTTATAGCTAGCGATGGACAATACTTCGAATAGTAAATTTGTAACCATTTTTTCACAATGAAGCTTCAATTTTCGAAAAAAAAAACCGCACGAATTAACCGGTACCCCTAATATAACCACAAAGAACTTGCATCCAGTACAAGTCTGCGCTTTACGAAATTCTTGCTTCAAAGGGCCTTGGGCTGTCGGCGCAAGGGGGTTTGTACAGGGGAAATCTTGTGTTCAGCTGAATGCTGTAGATTCTGCGGACTGCGATAGTGAGATTGCTGAGAATATTCTCTCCGATGTTTGAGCGGGTGCATGAGACGGGTAAAATTCACGCAGCCCAGCTGAGCCTTTGCTCATTGAGAGGAACTGAACTACTTGAGTTGTCCCTGTGCCTCAAGAATTTCTAGAAACTGAGTTTATATTCATAAAATATTTTTCCGTGACGAGTTGCTCCTTATGCGCGAATTTTATCTTGAATTAATGAATTGATTAAGCTTTTAAATTAGGATATTATTACAATGTTTGCAATGTTACATATCATAACATACATACATATGTTTCAGGTATTTTACTTAGGCATATATTTATTTATTTATTCATTTCAGCTTCACGAAAAAACTTATTACTACAATATCAATTATTAAAATATTTATTTATTTCTTTATAAGCATTGAAAATTCCATTTCACAAATATAAACTGGTACAAAAATATTGCAAACACGTAACGTTGTCAATAATCGAAATTTACAGCATTATTTTTCCACATTATGATTTTTTAATATATTTTGAAAGAAGCCGTTAGAGGAATAGTTTTATGAGAAATTATTACTTTTATAAAACTTATATGTACGAGTTTTAGGCATTTATAATGTTAAGTTTTTCTGATTTTTTTTTGTCTCTTTTTTGCACGCTCCATTTACAATTTTTTCTTAATAATATCAAAATGAAGTAATCTAATATTTTGATTCTGTGATCGTGTAATGTGTTCCCGGGATTTATCAAGCACTAAGAAAAATTATTTTTACTAGGGTATATTCTGAAAGTTACCCTGCCTACTACATGTAGTTGGTGGCCACCCTAACCTCTCACTAATTAGGAACATAGAAATATATGGAATAAACTATACTATCACTTAGCTGTTAGTTCCCGCGCAGGTGTATGATGCTTGCGTGCCGTGTATCATGCTGGTCCGATGTCTATGATGTGTGCGAGATGGTGTGAATGTTGGGTATGTTGTGCACCGTGGGATGTGTATGTTGTATGCGAGATGGTGGGAATGGTGGGTATGTTGTGCACCGTGTGATGTGTATGTTGTGTGCGAGGTGGTATGAATGTTGGATATGTTGTACACCGTGTGATGTGTATGTTGTATGCGAGATGGTGTGAATGTTGGGTATGTTGTACACCGTGTGATGTGTATGTTGTATGCGAGATTGTGTGAATGTTGCGTATCCCAGCGGGAAAAGAAGCAGTCCAAGATGCAAACGGAAGCGATTCCTGGGAAGCTATGGATGCGTTCCCTTCCGTTGGACACTCCATTTCTTTTTAACATTGCATGTCCGCAGGAGGAAGCAGTAAAAAGCTTTTTTGCTGCTTCCATCTAGCTTCTCCGGAATGCACATGGAATCTCTTGAAACTGGTTCCAGCTTGCTTCTCTGGAATGCTAGTGGAATCTTTTGAAAAACTTTCATATTGCTCCCAGCTTGCTTCTCTGGAAGTAATCTATAATGTTTATGCATGTGGAATCTTTCATCGAATTATTTTCGTTTTAAGTCAAGGATCAAGGTAAAGGACGGGTCAAAATACGAAAAAAAAATTCAGCTGTTTTTAAATAAAAATAATTCATATTAACAAAATAACAAATTAAATTACTAAAAAAGAGTACAAAAAAATAAGTTCTTATAAAAATGCTTAATTTACTAAATTTTAAATAAAAATAATTCATATAAAAAAAATAACAATTAATTCTTTGGCTAAAAACGAGTAACAAAAATTAGTTCTTCTTATAAAAATATTCAGTCATCATTCAGTAAGGGAATGTAAACTTATCTACTATTTATTATTATTTTTATTGCGAAAGGTATTTTTATATATCCTACTTTTCCCTAATCTAACGGCTTTCCGCATTTCTTGCTCAAATTCACGGAATCCAAAGTCCTCAGTCTTAACTGCATCTATATCGAATAGGAAACACATTTAGTTTAGCATATTTTTAAAGTAATCAAAATATTTACCATAAAGCAGCGAATTGAAGGTTTTTACTTCCTTCAACGCCTCTTTTTCATTTCGCCCATCCCAGTTTACTTTCAGTTGTAAGTCGGGGGTAAGCAGCAAATCCATGCATTTGTGTAGAGGTGTTTTCCCCAGTATTTGCTTTATTGCTGAAACCTAAACATAAAGCAATAATAAATTATTATTTGTTATTTATTATACACAGGTTTTTTAACTTACTGCTTGGTCAGTAGGAATTTTGGACATTTTGTTGTCCACCTCTTTCAGTTCATCCAAACTTCTTAATGGGAAAAAATCAAGTTGGGTTGTTGGCGGACATACTTTTTCCAGAATTTTTTCTAAAACTATGGTGTTCCTGGTTAGCTTTCTCTCCATGTCCGTGACTTTTTCAACCATAATACTGATAGCTGCTTCTACATTTTTTATATTAAATTTTATGGTATTTCAAATATTGAATTGCTAGTTTACCTAGTTTTGTACATCCAGGACATTGTTGATTTTTTTCCGCATCAGTTCTTTCTGTAATTAGCAAAGTTATATTTGAAATTTTTAAATAACTCACAATTATGCAAACAAGATTGAATATATATTTACCTTTATTTTCCTTATTTGCGGAATTGTCTCCTCTTCCCAAGGTGGCATTGCATCTAAAAACGGGCAAGGGGGTATAAGCGACGCTACTCCTATATTTTTTGGAAGTTGATGGCTCCATTTCTAGGAGAAAAGTAGAATCGGAATGATTTTGTTGTTAAAAAGTGCACTGGTGTAAAATCGGGATGAAAACATATCCATCGTCGACGCTTAGTTGTACCGCTTTACATGCTAAATTTTCTATTTGGAATTTTTCCTCTTCTCCAAAAGTCGAATCTGTGTGGCAGATTCCCAATGTTCTTATGGAATCAAACGGTTCTTCAAAATAGCTCTGCGTATTATTAAATTTATGTCCAATGCTATATTCTTTATTGTTTAATTCTTTAATGAAACCAGTAACCTTTACGGGTGTTAGAGGTTTTATGAAACAAAAGCAATCTGGTTCATTATTGCTTAAATAGAAAGTGTCAAATTTGTTATTGGTATATAGGGGACAAGCGAACTTTTGGCTATTGCTGGATAAATTTCTTGGTCCAATTTTGTTCACTACATATTTTGTAAATTTAAATCTTTCTGTCACTCTATTATGAATTTGTTGTAATATATTTACTGGCTGACGACAGTCTCTTTTCAAGGTCTGCATAAAATTTTCGAATTTATAGGCTGAAAAACTGTCTACGTTTCCATACATTTCAACACAATCTGGTAAGTGCAGTAGGTTATGGACATTATAGCTAATTTTGTCTGGGCCGTACAGAATACTAAAATTAATTACAAAATCTTGCAGTATTTCCTTCACTGTGTCTAAATTATTTTTACAATTTCGTGGACATGAAATTAATCTATATGCACCATGAAGCAGAAGAAAGTGATCATATAAATCTTTGTGCAATATACTTCTAAATAGGACCACACCAGTATACAAGATTAATTGTCGGAATTCAATGGCCTTCCATCGACTGAATTTGTCTAAACTTCTTGGTTTTCTAGCGAATTCTTAGGGATATATGCCCTCATTGCAATCAGCTTATTGTTAATTAAATCTTTTTCATTTCGAGTTAGTTTAGGCATTGTGTGCTTGTCTTTCCACAAATATCCTATTATTTTTTTAACAACCCCAAGATCTATCAAATGCATTGGATCTAGGGGGAATTGGCTAACCATATTCACCCCGATTTCCTCTAAGCAATGCGTTGTATTTTGAAAAGATAATGTGTGGTAAAATTTATCTTTGCGATTTTTGAAATCTGCATCTGTCCTAAGTGGAGCAATTGTGGTACTGTATGTAAGAGACTTATTGATTTTATGGCCTTCTTGTATGCATTTCGTGCAACCTCTACTAGACGTATGACCCACAGTGCCGGTTAGAAAAGCACGAGCTTGAGTATCACATATGAATAGTCTTATTTTTAGGGGCACACGCATGCCGGTAGTCAATTCTATGCCTTCGGTTATTAATCTCTTATATTCGCTGACAAAATCTAGCAAATAATCGTTTGGATTCTCCGGTTTCTTTGATCCCTTATATACATATACCAATTACGAATGGTTTTATTTCAATATGATACGAAATTGAACCTAGTATCGGCCAAAGAGTCTCACAAGAACTCTTATAAAGTGGTAAACCGTCAACGCCGATGTCGATTTTTATTTCTGTAAATTGAGATGAATCCAGTTGTAACATTTGAATGCTTTTTTCCAATCCAAAATGGTAGTAAATGCCTGGTGGAACAATGCGTGGCTCAACTAGACCATGATTTTTTGTCTCTAGTAACGCTAGATCCTTCTCCACATAGTTGATCTCTTTCTATTTCTATTAGATTTACATTTTCTGAAATACTTTCATTTTCTGCGGCACTTTCACTTTCTAAGAGGTTTTTTTTAGGAACATCCTTATTCATTTGTGCAGCCACCAAACGCCTTATATGTCTTTTACTATAGCCTGCAACTTGTTTACTCATCTTTAACCTATGATTCTGCTGAAAATGTTCGCTACTTTAATTCATGATTAAAGTACTTGTGGTAAAATTTAAACTATTGAAAACTCGAAAACATGATTTCGCAAAGTTGCAGAGGATAATAATGGACTTGTATAACGCAAAAATAAAAAAAGATGCTATTTTGAATATTACTTCAAATGACCCTATTATTACCCTTTATATTTTCGCTGCATATTCTTTATTTGATCTTTCGCGGTGTTTATTATTTAATAAAAATACATTTTGTTTAACTTACCTTTTCCTTTATATATGCACAAAAACAGATTTTCTCAACTGATAATTAAAAAAACGCAAGAAAAACACTCGAACTCAAAACCAAAAACGCACCTTACTCCACAAAAAGATCAAACAGGAATGAGCAAGATTTGGTTTTTTCTTTGTTTATCACTTAAAAACAAAAGCGAGAAGGTTCGCTGGCAGCAGGATCATTTGGGTTGATGCATGCCTGCCTTTCCTGGAAGCAACAGGGAACCAGCATATTTTTCGCTCGCAGCGCAAGCTATATTCGGTGATGCATACCTGCCTTTCCCGGAAGCAACATATTTTTCGCTCATAAAAATTACTGCTTCCATATCCGCTTCCCTAGGAAGGCCTGACCATATTTCCCGCTGGGATGTTATGCACCTTCTGATGTGTATATTGTGTGCGAGATGGTGTGAATGTTGAGTATGTTATGCACCATCTGATGTGAATGTTGTATGCGAGATGGGATGAATGTTGGGGAACAAATTGCGAAAGATAATCTTTAATTCCTTTATTCCCTTCCCTTCGGAGATAAAAGGAATTAGGTAATGCACCACAAAATTAAGCCTGGAGCTAAACTTGTCTAGACCTTACCTTCCCTCCTCTTTTATTACGACTCCCTTATTTCTCCTTTTTTTGGTTAATGATCTTCCTCGCTGGATCGAACGTCTGCTCTCCTCGGCTCTACAGATCAAAAAGACAGTACGAGGGACCGGAAATTATGGCGGCTCTTTCAAGCTGTGGTAGGGCCAACCCAAGGGGGCGCCGAGTTTAATGCCGTTTTCCACACGTCTAACAAATAGTTCCAATCTCCGTATAATTCCTCAGCTCAGGTATATTATATTCATGTTCGATCATATGTTCATGCTTATTATGTTATTTTTTTAAAATACGTTAGATGAAGTGAAAATTACATATTAGTAAAGCACACAACTCCTTGCGGCATGTTCGAGGCCATGGTTTGCGTTTTAGCGTAGCGCTCGGGAGGAAGGCAAGGTAGCTCGCTGTATTTTGAAGCTGAAGATGGTGCTGTGGCGGTATTGTAGAGATCCCTATACTAAACTGACAGACGTCAAAGAGACTCGTCTGTTTACAAAAGATAGACGTTAATGCCGGGTACACATTAAAATCGTAACATGTAATTTTTTCATCAAACCATTCCGGAGTAACGGCTTCACATTTCTCCAGTATATATTTCTTGATTAATTTCATTTCACGACGATTTTTAAAAATATCTTCAAAAGTGTTCAGTGAGCTAAGTGTGTGAACTAATTCGGGAGAACTTAGAGAGACTCAAGAACTAGAACGGCTGAAAAACAGCTCGCAACATACGACTGGGGTTCTATAGGGTTGGCTCACGATATGCTGAATGCTGAATTGTATCTCTGGGGTTCTTATATAGCGACCCCAGTCGAAAATTTTCATACAAAATTCCTTGTGCGGCTTGCAAGTTCTTTATGGTTATACTTTCTTTGGTTAAACTCAGACGAAACTTAACTTGTTCCTGGCGCGCGCGAGCTTATATAGGGCCAAAACTCTGATCTGCGCGCGAAGCTTCTATTGAGCTGGTGCTCATTGAAGTATTCTATGATGGATGGTGCTAGAGAGAAAATTGCAGCCGAGTGGCTCTACCGCCTCGCGCTGCCAGGACTATCAGCTGATGTCAGTTTTGACATTTCGCAATTGAGGTTAACATTCTCCCGCCGCCAGGTTGACCCAACATCCAATAATGTGTTCAATATAGAAATGCTCACCCCTTGTTGTTAATTTGGTTCGGAAAGTCCGGTTCCGGATAAACCGGATGATCTTATGGCCTATATGTGTTTTATAAGTAATAATAATAATATTGTGGTAAAGGGGGAGGCGACTGCCTCAAGCGCTAAGACCACGGTCCATTGCACTCGTCCCCAGCCCTATCCGAACTTTTTAGTTGGCTTGACTAAACTAAGAACAGATAGGGATTGAGAATTGAAGTCCTCCATTCTCATTACATCAGCGTCAAATGCCGTCATGCGCGCACGGGAGAAGGCCGGACAGTTACAGAGGAAGTGCTCCGTGCTGTCCTCGTCCTCCCCATACGAAGGACACGTTGAGTCGCCAATGATCCTTAGGGTATTCATATGCTTACCGCATGTGTTATTTTTCGTCCCTACAAGCGTTCTGCAATCCATCTTACCTAAGTTACAGGTTGATATACTGGACCATCTTTGACCATGTGTTGAAGTGGTACTGGATGTTCAATTATTTTAGATAAAATCATTAATGCAGCCTGCATAGATCGAGGTGACTCGAATCGAGTAATGGATGTTGGAGTATGCATCTGCGGGTCACGTCCGCCACTAAAAGATGCTATTTATACTTTACGATTACTGTGGTCAGCTGGAATAAGAACTGGATTTGTTGAAGCTCCAGGACATGAAGAGGCCCATGAGTTAGCCAAGGATTTAGGGGCAACTAATTTAATTTTATTTGGAGAAGGCGGTACACTACGAGTTCGTTCCACGGTCCTTCACAAATTTCAAGAGAGGAATGTTACTATGACCGAACTTGTTGAACACATCCAAAAATTACTTAAGCCGGAGATTTCAGCTGTAGAATATGTAACACAAAACTCATCATCATCGGGGGCAACATCAAACACCAGTATTAACCGAAACATGTTAAACAATTCCCCGTCGGTTGAGGTAAAATTTCTTACAAGAGTAACCGGCAATATCCGAAGAAGGCAGGAAGATATTATTACACAAAACATGTCTTCAACGATTCTACAATTTGGAAAGAGTCAACATATTACGGTCACGGTAATAGATCTTCCTTTGTCTCCAGTTAACGCGATCGTCGGTGCAATTAATCCAAGAATAATCTCAGCAAGAGAGATGCAAAATGAAATTAAACACTTGGTAGAAAGATTCAAAGATTCCCAGTGAGGTTTAAACAGCGTTATTAGTTTATGATATCCATTATTGACTTCTAAGTATCCTGACGCTCCGTTTCTAATATCTCTATGAATTATGGTATAAAAATAGGTAAGTTTGAAAGGACATTGATCATAGTTGAAAAAGCAATCGATAAGAACGGGTGTTTAACAGAAAAAATTAAGAAAAATGGCAGAATTCAGTGTTGAAGATTATGCTGATATAATTTACGTGTACGGTTTAGTAGACGGAAATGATAGTGAGGCCGTACGGGAATACCAAAGGAGATTCCGGAATCGGCGTGTACCCGACAGAAGGGTATTTTCAAGGACTTTCAGGAGGTTAAAAGAAACCGGAAGTGTAACCGCCCACAGAGCTGAAGCGCGATCAGGAACATCGGCCGATTCAGCGGACACCGACCAACAAATCCTCAACATCGTCAGAAACAGCTCTGAAATAAGCATCAGGCAGGTCGCACGACGGTTAGGATTGTCTTCAGGAAGAGTGTGGACGGTTGTGAACCGAGAGGAACTACATCCATACCACCATATCTCGGTTCAAGCACTACATCAAGGAGATTCCGAAAAACAATTGCAGTTCTGTACTTGGCTGCTCGAGTCTGACATCGAAAACAGAAGGTTTCTAGACCGAATTCTGTGGACGGATGAATAGCAATTCACCCGGGATGGCATCACAAACTTCCACAATCTCCACACCTGGTCAGAGGTGAACCCATATAGGACCAGGTGTCGGTCCTTCCAGCAAAGATTTAGTGTCAATGTCTGGGCTGGCATCATCGTCAACCAGGTGTTAGGACCCTTCATCTTACCCCAAGTGCTGAATAGTCAGCTATATTCGGACTTTTTGGAGAATACCCTTCCGGATCTCTTGGAGGAAATCCCCCTGGCCACCAGAAGCACAATGTACCATATTTACAGTACGACGGAGCACCTGCGCATACTGGGAACATTGTTAGGGCAAGGTTGAATGAACATTACTCAGAGCGCTGGATTGGACGAAGTGGACCGATTCTTTGGCCTGCTAGATCACCGGACCTTACTCCACTGGACTTTTTCTTATATGGAATGATGAGAGGTGAAGTCTACTCAAGATCAATCAACACCAGAGAAGAATTAATTACCAGGGTTGGAACTGCAACGACGAAAATACGGGAGAGACTGGATACCATAGACCTCAAACGCGGAATCAGACGAAGGCTACTTGCATGCATCGAGACTGGCGGAGAACATTTCGAACAGCTTTTGTAGCACATAAATTTTAATTGTAATTACATAGTTTTTAAATGAATAAAATTTGTTTTTTAGTTAATTTTAGTATAATTTCTTAGGTAGGTTACTTAAAAAAAATAAAAAGTAGGTATATTAATAACGTGAATTTCGGAGAAAAGTGGGCCGAAAGGTGAAAAATCGGGAAATAAAAGTTAATTTCTCAACTTCCAGACGTGATTTTGGCCAAGGGGTTGAGGGTAGGGTGACGGTGTTGACCTTTTTGGAAAGGGCTTCAAAATAGTGATTTTTGGAGACTGGTTTGGAGTCGCTGCGATGCGTAGAAAAAAAGATAAAAATACAATAGCGGTTCCCATATAAAGCCACATTCTTATTTACGAATTACCCTGTAACTGCCGAACGGTGCAAGATGGACCCCCCCATCCATACGATTTTTCGCTTGTCTCGGCCTGACCTTTCACCTCCTGCAATATTTCCCTCCCACCTCTGAACACCCTGTATACTTTTTAATTAAGCTGAAACGATTGAAAAACAAGCGATGCAAGCAAAATGCGGTCATAGATCACATTGCTGGCGACGACGACAACAGGGTCGAGGTAGCATTGGATGCACTTTGAAAACACATTTCATTTTCTAGCTTGCATTTGTACATTCGTTAAAATTGAAATTTCCCGCCATACCGCCCTCCCACCCTCGACTCACGATGCCGTGTAAGTGGAGCTCCGAAACTCCATTGAAAGTTTTCAGAATTCGATTCGAGAGTCAGAATATGAAAATTGGTCATCGAAGTCTAGACGAGTTTGGTTTCTAGTATCATGACTTGTAAAATTAATTTTTACATAGTGGGAACTGCATATAAAATAATCTCAATTGACGAGCACGCATTTATTCTTTAAAGTACAAAAAATAATTCAATTACCGCGGGAGCAAATTTTGCCGAATGTTGCCGAATGTTGCCCACTTTAGTCAAATTTAACCCTTTTGGTAACTTTGTAGTCCAGTTCAGACTTATCTCGATTTTTGCCTGTCTGGAGAGAATTTTTTTCGTGCGTATATTGGGCGAGAGAGTGTTTCACGGATAATTTAAATAAACATGATCAAATTTCCTCAAATTGGCACACAGCTGCTAATTAAAACCGAACGATGAACGAGCGGAAATAGTTGTTCTGGTGATATTTTTTAAAAGGTTTCTCTGTAGAGTTGCTTTTTTATTACAAATATAATTCCTGAAATATAATCGATTTAGGGTCATAAGAAAATATATTTAAAAATTGTCCAAATCCTGCAAAAAGAAAGAAAAACTGGTAGCAAATAAATTCGTTGCAATTTCTAGTTGAAATAACGCCGGAGTCACAACTGCCCAAAATAATAATTTTTTTTAACCTGACCCCTTTTATTAAGCCATGAAGCCGAGTCCCCCTAACAATTTAAAAAAAGACAAGCCCCCTCTCCCCTTATCTCACCATTAATTTGAGATCAAATTAATCCAATGGCCCCTAAAAAAACAAAAACCGGGGCACAAGGGGCACTGAGTTCACCGCGATCCCAAAACATGAGATCATCGATGTCGCATCGCACCAACGTGCATCGTGCACAGTCGCGTCAAGGCTAGCCTCATGGGTGCAGGGGCCCCCCAGAAATTTGATGGCGGGTTTCTGTGTGTCAGCGAATTCGGTCCGTGAGACAGAAGTAGCGGGGGGAAAGTTGGTAAAATTAAGGGGTATGTGGGTTGGGTCGTGTAATTGAGGTAAAACATTTAATTTTTGTTTTGTTTTTATTTTTCCCTTTTTATTACTTAATATGGGGGCAAACAGCGTGCAACGACTGAAAATAAAATGAATGCCAATTGTTTTATTTTTTTTAATGGGCTTCATGGTTCGTTCCATTTAAAACTCGCGGAATTTGTATTTTTCGGGATCACTCAATCCAATAACTAACGACCATGACGCATTTACTCAAAAGAGAGCATTCCAATCATTTATGTGGCTTCCTTCCTTCTTCTGGAAAGGTTAAACCTGTACTTTGCATTTTTAATTTGTTATTTTCATTTAACCCATACCAATATTGTGGGAAGCTTTTCTTACATGGCTGGATTTTCAGGAAATTTAAAACCGGGAGAAGTCTGGAGTACAAATTTTGAAAAAAAGGGGCGCCAAAATCCTGGAATGGTTTCCATTCGATGGAAAAGAAGCGTTAGATTTCCAAATAAAAATCGCAGAGCCCAATTTTTTTAAAGAGCTTCTCTGTGTTACCGCGTCTTGTCTGTAGCATATATATTACAGCCTTTTATAGCTGTAATATGAGTTCAATGAAAAATAATGAACTGAAAGGGGTTGGATCTAAAATCTATAACTTGAAACACGCTTGTTTTCATAAAACACAACTAATTTTAATACAATTTCAATCAATAACAATAAAATTCAACAACAATATTTATACAATTCAACTCTTACAACTATCAACTTCTTTCTTTGTAATTATCTGGAAAGAAGAAAAGAAGTTGAGTATGAGGAAACAACCTGTTATTTTGCAACAGAAGAGAACCCTAATTAGTGTATCAATGACAATATTCTTTGGCGAATACCTAAAGAAGATAGTCAAAGTGTACTTTGCGGTAGACACCTGCTTAGGTTCTAATTCCAAGAAATGCTAAACTGCGGTGGAAACCTGCATTCGACCATCCCTGGAATCGGAAACCAATGAAATTAATCCCAGTAGATAACTTGTGGTGGAAACCTACCTTGTATTTTAAGGAGATTTTAATTGCATTGATTCAAGACTTCATGTCGAGCTGCGACACTCTGAATAAGTCCAGTTCTTCAGAAAATTAAACAAAATTGGCCAAATGATAAAATGTATAATTGTTAATTTTCAGGCAGACGCAAACATTTCCTTTCTTAGAGCGGCGAGAAGCGGAGACCTTGAGAAAGTCATTGAATTTCTAGAGTCGGGCCAAGTAACTGACATCAACACATGCAATGCGGTAATTTGCTAATTAGATTTTAATTACATTTTAATATTAACAATAATCATATTTGTTTTCCCCTTTTGCGTAATTCAATCGTTTTTCCCTGCCTCAGAATGGCCTAAACGCGCTCCATCTGGCGGCGAAGGACGGGTACGTGGATATTGTGAGAGAATTGCTGAAAAGGGGAGCGCGGGTGGACAACGCGACCAAAAAGGGGAACACCGCCCTCCACATAGCATCCCTGGCGGGACAGAAGGAGGTCCTAAAGCTGCTCGTGCAGCAAGGGGCGAACGTGAACGTCCAATCTTTGAGCGGCTTCACCCCTCTCTACATGGCTGCGCAAGAGAACCACGACGTGTGCGTGCGTTACTTATTGGCGAAGGGGGCAAATCCCGCCCTTGCGACGGAGGACGGCTTTACTCCGCTAGCCGTTGCGATGCAGCAAGGTCACGATAAAGTCGTCGCCGTCCTTCTGGAAAGTGATTCGAGGGGTAAGGTGCGGCTGCCGGCGCTCCATATAGCTGCGAAAAAGGACGACGTTAAGGCGGCCACCCTCCTTCTGGCAAACGAACATAACCCCGACATTGTATCGAAAAGCGGTTTTACCCCCCTCCATATTGCTGCCCACTACGGGAACGTCGACATCGCAACCCTTCTGGTGGATAAGGGAGCAGACGTGAATTACACGGCAAAGCACAATATCACTCCCCTCCATGTCGCCTGTAAATGGGGAAAAACGAATATTCTACAGCTGCTTCTCTCGAAAGGAGCGAAAATTGACATTACGACACGTGATGGTCTCACCCCTCTCCACTGCGCCGCTCGGTCGGGTCATGACAAGGTCATTGAGATTTTGCTCAAGCATAACGCTCCGATATTGTCGAAAACGAAAAATGGTCTCGCCCCTCTTCACATGGCGGCGCAAGGCGAGCACGACGAAGCCGCCCGCATTCTCCTCACCCACAAGGCCCCTGTCGACGAGGTAACGGTTGATTACCTGACTGCCCTCCACGTGGCCGCACACTGCGGCCACGTGAAGGTTGCCAAACTTCTGCTCGACCACAGGGCGGATCCGAATGCCCGAGCCCTAAACGGGTTCACCCCCCTTCATATCGCGTGCAAGAAGAATCGCATCAAAGTCGTTGAGCTTTTGCTGAAATACAATGCGAGTATCAGCGCCACGACGGAGAGTGGCCTAACTCCCCTTCACGTGGCTAGCTTCATGGGGTGCATGAATATCGTTATTTACCTCCTCCAGCACGAGGCGAATCCAGATGCAGCGACGGTTCGTGGTGAAACTCCCCTCCACTTGGCTGCTAGGGCGAATCAAACCGACATTATACGAATTCTCCTCCGTAACGGTTCTCTCGTCGATGTCATGGCCAGAGAGGGACAAACTCCCCTCCATGTCGCATCGAGATTGGGGAACATTGACATTGTGATGCTTCTCCTTCAACATGGGGCGAATGTGGATTCGTTGACAAAAGATCTCTACACCCCCCTCCACATTGCATCAAAAGAAGGAAAGGAGGACGTCGCAGGGATTTTAGTAAATAACGGTGCATCGCTTGATGCCACAACAAAAAAGGGATTTTCCCCCCTTCATCTGGCGGCAAAATATGGAAACCTTTCAATAGCAAAAGTTCTCCTAATGAAGGGCGCCAAAGTTGATGCACAGGGGAAGAACGGGGTGACCCCCCTTCACGTTGCAAGTCACTACGATCATCAAAATATGGCGCTACTCCTCCTCGAGAAGGGTTCATCCCCCCACACGAGTGCCAAAAATGGCCACACCGCCCTTCACATAGCCGCAAAAAAAAATCAAATGGATATCGCGACGCACCTCCTGCAGTACGGTGCTAAAACGGATGCTGTAAGTAAAACGGGATTCACCCCCCTCCACTTGGCCGCACAAGAGGGCCACATCGAAATGGTTAGAGTCCTGCTCGAGCGTGGGGCAGACCCAAATGATGCCGCCAAAAATGGACTAAAGCCAATTCATTTGGCAGCACAAGAAGATAAAATCGATGTGGCAGGAATTTTGCTCGAGTACGGTGCCAAAATCGACGAACGCACAAAGGCTGGGTACACTCCGCTTCACGTGGCAGCGCACTTTGGTCAGGTGAAAATGGTCAAATTTCTGCTCGAAAATGACGCTAACATCGAACTTTCAACAAACATCGGTTACACCCCGCTGCACCAAGCCGCGCAGCAGGGTCATACCTTAATTATAAATCTCCTGCTGACCCACAAGGCGGACCCGAACGCCGTTACAAATGTAAGTATAATTTATAAACTGCTATGCATCATATATCAAACGCCTCTAGTTTGTGTTCATTATCATAAACTCTACGAAACTTCTTATAAAGGTTTAAAAAGGAATTTCGGAATTTGGGTCTCTACCACGCGTTGTATTTCATTTTGGCCTATGTCTCACAAGAGCTATACAAATTTTTAGAATTATTATTAAGTTGTATATTAATTTCCGCCTAGGTCTCCATAGATCAAAGGCAAGAATTGAATATAAATAACACTGATAATCAAAACTAAGATTTTGTAACGAAAAACGATTTTGGGGAAAACAGTCTCTTCACTCCAATTTTAAATTCTGAAATTAAGGAAATATGTCCTGCTGTACTGTTCAACGGAATATTTTGAACTACAGTATTTCCACTTTTTGCCTAGGTCGGATAATGGGTTATGAGAATTTTTATGAAGCCACATATAAGGTTTAACTTGGGTCTTCATGCATTAAAGGCGAAACTTCAATATAAAGGGTTTTTTCCATTTGGCCGGAAAATTTAATTTGTGTTAAAGTTCGAGCACTTTTTTCACAAAAAGTTATTAGCTTAGTTTCATAAAGTTTTTTTCAGTTCTGAGAATTTCCTAAGGTAAGGAAAAAGAGACGATGATGTCCCGAGGGAATATTTTCAACTATAAAACCTAGAAGTTGGGGTCCGATCTTAATACTACTTGTAGCTTCTAAAATTTCGGAGAAAATCGCAGGGTTCCGATGTAAATATTTTGAAAAATTGGTTGATAAACGCCGGGAAGGCTTAAATTAAAATAAAAGTTTATCTCGAAAGCAAAGGGGCTTATAATTTTGAAATAAAATTCGTTTGAAATGTTAAATAAATAAAAAAATAACCCATATTTTTAGGATGGCCAAACAGCGCTGAGCATTGCAAATAAATTGGGTTATGTAACCGCTGTTGAGACCCTTAAAATCGTAACGGAAACGAGCATCACAAACACTGCGACTGGCATCCTGGAGGAAAAATACAAAGTGGTCGCTCCCGAGTCGATGCACGAGACTTTCATGTCCGATTCGGATGACGAGGGAGACGAGGACCATGTCGACCAACACCAGTACAAATACATGGCTACTGACGACCTTAAGGCGATGGGCGAAACAACAAAATACGACACAACTGACGAAGGTTGCAATTTTGAAAATATATAATATTTTTAAATTTAAAATACTTTTCTTTTAAACATTTCGTGTTTCGAAAAATTAAAAATTTGGAATAAATGTTTTTTGTTTTTTCGCAGCTCCTTTTGGTGAAATAACGAGGACTTATGTTAATGCTGAGGTTTCAAGCCCTTACATAATAAAATCAGTTGATAATGTGAACATTGTCCGCCAACCAATTCACGCTGGGTGAGTGGATTCAAGTTGAAAATGATTAACGAATATTTTCCCATACCCACTCTAATTTATTTCAATGTATATATTCCGATTATGTTTTTATTTTTTAAACTCGAACTAACATGCAGGTTGTTGAGCTGTGCTTTCTTTCATCTTTATTATTTTACTTTGTATAATCGAATCTTTTTTTTTTCATAGTCGCAACATTTTCATAAATTAGGATGGTCTTTTGCAAAATTTTTATTTAAAACTATGAAATATTTAGAATGTAATAAAATATAAAAAAATATGGTGTTTGGAGTGGGGTTTCATTTTAGATATTTTATCCTTATAGCATCAATCGATTTTAACAGAAAAATAAAAGTTAATCTCTTCAAAAATGTTGATGGTATAAATGTGAAATATATATCAAAATATAAATGAAAACAAAAACAAAGGCCTAAGCACGCTTCTCATCCCCCTCTTGAATTACATCTCTTTTGGGCTGGAGATGAAAAAAAAACGTTTCCTCCCATGTGCCGGGAAAAGTATTTTTTCATGCATTTCTTTCATATTTCATTAAATATTTTTTTCTCCATATTCTTAGTTACCTTTTAAGCACTCGTACTCATTTTTGTTGTATTGCATGCATTTGTTGTTATAAGATTTAGACAAAAAGAAAAAAAGAAAAATTTGCCAACGCATTTTGGTAATGGCAATGGTGACGGTTTTTTCTTTTTTTTTTAAAAAAAAGATTTCAAATTGCCTTGAAAACTAATCCCTCTCCTAACAACCTTTTCCTATTACATCATTTTCTTATCCAAAATCCTCTTTGTTTTGCTTATAAACTAAAAGCAAATAGATAAAAGTAATATGTTAAAAAATAAAAGTTCTCTACCCACCCCTCTCACTCCATACCACAGATTTTTAGTATCGTTCCTCGTTGATGCGCGAGGTGGCGCAATGCGTGGATGCCGGCACAGTGGCGTTCGGGTTATCGTGCCTCAAAAATCGGCCACTCAACCAACACGAATAACCTGCAGATACGTGAAACCCCAGAGAATCTCAAATCCGCCGCCGCTGATGGAGGGTGAGGCGCTCGTTAGTCGGCTTCTTGAGCTGTCGCCAGTGGAGGCGAAATTTTTGGGGTAAGAGTTTTTTTTATTGAATTTTAGGTAAGTAAATGAAATTAGCTAAAAACACGTTTAAGGGTTTAGTGGGCAGACTGAAATGTCTTCTCCCTCAAAGTTTATTATATTTTTTGTTTAACTTACATGTTTCTTTTTTAAACTATAAAACTTAGAATAAAATTAAATACATTAAAATACTATGCGTGATGGCCTCTTTCGTTTTTGGTTTAGCTCTTAAAAATGCAGCCTTTTGTAAAGAAAGGAGTACCCAAACTTCTAGCGGAATATAATTTGATGCAAAACAAAAGCTCAAAAGCTAAATGTTTTTCAGACAAAAATGAAGTGCCAAGTTTACCTTTTTTTTTTTCAAACTGCAGGTATTAAGTTAAAACGAATGATTCAAATCCATACTAATCATATTATAATAATAAATTCAAAAGTCTGTTTGTCCGGCTTCTACGGTTAAGCTGTTGAATCGATTTTGATTAAATTTGGTATGAAAATAGTTTGACATCCGGCGACGAACCTAGGCTATTTGTTTTTTTTTTAAATCTGTCAGTAAGGGGTAAAAATCAAGATTGCTAACTGCTAAAGTTTTAAATTCTTGCGATTTCCACCAGACTTGGTTTGACTCGGGCAATGTAATACAATTAGTTTGTAATAAATTTTGAGTTAAAAACAAAAACGAAACTTTTAATTGAGTTCTTAATTTGTTTGGTTTCCGAAAAACTCGTTAATGTATCTATATATTTTTCCTATATATGTGCTATTTCCTTTTTGTTGGAAATGTAATAAAATAATAAATTCAGTAAAAATAACAACATAAATTTGTTATTTACGTAAATGTTTTAAAACAATTGTAAAACCCAATATTGTGTTAACATTAAAAACGAAAATTATAACAGGTAAATAATTTTTGGTTCTTGTTGTAGAAAATCGATTTTGTTAATAATGTTTGGGTTTTTGTCATGATTCTTGGATGATAAAACAAGAATATATTAACCATATACATATATGCATATGCATGTAGGGGATCTCCACAAAAAATTAAAATTCAATAATCACTCTGTAACTCAGAAACGGTTGACATTCTAATAAAATAATTCTAAATAATATTCGCTGTAATTTATTTGAAGAAAATTTGCCTTAACTCATAAATGAATATAAAAGATTTTGAAACATAATAAGTTTTGGCTCAAAAAATAAAAATCAATTTGGGTTTCTATTTTTATAAAAAAAAATGAGCTTTAACACTTGTTATACACTTGTATTTCAGATGGAACTAAATATAAACTCAGACAGATTGCATTAATAAACGCCATAAATAATTGTTTCATTTACCTTTATTTTTTATTGAATCTATTAATTTATTCTACATACTGTCAATAAGTTTATTTATTGTGGTTCCAAATCTCTCTTCCAAAGATAAAATTTATGGTTTTTCAGGGTTCTGCATATCTCTGCATATAATCCTCTATACTTTTTCTATGGGGTTTCAATTCGGCCTTACTGGGCTAACCTAAAACTTAAATGTTATGCTACGAAAACTAGAGTTTTGTTGAGCTTGATGCATGTATCGGTGCCTTGTTCTCTTGGAAAATTACTTCTTCATCCCCAACAGAGTCTGTTATTGGAGAAAGATATGCTTTCAGTACGACCTAATTTATTCGTCCCCTGATGAAGGCAATATTGGGACATCATATCTCTTTTAACACTAGAACTTATACCTATTTCTACCAATCCGGTCATTTTGACCGGTTTGATATTTAGTGACAAAATATAAATATTTAAAGAAAAGTTTTAGATAAAATAAAATATATTTCATTCTAATACTAATGGCATGTAATATATACATCTATTTTCATAAAAGTAGTAATATTTGTTTTTTTATTTAAGTTTATTATTTAAAACACCACAATTTTTACATAGAGAAATTTTTTACAAGCAGCACATATATTTATAGTTTTATTTTCATTGCAAAAACTTATTTGGCAAGTTTTTCTAACACTATAACTTTCAGAGCTCGTCAATATGGCATTCAAGTTTTCCTGCTCAGATGGATTTTTATATTTTGGCGAAAGTTCTTCTGCCAATCGAAACAAAAATTTGTTTCGCGATATATTTTCGCCGGTTGTTTCATTGTACAAAACCCATGCATTTATTGCCGTTAAGTCAAGGATGTTAAAAAATACTTGAAGAGGGTATCTTCGAGATCCTGACTTTACACTATATTTTCTAGCCATTTGTTCTGTCAAATCTACCCGGCATTTAGTCTTATTATAAAATCTTATAGTTTCTGGTATTTTCTTTCTATCTTTCTCAATATTGACTGAACGATGTTTTGTATTCAATAGAAGTACTTTTTTAGATGGCTTACTTTTATATATCGTCAAAGTACAATTATTTGTTTTATAAATTTCAGATGCAAATCGTGGTCAATTATTTATTTTTTGCTTGGCCAGTTTCGGCAATGCTCTTTTATTTGCACGAATTGTTCCAACTAAAGTAGTTCGTTTTTTTAATAATTTTGATACCAGTGATTTGCTGGTAAAAAAGTTATCCGTCGTTACATTTCTTCCCACACCAGTAAATGGCTCAATTAATTTTAGGACAACAAACTTACTCAAAGGAATTGAGGATTGTCTTGCTTCGTCCTTTCCCAAATACGGGAATCCATTTATAACATATTTATTTTGTAGATCAGATGCCAACCAAAATTTTATTCCAAACTTGTCGGGTTTGTTTGGCATGTACTGTGTGAATCGGCATTTCGCTTTGGTTGGGAATAATTGTTCGTCGATCGTGATGTTTTGTCCCGGTGCGTAGCAATTCTGGCTATTTTCGATGAACGAATTCCAAACGTGATATGAAAGCACATTTATCGGTTTTGCAATCGTATACTCTGTTCAATTGTTTTATCGAAGCGGATAAATTGTAAAATGTCTGTAAACTCTTTTCTACTCATGGTTTTTCCAAAAAGCTCTGATCCCCAGTAGGACAATTTTAAATGTTTAGCTTCATGTGCACCACGTGCATATAAAATTGCAAGAAAAGCGTAAAACTTTTCTTGCGATAGATCCCATTTTTCGCCAAGAACTCGGAACGCTTCTTGTTTTGTACACATTCTAATATGGTCTATAGTTCGACGATTATCAATAAAAAAAGCACTGATTACAGTGCCCTTCATTATATTTCTTTTCGCATATCCTGTAGGTCCGGTTGCTTCTTTGAAAATAGTATTTATTGATGGCCTTCCTGGAGTCGATCCAGCTTTTATTCTGCTCCAGATAGTTCCATCAGCAGCAATTTCATTTTGTTGACGGTCACTCTCATCCGAAGATGACAACAATCTCAAAATTCTTCGTGATTTGCCTACAGTCCGGATGTTCTCTTCTTCACTATGGTTGTCTGAGGAAATACACATTTCTTCTATTTCTGATTCATCGTCAGAAATATCGGCTAGTACATTTTCAAAATCAAAATCACCTTCGTCAATATCGGAAAAATTTTCCCTTATATTTGTTATCTCCTCTAAAAGTCTAGGTACTTTCGGACGCCTCGGTATTTTTAGGGTAAAGTTTTATAACTAGATAAAAATATTCTGAATATATTTTCCCTTATTATAGTAAAAATATGCACAATTTACTTACAATGTGAGTAACAATAATTTTAAATTGAAAAAAATACATATATTCAACACAACTTTCACAGGTTTATTCTAATATTGTATGTATTTCTACACTTATTTCAATCACTCTTATTTCAAACGTATACAACAACTGTCAGTACTATGTGCTTTTCAAATATATACAGCAATTATTCATATGAAAATAAAAATGCATCATAAAACATTTCAAACTTCTGAAAATTTGGGAAAAAATTGTAATTACATTTTTAGGAATACTGATTCGCCGTCGCCGTAGTGGCGGCTTGAAGTAGTTCTTGAGCAGTTTTTATATTGTTTTCATATTGAAGGCGGAAGAATTTACGACCGGTCCAAATTGCCGGTCGGTATATATAAGTATATCACATACTTATATCATAAAAATGGAAGTGAAAAATAAAAATAATCTATAATATTATTAAATATATAAAATTGGAAAAAGTCATAATATAATCAGAAAGTATTTAATAAAATTTAAAGAGAAAATCTTGCGAGTAACTGATACAACCGGTCATTTTGACCTGTCGGTATTTCTAGTGTTAAAAGCAACCCATATTATGACTCCTATGTTTGTTTCTTTGCGAATGTCGTGCCAGTAATATTTCAAACATCAGGACTGCTCATATTAAACTCTTTCTCATCACTAAAAATTATTTTTGACCAAACGGTACTATGTATCTCAATTATTTTAACCCTTTGAACTCTGAGTTATTCGAAGCTAAGCGTGTGCTGTGGACTGCCTACTTTTTACGACGAGGCCCTGTTAGGAAAACCAGGAGGTCGTGCAAGAAACTGTTCAGGTTTATTGTCCAGTAAGAAAAATTTATTGGAGCACAAAAAGTACAACTTGTCTTGACAGAATACAAAGAAGAACTGAACTTTAAAAACAAAAGTTAGGTGGCTCCACAAGCGATTAGAAAAAGTAAATTACAGAAGGGCGGTTCGATTTGAATATAAAACAAAGAGTAAAAGTACTGATTTAACACCCCCCCTCAAAGCGATAATCGTTTAAACAATCTGTTTTTCGATGCCCAAGTAATTGAGACAGTTCCAATGTTTGGGACTGGTTAGCCCCTTGGTGAGCACGTCTGCTGGCATCTTCTCAGTAGGTAGGTACTTCACATTGATCTCGCCTGCGGATATAGCCTCTCTCACGAAGTGATGCCTTGCATCTATATGTTTGGTTCTCGCGTGGTACGCGGGATTCTCTGCCAACTTCTTCGCACCCTGGTTATCGATGTGAATGTCGATTGTCTTTGGTGGACGAGCGCCAATCTCTTCGCTCAGTCTCTTCAGGTGCATTGCCTCCTTGGAAGCCTCGGCGAGCGCCATATACTCGGATTCCGTCGAGGATAGCGCAACTGTGCGCTGCTTCCTCGACTCCCAGGAAACGGGGCCCCCGCTCATAGTGAACGCGTAGCCGGTGTATGACCTTCGGTCATCAATACAGGCAGCCCAGTCGGCGTCCACATAGCCGGTCAGGCATCCTCCCTTCGCACTGTAGCTCAGGCCCACGTCGAGCGTACCTTTGAGGTAGCGCAAGATACGCTTTGCAGCTTGCCAGTGGCTGGTTCCGAAGGAATCGTTGAACTGGCTCAGGGCACTCGTAGCATGTGCAATGTCTGGGCGTGTGCACACGGATAGGTAGAGAAGGGCGCCGATGAGTTCTCGATACGGTGGTTTCTCCCCGTCTTCCTCACTCCAGATGTCGTCCTTCGACAGCTTAGCCCCAGGAACAAGTGGCGTCGTAACTGGCCGACAGTCCGACATCCCGAAGCAATCGAGTATGTCCAGCACATACCCGCGTTGACTCATGGTGATCGTCGACTCATCCCGAGCAAACTCAATTCCCAAGCAGTATGAGATGTTGCCTAAATCGTTGATTTGGAAGGACTGGCTCAGGAACTTGTAGACTTCGTCGATCCTCTTGGTATCACGTGACAGGACAAGAATATCGTCGACGTACACAACGATCACCAGTGGGTCGTTGTCCGCGTCCTTCACGTAGATGCTTGCGTCTCCTGTAGTCGGTCTTGCTCCAAACTTCACCAGCTCCGAATTCAGACACTGATACCAGCATCGCCCTGCCTGTTTCAGGCCGTATAGAGCCTTGTGCATCTTGCACACTTTGTTTCCGGACGATAGTTGGGACAACATCTTCGCAGCCTTGTCAACTACGTCACGCGAACTGTAGTTGTTCTCGACGATGAACTTCAGGACATTACTCGCGTAATGTGGCAACTCCATCCAGATCTCTTCGTCGATGACGCCGTTCAGGAAAGCAGTGGAGACGTCAAACTGTTGCACATGCATGCCGTGTTGTGCCGCAAATGCCACAGCTAGCCGAATTGAGCTGAATCGAGCCACGGGCGCGTAGGTCTCGCCGTAGTCCATCCCGGGGCATTGGGTGAATCCCCTGGCCACGACCCTAGCCTTCCGTTTGGTGATTGTTCCATCAGCCCCGTACTTATTTCTAAGTACAATGCGGCTACCGACAGTTGTGCGATTTTTCGGGCGATTTTCCAAGGTCCAAGTGTTGTTTTTTAATATCGATGAAAATTCGTCGGCCATCGCCAGCATCCACTCGTGTTCCTCTGGCCCAGAGACTGCTGACTTGAGTGGAACTTCCGCGATAAGAGCAATATCTTCTTCTCCGATTGCATAGTCCTCTTCTCTGCTGACATCACCCTCTACAGCATCGTTTGCGCCTGCCACATCGACTCTTTCTGCAACCTCGTTCCTTTTTGAAACCTCATTCCTTCCCGCGACTTCTCTTCTCTCCACGACAGGATGTTTCCTTGGTCTACCAGGACGACCCGTATAAATCTTCCTCGGTCTGCCTGGTCCGCGTTTCGTCGTTGGAGTTGGTCCGATTGGACCTGGGACTGGAACATCAACTGGTTCAAATCCTCGTAGAGGTTCGTCTTCGCCAAAGATTGCCGGCTTCTCTTGTTGCTGATCTGGTCGCTGGACTGTTTTGCTCGTTGAACAATCCTCTCCCAGTACGATGTCGATGTATCCGTCCGACGATGTGGTAGGATCCTCCACATCCTGCTCAGTGCTCTGCTGAACATCTGTCTGTTCTGGGAAGAACTCCTCGTACTGGTCGACATTGTTTTGTGCGGTTATTTTCAGGAATTGAACATCTCGTGAGATCTCGACACGACGCTCCTCAGGAATCCAAACCCTGAGTGCCTTCGAATCTGCAGCAGGGCCGAGATAAACGCCTTTACGGGCACGAGGTTCAAATTTTCCCGTACTCTTGGTCCGGTTCAGACAGTAAACCGGTGCTCCAAACTCCTGAAAACTGCTCACGTCCGGTACCTCTCCCATCCACAACTCGAATGGAGTTCGACCATCCAATGCTGAGGTTGGACAGCGGTTTCTGGTGAAATTTGCGGTACACACTGCTTCTGCCCAGAAGGAAGGAGGAAGACCGGACTGGATCAACAAGCAACGAGCCATCTCAACCAGAGTGCGATTTCTCCGTTCGGCTATACCGTTCTGTTCCGGATTGTTCGGAACGGTTAGTCGACGTTTGATCCCAGAGTGCTTCAAGAAGTCATCGAACTGGTTGTTCGAATATTCTGTGCCGTTATCGGACTGCAAGCACTTAATCTTCCAGTCGTACTGTGTCTCGACCATCTTCTTGAAAGCCTGGAACTCGGAGAACACCTGGTTTTTCCGTCGCAGGAATCGCACCTCACACCATCGAGTAGCGTCATCTATAAAGGTGACGAAATACCTGGCGTGACCGTTGGATTCCACACGCATTGGCCCACACACATCTGAGTGTATCAGCTCGCCTGGAGCTGACTTCCTCTCGGAGACCTTGGGAAACGGCTGGCGTGTCATCTTCGCCTTAATGCACACCTCACAATCCACCGTCGCATCACCGTCGCTCAAATCAAGTCCTCGAAGAACGTTGTTTTTGGATGCCTCGCGAATGTCCTTCACGTTTAAGTGACCCAAAGCCTTGTGCCAATCCATCAGGGACTTCTGGTGATCCTGGCTGGCAAGCGCGGTACTCGGCTGCACGGCAGCGCGCGAGTCATTCACGAAATAAAGTTCGTCGACTCGCTCCGCACACAACACTACGCGATTGTCCTTTTCGCTGACGACTTCCGCCGAACGTTTGCAAAAGGTCACTCGGTAACCTTTGTCCACGATCTTCGCGACCGATAACAAGTTCATGCGTAAGTCCGGCACGTACAGCACATCACTCAAGTCAACCGTTTTATTGTCTTCGTTCACTCGGGTAACCAGTTGCGCAACACCCTTGGCACTGATTTTCGTGGAACTAGAGTTGGCCAGGTTCAATGAGTCTGAAAAGTTCTCATCTACACTCTCGAAACTATCAATGTCATTGGCCATGTGTGCGGTACAACCACTATCTAGACACCACCGTTTTTGCGCCGAATAAACCAACAAGGAACTCGCATCACCAGGCACACTCGATTCCACAGCAGCATACAAGGATATGCCCCCTGTCTTGCTTCTCTCCTGATCACTCTTCTTCTTGGATCGGCAGCCCGCTGCTTTGTGGCCCGGCTTATTGCACTTGTAGCACTTGAACGGGAATTTGTTCCCGTCGCGTTTATCCGATTTACCCGTTCTTTGTTGATTCGACCTGTTCGCTACCATTGCGTTCTGCACTTGTCCACTGTTCTTTCGCGCGTCGCTCTCTTCCACGATTTTGATTCGCAGTGTTTCCGGACTGGGGAGCTCGTCACGTGACTCGATAGCAATTCTGAAATTATCAAAGTTGGCCGGTAAACTGTAAAGCAACAATATCGACAATAGGTCATCGTTTATCGGCACTTCCATGTCGCTCAGTCGGTCAACAGCGTCAAAGAATCTTCGCAGATGGTCGCGAACATCGTCGCCCTCGCTCATCCGTTGCAAGACGATTTGTTTCAGCAGGTTCGCTTTTCTTGCAGGGCCCTTAGACTGGTAAACAGTCTCCAACTTCAGCCAAAGTTCTCTCGACGTCGCACAATCTTTGACCTGTTTCAGTTCCGAGGATGAAATCCCCAGAAAAATGTCCGACATAGCCTTGCTATCGTCCGTGTCCCATTCTTCTACTTCGGCGTTGTCTTTCTTGTCTGGCTCAGGCTTCACCTTTGAGCCGCTAACGTAGCCCCACGCGTCATTTTTTATAAGTAGGGCTTTCATGTGGATCTTCCAAGTATCGAAGTTGTCCTTTGTTAGAAGCTCGATGCGCGTCATGGCGGTAGTAGCCATATTGAATTTGGTTGCCTCGTCGAACGTTCGAGAACCAAACGCAACCTCACTCTCGCGTACCGATTTTCGATCAATTTAACTTCTCACAGTTTCTTTTATTTCGTATCGCATGACCTGGGACTATAACCTGTTAGGAAAACCAGGAGGTCGTGCAAGAAACTGTTCAGGTTTATTGTCCAGTAAGAAAAATTTATTGGCGCACAAAAAATACAACTTGTCTTGACAGAATACAAAGAAGAACTGAACTTTAAAAACAAAAGGTAGGTGGCCCCACAAGCGATTAGAAAAAGTAAATTACAGAAGGGCGGTTCGATTTGAATATAAAACAAAGAGTAAAAGTACTGATTTAACAGGCCCAAATTGAATGGCTGTGTGGGAACTTATATATGCGTTCATAGCGCTCAAAGCGTTTAACTCCAGTCTGGTTTTAGTATAATTTTCACGTAATTTTAGTTTCGTTCGAACTTTAACATACTCCATATTTCCTGATTGTTTTACTCTCTTTCGAATAAGACAAGCACAGTATTCTAAACCAAAAATTTGAACGATCTTTGATGATATACCCCTATTTTTGATATTTCTTTAAGAACCATTTTTTTTTTTTAGTTTTTTTGGAAAATCTGGGAGTTCGATCTGGCTTTTAGTTTTCCTATAATTATTTCCTAAGTAAATTTTTAACGAAATTTAGCGGACTTCCAATTTTCTGAGCGATTTGTCTTTGGCTTAATTAACAACTTTTTAAATCAGTAATTTTGTATTGTTCAGTGCCACTAAGCTTACCATCTTTTGGCATTTTCAGGAATTAATTAACAAAATCTCACTAGAAAAATATCGGATTTCGGATTTACTTTTTATGAGTTAACTAATTCGTCGGCGTGAATTGTAGAATTGGGTCCAGAGAGAAATGAAAAATGTGTGAAAAATAAAAAAATTAATGGCATACAAATATTTCACCAGTCATATCGCTTACACTGTAATAAAGAAAGATAGCTGCAGTTTTGCGTTTAAGTGATTACCATACATATTTGGTATAGTAGAATTGCAAAATTTATGTTGCTTTTTTTTTTACGCACATGCTTTTTATAGACGACATTATGTGATTTGTTATTTTCCACCAATTTTGGGTAGACGATGCTCTTGAGCAACCGACATGAAGCTGACCATGTGAGACACCAGGAGCAAAGACTATGGGAACCTACGTTACAAAGACTGTTCACTCCGGTAATTTAGTTTTTCATTTTTCATGAGCTTGGTGCCATTATTCCTCCCAGCCCCACGATCTTGCTAGAAGTCGATAGCATGCTTACGCATTGTGGTGAAAACGAGAGAAACAATGCTGAGGCGGGGCTTGGAATTTAGAGGAACTGGTACAGAGGCTACAGGGTGCCGACAGGCGATCATTTAAAACTGAAAGAAAACGTTCATTGAATTAAATAAATGTATGAGCTTTACTAAATTGTTTTTATTGCAAAATAGTTGAATATTTCTATTGCAATTTTTAAGAATATAATATATTCTTTGTATACACATTTATTTCTTCTTTTTCCTGAAATATAAACATTCTCAGAGATTAAAATGTGTATTAAATTGCATATACTGAGTAATTCTCCGCTGGCTTTAGATATAAGTTCCCTTTAATGTTTGAACTGAAAACACTGTAATTTTTTCCAAGGAGGAATAAGCGCATGGCATAAAAAACCTCCTTATTTATTTCACCAACCATAATGTTACAAATTTAACAATGATCAATCTTAAAATACATCACAAACGTTTGATTAAACTAATAATAAATATTTAAAACTACGCGTAATATTTTATAAGTTGAATTCAAATTATGAATCACAAATGCATCACATTTAATAATTCCAATGGAAACGTCTTACAAAAACAATATTTGATAAGGAATTTCCTGAGTGTCTATAATATGTGTTAACAATTAATTTCTGTAACTCTTAATTTATATTGTTCCTTAAAATATTTAAATTTCGCTAATATACATATAAATTTTAAAACATTATGTGCGGAATAATAACTTAAGACAAAGTTAAAGTAAAATTGATTTATCTAAATGCTAGTAAAGTTATTACTGAATTTGAATTTAAACATTAATTTTATATATTATTTCCGATTCGTTTAGAACATATTAAAGATAAATTAATGTAAATTAATAAATGTACTTATATATTTTCAATGGCAGGCTCAGGTAATGATAATACACGAAAAATACTTTTTATATTAAAAACCTCTACATAATTATTTTATATAGTTTACCTGTCATTATCTATTGGTACATTGAAAACATTAAGTTGAGGATGATCGTCGTTTTTAAGGCCACACGCTAAACACTTCACAAGACGTTTTCCTCCCATCTTTTACTCTCACAGCAATTATTAATTAATACCACAACAAACTGTTTTATAATTGGTCTCTTATGCCAAAATATCAGTTTTAGTGCACAATTTCAACACAAAATATTACAATTTTCAAAAATTTTATTTTGAGACTTTTATTTTATTAGTGGTGGAGAACAGAGGGTGTAAATGTAAAACTTTTTAATATTTTCTTTTTTTTATTATTTATTATTTGATTTTAATCGTCCAGAACCTTTATATTACATCACAACAATTTTTTTTATATGAAATTACAAAAATATTCCTTTTTTTAATGAACCGCTATTAACCCTTTACTTTCACCCCACTTTTTCTAAAGAGGATTTCAAAACAATTTTCTTTACATATGCATTACATAAATACTACTTCTTTTTAAACAATCAAGACACAACGTTGTTAACTTTACCGTGGCTGGCAACCGATTCCACTCATTACCGACACCTCCTATCCTCCCAGTTCCCTATCTTTGCTTTTCTAAGCACATTTTAAAAGATTCTAATTCGTCGTACTGCATAATTATGATGCCATCTGATATTTTATTTCCTTTGCCAGGCCATTGGCTTTGGCTTGGTTTTAATTTTGTGGGTGTCCGGTAACAAGCATTTTCTACCACCTTGTATTTCCATGCCGTCTGCCTTCTCCTGGTCAGGTTGCATATCTATAGTATATATGTAACTCGCGTAGTTTCAAAAATTGCACAGAAAATCGAGTAAAACACAATCCAAATCCATCACCCTGTCCTTTGAAGCGAACGAGCTACCGCTGCGTATCGGCACACAATCGCATTTGACTAGCATTCGCCGTCGATACGCATAAGGAAAACCTATGATGAAAAAACGTAAACAAACTTATATGTGAACCCCTTCAATGTGTGAGGCCGGACTTCGAATTTCGGCAGTTCCTATTTGAAAAGCCGGGCGTATCGGCACCAACACAATGACAGAAAAACCCAGTGCTTCGCCGATACGGAAAGTAATAGGTGAACTCTTGTTGCGTAGTGTTTGTCGGCACTTGTACCTGCTGCCGTCCTTCCTGCTTATTAGGAAATTTAAACGAGAATTTGGAACTGGAACCAGCTCTCTTTTCGACTAATGGGTAAATTTTTTGTTTTATTTTGCTGGAAAGTGACAATAGAGGGGGCAAATTGCGTCGTAAAATTAGAGTGAACGTTCTTTGTAACTAGGTTCCATATTCTTTGCCAGGAGCGCCCAAATGAATTCCTGCCACTTTCAGCGACATTACAGCTTGTTAAATTGAAATGATAAATTATTTTGGATAGTTGATATTCGGCGAATCGACAAGCACTCTCCGGTAAGAATAGCAGCCGTTATGATAGTCCTCCCCAGTTTTGTGACACGTAGTCTGGTGTCATTGTACAATTTCGGTGCATCAAGATTACGCACACTACCTACACACAAACAAACAATAAAATCCGAATTGCTAAATAAATCACGCAGGTAGCCCCTAGATGCTTAAATGAAATCCGCAACATTTAACCGTTTGCGTGTTTTGAAGTTAAGGCAGCGCCTGCTATTTAATTTAGAGTTTTGGGACAATTAAGATTTTCGTTCTCCCAGTATATTTTAAAACTAAAACAATAATCACATATCGTAAAGTAAGCAATAAATTCCAATAAACTCCACAAGAACGACATCCAAAAATCCCAAATTAACTTTTTCATGGCAATCGCCTGATATATACAATTTTTGGCCGCCATCTAGGCTCCACCATTTTAAAATCCGCTAATAAAATGTTGCCATTTGTTGGGCTGGAATCTGAAGAACTTTCACCCAACAAATGAGAATGATCGGATGCAGCGTTTAGGCGTGATTAAGCACAAACATTCAAACATACAAGTTTGAGTTTATAATTAGTTTTTCATAACTGGTACGGTTCCTGATTTGTCTTTTATTTTTTGTTTATCTGGCAAAATGTATTGATTATTATTGATTTGAAGATTTTACAATACTTCCAATTTTCGAGGGTATAACCGACGTTTAAAAGTTTTGCTCCGGAGGTTTTTCATTATTATATTTTTTCTTAAATTCTTAAAAATTTTCCTATTAAAGTTAAATTTTCAAAAGTCACATTTTAATTGGGAACTTAGCGGCTCTCAAAGTGGAACTTGTGCCCAAACTCGAGTTTTGTTTTGAGAACACTTTTAAATTTAACCAGAATTTTTACGTGTTTGTAGACCCGTTATTCTAGAGGTACCCCACTTCGGGTCCCTGCGGGACAAGGAGAGGGAGATCATCATCCTCCGGTCGGATAACGGTGAAACGTGGCGGGAACACACGTTCTACGATAGTGAGGAGGCGATCCGGGAGGTTCTCAACGAGTCCTTCGAAACGAGCGAACTGAGTCAGCTGGAGGACCTCCACACGAACCGGATCGTACGGATCGTGACTCACGACTTTCCGCATTTTTTTGCGGTTGTGTCCCGGATTCGACAGGAAGTGCACGCGATCGGCCCCGACGGAGGCACCGTTTCTTCGATGGCGGTTTCCCAAGTCCAGGCGATTTTTCCCCCGAATGCTCTAACCAAAAAGATCCGGGTGGGACTCCAGGCGCATCCGGTCGATTTAAATGGGTGCGCCAAATTATTGGGACAGGGTGTCGCCGTTTCGCCCGTTGTCACCGTTGAGCCGAGACGGCGAAAATTTCACAAGGCGATCACTTTGAGCATCCCTGCTCCCCGGGCGTATGCCCAGGGTATGGTAAATCAGTACTCAGGAAATGCCCCAACCCTGCGCCTCCTCTGCTCTATTACAGGGGGTCAAAATCGGGCTGTTTGGGAAGACGTGACTGGATCGACCCCGTTGACCTTTGTCAAGGACAGCGTCTCTTTTACGACAACTGTTTCGGCGAGATTTTGGCTAATGGACTGCAGGTTAGCTCAATTTAAAACTAATTTGTTTTTTCGTTTCATTTCAAATAATATCTTCATTATTTTGCTTTAATTTATTTAAATTCGTTTAAATTGTCAATTTGAGCAACAGAGATTAATTTTAAAATTTTAAAAATGAATTCCCAGAAATATTGCCGATGCTTGCAGAATGGCAACAGAACTTTATACTTATATGGCCCAAATTCCATTTATGGTCAAATTTGTTGTATTTGCAAAAAGAATATCAACAACTGAGGCTAAATTGAGCGTTTTTTGCATGACCGATGATAAAGAGGATAAAACGCTCGAACATCAAGAGTATTTTACAGAAGTTTCTAAAAGTCGTGATATTGAAATTCTTGAGGATCAGGATGTTTATCTTGAATTTTTTGGAAATTTAATACCAGTCATGAAATCTGGAGATCAACTAAATATGAAATTTCATGCGTTTCGAGAAAATCGACTTTCATTCACCGTTCGTGTGAAGGATCAAGAGGAGCCCTTCGGAAGGATCAATTTCATGAATGATCCGAAAACGCTAAAAGGCGATCCTCCACAGGTGCCGATTTGTACTCTGAACGTTTCCCTAACGGGCGAACGAATCGTCGAGGAGGAGCGCCAGAGCCTCAACGCGAGCCAGAGGAGCCTCGATCGCCACTATCGCGTCATGCTCAACGGGGGGGGCTTTTGTCCTCCTGATGAGATTCACAAAGCCGACATTCGACTCTCAGATATTTGCAATTTGCTAGAAAACGATTGGGAGAATCTTGCCAATGAGCTGAACGTCCCCCAAAATGATATTCAATTAATTAAAAATGAATTCCCTGAAAAAAGCTCCCAGCAGGCGATGGTCATGGTCAGGCTGTGGCTCCGCCAGGCTGGTCCCTATGCAACCGGAAACAATCTCGAGCAGGCCTTGCACAAAATCAAGCGGTCCGACATCGTCGACAAGTGCATTTTTAATTTGGAACTCGTAACTGACGAAATGGAAAAGGCCGTCGCCAAAATCCAACTTGACCAATCGGGCTTTGATAACCTCAAGGAGGAGCTGGGCCCTTCAAGAGAAACCTCCCTAAGGCGGAATCAATCCTTCAACCATAGTTATCGCGACGAGAAAAAAGACGAAGAGTCCGAGTTCAATGGAAAAATTGATTGTGCCGAAAAGCAAAGTAAGTTAATAATAAAAAATTAAAATAATCACTAATAAAGACTGCATTATCTTTTCGCTCAAAAAATTTACCCAAACAGTCCGAATATTTGATTCTTTCCTATAGTCCAAAGTGGGCTACGCGAAGTTTTATAAAGCCATCTAGAAAGTTTAACCTAAGTTACTGTACATCAAAGGTAAAAATTGTATATAAAAGCTCAGCATAGAATAAGATGTTTTTAATGCGCTTATTACTCGTGTTGAAGGGAAAATTGAATATATTTAGGTTTAAGAAAACCTTTTTACGGACAAGGCTCACCTGGCTCAACATTTAAGTTTTGAAATTTTGTTTAGAATGTTCTGCTTTCCAGAACAAAGTAAAAACACAGTGCTTGTGGGAATATTTTGAACCAAAGGGTGACAAATTTGGCGTTTTCGATTCTTGCCTATGTCCCACTCTCCAGGAAATTTAAAATCGAGGTAGATATCGCGTAGACATTTTAAATATTACCTTTGTCCTTTTCACATTTGGTTCAGGCTTTGCAGGAAATTCTGCATTGAATTGAATTTTAAAAGCTCTCACGAATATTGACATTTCAAAATCTGCGAAAAGTGCATCAAGTGACGTGATATTTACCCACCTAAACTTCAAATCTGGAGTCAGATAAATTTTTGGATTAAGTTTCTGGCGTATAGTGGGTATAATTCCAGCCAACTTGATTTTATTTTTGTGAAATATAAAATCTAGTGGCAGTTTGTAAAATTGTAACTCGACGCAAAATTCCCTACAAAACCTAGGAACGGATCCGTTTGGAAAAGAACACCGCTATTATTATTTTATATACTTCAATTTTTCAGTTGACAGAGAACTTTTGAAAAAATCCTTGATCTTTGGTGTTAATCGATCATCGACCCAAAAAAAATGTTCGATGCCGCCCCCTACTCCAATCGATGGGAACAATTTAAACAAAATGGAGGTTGACCTTGAAAAATTGCCACCTACCGCCCAACCAGAAGTAATGGAATTCACCCAACAAGAAGGTGAGAGAGAAAAATGCACAAGTGTGACACGTTAAATTTTGTACAAAAATAAAATCATGCCTCTACTCTGTTTTTTTTATAGTTTTTATTATTTTAACCGCTTTTTGAAAACTATTTTTGATTATTTGAAGGGATAACATATTTTGAATATTTAAATTACAAAAATAACAAATCTTTGTTTAGGGGTCGAAAAAAAAATTAAATCGCGATAAAAAATTGAGGAAATCCCTCAAATGCCACTTATGTAAAATAAAAAATATAAAAATTGGTGACATATGGGGTTTTTGAAAATTGTCCTTTATGGCTGGATGCTTGAAAAAACTATTTTTCGTATTACATTCAAATTCTAGTTAATTTGCAACTAAGCCAAAAATAAATTAAAAACTTTTTCGGACACTTTTGGTTGCTATTTTCGCTTATCTAAGTTTTTTTTAACTTCTACTTTTTGAGCAAAAATAAGGTGACATATACTTTTAAATTTTGAAAAAAAAATAAAAAAACAAACAGCAGGAGTTGGTGCAGGACAAGTGCGAGAAATTTTGAATGGAAAAAAGGAGGTTATTTTAAAATGTCCCAATGTCGAGATAATTCCAACTGACGCCGAGGTGCTCGCCACTCAGATTTTGAGTGAGTTGGATTTGGCGGCTAGAGATAATTCGGGAAATTTTGATGAAAGGACGGGCACATTGACGAAGACTTCGACACCGATTAAAATCAAAACAATCAGAAAGCATTCAAAAGTTAATAAAATTAACAAAACTGGCCAATCGCAGCGGCCGAATGTCGGTGATATTGAGTGGAATTTTGATGTTCCGCCACTGACTTCTGACGCCGGAAGCCCCCCAGACGTAGACCATGGCCACATTGATTCCAGTTCGAATTATGCTTCGATTGCAGATTATGGCAGCCTCAGAACTATCGAGCCCACCGCTGCAAGGGTTGCTCTTACTGTCGCCACCCAGACGACAGTCGAAGCGCAATATTTAAATTTGAATAGCGAATCGGACGTTAGTGCAGGGAATTCACCCCAAAATAAAACCAGGAGTGCACCAAATTTGGCTAAAAAAAAGGGGGACTCAGGAAAAACCTTAGGCTCGTCGAGCGACTCTGACATCGCCCTCCACGAGCCTGGGGTTGAGTTGAGTGAAGATGAAACAGGTGAAGTATTTAAAAATAACAATATTCAAGAAAAACAAAATATATTAACTATGTAGAATTTCTTTCTATTCTTTTATTTTTTAAATAATCAATAAAAATAAAGCACGTAAAAGTGGCGGAATTGATTCCTTTTATAGTTTATGCATGTGTTTCATTATATATTTATAAAATAAAATATATTTGGAGTTAGTGGGATAAGAATTTCTTCTTCAAGAAAACAAAAAATACGACCCCCGATCAATGGCTTCGACTCAAAATAACAAAATAAAAAACTATATATATTCAATAAAACAGCAAAAACTTGCTAACAGTCATTGCTTGCAGTGAAATAATTTACAAAGCAGTTTCAAATATTCTTTATTTATATATTAACTAATTAATGTTTTTTAATTAAATTTTTTTCAAAAATGTTAAATAGAAGCGGTCTTTTATCAAAGTAGCGAACCGATGGGAGTAATTCAAACAACAGTTGAAACAATCGCGGTTGACAATAAGTGAGTAGTTTTAAATTAATTATAATTTATTTAATATAAGTATTTTTTGCAATTGAAAAGTGGGAAACCCGTTAAAACAACGAGAACAACGATATCTCACGATGCGGACAGTAGCAGGAGCTGCAGTTTGCCACAAACGGCATTGATTCAATATCGGGCAAAAGATGAACTGAAGGAAAATAATGATTACAGTCATCAAGACCAGATGGTGGTACTCCAAGGTCATAATATCGAAAATAAGGAATCAATGCAAAATATTCTCACGCAATTTATGAGCGAAGAAAGGAAGTACCCTTGAAAATAAGAAATATATCATTAAAAAAAAACTATATTGCTAATAATGCGAAAAAAAACAAGTAGCTTATTATTATTCATTTGTTTCTTCTTGACTGCAACACTATTTAAAGAATAAAGGAAATTAAATACACATCAAAGCGCTGCGCGCCCTATACACATTTTTAATTTATATTAATCGAAAGAAAACAAAACATTATATTAGCTGTTAAGAACTGATATAAAATTTTAGATAGTAATTAAAATAAAATAAATAAATTTTGTTTCTAGAGTGCAATGATTCTTAAGAACGGAGCAACGTTAGAGGGGAAAAAAAACTTGCGTCATCACGGAAGCTTAGGTGACGTGTGCCTCACGTCATTTAAACGAAAAATCTCCATCTCTCTATACCCTTTTCTTTTGGAATTTTCGCTTCAATTTGATATTTTATTTTAAATAAATAAATATAAAAAAGTGATCAAAACAAATTATATATAAATGTTTAGAAGACTTTTTGATATTGTTCTGTGTATTAACAAATTATCACATAACACATATTTACTTGAGTTAGTCCAGGCAAAAATAAAAATAAATAAGTAAATACGCTGTTGTCCGTGTTAAAATAAAATTTTATTTTAATTGCAGAATATTCTTTTTATAAAATCCTGCCTATTTTTAAGCCCAGTCGACAGCCAAGGCTCCAATCCTTTTCGGAGGATCTCTGGATACGTCAAGAAATTTAAAATCGGGATAGATCTGGGTCCCATTTCATAAATCTTACAAGTTCTACAATTTTGTAGCTTGTTAATAGACATGGGGAGAACTTCTGTTTCATGCAATCTCTTCTGGACAAGTTTCAACAATTTTGAGGGAAAAGTTGACAATTTGTCACACTTCTGTTTTTTTTTGTCATGATCATCGATTTTCCCTTTGAAGATAGAGAAAACGTGATATCATTCTAGGAGCATAGTCAAATCCGTCTATTGTTAGTTATGACAATTTTGTGTCAGTCAAGCAGTGGAGGCGTAGGGAGGGTATATACATAAGATATAACTGTAGTTGAAATTTAATAATTAATAAAGTGCATTATCATTATAATTATTGGAACATTTTAAGTTCAGATCCATGGGCCGGATTCTGACGAAATGTGGCCTGCGCATTCCGTTGGGGCCCAAAACGGAAGAATCTGAAAGAATTTTGCCGCGGCGGCCAATATTTTCGAAAATATTTAACTTTCAAATTTTAACAAACTGTCAAATATATATGTATATAAATGTCAATATTTTCGAAATTGAAGGCCACATTTCATCAGAATTCGACGCGGGGTCGCGGATCTAGGCATCTACACTTTGCTTTTAACTTCACTACACACAATATCCTGAAAAAAATAACTATTTTTAGTCATAAAGATGACAAAATATATACCTTTCCTTTTCCCTCGCTGCGTCAGCCGCTGACGATGTCCTTTGTTGACGCGGTTGTCACTACATTGTCAATTCTTTTTAGTTTCTTGCAGATGGCCACATTGTCATCCTGCGTTCGTAAAATGTGTTTGGGCTCCTTATCACTCAGAAACATTTTTCGGCATTTTACGACATATTTTTCCTATTAGATTTGCAATTTTTGGCATTATAAATATAATAAATAGTAGCAAGAGGTACAAATGCTACACAGGAATTTATTTGCATTGTTTATTCTTCTAAGTGCTTAGAAATATATATATATACATGTATACATATATATCTATATATATGTATATATATATATATATACATATATAGATATATTCATATAGGTAAATTCATATATGCATGTATTCTTATATAGGCGGATGGGCATATGCATTATATATGTGTATACGCACACACACACACACACACACGCGAAATAATGCTGGAGAAGTCTTCAACTATACTTTTTGATATGGTCTCTACTTCACTCCTTTCTCCGCTGTCGTACACAGTTATTGTATCCACGTCTTTTTCTAATGCATAAAGAGCTAGAATATACAAAATGTAAGTATATGTGTACAACTAATAATAGAATAGAATATTTCAAGTATTAGTGTTTTGGAACTATGAGAACTTACAACTTGTAACGCCAAGAAGTCCTGTAAATCCTTGTGAGTCTCCTCGCGGTATCAAAGCCAATCGAAATACTCCTGAAATTAATTAAATTTTATTTCAATATTACACGTAATATTTATTAAAAACCTTCAGGTTGAATTGCAGTTTTCCTGTAGCTTGAGGAATGTTTTACAGGAATGGGTATAGTTTGAGGGTCTACATTTTCGTCACTGGGACAGTCTCCAAAAATATCTTGGCTACATTCTCCTAGGGCTTAACAGAAAGTATAGTTTAAAAAGGTAACTCATTTTGAAACTACTAAAAACTTACTCGCAATAGTTTCTTGTTTTCGCATTTTTAGGAGGATTGTATGCACTGTCAGCCAGGGTTTATGAAAGCGTCACAATTGCTGCAGATGTTTTCGTTGTTTTACTTATGTTTGGTTTTTAATTGAATACATGTAAGGATGGAATTAAAAAGTATGATTCTTGATTTGTTGGTAAAGTGACATATTTATAACGAATTTGAGAAGTTTTGAATTCCTTGACGGTATGCGAAATTGATTTTGCTTCAATGATTTCGATATGTTTAGAATTCATAGGCTGGACTTTCTAAAAATTCTCGACATTGAATTATTTCTTCGTCAATTTGTATTTTAATTCCTGTAACTTTAACTGCAATATTCCCTATTGGTGTTTCAACAAAATAATAGTTATTGGGGGTAGTTGTTTTAATAATAAAACGTTCACTCCTAAACTCCTTGAAGAATTGTTCGTTACCATTTCTATACAGCATTTTACACATTCCAAAATGTTTCACCTTTATTATTTCAGTGGAGTTACAACGCTCTACAGCTCTTTTGTGAAGTTGCTGTAAAACTTTTGTAGGTTTGCGCAAATCTTTTTTTAAGGACTATAAAATTTTCAAAAGCATATGCTGAAAAGCTGTCTACACTTCCAAATTGTTTTACCCAGTCTGCTACGTGTAAAAGACTATGCGTATTGTACGTCAAATTATCTTCTCCGTATATCAAAGGAAAAATTTCTACAAAATATTTAATCATGTCATTTTCACAGTTCACATTATTGGCGTTATTATTAGGGCAAGCAAGTAGTCTGTAAGCACAACATAAGAGCAGAAAGTGATAGCATGCTTCTTCATTCAAAAAATTTTTTAATATGACCATTCCCGTATATAATGAAAACTGGCGGAATTAACTCGATTTCCAAAGTAACAGCTCATTGACTGTTCTAGGTTTCCGGCAAAATTCATTTGGAATATGTCCAACAAAATTGACTAGCCTCTGAGACGGCGATGTCTGTATTACTTTTCAGAATCCTTTTCCCTTTGATAATTTTTTTTTGACGTGACAACGTCTTCTAATTCGATGAAGCTGGCTGCACGCACGAAAAAACATGACTCATGCGGCGTTACCTCGCTCTGAGGCGTTCCATTTAAGGCTTGAAGTGCAAGCGAGAGCGCGGAACGAGCGACAAAGAGGCACAATCGGCTTCCGCGTTCGGCAGCGTTCGACATCTGTCTCTCTCCTACTTGAGTGAGCGATGCGTCCGCGTGGACAGCTGCTATACAATAATACATTTACATGTTTTCGTCAAGTATGAAGTGCAGTGAAAAGTGAATGTGGTGTCAATTGTTTATAGCAACGATAATTGCAGCGATAAAGGTAATGATTCTTTCGATATTAAATATATGTTCAGTGATATATTGTCGAATATTCGTGCTTTCATCATTAAAATAAATAGCATCGGTCCGCTAGTGCAGCGATTGTAGGTTATGCTATAATTGACAAAACTATAACAATAAGTTAACAGAACTATTTCACGATGAGTAAAAAAAAATTGACATAATTGTATTTATGCGTACAAATAAATGTAACTTGATGAATTCAATTGTGATTTCCACTTACCTCCTTCTCTATATCCATACAAAATATCTATCAAACAAATAAAATTAAAATTTTCTTTTGAAAAATGCAACCATTCCATCAGTATTTTCTTATGACGTTGTCACGTTCAACTATCGTCAGTAAACCGACTTTACAGACAACCGATTTTTAATATACAAATTAACATTTTTTTTGCAATACCAAGATCAAGTAATGCATTGGCTCCACTGAAAATTGGGATAACATCTTAATTCCAGCAGAATATAAAACATTTTCATGAGCATAATTGTTATTCAAACTTGGATAATCTTCATTTAAATAAGCAACTCCTTTTTTTACAGAATATATTACCAAAGAAAGTATAACCATAAAGAACTTGCATCCAGTACAAGTCTGCGCTTTACGAAATTCTTGCTTCAAAGGGCCTTGGGCTGTCGGCGCAAGGGGGTTTGTACAGGGGAAATCTTGTGTTCAGCTGAATGCTGTAGATTCTGCGGACTGCGATAGTGAGATTGCTGAGAATATTCTCTCCGATGTTTGAGCGGGTGCATGAGACGGGTAAAATTCACGCAGCCCAGCTGAGCCTTTGCTCATTGAGAGGAACTGAACTACTTGAGTTGTCCCTGTGCCTCAAGAATTTCTAGAAACTGAGTTTATATTCATAAAATATTCTTCCGTGACGAGTTGCTCCTTATGCGCGAATTTTATCTTGAATTAATGAATTGATTAAGCTTTTAAATTAGGATATTATTACAATGTTTGCAATGTTACATATCATAACATACATACATATGTTTCAGGTATTTTACTTAGGCATATATTTATTTATTTATTCATTTCAGCTTCACGAAAAAACTTATTACTACAATATCAATTATTAAAATATTTATTTATTTCTTTATAAGCATTGAAAATTCCATTTCACAAATATAAACTGGTACAAAAATATTGCAAACACGTAACGTTGTCAATAATCGAAATTTACAGCATTATTTTTCCACATTATGATTTTTTAATATATTTTGAAAGAAGCCGTTAGAGGAATAGTTTTATGAGAAATTATTACTTTTATAAAACTTATATGTACGAGTTTTAGGCATTTATAATGTTAAGTTTTTCTGATTTTTTTTTGTCTCTTTTTTGCACGCTCCATTTACAATTTTTTCTTAATAATATCAAAATGAAGTAATCTAATATTTTGATTCTGTGATCGTGTAATGTGTTCCCGGGATTTATCAAGCACTAAGAAAAATTATTTTTACTAGGGTATATTCTGAAAGTTACCCTGCCTACTACATGTAGTTGGTGGCCACCCTAACCTCTCACTAATTAGGAACATAGAAATATATGGAATAAACTATACTATCACTTAGCTGTTAGTTCCCGCGCAGGTGTATGATGCTTGCGTGCCGTGTATCATGCTGGTCCGATGTCTATGATGTGTGCGAGATGGTGTGAATGTTGGGTATGTTGTGCACCGTGGGATGTGTATGTTGTATGCGAGATGGTGGGAATGGTGGCTATGTTGTGCACCGTGTGATGTGTATGTTGTGTGCGAGGTGGTATGAATGTTGGATATGTTGTACACCCTGTGATGTGTATGTTGTATGCGAGATGGTGTGAATGTTGGGTATGTTGTACACCGTGTGATGTGTATGTTGTATGCGAGATTGTGTGAATGTTGCGTATGTTATGCACCTTCTGATGTGTATATTGTGTGCGAGATGGTGTGAATGTTGAGTATGTTATGCACCATCTGATGTGAATGTTGTATGCGAGATGGGATGAATGTTGGGGAACAAATTGCGAAAGATAATCTTTAATTCCTTTATTCCCTTCCCTTCGGAGATAAAAGGAATTAGGTAATGCACCACAAAATTAAGCCTGGAGCTAAACTTGTCTAGACCTTACCTTCCCTCCTCTTTTATTACGCCTCCCTTATTTCTCCTTTTTTTGGTTAATGATCTTCCTCGCTGGATCGAACGTCTGCTCTCCTCGGCTCCACAGATCAAAAAGACAGTACGAGGGACCGGAAATTATGGCGGCTCTTTCAAGCTGTGGTAGGGCCAACCCAAGGGGGCGCCGAGTTTAATGCCGTTTTCCACATGTCTAACAAATAGTTCCAATCTCCGTATAATTCCTCAGCTCAGGTATATTATATTCATGTTCGATCATATGTTCATGCTTATTATGTTATTTTTTTAAAATACGTTAGATGAGGTGAAAATTACATATTAGTAAAGCACACAACTCCTTGCGGCATGTTCGAGGCCATGGTTTGCGTTTTAGCGTAGCGCTCGGGAGGAAGGCAAGGTAGCTCGCTGTATTTTGAAGCTGAAGATGGTGCTGTGGCGGTATTGTAGAGATCCCTATACTAAACTGACAGACGTCAAAGAGACTCGTCTGTTTACAAAAGATAGACGTTAATGCCGGGTACACATTAAAATCGTAACATGTAATTTTTTCATCAAACCATTCCGGAGTAACGGCTTCACATTTCTCCAGTATATATTTCTTGATTAATTTCATTTCACGACGATTTTTAAAAATATCTTCAAAAGTGTTCAGTGAGCTAAGTGTGTGAACTAATTCGGGAGAACTTAGAGAGACTCAAGAACTAGAACGGCTGAAAAACAGCTCGCAACATACGACTGGGGTTCTATAGGGTTGGCTCACGATATGCTGAATGCTGAATTGTATCTCTGGGGTTCTTATATAGCGACCCCAGTCGAAAATTTTCATACAAAATTCCTTGTGCGGCTTGCAAGTTCTTTATGGTTATACTTTCTTTGGTTAAACTCAGACGAAACTTAACTTGTTCCTGGCGCGCGCGAGCTTATATAGGGCCAAAACTCTGATCTGCGCGCGAAGCTTCTATTGAGCTGGTGCTCATTGAAGTATTCTATGATGGATGGTGCTAGAGAGAAAATTGCAGCCGAGTGGCTCTACCGCCTCGCGCTGCCAGGACTATCAGCTGATGTCAGTTTTGACATTTCGCAATTGAGGTTAACATTCTCCCGCCGCCAGGTTGACCCAACATCCAATAATGTGTTCAATATAGAAATGCTCACCCCTTGTTGTTAATTTGGTTCGGAAAGTCCGGTTCCGGATAAACCGGATGATCTTATGGCCTATATGTGTTTTATAAGTAATAATAATAATATTGTGGTAAAGGGGGAGGCGACTGCCTCAAGCGCTAAGACCACGGTCCATTGCACTCGTCCCCAGCCCTATCCGAACTTTTTAGTTGGCTTGACGAAACTAAGAACATCAGATAGGGATTGAGAATTGAAGTCCTCCATTCTCATTACATCAGCGTCAAATGCCGTCATGCGCGCACGGGAGAAGGCCGGACAGTTACAGAGGAAGTGCTCCGTGCTGTCCTCGTCCTCCCCATACGAAGGACACGTTGAGTCGCCAATGATCCTTAGGGTATTCATATGCTTACCGCATGTGTTATTTTCCGTTCCTACAAGCGTTCTGCAATCCATCTTACCTAAGTTAAGTAGGAGTTTTGCAGTGTTACTGTCCGGCCGGCGAATGAACCATTTGGTGAATTTACAGGTTGATATACTGGACCATCTTTGACCATGTGTTGAAGTGGTACTGGATGTTCAATTATTTTAGATAAAATCGTTAATGCAGCCTGCATAGATCGAGGTGACTCGAATCGAGTAATGGATGTTGGAGTATGCATCTGCGGGTCACGTCCGCCACTAAAAGATGCTATTTATACTTTACGATTACTGTGGTCAGCTGGAATAAGAACTGGATTTGTTGAAGCTCCAGGACATGAAGAGGCCCATGAGTTAGCCAAGGATTTAGGGGCAACTAATTTAATTTTATTTGGAGAAGGCGGTACACTACGAGTTCGTTCCACGGTCCTTCACAAATTTCAAGAGAGGAATGTTACTATGACCGAACTTGTTGAACACATCCAAAAATTACTTAAGCCGGAGATTTCAGCTGTAGAATATGTAACACAAAACTCATCATCATCGGGGGCAACATCAAACACCAGTATTAACCGAAACACGTTAAACAATTCCCCGTCGGTTGAGGTAAAATTTCTTACAAGAGTAACCGGCAATATCCGAAGAAGGCAGGAAAATATTATTACACAAAACATGTCTTCAACGATTCTACAATTTGGAAAGAGTCGACATATTACGGTCACGGTAATAGATCTTCCTTTGTCTCCAGTTAACGCGATCGTCGGTGCAATTAATCCAAGAATAATCTCAGCAAGAGAGATTCAAAATGAAATTAAACACTTGGTAGAAAGATTCAAAGATTCCCAGTGAGGTTTAAACAGCGTTATTAGTTTATGATATCCATTATTGACTTCTAAGTATCCTGACGCTCCGTTTCTAATATCTCTATGAATTATGGTATAAAAATAGGTAAGTTTGAAAGGACATTGATCATAGTTGAAAAAGCAATCGATAAGAACGGGTGTTTAACAGAAAAAATTAAGAAAAATTGCAGAATTCAGTGTTGAAGATTATGCTGATATAATTTACGTGTACGGTTTAGTAGACGGAAATGTTAGTGAGGCCGTATGGGAATACCAAAGGAGATTCCGGAATCGGCGTGTACCCGACAGAAGGGTATTTTCAAGGACTTTCAGGAGGTTAAAAGAAACCGGAAGTGTAACCGCCCACAGAGCTGAAGCGCGATCAGGAACATCGGCCGATTCAGCGGACACCGACCAACAAATCCTCAACATCGTCAGGAACAGCTCTGAAATAAGCATCAGGCAGGTCGCACGACGGTTAGGATTGTCTTCAGGAAGAGTGTGGACGGTTGTGAACCGAGAGGAACTACATCCATACCACCATATCTCGGTTCAAGCACTACATCAAGGAGATTCCGAAAAACGATTGCAGTTCTGTACTTGGCTGCTCGAGTCTGACATCGAAAACAGAAGGTTTCTAGACCGAATTCTGTGGACGGATGAATAGCAATTCACTCGGGATGGCATCACAAACTTCCACAATCTCCACACCTGGTCAGAGGTGAACCCATATAGGACCAGGTGTCGGTCCTTCCAGCAAAGATTTAGTGTCAATGTCTGGGCTGGCATCATCGTCAACCAGGTGTTAGGACCCTTCATCTTACCCCAAGTGCTGAATAGTCAGCTATATTCGGACTTTTTGGAGAATACCCTTCCGGATCTCTTGGAGGAAATCCCCCTGGCCACCAGAAGCACAATGTACCATATTTACAGTACGACGGAGCACCTGCGCATACTGGGAACATTGTTAGGGCAAGGTTGAATGAACATTACTCAGAGCGCTGGATTGGACGAGGTGGACCGATTCTTTGGCCTGCTAGATCACCGGACCTTACTCCACTGGACTTTTTCTTATATGGAATGATGAGAGGTGAAGTCTACTCAAGATCAATCAACACCAGAGAAGAATTAATTACCAGGGTTGGGACTGCAACGACGAAAATACGGGAGAGACTGGATACCATAGACCTCAAACGCGGAATCAGACGAAGGCTACTTGCATGCATCGAGACTGGCGGAGAACATTTCGAACAGCTTTTGTAGCACATAAATTTTAATTGTAATTACATAGTTTTTAAATGAATAAAATTTGTTTTTTAGTTAATTTTAGTATAATTTCGTAGGTAGGTTACTTAAAAAAAATAAAAAGTAGGTATATTAATAACGTGAATTTCGGAGAAAAGTGGGCCGAAAGGTGAAAAATCGGGAAATAAAAGTTAATTTCTCAACTTCCAGACGTGATTTTGGCCAAGGGGTTGAGGGTAGGGTGACGGTGTTGACCTTTTTGGAAAGGGCTTCAAAATAGTAATTTTTGGAGACTGGTTTGGAGTCGCTGCGATGCGTAGAAAAAAAGATAAAAATACAATAGCGGTTCCCATATAAAGCCACATTCTTATTTACGAATTACCCTGTAACTGCCGAACGGTGCAAGATGGACCCCCCATCCATACGATTTTTTATTTGTCTCGGCCTGACCTTTCACCTCCTACAATATTTCCCTCCCACCTCTGAACACCCTGTATACTTTTTAATTAAGCTGAAACGATTGAAAAACAAGCGATGCAAGCAAAATGCGGTCATAGATCACATTGCTGGCGACGACGACAACAGGGTCGAGGTAGCATTGGATGCACTTTGAAAACACATTTCATTTTCTAGCTTGCATTTGTACATTCGTTAAAATTGAAATTTCCCGCCATACCGCCCTCCCACCCTCGACTCACGATGCCGTGTAAGTGGAGCTCCGAAACTCCATTGAAAGTTTTCAGAATTCGATTCGAGAGTCAGAATATGAAAATTGGTCATCGAAGTCTAGACGAGTTTGGTTTCTAGTATCATGACTTGTAAAATTAATTTTTACATAGTGGGAACTGCATATAAAATAATCTCAATTGACGAGCACGCATTTATTCTTTAAACTACAAAAAATAATTCAATTACCGCGGGAGCAAATTTTGCCGAATGTTGCCGAATGTTGCCCACTTTAGTCAAATTTAACCCTTTTGGTAACTTTGTAGTCCAGTTCAGACTTATCTCGATTTTTGCCTGTCTGGAGAGAATTTTTTTCGTGCGTATATTGGGCGAGAGAGTGTTTCACGGATAATTTAAATAAACATGATCAAATTTCCTCAAATTGGCACACAGCTGCTAATTAAAACCGAACGATGAACGAGCGGAAATAGTTGTTCTGGTGATATTTTTTAAAAGGTTTCTCTGTAGAGTTGCTTTTTTATTACAAATATAATTCCTGAAATATAATCGATTTAGGGTCATAAGAAAATATATTTAAAAATTGTCCAAATCCTGCAAAAAGAAAGAAAAACTGGTAGCAAATAAATTCGTTGCAATTTCTAGTTGAAATAACGCCGGAGTCACAACTGCCCAAAATAATAATTTTTTTTAACCTGACCCCTTTTATTAAGCCATGAAGCCGAGTCCCCCTAACAATTTAAAAAAAGACAAGCCCCCTCTCCCCTTATCTCACCATTAATTTGAGATCAAATTAATCCAATGGCCCCTAAAAAAACAAAAACCGGGGCACAAGGGGCACTGAGTTCACCGCGATCCCAAAACATGAGATCATCGATGTCGCATCGCACCAACGTGCATCGTGCACAGTCGCGTCAAGGCTAGCCTCATGGGTGCAGGGGCCCCCCAGAAATTTGATGGCGGGTTTCTGTGTGTCAGCGAATTCGGTCCGTGAGACAGAAGTAGCGGGGGGAAAGTTGGTAAAATTAAGGGGTATGTGGGTTGGGTCGTGTAATTGAGGTAAAACATTTAATTTTTGTTTTGTTTTTATTTTTCCCTTTTTATTACTTAATATGGGGGCAAACAGCGTGCAACGACTGAAAATAAAATGAATGCCAATTGTTTTATTTTTTTTAATGGGCTTCATGGTTCGTTCCATTTAAAACTCGCGGAATTTGTATTTTTCGGGATCACTCAATCCAATAACTAACGACCATGACGCATTTACTCAAAAGAGAGCATTCCAATCATTTATGTGGCTTCCTTCCTTCTTCTGGAAAGGTTAAACCTGTACTTTGCATTTTTAATTTGTTATTTTCATTTAACCCATACCAATATTGTGGGAAGCTTTTCTTACATGGCTGGATTTTCAGGAAATTTAAAACCGGGAGAAGTCTGGAGTACAAATTTTGAAAAAAAGGGGCGCCAAAATCCTGGAATGGTTTCCATTCGATGGAAAAGAAGCGTTAGATTTCCAAATAAAAATCGCAGAGCCCAATTTTTTTAAAGAGCTTCTCTGTGTTACCGCGTCTTGTCTGTAGCATATATATTACAGCCTTTTATAGCTGTAATATGAGTTCAATGAAAGATAATGAACTGAAAGGGGTTGGATCTAAAATCTATAACTTGAAACACGCTTGTTTTCATAAAACACAACTAATTTTAATACAATTTCAATCAATAACAATAAAATTCAACAACAATATTTATACAATTCAACTCTTACAACTATCAACTTCTTTCTTTGTAATTATCTGGAAAGAAGAAAAGAAGTTGAGTATGAGGAAACAACCTGTTATTTTGCAACAGAAGAGAACCCTAATTAGTGTATCAATGACAATATTCTTTGGCGAATACCTAAAGAAGATAGTCAAAGTGTACTTTGCGGTAGACACCTGCTTAGGTTCTAATTCCAAGAAATGCTAAACTGCGGTGGAAACCTGCATTCGACCATCCCTGGAATCGGAAACCAATGAAATTAATCCCAGTAGATAACTTGTGGTGGAAACCTACCTTGTATTTTAAGGAGATTTTAATTGCATTGATTCAAGACTTCATGTCGAGCTGCGACACTCTGAATAAGTCCAGTTCTTCAGAAAATTAAACAAAATTGGCCAAATGATAAAATGTATAATTGTTAATTTTCAGGCAGACGCAAACATTTCCTTTCTTAGAGCGGCGAGAAGCGGAGACCTTGAGAAAGTCATTGAATTTCTAGAGTCGGGCCAAGTAACTGACATCAACACATGCAATGCGGTAATTTGCTAATTAGATTTTAATTACATTTTAATATTAACAATAATCATATTTGTTTTCCCCTTTTGCGTAATTCAATCGTTTTTCCCTGCCTCAGAATGGCCTAAACGCGCTCCATCTGGCGGCGAAGGACGGGTACGTGGATATTGTGAGAGAATTGCTGAAAAGGGGAGCGCGGGTGGACAACGCGACCAAAAAGGGGAACACCGCCCTCCACATAGCATCCCTGGCGGGACAGAAGGAGGTCCTAAAGCTGCTCGTGCAGCAAGGGGCGAACGTGAACGTCCAATCTTTGAGCGGCTTCACCCTTCTCTACATGGCTGCGCAAGAGAACCACGTCGTGTGCGTGCGTTACTTATTGGCGAAGGGGGCAAATCCCGCCCTTGCGACGGAGGACGGCTTTACTCCGCTAGCCGTTGCGATGCAGCAAGGTCATGATAAAGTCGTCGCCGTCCTTCTGGAGAGTGATTCGAGGGGTAAGGTGCGGCTGCCGGCGCTCCATATAGCTGCGAAAAAGGACGACGTTAAGGCGGCCACCCTCCTTCTGGCAAACGAACATAACCCCGACATTGTATCGAAAAGCGGTTTTACCCCCCTCCATATTGCTGCCCACTACGGGAACGTCGACATCGCAACCCTTCTGGTGGATAAGGGAGCAGACGTGAATTACACGGCAAAGCACAATATCACTCCCCTCCATGTCGCCTGTAAATGGGGAAAAACGAATATTCTACAGCTGCTTCTCTCGAAAGGAGCGAAAATTGACATTACGACACGTGATGGTCTCACCCCTCTCCACTGCGCCGCTCGGTCGGGTCATGACAAGGTCATTGAGATTTTGCTCAAGCATAACGCTCCGATATTGTCGAAAACGAAAAATGGTCTCGCCCCTCTTCACATGGCGGCGCAAGGCGAGCACGACGAAGCCGCCCGCATTCTCCTCACCCACAAGGCCCCTGTCGACGAGGTAACGGTTGATTACCTGACTGCCCTCCACGTGGCCGCACACTGCGGCCACGTGAAGGTTGCCAAACTTCTGCTCGACCACAGGGCGGATCCGAATGCCCGAGCCCTAAACGGGTTCACCCCCCTTCATATCGCGTGCAAGAAGAATCGCATCAAAGTCGTTGAGCTTTTGCTGAAATACAATGCGAGTATCAGCGCCACGACGGAGAGTGGCCTAACTCCCCTTCACGTGGCTAGCTTCATGGGGTGCATGAATATCGTTATTTACCTCCTCCAGCACGAGGCGAATCCAGATGCAGCGACGGTTCGTGGTGAAACTCCCCTCCACTTGGCTGCTAGGGCGAATCAAACCGACATTATACGAATTCTCCTCCGTAACGGTTCTCTCGTCGATGTCATGGCCAGAGAGGGACAAACTCCCCTCCATGTCGCATCGAGATTGGGGAACATTGACATTGTGATGCTTCTCCTTCAACATGGGGCGAATGTGGATTCGTTGACAAAAGATCTCTACACCCCCCTCCACATTGCATCAAAAGAAGGAAAGGAGGACGTCGCAGGGATTTTAGTAAATAACGGTGCATCGCTTGATGCCACAACAAAAAAGGGATTTTCCCCCCTTCATCTGGCGGCAAAATATGGAAACCTTTCAATAGCAAAAGTTCTCCTAATGAAGGGCGCCAAAGTTGATGCACAGGGGAAGAACGGGGTGACCCCCCTTCACGTTGCAAGTCACTACGATCATCAAAATATGGCGCTACTCCTCCTCGAGAAGGGTTCATCCCCCCACACGAGTGCCAAAAATGGCCACACCGCCCTTCACATAGCCGCAAAAACAAATCAAATGGATATCGCGACGCACCTCCTGCAGTACGGTGCTAAAACGGATGCTGTAAGTAAAACGGGATTCACCCCCCTCCACTTGGCCGCACAAGAGGGCCACATCGAAATGGTTAGAGTCCTGCTCGAGCGTGGGGCAGACCCAAATGATGCCGCCAAAAATGGACTAAAGCCAATTCATTTGGCAGCACAAGAAGATAAAATCGATGTGGCAGGAATTTTGCTCGAGTACGGTGCCAAAATCGACGAACGCACAAAGGCTGGGTACACTCCGCTTCACGTGGCAGCGCACTTTGGTCAGGTGAAAATGGTCAAATTTCTGCTCGAAAATGACGCTAACATCGAACTTTCAACAAACATCGGTTACACCCCGCTGCACCAAGCCGCGCAGCAGGGTCATACCTTAATTATAAATCTCCTGCTGACCCACAAGGCGGACCCGAACGCCGTTACAAATGTAAGTATAATTTATAAACTGCTATGCATCATATATCAAACGCCTCTAGTTTGTGTTCATTATCATAAACTCTACGAAACTTCTTATAAAGGTTTAAAAAGGAATTTCGGAATTTGGGTCTCTACCACGCGTTGTATTTCATTTTGGCCTATGTCTCACAAGAGCTATACGAATTTTTAGAATTATTATTAAGTTGTATATTAATTTCCGCCTAGGTCTCCATAGATCAAAGGCAAGAATTGAATATAAATAACACTGATAATCAAAACTAAGATTTTGTAACGAAAAACGATTTTGGGGAAAACAGTCTCTTCACTCCAATTTTAAATTCTGAAATTAAGGAAATATGTCCTGCTGTACTGTTCAACGGAATATTTTGAACTACAGTATTTCCACTTTTTGCCTAGGTCGGATAATGGGTTATGAGAATTTTTATGAAGCCACATATAAGGTTTAACTTGGGTCTTCATGCATTAAAGGCGAAACTTCAATATAAAGGGTTTTTTCCATTTGGCCGGAAAATTTAATTTGTGTTAAAGTTCGAGCACTTTTTTCACAAAAAGTTATTAGCTTAGTTTCATAAAGTTTTTTTCAGTTCTGAGAATTTCCTAAGGTAAGGAAAAAGAGACGATGATGTCCCGAGGGAATATTTTCAACTATAAAACCTAGAAGTTGGGGTCCGATCTTAATACTACTTGTAGCTTCTAAAATTTCGGAGAAAATCGCAGGGTTCCGATGTAAATATTTTGAAAAATTGGTTGATAAACGCCGGGAAGGCTTAAATTAAAATAAAAGTTTATCTCGAAAGCAAAGGGGCTTATAATTTTGAAATAAAATTCGTTTGAAATGTTAAATAAATAAAAAAATAACCCATATTTTTAGGATGGCCAAACAGCGCTGAGCATTGCAAATAAATTGGGTTATGTAACCGCTGTTGAGACCCTTAAAATCGTAACGGAAACGAGCATCACAAACACTGCGACTGGCATCCTGGAGGAAAAATACAAAGTGGTCGCTCCCGAGTCGATGCACGAGACTTTCATGTCCGATTCGGATGACGAGGGAGACGAGGACCATGTCGACCAACACCAGTACAAATACATGGCTACTGACGACCTTAAGGCGATGGGCGAAACAACAAAATACGACACAACTGACGAAGGTTGCAATTTTGAAAATATATAATATTTTTAAATTTAAAATACTTTTCTTTTAAACATTTCGTGTTTCGAAAAATTAAAAATTTGGAATAAATGTTTTTTGTTTTTTCGCAGCTCCTTTTGGTGAAATAACGAGGACTTATGTTAATGCTGAGGTTTCAAGCCCTTACATAATAAAATCAGTTGATAATGTGAACATTGTCCGCCAACCAATTCACGCTGGGTGAGTGGATTCAAGTTGAAAATGATTAACGAATATTTTCCCATACCCACTCTAATTTATTTCAATGTATATATTCCGATTATGTTTTTATTTTTTAAACTCGAACTAACATGCAGGTTGTTGAGCTGTGCTTTCTTTCATCTTTATTATTTTACTTTGTATAATCGAATCTTTTTTTTTTCATAGTCGCAACATTTTCATAAATTAGGATGGTCTTTTGCAAAATTTTTATTTAAAACTATGAAATATTTAGAATGTAATAAAATATAAAAAAATATGGTGTTTGGAGTGGGGTTTCATTTTAGATATTTTATCCTTATAGCATCAATCGATTTTAACAGAAAAATAAAAGTTAATCTCTTCAAAAATGTTGATGGTATAAATGTGAAATAAATGTGAAATATATATCAAAATATAAATGAAAACAAAAACAAAGGCCTAAGCACGCTTCTCATCCCCCTCTTGAATTACATCTCTTTTGGGCTGGAGATGAAAAAAAAACGTTTCCTCCCATGTGCCGGGAAAAGTATTTTTTCATGCATTTCTTTCATATTTCATTAAATATTTTTTTCTCCATATTCTTAGTTACCTTTTAAGCACTCGTACTCATTTTTGTTGTATTGCATGCATTTGTTGTTATAAGATTTAGACAAAAAGAAAAAAAGAAAAATTTGCCAACGCATTTTGGTAATGGCAATGGTGACGGTTTTTTCTTTTTTTTTTAAAAAAAAGATTTCAAATTGCCTTGAAAACTAATCCCTCTCCTAACAACCTTTTCCTATTACATCATTTTCTTATCCAAAATCCTCTTTGTTTTGCTTATAAACTAAAAGCAAATAGATAAAAGTAATATGTTAAAAAATAAAAGTTCTCTACCCACCCCTCTCACTCCATACCACAGATTTTTAGTATCGTTCCTCGTTGATGCGCGAGGTGGCGCAATGCGTGGATGCCGGCACAGTGGCGTTCGGGTTATCGTGCCTCAAAAATCGGCCACTCAACCAACACGAATAACCTGCAGATACGTGAAACCCCAGAGAATCTCAAATCCGCCGCCGCTGATGGAGGGTGAGGCGCTCGTTAGTCGGGTTCTTGAGCTGTCGCCAGTGGAGGCGAAATTTTTGGGGTAAGAGTTTTTTTTATTGAATTTTAGGTAAGTAAATGAAATTAGCTAAAAACACGTTTAAGGGTTTAGTGGGCAGACTGAAATGTCTTCTCCCTCAAAGTTTATTATATTTTTTGTTTAACTTACATGTTTCTTTTTTAAACTATAAAACTTAGAATAAAATTAAATACATTAAAATACTATGCGTGATGGCCTCTTTCGTTTTTGGTTTAGCTCTTAAAAATGCAGCCTTTTGTAAAGAAAGGAGTACCCAAACTTCTAGCGGAATATAATTTGATGCAAAACAAAAGCTCAAAAGCTAAATGTTTTTCAGACAAAAATGAAGTGCCAAGTTTACCTTTTTTTTTTTCAAACTGGAGGTATTAAGTTAAAACGAATGATTCAAATCCATACTAATCATATTATAATAATAAATTCAAAAGTCTGTTTGTCCGGCTTCTACGGTTAAGCTGTTGAATCGATTTTGATTAAATTTGGTATGAAAATAGTTTGACATCCGGCGACGAACCTAGGCTATTTGTTTTTTTTTTAAATCTGTCAGTAAGGGGTAAAAATCAAGATTGCTAACTGCTAAAGTTTTAAATTCTTGCGATTTCCACCAGACTTGGTTTGACTCGGGCAATGTAATACAATTAGTTTGTAATAAATTTTGAGTTAAAAACAAAAACGAAACTTTTAATTGAGTTCTTAATTTGTTTGGTTTCCGAAAAACTCGTTAATGTATCTATATATTTTTCCTATATATGTGCTATTTCCTTTTTGTTGGAAATGTAATAAAATAATAAATTCAGTAAAAATAACAACATAAATTTGTTATTTACGTAAATGTTTTAAAACAATTGTAAAACCCAATATTGTGTTAACATTAAAAACGAAAATTATAACAGGTAAATAATTTTTGGTTCTTGTTGTAGAAAATCGATTTTGTTAATAATGTTTGGGTTTTTGTCATGATTCTTGGATGATAAAACAAGAATATATTAACCATATACATATATGCATATGCATGTAGGGGATCTCCACAAAAAATTAAAATTCAATAATCACTCTGTAACTCAGAAACGGTTGACATTCTAATAAAATAATTCTAAATAATATTCGCTGTAATTTATTTGAAGAAAATTTGCCTTAACTCATAAATGAATATAAAAGATTTTGAAACATAATAAGTTTTGGCTCAAAAAATAAAAATCAATTTGGGTTTCTATTTTTATAAAAAAAAATGAGCTTTAACACTTGTTATACACTTGTATTTCAGATGGAACTAAATATAAACTCAGACAGATTGCATTAATAAACGCCATAAATAATTGTTTCATTTACCTTTATTTTTTATTGAATCTATTAATTTATTCTACATACTGTCAATAAGTTTATTTATTGTGGTTCCAAATCTCTCTTCCAAAGATAAAATTTATGGTTTTTCAGGGTTCTGCATATCTCTGCATATAATCCTCTATACTTTTTCTATGGGGTTTCAATTCGGCCTTACTGGGCTAACCTAAAACTTAAATGTTATGCTACGAAAACTAGAGTTTTGTTGAGCTTGATGCATGTATCGGTGCCTTGTTCTCTTGGAAAATTACTTCTTCATCCCCAACAGAGTCTGTTATTGGAGAAAGATATGCTTTCAGTACGACCTAATTTATTCGTCCCCTGATGAAGGCAATATTGGGACATCATATCTCTTTTAACACTAGAACTTATACCTATTTCTACCAATCCGGTCATTTTGACCGGTTTGATATTTAGTGACAAAATATAAATATTTAAAGAAAAGTTTTAGATAAAATAAAATATATTTCATTCTAATACTAATGGCATGTAATATATACATCTATTTTCATAAAAGTAGTAATATTTGTTTTTTTATTTAAGTTTATTATTTAAAACACCACAATTTTTACATAGAGAAATTTTTTACAAGCAGCACATATATTTATAGTTTTATTTTCATTGCAAAAACTTATTTGGCAAGTTTTTCTAACACTATAACTTTCAGAGCTCGTCAATATGGCATTCAAGTTTTCCTGCTCAGATGGATTTTTATATTTTGTCGAAAGTTCTTCTGCCAATCGAAACAAAAATTTGTTTCGCGATATATTTTCGCCGGTTGTTTCATTGTACAAAACCCATGCATTTATTGCCGTTAAGTCAAGGATGTTAAAAAATACTTGAAGAGGGTATCTTCGAGATCCTGACTTTACACTATATTTTCTAGCCATTTGTTCTGTCAAATCTACCCGGCATTTAGTCTTATTATAAAATCTTATAGTTTCTGGTATTTTCTTTCTATCTTTCTCAATATTGACTGAACGATGTTTTGTATTCAATAGAAGTACTTTTTTAGATGGCTTACTTTTATATATCGTCAAAGTACAATTATTTGTTTTATAAATTTCAGATGCAAATCGTGGTCAATTATTTATTTTTTGCTTGGCCAGTTTCGGCAATGCTCTTTTATTTGCACGAATTGTTCCAACTAAAGTAGTTCGTTTTTTTAATAATTTTGATACCAGTGATTTGCTGGTAAAAAAGTTATCCGTCGTTACATTTCTTCCCACACCAGTAAATGGCTCAATTAATTTTAGGACAACAAACTTACTCAAAGGAATTGAGGATTGTCTTGCTTCGTCCTTTCCCAAATACGGGAATCCATTTATAACATATTTATTTTGTAGATCAGATGCCAACCAAAATTTTATTCCAAACTTGTCGGGTTTGTTTGGCATGTACTGTGTGAATCGGCATTTCGCTTTGGTTGGGAATAATTGTTCGTCGATCGTGATGTTTTGTCCCGGTGCGTAGCAATTCTGGCTATTTTCGATGAACGAATTCCAAACGTGATATGAAAGCACATTTATCGGTTTTGCAATCGTATACTCTGTTCAATTGTTTTATCGAAGCGGATAAATTGTAAAATGTCTGTAAACTCTTTTCTACTCATGGTTTTTCCAAAAAGCTCTGATCCCCAGTAGGACAATTTTAAATGTTTAGCTTCATGTGCACCACGTGCATATAAAATTGCAAGAAAAGCGTAAAACTTTTCTTGCGATAGATCCCATTTTTCGCCAAGAACTCGGAACGCTTCTTGTTTTGTACACATTCTAATATGGTCTATAGTTCGACGATTATCAATAAAAAAAGCACTGATTACAGTGCCCTTCATTATATTTCTTTTCGCATATCCTGTAGGTCCGGTTGCTTCTTTGAAAATAGTATTTATTGATGGCCTTCCTGGAGTCGATCCAGCTTTTATTCTGCTCCAGATAGTTCCATCAGCAGCAATTTCATTTTGTTGACGGTCACTCTCATCCGAAGATGACAACAATCTCAAAATTCTTCGTGATTTGCCTACAGTCCGGATGTTCTCTTCTTCACTATGGTTGTCTGAGGAAATACACATTTCTTCTATTTCTGATTCATCGTCAGAAATATCGGCTAGTACATTTTCAAAATCAAAATCACCTTCGTCAATATCGGAAAAATTTTCCCTTATATTTGTTATCTCCTCTAAAAGTCTAGGTACTTTCGGACGCCTCGGTATTTTTAGGGTAAAGTTTTATAACTAGATAAAAATATTCTGAATATATTTTCCCTTATTATAGTAAAAATATGCACAATTTACTTACAATGTGAGTAACAATAATTTTAAATTGAAAAAAATACATATATTCAACACAACTTTCACAGGTTTATTCTAATATTGTATGTATTTCTACACTTATTTCAATCACTCTTATTTCAAACGTATACAACAACTGTCAGTACTATGTGCTTTTCAAATATATACAGCAATTATTCATATGAAAATAAAAATGCATCATAAAACATTTCAAACTTCTGAAAATTTGGGAAAAAATTGTAATTACATTTTTAGGAATACTGATTCGCCGTCGCCGTAGTGGCGGCTTGAAGTAGTTCTTGAGCAGTTTTTATATTGTTTTCATATTGAAGGCGGAAGAATTTACGACCGGTCCAAATTGCCGGTCGGTATATATAAGTATATCACATACTTATATCATAAAAATGGAAGTGAAAAATAAAAATAATCTATAATATTATTAAATATATAAAATTGGAAAAAGTCATAATATAATCAGAAAGTATTTAATAAAATTTAAAGAGAAAATCTTGCGAGTAACTGATACAACCGGTCATTTTGACCTGTCGGTATTTCTAGTGTTAAAAGCAACCCATATTATGACTCCTATGTTTGTTTCTTTGCGAATGTCGTGCCAGTAATATTTCAAACATCAGGACTGCTCATATTAAACTCTTTCTCATCACTAAAAATTATTTTTGACCAAACGGTACTATGTATCTCAATTATTTTAACCCTTTGAACTCTGAGTTATTCGAAGCTAAGCGTGTGCTGTGGACTGCCTACTTTTTACGACGAGGCCCTGTTAGGAAAACCAGGAGGTCGTGCAAGAAACTGTTCAGGTTTATTGTCCAGTAAGAAAAATTTATTGGAGCACAAAAAGTACAACTTGTCTTGACAGAATACAAAGAAGAACTGAACTTTAAAAACAAAAGTTAGGTGGCTCCACAAGCGATTAGAAAAAGTAAATTACAGAAGGGCGGTTCGATTTGAATATAAAACAAAGAGTAAAAGTACTGATTTAACACCCCCCCTCAAAGCGATAATCGTTTAAACAATCTGTTTTTCGATGCCCAAGTAATTGAGACAGTTCCAATGTTTGGGACTGGTTAGCCCCTTGGTGAGCACGTCTGCTGGCATCTTCTCAGTAGGTAGGTACTTCACATTGATCTCGCCTGCGGATATAGCCTCTCTCACGAAGTGATGCCTTGCATCTATATGTTTGGTTCTCGCGTGGTACGCGGGATTCTCTGCCAACTTCTTCGCACCCTGGTTATCGATGTGAATGTCGATTGTCTTTGGTGGACGAGCGCCAATCTCTTCGCTCAGTCTCTTCAGGTGCATTGCCTCCTTGGAAGCCTCGGCGAGCGCCATATACTCGGATTCCGTCGAGGATAGCGCAACTGTGCGCTGCTTCCTCGACTCCCAGGAAACGGGGCCCCCGCTCATAGTGAACGCGTAGCCGGTGTATGACCTTCGGTCATCAATACAGGCAGCCCAGTCGGCGTCCACATAGCCGGTCAGGCATCCTCCCTTCGCACTGTAGCTCAGGCCCACGTCGAGCGTACCTTTGAGGTAGCGCAAGATACGCTTTGCAGCTTGCCAGTGGCTGGTTCCGAAGGAATCGTTGAACTGGCTCAGGGCACTCGTAGCATGTGCAATGTCTGGGCGTGTGCACACGGATAGGTAGAGAAGGGCGCCGATGAGTTCTCGATACGGTGGTTTCTCCCCGTCTTCCTCACTCCAGATGTCGTCCTTCGACAGCTTAGCCCCAGGAACAAGTGGCGTCGTAACTGGCCGACAGTCCGACATCCCGAAGCGATCGAGTATGTCCAGCACATACCCGCGTTGACTCATGGTGATCGTCGACTCATCCCGAGCAAACTCAATTCCCAAGCAGTATGAGATGTTGCCTAAATCGTTGATTTGGAAGGACTGGCTCAGGAACTTGTAGACTTCGTCGATCCTCTTGGTATCACGTGACAGGACAAGAATATCGTCGACGTACACAACGATCACCAGTGGGTCGTTGTCCGCGTCCTTCACGTAGATGCTTGCGTCTCCTGTAGTCGGTCTTGCTCCAAACTTCACCAGCTCCGAATTCAGACACTGATACCAGCATCGCCCTGCCTGTTTCAGGCCGTATAGAGCCTTGTGCATCTTGCACACTTTGTTTCCGGACGATAGTTGGGACAACATCTTCGCAGCCTTGTCAACTACGTCACGCGAACTGTAGTTGTTCTCGACGATGAACTTCAGGACATTACTCGCGTAATGTGGCAACTCCATCCAGATCTCTTCGTCGATGACGCCGTTCAGGAAAGCAGTGGAGACGTCAAACTGTTGCACATGCATGCCGTGTTGTGCCGCAAATGCCACAGCTAGCCGAATTGAGCTGAATCGAGCCACGGGCGCGTAGGTCTCGCCGTAGTCCATCCCGGGGCATTGGGTGAATCCCCTGGCCACGACCCTAGCCTTCCGTTTGGTGATTGTTCCATCAGCCCCGTACTTATTTCTAAGTACAATGCGGCTACCGACAGTTGTGCGATTTTTCGGGCGATTTTCCAAGGTCCAAGTGTTGTTTTTTAATATCGATGAAAATTCGTCGGCCATCGCCAGCATCCACTCGTGTTCCTCTGGCCCAGAGACTGCTGACTTGAGTGGAACTTCCGCGATAAGAGCAATATCTTCTTCTCCGATTGCATAGTCCTCTTCTCTGCTGACATCACCCTCTACAGCATCGTTTGCGCCTGCCACATCGACTCTTTCTGCAACCTCGTTCCTTTTTGAAACCTCATTCCTTCCCGCGACTTCTCTTCTCTCCACGACAGGATGTTTCCTTGGTCTACCAGGACGACCCGTATAAATCTTCCTCGGTCTGCCTGGTCCGCGTTTCGTCGTTGGAGTTGGTCCGATTGGACCTGGGACTGGAACATCAACTGGTTCAAATCCTCGTAGAGGTTCGTCTTCGCCAAAGATTGCCGGCTTCTCTTGTTGCTGATCTGGTCGCTGGACTGTTTTGCTCGTTGAACAATCCTCTCCCAGTACGATGTCGATGTATCCGTCCGACGATGTGGTAGGATCCTCCACATCCTGCTCAGTGCTCTGCTGAACATCTGTCTGTTCTGGGAAGAACTCCTCGTACTGGTCGACATTGTTTTGTGCGGTTATTTTCAGGAATTGAACATCTCGTGAGATCTCGACACGACGCTCCTCAGGAATCCAAACCCTGAGTGCCTTCGAATCTGCAGCAGGGCCGAGATAAACGCCTTTACGGGCACGAGGTTCAAATTTTCCCGTACTCTTGGTCCGGTTCAGACAGTAAACCGGTGCTCCAAACTCCTGAAAACTGCTCACGTCCGGTACCTCTCCCATCCACAACTCGAATGGAGTTCGACCATCCAATGCTGAGGTTGGACAGCGGTTTCTGGTGAAATTTGCGGTACACACTGCTTCTGCCCAGAAGGAAGGAGGAAGACCGGACTGGATCAACAAGCAACGAGCCATCTCAACCAGAGTGCGATTTCTCCGTTCGGCTATACCGTTCTGTTCCGGATTGTTCGGAACGGTTAGTCGACGTTTGATCCCAGAGTGCTTCAAGAAGTCATCGAACTGGTTGTTCGAATATTCTGTGCCGTTATCGGACTGCAAGCACTTAATCTTCCAGTCGTACTGTGTCTCGACCATCTTCTTGAAAGCCTGGAACTCGGAGAACACCTGGTTTTTCCGTCGCAGGAATCGCACCTCACACCATCGAGTAGCGTCATCTATAAAGGTGACGAAATACCTGGCGTGACCGTTGGATTCCACACGCATTGGCCCACATACATCTGAGTGTATCAGCTCGCCTGGAGCTGACTTCCTCTCGGAGACCTTGGGAAACGGCTGGCGTGTCATCTTCGCCTTAATGCACACCTCACAATCCACCGTCGCATCACCGTCGCTCAAATCAAGTCCTCGAAGAACGTTGTTTTTGGATGCCTCGCGAATGTCCTTCACGTTTAAGTGACCCAAAGCCTTGTGCCAATCCATCAGGGACTTCTGGTGATCCTGGCTGGCAAGCGCGGTACTCGGCTGCACGGCAGCGCGCGAGTCATTCACGAAATAAAGTTCGTCGACTCGCTCCGCACACAACACTACGCGATTGTCCTTTTCGCTGACGACTTCCGCCGAACGTTTGCAAAAGGTCACTCGGTAACCTTTGTCCACGATCTTCGCGACCGATAACAAGTTCATGCGTAAGTCCGGCACGTACAGCACATCACTCAAGTCAACCGTTTTATTGTCTTCGTTCACTCGGGTAACCAGTTGCGCAACACCCTTGGCACTGATTTTCGTGGAACTAGAGTTGGCCAGGTTCAATGAGTCTGAAAAGTTCTCATCTACACTCTCGAAACTATCAATGTCATTGGCCATGTGTGCGGTACAACCACTATCTAGACACCACCGTTTTTGCGCCGAATAAACCAACAAGGAACTCGCATCACCAGGCACACTCGATTCCACAGCAGCATACAAGGATATGCCCCCTGTCTTGCTTCTCTCCTGATCACTCTTCTTCTTGGATCGGCAGCCCGCTGCTTTGTGGCCCGGTTTATTGCACTTGTAGCACTTGAACGGGAATTTGTTCCCGTCGCGTTTATCCGATTTACCCGTTCTTTGTTGATTCGACCTGTTCGCTACCATTGCGTTCTGCACTTGTCCACTGTTCTTTCGCGCGTCGCTCTCTTCCACGATTTTGATTCGCAGTGTTTCCGGACTGGGGAGCTCGTCACGTGACTCGATAGCAATTCTGAAATTATCAAAGTTGGCCGGTAAACTGTAAAGCAACAATATCGACAATAGGTCATCGTTTATCGGCACTTCCATGTCGCTCAGTCGGTCAACAGCGTCAAAGAATCTTCGCAGATGGTCGCGAACATCGTCGCCCTCGCTCATCCGTTGCAAGACGATTTGTTTCAGCAGGTTCGCTTTTCTTGCAGGGCCCTTAGACTGGTAAACAGTCTCCAACTTCAGCCAAAGTTCTCTCGACGTCGCACAATCTTTGACCTGTTTCAGTTCCGAGGATGAAATCCCCAGAAAAATGTCCGACATAGCCTTGCTATCGCCCGTGTCCCATTCTTCTACTTCGGCGTTGTCTTTCTTGTCTGGCTCAGGCTTCACCTTTGAGCCGCTAACGTAGCCCCACGCGTCATTTTTTATAAGTAGGGCTTTCATGTGGATCTTCCAAGTATCGAAGTTGTCCTTTGTTAGAAGCTCGATGCGCGTCATGGCGGTAGTAGCCATATTGAATTTGGTTGCCTCGTCGAACGTTCGAGAACCAAACGCAACCTCACTCTCGCGTACCGATTTTCGATCAATTTAACTTCTCACAGTTTCTTTTATTTCGTATCGCATGACCTGGGACTATAACCTGTTAGGAAAACCAGGAGGTCGTGCAAGAAACTGTTCAGGTTTATTGTCCAGTAAGAAAAATTTATTGGCGCACAAAAAATACAACTTGTCTTGACAGAATACAAAGAAGAACTGAACTTTAAAAACAAAAGGTAGGTGGCCCCACAAGCGATTAGAAAAAGTAAATTACAGAAGGGCGGTTCGATTTGAATATAAAACAAAGAGTAAAAGTACTGATTTATGAGGCCCAAATTGAATGGCTGTGTGGGAACTTATATATGCGTTCATAGCGCTCAAAGCGTTTAACTCCAGTCTGGTTTTAGTATAATTTTCACGTAATTTTAGTTTCGTTCGAACTTTAACATACTCCATATTTCCTGATTGTTTTACTCTCTTTCGAATAAGACAAGCACAGTATTCTAAACCAAAAATTTGAACGATCTTTGATGATATACCCCTATTTTTGATATTTCTTTAAGAACCATTTTTTTTTTTAGTTTTTTTGGAAAATCTGGGAGTTCGATCTGGCTTTTAGTTTTCCTATAATTATTTCCTAAGTAAATTTTTAACGAAATTTAGCGGACTTCCAATTTTCTGAGCGATTTGTCTTTGGCTTAATTAACAACTTTTTAAATCAGTAATTTTGTATTGTTCAGTGCCACTAAGCTTACCATCTTTTGGCATTTTCAGGAATTAATTAACAAAATCTCACTAGAAAAATATCGGATTTCGGATTTACTTTTTATGAGTTAACTAATTCGTCGGCGTGAATTGTAGAATTGGGTCCAGAGAGAAATGAAAAATGTGTGAAAAATAAAAAAATTAATGGCATACAAATATTTCACCAGTCATATCGCTTACACTGTAATAAAGAAAGATAGCTGCAGTTTTGCGTTTAAGTGATTACCATACATATTTGGTATAGTAGAATTGCAAAATTTATGTTGCTTTTTTTTTTACGCACATGCTTTTTATAGACGACATTATGTGATTTGTTATTTTCCACCAATTTTGGGTAGACGATGCTCTTGAGCAACCGACATGAAGCTGACCATGTGAGACACCAGGAGCAAAGACTATGGGAACCTACGTTACAAAGACTGTTCACTCCGGTAATTTAGTTTTTCATTTTTCATGAGCTTGGTGCCATTATTCCTCCCAGCCCCACGATCTTGCTAGAAGTCGATAGCATGCTTACGCATTGTGGTGAAAACGAGAGAAACAATGCTGAGGCGGGGCTTGGAATTTAGAGGAACTGGTACAGAGGCTACAGGGTGCCGACAGGCGATCATTTAAAACTGAAAGAAAACGTTCATTGAATTAAATAAATGTATGAGCTTTACTAAATTGTTTTTATTGCAAAATAGTTGAATATTTCTATTGCAATTTTTAAGAATATAATATATTCTTTGTATACACATTTATTTCTTCTTTTTCCTGAAATATAAACATTCTCAGAGATTAAAATGTGTATTAAATTGCATATACTGAGTAATTCTCCGCTGGCTTTAGATATAAGTTCCCTTTAATGTTTGAACTGAAAACACTGTAATTTTTTCCAAGGAGGAATAAGCGCATGGCATAAAAAACCTCCTTATTTATTTCACCAACCATAATGTTACAAATTTAACAATGATCAATCTTAAAATACATCACAAACGTTTGATTAAACTAATAATAAATATTTAAAACTACGCGTAATATTTTATAAGTTGAATTCAAATTATGAATCACAAATGCATCACATTTAATAATTCCAATGGAAACGTCTTACAAAAACAATATTTGATAAGGAATTTCCTGAGTGTCTATAATATGTGTTAACAATTAATTTCTGTAACTCTTAATTTATATTGTTCCTTAAAATATTTAAATTTCGCTAATATACATATAAATTTTAAAACATTATGTGCGGAATAATAACTTAAGACAAAGTTAAAGTAAAATTGATTTATCTAAATGCTAGTAAAGTTATTACTGAATTTGAATTTAAAAATTAATTTTATATATTATTTCCGATTCGTTTAGAACATATTAAAGATAAATTAATGTAAATTAATAAATGTACTTATATATTTTCAATGGCAGGCTCAGGTAATGATAATACACGAAAAATACTTTTTATATTAAAAACCTCTACATAATTATTTTATATAGTTTACCTGTCATTATCTATTGGTACATTGAAAACATTAAGTTGAGGATGATCGTCGTTTTTAAGGCCACACGCTAAACACTTCACAAGACGTTTTCCTCCCATCTTTTACTCTCACAGCAATTATTAATTAATACCACAACAAACTGTTTTATAATTGGTCTCTTATGCCAAAATATCAGTTTTAGTGCACAATTTCAACACAAAATATTACAATTTTCAAAAATTTTATTTTGAGACTTTTATTTTATTAGTGGTGGAGAACAGAGGGTGTAAATGTAAAACTTTTTAATATTTTCTTTTTTTTATTATTTATTATTTGATTTTAATCGTCCAGAACCTTTATATTACATCACAACAATTTTTTTTATATGAAATTACAAAAATATTCCTTTTTTTAATGAACCGCTATTAACCCTTTACTTTCACCCCACTTTTTCTAAAGAGGATTTCAAAACAATTTTCTTTACATATGCATTACATAAATACTACTTCTTTTTAAACAATCAAGACACAACGTTGTTAACTTTACCGTGGCTGGCAACCGATTCCACTCATTACCGACACCTCCTATCCTCCCAGTTCCCTATCTTTGCTTTTCTAAGCACATTTTAAAAGATTCTAATTCGTCGTACTGCATAATTATGATGCCATCTGATATTTTATTTCCTTTGCCAGGCCATTGGCTTTGGCTTGGTTTTAATTTTGTGGGTGTCCGGTAACAAGCATTTTCTACCACCTTGTATTTCCATGCCGTCTGCCTTCTCCTGGTCAGGTTGCATATCTATAGTATATATGTAACTCGCGTAGTTTCAAAAATTGCACAGAAAATCGAGTAAAACACAATCCAAATCCATCACCCTGTCCTTTGAAGCGAACGAGCTACCGCTGCGTATCGGCACACAATCGCATTTGACTAGCATTCGCCGTCGATACGCATAAGGAAAACCTATGATGAAAAAACGTAAACAAACTTATATGTGAACCCCTTCAATGTGTGAGGCCGGACTTCGAATTTCGGCAGTTCCTATTTGAAAAGCCGGGCGTATCGGCACCAACACAATGACAGAAAAACCCAGTGCTTCGCCGATACGGAAAGTAATAGGTGAACTCTTGTTGCGTAGTGTTTGTCGGCACTTGTACCTGCTGCCGTCCTTCCTGCTTATTAGGAAATTTAAACGAGAATTTGGAACTGGAACCAGCTCTCTTTTCGACTAATGGGTAAATTTTTTGTTTTATTTTGCTGGAAAGTGACAATAGAGGGGGCAAATTGCGTCGTAAAATTAGAGTGAACGTTCTTTGTAACTAGGTTCCATATTCTTTGCCAGGAGCGCCCAAATGAATTCCTGCCACTTTCAGCGACATTACAGCTTGTTAAATTGAAATGATAAATTATTTTGGATAGTTGATATTCGGCGAATCGACAAGCACTCTCCGGTAAGAATAGCAGCCGTTATGATAGTCCTCCCCAGTTTTGTGACACGTAGTCTGGTGTCATTGTACAATTTCGGTGCATCAAGATTACGCACACTACCTACACACAAACAAACAATAAAATCCGAATTGCTAAATAAATCACGCAGGTAGCCCCTAGATGCTTAAATGAAATCCGCAACATTTAACCGTTTGCGTGTTTTGAAGTTAAGGCAGCGCCTGCTATTTAATTTAGAGTTTTGGGACAATTAAGATTTTCGTTCTCCCAGTATATTTTAAAACTAAAACAATAATCACATATCGTAAAGTAAGCAATAAATTCCAATAAACTCCACAAGAACGACATCCAAAAATCCCAAATTAACTTTTTCATGGCAATCGCCTGATATATACAATTTTTGGCCGCCATCTAGGCTCCACCATTTTAAAATCCGCTAATAAAATGTTGCCATTTGTTGGGCTGGAATCTGAAGAACTTTCACCCAACAAATGAGAATGATCGGATGCAGCGTTTAGGCGTGATTAAGCACAAACATTCAAACATACAAGTTTGAGTTTATAATTAGTTTTTCATAACTGGTACGGTTCCTGATTTGTCTTTTATTTTTTTGTTTATCTGGCAAAATGTATTGATTATTATTGATTTGAAGATTTTACAATACTTCCAATTTTCGAGGGTATAACCGACGTTTAAAAGTTTTGCTCCGGAGGTTTTTCATTATTATATTTTTTCTTAAATTCTTAAAAATTTTCCTATTAAAGTTAAATTTTCAAAAGTCACATTTTAATTGGGAACTTAGCGGCTCTCAAAGTGGAACTTGTGCCCAAACTCGAGTTTTGTTTTGAGAACACTTTTAAATTTAACCAGAATTTCTACGTGTTTGTAGACCCGTTATTCTAGAGGTACCCCACTTCGGGTCCCTGCGGGACAAGGAGAGGGAGATCATCATCCTCCGGTCGGATAACGGTGAAACGTGGCGGGAACACACGTTCTACGATAGTGAGGAGGCGATCCGGGAGGTTCTCAACGAGTCCTTCGAAACGAGCGAACTGAGTCAGCTGGAGGACCTCCACACGAACCGGATCGTACGGATCGTGACTCACGACTTTCCGCATTTTTTTGCGGTTGTGTCCCGGATTCGACAGGAAGTGCACGCGATCGGCCCCGACGGAGGCACCGTTTCTTCGATGGCGGTTTCCCAAGTCCAGGCGATTTTTCCCCCGAATGCTCTAACCAAAAAGATCCGGGTGGGACTCCAGGCGCATCCGGTCGATTTAAATGGGTGCGCCAAATTATTGGGACAGGGTGTCGCCGTTTCGCCCGTTGTCACCGTTGAGCCGAGACGGCGAAAATTTCACAAGGCGATCACTTTGAGCATCCCTGCTCCCCGGGCGTATGCCCAGGGTATGGTAAATCAGTACTCAGGAAATGCCCCAACCCTGCGCCTCCTCTGCTCTATTACAGGGGGTCAAAATCGGGCTGTTTGGGAAGACGTGACTGGATCGACCCCGTTGACCTTTGTCAAGGACAGCGTCTCTTTTACGACAACTGTTTCGGCGAGATTTTGGCTAATGGACTGCAGGTTAGCTCAATTTAAAACTAATTTGTTTTTTCGTTTCATTTCAAATAATATCTTCATTATTTTGCTTTAATTTATTTAAATTCGTTTAAATTGTCAATTTGAGCAACAGAGATTAATTTTAACATTTTAAAAATGAATTCCCAGAAATATTGCCGATGCTTGCAGAATGGCAACAGAACTTTATACTTATATGGCCCAAATTCCATTTATGGTCAAATTTGTTGTATTTGCAAAAAGAATATCAACAACTGAGGCTAAATTGAGCGTTTTTTGCATGACCGATGATAAAGAGGATAAAACGCTCGAACATCAAGAGTATTTTACAGAAGTTTCTAAAAGTCGTGATATTGAAATTCTTGAGGATCAGGATGTTTATCTTGAATTTTTTGGAAATTTAATACCAGTCATGAAATCTGGAGATCAACTAAATATGAAATTTCATGCGTTTCGAGAAAATCGACTTTCATTCACCGTTCGTGTGATGGATCAAGTGGAGCCCTTCGGAAGGATCAATTTCATGAATGATCCGAAAACGCTAAAAGGCGATCCTCCACAGGTGCCGATTTGTACTCTGAACGTTTCCCTAACGGGCGAACGAATCGTCGAGGAGGAGCGCCAGAGCCTCAACGCGAGCCAGAGGAGCCTCGATCGCCACTATCGCGTCATGCTCAACGGGGGGGGCTTTTGTCCTCCTGATGAGATTCACAAAGCCGACATTCGACTCTCAGATATTTGCAATTTGCTAGAAAACGATTGGGAGAATCTTGCCAATGAGCTGAACGTCCCCCAAAATGATATTCAATTAATTAAAAATGAATTCCCTGAAAAAAGCTCCCAGCAGGCGATGGTCATGGTCAGGCTGTGGCTCCGCCAGGCTGGTCCCTATGCAACCGGAAACAATCTCGAGCAGGCCTTGCACAAAATCAAGCGGTCCGACATCGTCGACAAGTGCATTTTTAATTTGGAACTCGTAACTGACGAAATGGAAAAGGCCGTCGCCAAAATCCAACTTGACCAATCGGGCTTTGATAACCTCAAGGAGGAGCTGGGCCCTTCAAGAGAAACCTCCCTAAGGCGGAATCAATCCTTCAACCATAGTTATCGCGACGAGAAAAAAGACGAAGAGTCCGAGTTCAATGGAAAAATTGATTGTGCCGAAAAGCAAAGTAAGTTAATAATAAAAAATTAAAATAATCACTAATAAAGACTGCATTATCTTTTCGCTCAAAAAATTTACCCAAACAGTCCGAATATTTGATTCTTTCCTATAGTCCAAAGTGGGCTACGCGAAGTTTTATAAAGCCATTTAGAAAGTTTAACCTAAGTTACTGTACATCAAAGGTAAAAATTGTATATAAAAGCTCAGCATAGAATAAGATGTTTTTAATGCGCTTATTACTCGTGTTGAAGGGAAAATTGAATATATTTAGGTTTAAGAAAACCTTTTTACGGACAAGGCTCACCTGGCTCAACATTTAAATTTTGAAATTTTGTTTAGAATGTTCTGCTTTCCAGAACAAAGTAAAAACACAGTGCTTGTGGGAATATTTTGAACCAAAGGGTGACAAATTTGGCGTTTTCGATTCTTGCCTATGTCCCACTCTCCAGGAATTGCAGGAAATTCTGCATTGAATTGAATTTTAAAAGCTCTCACGAATATTGACATTTCAAAATCTGCGAAAAGTGCATCAAGTGACGTGATATTTACCCACCTAAACTTCAAATCTGGAGTCAGATAAATTTTTGGATTAAGTTTCTGGCGTATAGTGGGTATAATTCCAGCCAACTTGATTTTATTTTTGTGAAATATAAAATCTAGTGGCAGTTTGTAAAATTGTAACTCGACGCAAAATTCCCTACAAAACCTAGGAACGGATCCGTTTGGAAAAGAACACCGCTATTATTATTTTATATACTTCAATTTTTCAGTTGACAGAGAACTTTTGAAAAAATCCTTGATCTTTGGTGTTAATCGATCATCGACCCAAAAAAAATGTTCGATGCCGCCCCCTACTCCAATCGATGGGAACAATTTAAACAAAATGGAGGTTGACCTTGAAAAATTGCCACCTACCGCCCAACCAGAAGTAATGGAATTCACCCAACAAGAAGGTGAGAGAGAAAAATGCACAAGTGTGACACGTTAAATTTTGTACAAAAATAAAATCATGCCTCTACTCTGTTTTTTTTATAGTTTTTAGTAGATAGGCTATGCCGGTTCTAGCACACTTTTCCCATAAGAAATGTACAGGGGCTCAAAAAACTACAAAACGGTCCCAAAAGCTCTTGGTTTGGACGTGGAGGAGCGTTTGAAAGCTTCTTCTGGTCTTGGACGAGCAGTTTTGAGGTGTGTGACGTCATGAAAGCTTCTTCTGGTCTTGGACGATCAGCTGAAAGCTCTTTTGTGCGTGTTTGGGGTTGCATCAGGTGGTAGGGGTTGTGTTTGGGGTGGCATTTTGACCCCTCCCCCTCCCCCGCTGAGATCTGTTCCCCTCTCCCCCCGGCGGAGATATTTGTCCCTCCCCCTCCCCCGCTGAGATCTATTCCCCTCCCCCTCTCCCGCTGAGGTCGGTCCCCCGCCCCTGTTCTTACTTCGTCGTGATACGTCTTGTGATATTGCGAAATAATCGGGAGAAATGAGCAGATTGTGAGGCATTTGGTTTTGTTTCTTATCTCTAGCTTTGGACGATGCGATCGCTGAATTGCAATATTTTTGGGCTGCAGGTGGCATTGTTTATATTATGTGGAATTTTATCAGCAGTTTTTGGTGACGTGGTTCTTATCTCTAGAGATGATTCGCACTCTGCAGTAAGATCAATTTTAAATATTAGAAGTATAATTAATGTTAATAATATTATATATTTTTTGGGTTCTATGGATTCGAGATGATGTTTCCAGTTAGGGTATTGGTACTGTTGGGGGAACAAATTTTAATCAAAAATCGTCTACGAGCAACGGTTTCCGAGATATTAGCATATTATTTTTATTTTTGGTAAGAAAAAATTTTTCTTCAATATACTTCACACTTAGCCTTGTAAATGAGCCTATACGTATATGGTGAATACACACGCAATATTTTCACTCGTTTGACAATTTTTATTTTAATATTTACTTGTAATGGAATTGTTGTTATTGCATAAGGTCTCCTAGAGATTTCGGATAGTTTATACTTTTCCTTTCTCCAGGGATGCTGCAGTATTTGCTGAGAGGGATTGATTGATGGATTGATTGATATATTAAATGCTATGACGGATTTGGATCAGTTCTTGTTCGGCCCTTGAAGAATTAGTGTCTCCAGTTAAGTTTCATTTTGAAAAGTAGAAAAGTTAAAAGAATATTTTAAGTGAAAAGAACAGTTGTTTTAGTGTTAAAGTTAATTAAAAATGGTGCAAATAAATGATTGTGTGCAAAGGGCTAAGTCAGCCTTTGAGGATGCTAAAACTAATCACGGACTAGTGGATCAAAGTGCGAAAGTGTGTTCCACGGAGTTGAGAGCTCTTCGGAAAGCTCTAAAAAGGGCAAAGACTGTGGGTGAAAAGCAATGCTGTATAAATGGTATTAGTCACGTGCAGGGATATCGCGCACATATAAAAAAATTAAAAATAACTGGTGCTGGTTATATGAACCCACACCCTAATAGAGTTAATTACGTTAGCACCAAAGTAAAGTGGGAGGACGTGCAGTCAGCCTTTAATAATCGGTATGTTAATTTTTTTAATACAAATTTTAATAATTATTATTCGGTGGTACTATATACTTTTAATTTGTTGTAGCATTCGAACAGGGGTAATTATTAATCTTGCCCACAAAGACCCTCTTGAATTCTTGGAGGATTGTAGAAAATTATTTGTTCGAAGGATCATAAATGCTTTGAAGAAAGAAGCGTTTTTAAAGGTTAATAGTGTATTCTGCGGTCAATTTGTGAAGGCTTCAAGTGGTGAAGAATTGGAAGAGATAAAATATATAAGCACAAAAAATGTGGTTATATCGGGAGAAACCAATATAGCAGAATGGTTCGCGGAAAACGTAATGAATAAAATTACGTCAGAATTAGAAGAATTCCAAGAAAGAGACTCAGGCTGGGCGCTCAAACAAGTAATTAATTTGATGATTAACATCAATAAGTATACACCACAGCTCGGATCGTCCTATATTGAGCTACCTCTTGAAATTGAGAAAAGAAAAGCTTGTGTTAATGTAAAGAATAATGACAATGCTTGTTTTGCCTGGGCGATAATATCTGCCTTACATCCGGCAGAGAGGAATCCACATCGCGTAACTAAGTACCTCCACTATTCCACAGTCCTGAAACTAGACGGAATAACATTCCCAATTACCAGACCACATATTGCAAAATTTGAGAAAATGAATGAGGTCAGCATAAATGTATATATTTTGGAAAAGAATAAGCAGAAGTATAAGGTAAACCCATCACGTCTAACGAAAAATCGTCAAGAACAACATGTGAATCTCTTATTAATACAGGACCGATATGAAGAGAAGGAGGAGGAAGATTCTAGTACAAACAATGAACCCATTCGCTATCACTATGTATGGATAAAGCAATTATCGCGGCTCCTTTCATCGCAATTATCTAAGAACGAGCATATGAAATATTTTTGCGATCGGTGCCTTCACTACTTTTACACGCATGAAAAGCTCAGGCAACACTTGGAAGACTGTGAAAAACTCAACGAGTACAGAGTTACTTTCCCACCTGAGAAAAGTGTTAAATTTAAGAACTTCAAAAATAATGAACGAGTTCCATTCATTATCTATGCTGATTTTGAATGCATATTGAAACCCATTTATAAAAAAATCGGAAAGACAGAACAATATCAACAGCATGAGCCGCACAGTGTGGGGTACTACTTTAAATGCTCATATGATGAACAACTTTCATACTACAACAGCTATAGAGGTTTAAACTGCGCAGAGTGGTTCGCAAAAGAACTAGAGAATATAGCGGGTCGCGCTCAAGATATTATTCAAAACCCCCAAACAATGTCCCCTCTTACACCCCAGCAAATTCAAGATTTTGTGGTTGCACAAACATGTCATATATGCGGAAAAGGATTCACTCCCACAGACATTAAGGTGAGAGACTACTGTCACCTCACAGGAAAATACAGAGGCGCTGCACATCAAGATTGCAACATTAATTACAAGGACACTAGAACCATACCAATAGTATTCCACAATCTTAGCAAGTACGATGCTCATCTCCTTATTAGAGATGTGGCAAACAGCATCCAGGGACATCTAAAAATAATACCCAATAATACGGAAAATTATATTTCAATCATAAAGTATATTGAAGGCGGCGAAATCAGATATAAATGTATCGACTCTTTTCGCTTCATGCCATCATCACTGGATAAACTCTCATCTTATCTAGCTGAAAAGAAAATTGTACGCTCTGAACTTCCAAACATAAGCGATGAAAAGTTCCAGCTACTGACAAGAAAAGGTGTCTTTCCATATGAGCATATCAAGGACTGGGAAAATCTTGAGGAGACCCAATTACCGGATCGTAAATCTTTTTACAACTCTCTAGGAAAATGCGAAATTAGCAGTGAAGATTATGAGCACGCAAAGAAGGTGTGGGTAGAGTTTGAGGTGCAAAATCTTGGTGAATATAGCGATCTCTACTTGAAAACTGATGTACTGCTCCTCGCCGACGTCTTTGAGAACTTCAGGGATGGATGCATCAACAACTATGGATTAGATGCAGCGCATTATTATACCGCACCCGGGCTTGCATGGGATGCGATGCTAAAATATACAGACGCAGAGATCGAACTTTTGCACGACGTTAATATTCTTCACTTTATGGAAAAGGGAATTCGCGGTGGTATGACCCAGTGCTCAAAAAGGTATGCACGAGCTAATAATAAGTACATGACGAACTACGATAACAGTAAGCCATCGTCATACCTCATGTACTATGACATAAACGCAATGTACTCTTGGGCTATGACCCAATATTTACCATACAAGGATATTCAATGGGTGGATGATGTTAGCACATTAAACTTTAATATTCCTGATGACTCACTAACTGGCTACATATTAGAAGTTGATTTAGAATATCCAGTGGATATTCACGAGAGACAAAAAGATCTACCCATGGCTCCAGAAAAGTGTGCTCCACCAGGTTTCAAGGAGGAAAAAATGCTGGCCACATTACGCAGTAAGACAAATTATGTGATACACTACAGAAATTTGAAGCAGTACTTGGCTGAAGGCCTAAAGGTTACAAAAATTCATCGCGCCTTGCAATTCTCTCAGGCTGCGTGGATGAAGCCTTACATAGATCTAAACGCCAACTTGAGAAAGAACGCCAAGAACGATTTCGAGAAGAATCTCTTCAAGTTATTGTGCAATGCAGTATTTGGTAAAACGATGGAGAATGTTCGCCTTCGCCGAGATATTAAGCTTGTAACAGCGTGGGAAGGTCGGTATGGAGCCGAAGCACTGATATCAAAGCCCAATTTCCACTCCCGCTCGATTTTTGACGATCACTTGGTAGCTGTAGAATTACTTAAAACAGAAGTAATTTTCAATAAGCCCATCTACGTAGGAATGGCAATATTGGACATATCAAAAACTTTGTTGTACGAGTTCCACTACAACTATATGAAAAACCGATATGATACCAATTGTCAGCTGTGCTACACCGACACAGATTCTCTTATATATGAAGTACAGACTGATGACATTTATGAGGATATGAAGCAACATCTTCATCGTTTTGATACATCCGACTACCCTCAAAATAATCCATACAACATATGCCAAGTCAATAAGAAGGTAGTATAGACAATTACAAATTATTTTTTAAAGAAATATAAATACTTATGTAATTTTTTCTATTTAGGTACCAGGCCTTATGAAGGATGAAAACAGCGGTGATATAATGCTGGAGTTTGTTGGTCTACGCGCTAAAATGTATGCATTGAGAGTGCAAAAAGAAGCCGGACGACATCAAACAACAAAGAAGGCAAAGGGCGTAAAAACTGCTGTGGTGAAGACGGAGATAACCTTTGAAGACTATGTGAGATGCTTAAACGAACACCTGGAGAGCACGCATACACAAAATAGCATAGTTTCACATAATCATATATTGTATAGCACTAAACAATCTAAAACAACCTTAAGCCCTTTCGATAATAAGCGTTATTTAGTTGATAACAATAGTCATGGCACTCTACCATGGGGTCATTATAGTATAAGGAATGTAGATTAATCTAATTAGTATCTATTATTATAATTTAGATATAATGTAAAATAAAAAGAGTATTTATAACGTTTTAATAAACTTTTTTATTCAAAAAATTCCTTAATATAAACACATTTCTCAGAGCACATTGTCCTTGGTGTAGAATGCAAGATGGTTTACTTGTTTCCAGAGTCGTTAGCTTGGGACATCCCTCTTCCTCTGCATCATAAAGTGTTAGTTTATTTCCAAAAATCTGTTTCAACCATCTCATCTTTTCGCTTTCTTTCACATAAATGTTTTTATCCCGCAATAATGGTGCTATTACGTCATAAATTCTGTGGTAAGGGATATATCCATCAGCCCATTTAAATCCATGAAGGTTGTGTCGGACCCATTCAATTTGTTTCTTTTCTGCTCGAGTTAAATCCTTATAGGGAAATGGAGGTTGGAATACATAGTGTTGTACTTGATTTTCACTCGTTAAAATTGCCAGCTCTTTCAATATAAATTTATTGTGGTTGTCTTTAAATCCTTGCAAATCAATGATGATGATAGGCATTCTATACAAGTTTCCTGACTTCGTTGGTTAAAGGTGTATATCCCACAATACGATCGTGCAGCAGCAGACAGTATGCTGTTGTATCGGCTGGGACGTTTTCAGATGTCTTGAATTCCAGCCTAATATCCACCGGTCCAATTTTAATGCTCTCGTTTTGACGCGAACAGTTAATTACTGCAATCGCTGCGTCATTCGCAAACTTCTCTCTTGAAAGAAGTGGCTGGAACTGACGACCATAGTACGATTGCTGGAATTTTATATACATATCATATAAGAGGGCGTAATTACCCTTATCAAATTTCAGGTTCAAATCATCGTAAGGGTATGATTCAGAATTTAGGTAAACTTTGACATCTGTCAGTTTACAGTGATCGAATTTGCTGGCATCCATTGATTTATCATTTCTCCGATTAGTTTGTAGAGCTAGGATGACATATCTTGGCTTTTCCAATTGTGATGTTGTTTTTACCGTCCATGAATGATGCGTTGATAATGGGAGTGCTGGGTACTCGTATATATCCCAGCTCCTGAATGGTATTTGTATCTCACTGCTACTTTCAATAGTTTTTAGCAGGATAAACTTGTGGTCATCAGCAACGTTTACATGAGGAACACGCCATTGAAGTTTGAAAAGGTTTACGCTTATTGCATCAGTAGGTGATACAACTGCATTGTCATCTGTACGGCTTCGTACTAATATCAGCTCATGCTTAGCATTTGCAATGATTTTCTTGTACAGTGGGTGATCAACGAATTACGATCACTTCGCAATTTTTCACGATGTCGACTTTAATTATCTCGGAAACTCGCAAACATGAAAAAAAATTTTTTTTTTTTAATTGAAACTAATGAATATATTCTTACTTCAACAAATTTAATCAAAAATACATTCTGTACTAATATTTAGTAAAGCCCCCCTTTGCTTTTAAAAGCTCCTTAATTCTATTTGGCATACTTTTCATATTTTTTATCACTAAGTTCTTAAAATCTAAGTTGTTATCCCATACATCTCGAATGTTTTCTTTTAAAATATTAATATTAGTGTTCTGCCGTTGATACACTAAGGTTTTCAGACGTGCCCAACAATTTTCAATGGGATTCATATCCGGTGAATTGCCTGGCCATGGTAAAATCATTATTTCCTCCTCGTCAAAGAAACTTCTTATGGATGCCGCTGTATGGCAAGGTGCCCCGTCTTGCATGAATGTGTATTCCGATCTTCCAAGTGATAAGGAGTCCATAAATGGTAAAAGTTCATCTCGTAAAATGGTTTTGTATTGATCTTGACGCAGATTCCCTTCTACAAAACGCAATGGTCCTGGTCCCTCAGATGTTATGCAACCCCATATCATCACTGAGGGGGGATGTTTAACTCTTGTTACCATGCAGGCTTGATGGTATTTCTCTTGCGGTCGTCTCCTGACAAATTGTGTTGATTCCGTCATCGCCTCTAAACGACACTCGTCGGCTAAAGATAACCTTCGTAAAGTTAAAAAAATGTCAATACCAAAAAGTCAAATATTAAGCGATCTGTTAGTATGAACAAATGTTATTTTTTAATTTACCTTATCCCAATCACTTTCCGTATAGTTCTTATGAAGTTTAGCCCAAATTAACCGCTTCTTTTTCATCGCTTCGGTTATTCGAGGTCTTTTAGCGGGACGCCTACATTTTAGGTTTGCTTCGTAAAGTCTTCTTCGTACTGTAATTGCAGATAAATTGATGCCTTCTTCTCGTATTGTTGCATTTAATTCTCTAATGGGTGCGTTACGATGTTGTAGAGCGGTACTAAGAATTTTTCTGTCCATACGGGGTGTTGTCTTCCGTTTTCCACGGCAGTTTTTGCGTCTATTTGCACGTGGAGACAGTCCTAATTTCAAATTTTTTGCAATTTTCGCTACTGTTCCGTAAGAAACGCACTCTCTTCGGGCAATCTCGCGATAAGAATAAACGTTTTGTTTCAACAGCGTTGAAATTGCAACTTTTTTCAATTCACTAATGTCTTTTGCACGTCCCATTACTAAGACTTTTAAAAAACTCTTAATTTTCACTTTAAGATGGTAAGCGTCCAATTTAACCACTTTAATTTTTTTTTTTCCAACAGAACTGCAATTGCACTTATCCACGAACAATCTCAGAATAGAATTGTTTTGAAAACCTCCGTATATTTACATCTAATTTAAGTAGGAGGTACTTCTACCTAAGAAAGTAGTTTAGGTGGGATGAGCATTACCTCTACTTTCTTCGAAAATAAGGGTTTCTACCTACTGAGAGGTCATTAAAGGACATGTCGTTAACCTTCAGAAGTTACCCGGATCTCATTCCGGTGAAGTTGGCAACTAATTATACTGTAATAGCATCATAAAGCAATTAGTTTTAATATTTTCTAGAAAATAAGTAAGTGATCGTAATTCGTTGATCACCCACTGTAGTCTTCAGCAAAGCCAAGCAGTAATTTCAATGGTACACAAAAATTGAAAAATCCTTTGGGTGTTGTAATCAACTTTTCGGGGGACCACCCTGCGTTGAGTAGTATTTCACTCTCATTTTGATTTAGCGATATATAATTTTTTAAGGTTGTAGCAATTCCAAGGTTTCGTGTTCTGTCAATTTCTACACCGTTGATCTCATAGCGAATTTCATCAAAGAGAAAGGCTACAGCATTATTGACCAGCTTTGCGGTGTCTGTTACTGTTCCCTCAACTTTGGTTAGTACTCCTTCAATATAAATAAAACTCTCTGCTGGCAGGATATACAAATCTTGATGCTGTACTGAAATGCGAATCTCATCGCTGTTTTTGAATGATGCGAGGAATGGTGAGTACGTGTGGTAATCGATCCTTGTTATGCTATTGTCATATCCAACGTTTCGGGTAATATCCAAGATTTCACTCATTTTTCAAAATAAATCCCAATGTCTTTAGAAGCTCTTTATTAACAGCAGTCAGCGCACGTCTTGTACGTTTCAAGGTTGTTGGGCGAATAATGACTTGCTCTTTATTACTGTTGTTTTTATTCATATTGTTATTATTAATATTACTATTATAGATAAGCATTCTGAGGCTTTAAGTGCAGTCTAGCGGTTATTGTTTCTCCTCTAAAATTTATCAAGTCACCGTCCTGATCTACAAGCTTTAATGTGAGAGAAGTTATACGTTTCGCGTTCACAGGTAAATAAATGACGTTCTTGGGCACCTCCACTATTTTATAGCCCGGGCCTACACTCGGAGAAAACTCATGGAGCGTATGTACATGATTATTGTTTATAAACGAGCCTGATATAATGTTGCATTCAACTCTTATGGCGTTTACCTTGATGATTGTTGAGATGTTAAGGCTTCGTCCAACCTAACGCTCAGAGTTTATGTGGATGAAGTTGTCTCCATCCACCTATTCAGAGTTCGGTGTTTTGCCTATCCCTGATCAGTCAGCTTCTGCCAGGATTCTTCCCATTCAGTGTTCAACAGCAGAGCAGCGCAAGTGTCTTAAACAGTGAAGAGCCAAAGCAGAGTTCTTATTCCAACAATATATCTTAGAATTAAAGTATTCAGAGTGTGCAATATAATAATCAGAGTGAACATTGTGTATATTATCAGAAGATAAATATTAAGTTGTAATAGACAATTGTGTTTTTCTTTTTGCAATTACAAAAGCATCCAACAGGTTATCGGCTCAGCACGCCTGAAATTTTTTTTGCAAAGGAAAACCTATTCAGAATCTACTCAGAAGATTTGTGATCAGAAGCTATTCAGAAGAAATGTAAGTGAAGTTTTTGTTAGTTATGTAAAAAATAATAAAGATGTTCGGAGCTGAAATTAAATAAAATATAAAATAAAAGTCAGAGCGTGGCGTCAGGCCAATTCTGGGAGAGCGTGACGTCAGGCCAATTCTGGGAGAGCGTGGCGTCATGCCAATTCTGGGAAGGCAAGGCGTCATAACGGTTTTGTGAAATGAAAAGGAGTCAACGGTTCTTGCAGAAGCAAGACACCGTGCTGTTGCCTATATATATATATATATAATAAAAAATAAATAATAAAAAATGAATTGGCAATGGACAGAATTATAAAACAAGCTAGATCTGTCCATAATATATATACATATATGTGTATAAAGTCCATTCATTCATTCAGAAGGAGATTGTTTCCGTGTGAATTTATTTAATAAATTCATATATAAGCAGAGAATTGAGTAATTCTCCTTGTTTAAAGGAAACATTCAGAATTAAATAGAAACAATAAATTTACAAAAACAGCCAACGACTTTGTGATGAACAGGCAGTGCATGGAATTCACATAGTTGTTGTGTATTTCTTATGAAATAAAAATAATACCGGTAATGTCGGAAGTTGGGAAGCCCGGAAAGTGCATGCGTGTGCGATCGCCCCTCTCACGCCTTAGGGTTGATAGCAGTGCGTCAACTCATAGTGGGAGGGAGCACGTGTGTATTGATGGTCCGAACAATTCCGATTTGAGCTATAAATATTTCTTTTATTTAACTTGCTGTGCGGTTAAGTGAAGATTAATAGCTCTAACTGTATACATACAGTTCCGATTTGAGTTATGAATATTTCTTTTATTTAACTTGCTGTGCGGTTAAATGAAGTTTATTAACTCTAATCGTATACATACAATTTTATATGTATTAAATAAATGACTGTTCGATATATTCAACAGAACAAGATGTTAGAGAAAAGAGTTAGAGATTCGGAACACTCACCGAATAAGGATAATAGAGGTAAATGTTTCTATTTATTCAGAATATAGACAATTGTGTATCAGAGAAACCAGATCTGGTAATTTGTTTTTATTGTCTGTCTTCAATGAAATAAAAACAAGGTTAGATGAAATAATCAGAATAATTGATCTATTTAATTAAAAATCTAGAACAATCAGAGAGCTTAACGCCTCCGGGGTTACCTGTAATGTGCATGATAACCCCGAGGGAACGTAGACTCAGAGCGGATCTGAGAGATACTATAAGGCGACTAGAGGCAACAGCAGAAACAAATCAGAAGACAGCTGAGTCAATGGAAAGATCAGCAAAGCTGATGGCAGACTCCATCAATAATCTAACGAGAGTCCTTAACATCAGACATTCAGAGGTAAATAATATGTCTTTATTAAATTCTACAATCAGAGGTGGGGATTTTGTAAATACTGAGAGTATAACACAAGAGCCGAATTCAGAAGATCACGAGAATACTCAATCGACAGTAATAAATGAATTGAGCCAAACATTCAGGGAATTCAGACGCACACTAGACACAAGTAACAGTGTGAATAAATATAATATTAAAAGAAATTATAAACTAACCCAAAACATGCCTTTGAATGTTTGGATTGATTACCTAACCTCAGAACTACAAACACATGATTTACTCGAATTCATTCAAGAAATCATACCGACAAATAAAGATTATAGTTCAGAGGAATTAAGGAAAAAGAAGAACTTAGAGATATAATAATTAATCATGTTGATGAATATTATCATAAAAAGATATTGAGTATTAAAGAACCAATAGAAATTATTCAGATGATTAGAGAAAGTCGAAAAGCCGAAGCAAATATTTCAGCATCCTCGGTCAGAGCTCAACTATACAGTATGAGAATGTTACCTAATGAAAGCATAAATAATTTTTGTGACAAGTTTGACACGATTATTAGAGAATACGAAACATGTGAAGACATGATACCTCTTACAGAAGAGGAGAAAAGATCAGCATTTTACAAAGCTGTTTCAGAGGCTCATAAAAGTGTGAAAACAGTAAATTTCACTAAGAAACAATTTAATAATACAGATATGACGATAGATGATATTAAAAAATATATTTTACAGATGGAATCAGAGCTAAAATCAGAGGAGAAAAATCAAAGGGAAAAACCGGTGGCGAAATTTGCAACGAGATCAGAAGTTCAGAAGTGCTTCAGATGCAACAAATTCGGGCACATGGCAAGGGCATGTCCACTGACAGAGTACGGTCTGTGGTACTGCTTTTATTGCCAAGGCGTCAGAAACCACAAGGGTGATGACTGCCCAAACAAGGCAACGCCAAAAGACGGGTATGTTAAAAATCAGAATTCAAATATTTATAATAATACATATAAGTGGGAAAATAAAACAAACAAAAATAGAAGTAGAGTATTCAGAAGTAATAATAATAAAAGTAGAAATAAAGGCATATTCAGAGGAAATAACAATTGCGTGACAAAACCAAAGTTAAGGCCAACGACATCAGTACAAAACCAATCGATAAAAAGGAAAATAAAGGCTTACAATGCAGGTAATAATGTTACTGTTAAAAATAAATCAGAGAATAAATTTAAGTCAGAGGGAGCAATTACATTCATTGCGGACTCAGGAGCAACTGAGCATATAATTGGCAAAAACATTTACTTACATAACTTTAAAATGAGTCAAGGGGAGACAATTAGAAGTGCCAACAAAAACAAATCTGCAAACATCATGGTGAATGGGAAAGGCGACTTATACATATATAAAGTCAAATATAAATAAAAATGAAATTATTAAGTTGTCAAATGTTCTGGCAGCTAAGGATGTATCAGACAATTTAATATCACTCAGACGCTTTGCAGACATAGGGCTAGCAATTTATCTAGACAATCAGAGATTAACAATATTCGATAAAACAACAGGCGAAGAATACTTACAGGGCAACTACAAGAAACCAAATTGGGAGGTTACATTAGAAGCAAAAAATTCAGAAGACAATTCATTAAATAATTATGAAAAATACAACAAGTACTCATGTAGTGCTCGAATTGGTACTTTGGAGGAACTCCTGGAACAATCTCAGGCGGATATTATGGAAATAAGTAGCGACAATGATAAAGAAATCCTAGCTGAGATTGGGAGGGAGAACGAAGGGATACTCCAAAGTGAAAGAAACCAAAATAATTCAGAGAAATTAGAGGTTGAGTCAGAAGAAATAGTTATGTACAATGCTATTAACTTAGATCAGAGTAAAGGAAAAGAATTAGATGTTTTGTTTGATGGGAGAAGCAACAATGGGTTGAACATCAAATCCAAAAATAAAATAAAAGACTCAGTGCTTTGGCACATAAAATTGGGGCATGTGTCAATCAATTATTTGAGAAAGCTTCAGAGATCTGAAAACATTTTGAAAAATGTAAGATTTGACGAGGATATATTAGACTGTGAAGTCTGCATCAAAGCAAAGATGGAAAAGTTACCTTTTTCAGAGACTAGACTCAGAGCAACTAGACCACTAGCTAGGATACATACAGATGTTATGGGACCTATAAAACCGGCTAGCAGTCCTGGCGGTAATAGGTTCATAATAGTATTTGTTGACGACTATTCAAGATTTGCAAAAGCATATGCTGTTAAAAATAAGAGTGAAGCAGGTAACTGCTTGGAAAAATTCTTAATGACAGCTAGAAATTTAATAGATGAATGTGTAAAGGTAAATTTTATCAGAACAGACAATGCAAAAGAATTTGTCGGGGGAAAATTTTCAGAAGTCATGGTGAAAGAAAATATTGAAGAGGATTTCGCCCCTCCCTATACTCCTGAACACAACGGAACTTCAGAGAGATTTAATAAAACCCTACAATGGAAAATCAGAGCGTTAATGTTAGATTCGGGGTTACCAAAGAATATGTGGATGTTAGCCTCAGAAGCCTCAGTACATTTGTACAATAGAACTCCACACAGAGCTAATAATTTCGAATCACCAATTCAGAAGTTTACCCCAAAGATTGACTCGAATATAGACAGAATCAGACGTTTTGGGTGCATAGCTTATGCTAAAATACCTTTTCCTAATACTAAATTCTCAGAGAGAGCAATTAGAACAATTATGGTTGGGTACACAAAAACTGGGTATGTATTGTGGCATCCAGAATCAAAGAAGTTGATTACTTCAAGGAACGTTAGGTTCAATGAGAAAAGTGTATACAAGGAGTTGTATCACTCTAAGTCTGATGAAAGAAGTTTAGAAGTGACTCCTGAAATAATGACCGACATCAATGATGTAGGTTGGCTAGAAGATTCAGAAGAAAAGGGGGTAGAAACCAAAAGCCAGGAAAAAGTATCAGAAGAACTAACTAAGACAAAAGTGGGTAGACCCAGAAAAAGGAAGTCAGAGGATATTACTGCCGGGAACTGTCCAAGGAAGATGCGGAAAAACCCAGAGAGAACAGCAAAAACAAACAGGCCAACATGGACACACCTACGATCTGCTTTTGCGGAACATCCGAAACAAGATGCAGGAAAAAGCTCTACTGGAATTAATATTGTCAAGAGTTTAGAAGAACATATAAATTCAGAAGATCAATTTAGGCATGCGCTCATAGCCAAAATTAATAGAGATCCGGCTAACTATAGAGAAGCATTGGAATCAGACGAAAAATCAGAATGGATCAAAGCTGTTCAAGAGGAACTTAAATCTATGAAGGAAAATAAAGTTTGGGAACTAGTCAATAGACCCAATAAATCAGAAGATGGAAAGAGGGTTCAGATCATAGACTCTAGATGGGTATTCAAAAAGAAATTAGATGATTGTAAACAAGTTTCATACAAGGGTAGACTCGTGATCAGAGGGTTTAAAGATACTAAGGAGTATGAATTAACAGAAACCTATGCTCCGGTATCCAGGTTACCTATAATCAGAACAGTGTTCGCGATAATAAACAAATACGGTCTTGAGGCGTGTCAGATGGACGTGAAAACTGCTTTTCTGAATGGAACCTTGGAAGAAGATATATTTATGGAGATTCCGGATGGACTAGTAGTAGATGAGCACACCAGAGTGAATAAAGTGTGCAAGATTAAAAGAGCTATGTATGGCCTTAGAATTAGTCCAAAGAGATGGAATCAGAGATTTTCAGAAGAACTACTCAAGTTAGGGCTTGAAAAAGATATCAATGAACCTTGCCTGTTCACTTGGAGAAAGGAAGGGAAAATGGTCATAGTTTTAGTATACGTCGACGATGTGATTTTGGCAAGTAATTACCCAGACAAAATGTCAGAAGTAAAAGGAAAACTGAAATCAGTATTCCAAATGAAGGACTTAGGAGAACCGGAAAAATTCCTAGGTATGAAAATATTCAGAGAAAAGACAACCAAGTTACTAACTATGACACAATCAGACTATATTAAAAAATGTCTTGAGCGTTTCAATATGCTGGAGAGCAAACCTCAGAGAACACCTATGGTTACCAGACAAGTAAAGAAAAGAGAGATCAGAAATGCTGTGGAAACCAACTCAGATGAAAATCAGAAACGAACTAAAATTCCCTACCGGGAGGCAATCGGGAGTTTGTTATATGTAGCTAGCGCCACACGACCTGATATTTCCTACGCGGTTAATTACCTAGCCAGACGACAACTGGAACCTTCAGAAGATGACTGGAAGGAGGTCAAGAGGATTTTCAGATACCTAAAAGGCACTCAGAACCTTGGTTTAGTATTCAGAGCAAAAGAAGAAATATTGGAGGCAATGTCAGATGCTAGTTTCAGAGACTGTCATGACTCATCTTCCACAGGAGGGTATGTAATCAAATTGTTTGGTGATACTATTGCCTGGAGGAGCCATAAGCAAAATTATGTCTCACTATCAACTTGTCAAGCTGAGACCATTGCAATGAGCGATGCTTGTCAAGAGCTGGTTTCACTAGATAAGGCTATCAGAGATATGATTGGAAGAACTATGTATCCAGTAACTATCAGATGTGACAACGAATCCGCGGTAAAGTGTACTCAGATGGATGGTAATCACAAGTTGAAAAACTTTGACGATGATTTGGCAAACATTCAGAGAAATCTGGTAAAACGTGAAGGTACAGGAAAGAAAAGTCACATGGCATCCACCCATGGAGACTATATTAAAACTTGTACATTAGAAGGAAAAGTTAAAGTGGTTTGGATACCTACTTCAGAGAACGAAGCAGATATCATGACCAAGCCGCTTGCATTTGAGCAACATAATTACCTCAGAAATAAGTTATTGAATTCAGAAATTAATTAATTCAGAAGGTTATTAATACTAAATGAAATAGATTGCTGAACATATAAATGTGTTCTCAGATGAAGCCTATTAAAGTTTTTTGTTTCAGATTTGTTAAGAGGAGGTAGACGGATAGAAGATGGGGATCAGTGAGCTAGCCGGTAGGACGAAGAGAGGGAGTGTTGAGATGTTAAGGCTTCGTCCAACCTAACGCTCAGAGTTTATGTGGATGAAGTTGTCTCCATCCACCTATTCAGAGTTCGATGTTTTGCCTATCCCTGATCAGTCAGCTTCTGCCAGGATTCTTCCCATTCAGTGTTCAACAGCAGAGCAGCGCAAGTGTCTTAAACAGTGAAGAGCCAAAGCAGAGTTCTTATTCCAACAATATATCTTAGAATTAAAGTATTCAGAGTGTGCAATATAATAATCAGAGTGAACATTGTGTATATTATCAGAAGATAAATATTAAGTTGTAATAGACAATTGTGTTTTTCTTTTTGCAATTACAAAAGCATCCAACAATGATATTAACAGGTAAATCGGATGTATGCAATTTATTAGGCGGAAGGACTTGTTTGCCGAATCCTAATAATGGAGCGATAGATTTTTCCTTATCAAAATAAATGACTTCCGAAGATTTCACTTCACTTTTCAAAGTATTATTATTTGCTTTGATTGAGATTGTTGTCTTGTTGTTACTCTTATTTAAACTTTGTTGCACATAGTTCGCTATATCATCAATCTCATATGATCCGACTGGTATTTCAATAACTGTCTTCCCCACATGCATCAAGTTGTTTCCCTCATCAATATTGGGAATAGAATTGTATGTTTGGAAATCAATCAGTCCACAGACGTACTCACCCTCCAGTTCTAATGGTGGAAAATACTCGGCAGTGAGCACCGATGAATTACCACTAAGGGAGAGTGTTATCGACATGATGGTTTGGAATAAAATAACCTAATTTCAATATAAAACCTTTATTTATATACATACAATTCTTATTAGAAAGGTTGAATATAATTATATAGAAACTCTAAACACAAGTGTCCACATATAACTGAATCATAACTTTGATGTGTTGTGTAATTGAATGTGGTGTTTTCGCCTAAATATCTCGCAACTTCTTGCGGAGGTTGTAGGTTTCCAAAGCTGTCAAAGTAATCAATGAGGCTTCCTTTCTTTTTGTATGCTACCCAATGTGTTCCAGGTCCTGATGAAACATCTAGATTTATAATTCCACTCTCATTTTTCCACGGTCTCCTTGGTAACTGATCGCGCATAAAGACTCCTCTAAAATGTGGTACATGCTGCGCATATTTACGCATCTCGAGCTCATTAAGAGCTCTTTTGGGTAGCGAGCTTATTAGTTTTTTGACTGGGTTTTAAGAAAAAGGCCCAAGCCTTTTCTATAGGGCTTCAGGAACAATCCCTGACCAGGTTTTCCCATCGCTATGGCCTCAATAGTTTCGTTATGGCGCTTTGCTTCTGCAAGCTCCTGACGTGCGCTGTTTGCAGCGTTTACCGCCTTAGCTATACCAGCTGCACCTCCTGATAATGCTCCAAGGGCTGAAAGTCCGGCAAATAGTTGGATGAGGAATGGTAGAACACCTCCAGTTTTCGGGATAGGTATCACACGTGGTGTCGTAATCATCTTCTTTTTTCCCTTGATGGCATCTCTCGCAGCACTTGTAGCAATTTTTATTGCTTCCAGCAAATCTTTGGGTTTCCTCAGCTTTAGAACTTTCCGCGCATTACGTACAGCGTCACGAAAAGAGGGGCGTAACTTATTCTTCTCTTTAGCGCTGTTTATTTGAAATTTTGCCTTTACCCCCATTCCAAGCTTAAGTTTAGCTTTCATAGCGTTTGTTACCAGCAAAGCGTTGGCGCGTTCTCCTAGAGAAGCTTCTTTGGATTTCATGCGCTGCCAAGCTTTTTCTGCTAGTATACGATCGGCAATATGACGATCACTTGTGTCACGGTACTTCGAGTATGCGATATCGTGCTCTTTGCAAGCAGCGTCCAAGGGATTAATACCGGGATCACCTCGGGCTAATCTTTTAGCCAACTTTGTTCCTGGACCGCAGTACTGATAGCCCGGTAAATGCAATTCTACCGGTAACTTGTTGATTAGAGAGTTGAATATTCCTTTCCCTCTGATGACCTTTCGCCGACTGAGGTGATTATCAGTATGATCATTCATTTTATGCGTTTCTGACAAGACTAATGGGTACCCAATAAAAGCAGCTGTCTTTATATGAATTTGGTTAGTACTCATCATGAAGTTTATAAAGCAACAAGAATGCTTGCCTGTTAGAAATGTTGAAGCATCAAATACAAGTGCAGAGAGGAAGCATTATGGAGCGCTGTTACCAAACAGCATAAGGGGAATTATTGTTGGTCCATCCAATTGCGGCAAGACAAATGTTATGATGAGTTTACTGGAACATCCTAATGGACTACGATTTGAAAATATTTACATTTACTCAAAGTCGTCAAATCAGACAAAATACGAGTATCTGAGAAAAGTTGTGGGACGTATATCTGGGTTAGGCTATTATACATTTTCCAACAACTGTGACGTCATACTGCCTGAAGAAGCAAAGCGAAACTCTATTTTCATTTTTGATGATGTAGCTTGCGATAAACAGAATAATATTAGAGCATATTTTTGCATGGGTCGACATAATGATGTAGACAGCTTTTACCTCTGTCAGACGTACACACATATTCCAAAGCATCTGATTCGGGATAATGCAAATTTGTTCATAATATTCAAGCAAGACGACCTGAACCTGAAACATATTTACAACGACCACGTGAATACTGATATGAGATTTGAAAAGTTTCGGAAAGCATGTGCCGAGTGCTGGAAAGACAAGTATGGATTCTTGGTAATTGATAAGGATAGTCCTATGGGTAGAGGGCGATACCGGAAAGGCTTTGACGCCTTCATGGCACTATGAAAAAGGAGCAACAATACAGATTACCCTCAATAGTTGTACAGAGCTGTACAGCTACCAGTACAGCTACCTGTACAGACCTGTACAGCTACCTGTACAGCTACCTGTACAGCTACCTGTACAGCTACCTGTACAGCTACCTGTACAGACCTGTACAGACCTGTACAGCTACCTGTATGTATGGATGTACAGACCTGCTGTTTATCAGTATAGCTGTGACTGCCGTCACGACAACAACAACAACAACATGGATGAAAAGCTTACGAGGGATATTATAAAGACGAGCGATGCTATACGTAAAAAGTATAAAGCTCTCAAGACTGGTAAAATAGAAACGGAAGCTCAATTGAAGGAAACCTTTAAGCCAATTACCAGCACGCTAAAAGAGCTAACGACATCGGTAAAACTTGAGCCTAAAGAACAAATTAAGAGAGAGACCGAACAAGAGAAGAGGCAAAGCTATGATGATATATACACCCCACCAGCCCGTAAACACTTAAAGATGGAATCAACTAGCACACCTCTCCACTTTGAAGATTATTCATTGGATGATCTTCAGGATGACGATGATGATGATGATGAGTTGGCTACACCAATACAATCAACAACATTAAAAGAACATAGTTCACGTATAGTAGAATCGCCTAGCCAAATAATAAAAAAATATAAGCAGCTGGTTAGTCAGAACAGTACAAAAATTGATAAAACCTATGGAGTGTATTACAGCGATGGCTGGAAGATTGGCATTTCATCGCTAAAAGTTGAAGATGAAAATTTTGATATTGGAGGCAGGCCATATAAGATAACCAAAGGTTTATTTGATCTGATTTTTATGAAACATCCTACCGGTTACAATAGAGAAGACTTATACAATTATCGGGCAATTTTAAACGATACAAGTGCGCACAGACCAGAAAGTTAGTGAATACTCCTACACTGCGTACTGGAACAGGAATCATGAGAATTCCTAAAGAAAACATTGATTACCTCTATTGGGATGATCCTAATGAACTTGTTGATAGACTTCGTATACTAATAGCATCCCAACAAGCTGGAAATAATAGTCATAATAATGAAATTATATCAATCATTGAGGAGCTGCGGGAGGCTGAAATAATTGTATAAATATCCATGCATAAAAATTACATCTCATTTTGAAAATGAGCGTTGACAAGTTTGGTCGATCAATAAGGAGTACTAAGTTTCAACAGGGCCCTCGCGGCCCTCCTGGCCCTCCAGGTCTTTCAGGAGAAGCTGGGGTTCCCGGACCTAAAGGAACCCCAGGACCGAAAGGAACCCCAGGACCGAAAGGAGATGGTTTCAATTTAACTCCTAAAGGCGACTACGATTTGAAATTCAAACATATTACTCATCTAGGAGAACCGCTAGAAAATACTGATGCTACAACTAAAAACTATATCGATGTATAAATGTTGTCATATGATGACGAAATACGCAAACATATTAATTTGAGTGTGAAAAACCTTACACTATATATTAATGATGAAATTGCAAAGATTGAAAATTATTTGTTCTCCAACATAGTTAATAAAAACCAAAAGAAAGAAGATGGAGTGTATTCTTAAACCTTCATAAAATTTAATGTTAAAAACAAACTCCTTCACTTGTCTACAGTATGAGCAAGAGACGAGTTGTCGATGAGCTTCACAAACCTGCTCGTCGAAATTTTAAAAGGCGTCGAGTCATTATTAAAGGGCTGGATGATCTATGGCAAGCGGATTAAGTGGAAATGGATACTTATAAGCATGCGAATAAAGGTTACCGCTTCCTGCTTACTGTTTTAGATACTTTCTCCAAATATGCATGGGCTATGTCAATTAAAACAAAAACTGGTACAGAGGTGACTGAAGCCATGCAAACTATATTCCAAGAGGGCCGAAGACCTAAAAACTTACAAACAGACGATGGAAAGGAGTTTTACAACACCCACTTTCAACGATTGATGAGTAAGCACAAAATTAATCATTACTCCACCTTTTCTACACTCAAAGCGTCGATAGTGGAACGATTCAACAGAACTTTAAAGAGCATGATGTGGAAGGAGTTTAGCATGAATGGTTCTTACAAATGGCTTGATATGATAAAAATATTGCTATCTCAATATAATATGAAAAAACATCAAACAATTAGGATGCGTCCTTGTGATGTAAATGCAAAAAATGAAAAGCATCTTCTCGGTACAGTGTATAATCACATAAAGATTGCTGATTCACCTAAATATAAAGAAGGAGACCATGTCCGTATAAGCAAATATAAGCATGTATTTGAGAAAGGTTATACACCAAACTGGACATCGGAAATTTTCAAGGTTAGAAAAATTCAAGTGACTGATCCTGTAACATATCTGCTAGAGGACTACGACGGTAACCCTATAAAAGGAGGATTTTACGAAATGGAGTTGCTGAAAGTGAAACATCCCCACCTCTACCTTGTTGAGAAAATTCTAAAGACGAAAGACGATAAAGTTTACGTGAAATGGTTGGGATTCTCATCAAAGCACAACTCTTGGATAAGTGCTAAGGATGTATTATTATAATTTAAAAATAAAAAATGATTGTTTCTGAAAAAGTTTAAATCAGCGTTTTATTTCTCAATCTCCTTATTATAAAATCTTGTATAGTATATTGTATCCCGATGGGGTTGGTTTAATATTGTCTCCAGAACTTTACTAGTATTGTAGATTCTTTGTTGAAACCTCATCCTATCGACGGCACATATATGCCACGTTCCCTTACGGCTGGCTCTGTATGCAAACTCCCACACATATGCAATGTGCACTTGCGGTATTAGAACAAATCGAACCCTTTTCGGCATTCCTTACAGCTGTTTCTAGTCAACCTTATATAAAATTTCATGAGGTGTTGAATTTCCCGGTTACATCGTTGCACATCATGACAACCGCAGGTATCTGGTCCCTCAGTTGCATCATCATACGCCCATGGACAGTTGGTATAATGTTCACCATATATTGATTTTATTTTACCTATATTCTCATATTGTTTGAGAAATTGATAGCTTGCTTCAATTTGATTCTTATGCTCATCCAGCAATATTTCGGAAAACTCCTCAAGAAATACCGGGATATTCATCTGTTATTTACAATTGAATTTGAATTTTATATTGGCATCAAGTTTATTTGCAATACATACTTACATTTTATTTATCTTTCAATTGTTTGTAGCGTATATCTGAAGTATTCTTACTTTCAGATAGAGTCTTTGATTTTGCAGCTGATTTAAGTGAAACAGAATTAAGCTTATACTGCAATTCTTTTGCTTTACTTCCCTTATCAGCCTCTTCCTTCAGCAATTTCGTTGTATCTTTAAAACTGCTCATTACAACCCCTTGAAGCAGATTAGTTGAAAAATTGGGGAGTCAATCTATTTATAGAATTTGGGGGGCCAGGGATATTATTGGAAAATATGAAAGATGCTTTTTTGGTTTTATTTTAGTATATTTTATTTTTTTTTTTTTTTAATAATTATAATATTCATTTGGATTGAAGTATGTTAAATTGACATTGAGGTTGTCCTCGTTATTATGCTGAGTAAAGATAAGCTCCGATGTATCACCAAGAGGTTTCAAATTCATGATGTAAACGTTGTCCAGTTGATTAATTTCTTCCAAAACGCTATCAGGCAAGCTTCCATATCTGGCAGTCAGGAACATTTGCTTATCTTGTAGCTCCACTAGGACTCGCTCTCCGTATTTTGTAGTTATTTTCCTTATTTTATATATTTTATAAGTTGCATTCTGCTCCATGTCGCATACTTTAAAGTATTGTTTAAAGCTATACGAATTGATGATGTCCAGGGCTCCAGAACTACTTTTGCGAGCGGGCATCTCCTCAGCACGTGGTTGTTGTTTATGTTGTTGCTGAGACATTTTTCACTTTAACTGTTCACTTTCAGAGCACACACACGAAACTGAATTATAGTCTGAAATTCGCTCTGTATTTATAGTAATTTTTTCATCTTGCGTCTCTGTCCTTTTATTCTTACCATTTCATTCCCTCGGCGATTATTCAGAAAAAATCTAATGTAAACAAAGCCACCTGCAACGCAAAAATATTGCAATTCAGCGATCGCATCGTCCAAAGCTAGAGATAAGAAACAAAACCAAATGCCTCACAATCTGCTCATTTCTCCCGATTATTTCGCAATATCACAAGACGTATCACGACGAAGTAAGAACAGGGGCGGGGGACCGACCTCAGCGGGAGAGGGGGTGGGGAATAGATCTCAGCGGGGGAGGGGGGAGGGACAAATATCTCCGCCGGGGGGAGAGGGGAACAGATCTCAGCGGGGGAGGGGGAGGGGTCAAAATGCCACCCCAAACACAACCCCTACCACCTGATTCAACCCCAAACACGTACAAGAGAGCTTTCAGCTGATCGTCCAAGACCAGAAGAAGCTTTCATGACGTCACACACCTCAAAACTGCTCGTCCAAGACCAGAAGAAGCTTTCAAACGCTCCTCCACGTCCAAACCAAGAGCTTTTGGGACCGTTTTGTAGTTTTTTGAGCCCCTGTACATTTCTTATGGGAAAAGTGTGCTAGAACCGGCATAGCCTATCTACTGTTTTTATTATTTTAACCGCTTTTTGAAAACTATTCTACTTTTTGAGCAAAAATAAGGTGACATATACTTTTAAATTTTGAAAAAAAAAAAAAAACAGCAGGAGTTGGTGCAGGACAAGTGCGAGAAATTTTGAATGGAAAAAAGTAGGTTATTTTAAAATGTCCCAATGTCGAGATAATTCCAACTGACGCCGAGGTGCTCGCCACTCAGATTTTGAGTGAGTTGGATTTGGCGGCTAGAGATAATTCGGGAAATTTTGATGAAAGGACGGGCACATTGACGAAGACTTCGACACCGATTAAAATCAAAACAATCAGAAAGCATTCAAAAGTTAATAAAATTAGCAAAACTGGCCAGTCGCAGCGGCCGAATGTCGGTGTTATTGAGTGGAATTTTGATGGTCCGCCACTGACTTCTGACGCCGGAAGCCCCCCAGACGTAGACCATGGCCACATTGATTCCAGTTCGAATTATGCTTCGATTGCAGATTATGGCAGCCTCAGAACTATCGAGCCCACCGCTGCAAGGGTTGCTCTTACTGTCGCCACCCAGACGACAGTCGAAGCGCAATATTTAAATTTGAATAGCGAATCGGACGTTAGTGCAGGGAATTCACCCCAAAATAAAACCAGGAGTGCACCAAATTTGGCTAAAAAAAAGGGGGACTCAGGAAAAACCTTAGGCTCGTCGAGCGACTCTGACATCGCCCTCCACGAGCCTGGGGTTGAGTTGAGTGAAGATGAAACAGGTGAAGTATTTAAAAATAACAATATTCAAGAAAAACAAAATATATTAACTATGTAGAATTTCTTTCTATTCTTTTATTTTTTAAATAATCAATAAAAATAAAGCACGTAAAAGTGGCGGAATTGATTCCTTTTATAGTTTATGCATGTGTTTCATTATATATTTATAAAATAAAATATATTTGGAGTTAGTGGGATAAGAATTTCTTCTTCAAGAAAACAAAAAATACGACCCCCGATCAATGGCTTCGACTCAAAATAACAAAATAAAAAACTATATATATTCAATAAAACAGCAAAAACTTGCTAACAGTCATTGCTTGGAGGAAATAATTTACAAAGCAGTTTCAAATATTCTTTATTTATATATTAACTAATTAATGTTTTTTAATTAAATTTTTTTCAAAAATGTTAAATAGAAGCGGTCTTTTATCAAAGTAGCGAACCGATGGGAGTAATTCAAACAACAGTTGAAACAATCGCGGTTGACAATAAGTGAGTAGTTTTAAATTAATTATAATTTATTTAATATAAGTATTTTTTGCAATTGAAAAGTGGGAAACCCGTTAAAACAACGAGAACAACGATATCTCACGATGCGGACAGTAGCAGGAGCTGCAGTTTGCCACAAACGGCATTGATTCAATATCGGGCAAAAGATGAACTGAAGGAAAATAATGATTACAGTCATCAAGACCAGATGGTGGTACTCCAAGGTCATAATATCGAAAATAAGGAATCAATGCAAAATATTCTCACGCAATTTATGAGCGAAGAAAGGAAGTACCCTTGAAAATAAGAAATATATCATTAAAAAAAAACTATATTGCTAATAATGCGAAAAAAAACAAGTAGCTTATTATTATTCATTTGTTTCTTCTTGACTGCAACACTATTTAAAGAATAAAGGAAATTAAATACACATCAAAGCGCTGCGCGCCCTATACACATTTTTAATTTATATTAATCGAAAGAAAACAAAACATTATATTAGCTGTTAAGAACTGATATAAAATTTTAGATAGTAATTAAAATAAAATAAATAAATTTTGTTTCTAGAGTGCAATGATTCTTAAGAACGGAGCAACGTTAGAGGGGAAAAAAAACTTGCGTCATCACGGAAGCTTAGGTGACGTGTGCCTCACGTCATTTAAACGAAAAATCTCCATCTCTCTATACCCTTTTCTTTTGGAATTTTCGCTTCAATTTGATATTTTATTTTAAATAAATAAATATAAAAAAGTGATCAAAACAAATTATATATAAATGTTTAGAAGACTTTTTGATATTGTTCTGTGTATTAACAAATTATCACATAACACATATTTACTTGAGTTAGTCCAGGCAAAAATAAAAATAAATAAGTAAATACGCTGTTGTCCGTGTTAAAATAAAATTTTATTTTAATTGCAGAATATTCTTTTTATAAAATCCTGCCTATTTTTAAGCCCAGTCGACAGCCAAGGCTCCAATCCTTTTCGGAGGATCTCTGGATACGTCAAGAAATTTAAAATCGGGATAGATCTGGGTCCCATTTCATAAATCTTACAAGTTCTACAATTTTGTAGCTTGTTAATAGACATGGGGAGAACTTCTGTTTCATGCAATCTCTTCTGGACAAGTTTCAACAATTTTGAGGGAAAAGTTGACAATTTGTCACACTTCTGTTATTTTTTGTCATGATCATCGATTTTCCCTTTGAAGATAGAGAAAACGTGATATCATTCTAGGAGCATAGTCAAATCCGTCTATTGTTAGTTATGACAATTTTGTGTCAGTCAAGCAGTGGAGGCGTAGGGAGGGTATATACATAAGATATAACTGTAGTTGAAATTTAATAATTAATAAAGTGCATTATCATTATAATTATTGGAACATTTTAAGTTCAGATCCATGGGCCGGATTCTGACGAAATGTGGCCTGCGCATTCCGTTGGGGCCCAAAACGGAAGAATCTGAAAGAATTTTGCCGCGGCGGCCAATATTTTCGAAAATATTTAACTTTCAAATTTTAACAAACTGTCAAATATATATGTATATAAATGTCAATATTTTCGAAATTGAAGGCCACATTTCATCAGAATTCGACGCGGGGTCGCGGATCTAGGCATCTACACTTTGCTTTTAACTTCACTACACACAATATCCTGAAAAAAATAACTATTTTTAGTCATAAAGATGACAAAATATATACCTTTCCTTTTCCCTCGCTGCGTCAGCCGCTGACGATGTCCTTTGTTGACGCGGTTGTCACTACATTGTCAATTCTTTTTAGTTTCTTGCAGATGGCCACATTGTCATCCTGCGTTCGTAAAATGTGTTTGGGCTCCTTATCACTCAGAAACATTTTTCGGCATTTTACGACATATTTTTCCTATTAGATTTGCAATTTTTGGCATTATAAATATAATAAATAGTAGCAAGAGGTACAAATGCTACACAGGAATTTATTTGCATTGTTTATTCTTCTAAGTGCTTAGAAATATATATATATACATGTATACATATATATCTATATATATGTATATATATATATATATATATATATATACATATATAGATATATTCATATAGGTAAATTCATATATGCATGTATTCTTATATAGGCGGATGGGCATATGCATTATATATGTGTATACGCACACACACACACACACACACACGCGAAATAATGCTGGAGAAGTCTTCAACTATACTTTTTGATATGGTCTCTACTTCACTCCTTTCTCCGCTGTCGTACACAGTTATTGTATCCACGTCTTTTTCTAATACATAAAGAGCTAGAATATACGAAATGTAAGTATATGTGTACAACTAATAATAGAATAGAATATTTCAAGTATTAGTGTTTTGGAACTATGAGAGCTTACAACTTGTAACGCCAAGAAGTCCTGTAAATCCTTGTGAGTCTCCTCGCGGTATCAAAGCCAATCGAAATACTCCTGAAATTAATTAAATTTTATTTCAATATTACACGTAATATTTATTAAAAACCTTCAGGTTGAATTGCAGTTTTCCTGTAGCTTGAGGAATGTTTTACAGGAATGGGTATAGTTTGAGGGTCTACATTTTCGTCACTGGGACAGTCTCCAAAAATATCTTGGCTACATTCTCCTAGGGCTTAACAGAAAGTATAGTTTAAAAAGGTAACTCATTTTGAAACTACTAAAAACTTACTCGCAATAGTTTCTTGTTTTCGCATTTTTAGGAGGATTGTATGCACTGTCAGCCAGGGTTTATGAAAGCGTCACAATTGCTGCAGATGTTTTCGTTGTTTTACTTATGTTTGGTTTTTAATTGAATACATGTAAGGATGGAATTAAAAAGTATGATTCTTGATTTGTTGGTAAAGTGACATATTTATAACGAATTTGAGAAGTTTTGAATTCCTTGACGGTATGCGAAATTGATTTTGCTTCAATGATTTCGATATGTTTAGAATTCATAGGCTGGACTTTCTAAAAATTCTCGACATTGAATTATTTCTTCGTCAATTTGTATTTTAATTCCTGTATTTAACTGCAATATTCCCTATTGGTGTTTCAACAAAATAATAGTTATTGGGGGTAGTTGTTTTAATAATAAAACGTTCACTCCTAAACTCCTTGAAGAATTGTTCGTTACCATTTCTATACAGCATTTTACACATTCCAAAATGTTTCACCTTTATTATTTCAGTGGAGTTACAACGCTCTACAGCTCTTTTGTGAAGTTGCTGTAAAACTTTTGTAGGTTTGCGCAAATCTTTTTTTAAGGACTATAAAATTTTCAAAAGCATATGCTGAAAAGCTGTCTACACTTCCAAATTGTTTTACCCAGTCTGCTACGTGTAAAAGACTATGCGTATTGTACGTCAAATTATCTTCTCCGTATATCAAAGGAAAAATTTCTACAAAATATTTAATCATGTCATTTTCACAGTTCACATTATTGGCGTTATTATTAGGGCAAGCAAGTAGTCTGTAAGCACAACATAAGAGCAGAAAGTGATAGCATGCTTCTTCATTCAAAAAATTTTTTAATATGACCATTCCCGTATATAATGAAAACTGGCGGAATTAACTCGATTTCCAAAGTAACAGCTCATTGACTGTTCTAGGTTTCCGGCAAAATTCATTTGGAATATGTCCAACAAAATTGACTAGCCTCTGAGACGGCGATGTCTGTATTACTATTCAGAATCCTTTTCCCTTTGATAATTTTTTTTTGACGTGACAACGTCTTCTAATTCGATGAAGCTGGCTGCACGCACGAAAAAACATGACTCATGCGGCGTTACCTCGCTCTGAGGCGTTCCATTTAAGGCTTGAAGTGCAAGCGAGAGCGCGGAACGAGCGACAAAGAGGCACAATCGGCTTCCGCGTTCGGCAGCGTTCGACATCTGTCTCTCTCCTACTTGAGTGAGCGATGCGTCCGCGTGGACAGCTGCTATACAATAATACATTTACATGTTTTCGTCAAGTATGAAGTGCAGTGAAAAGTGAATGTGGTGTCAATTGTTTATAGCAACGATAATTGCAGCGATAAAGGTAATGATTCTTTCGATATTAAATATATGTTCAGTGATATATTGTCGAATATTCGTGCTTTCATCATTAAAATAAATAGCATCGGTCCGCTAGTGCAGCGATTGTAGGTTATGCTATAATTGACAAAACTATAACAATAAGTTAACAGAACTATTTCACGATGAGTAAAAAAAAATTGACATAATTGTATTTATGCGTACAAATAAATGTAACTTGATGAATTCAATTGTGATTTCCACTTACCTCCTTCTCTATATCCATACAAAATATCTATCAAACAAATAAAATTAAAATTTTCTTTTGAAAAATGCAACCATTCCATCAGTATTTTCTTATGACGTTGTCACGTTCAACTATCGTCAGTAAACCGACTTTACAGACAACCGATTTTTAATATACAAATTAACATTTTTTTTGCAATACCAAGATCAAGTAATGCATTGGCTCCACTGAAAATTGGGATAACATCTTAATTCCAGCAGAATATAAAACATTTTCATGAGCATAATTGTTATTCAAACTTGGATAATCTTCATTTAAATAAGCAACTCCTTTTTTTACAGAATATATTACCAAAGAAAGTATAACCATAAAGAACTTGCATCCAGTACAAGTCTGCGCTTTACGAAATTCTTGCTTCAAAGGGCCTTGGGCTGTCGGCGCAAGGGGGTTTGTACAGGGGAAATCTTGTGTTCAGCTGAATGCTGTAGATTCTGCGGACTGCGATAGTGAGATTGCTGAGAATATTCTCTCCGATGTTTGAGCGGGTGCATGAGACGGGTAAAATTCACGCAGCCCAGCTGAGCCTTTGCTCATTGAGAGGAACTGAACTACTTGAGTTGTCCCTGTGCCTCAAGAATTTCTAGAAACTGAGTTTATATTCATAAAATATTCTTCCGTGACGAGTTGCTCCTTATGCGCGAATTTTATCTTGAATTAATGAATTGATTAAGCTTTTAAATTAGGATATTATTACAACCCTGTAGGAAAAATACGAGCGGTTCCACTGAGAATCGGTTGCGTAGTGTCTTCCTCAAATATAAGCCGAAGCTAGTACTTCTCAGGTAATGCAAACGGTAATGCTGGCAGTAATGCAAGAATCATAAAGATGCACATGTTTCAACTTGTTGTGCGGTTTATGGAAATTTGAACGCGTTTTATTGCGTATTTTGGAAGGACTCGTGGCATAAAATTTTAGTCGGCGTCAGAAATTCTATGAGTGCAGTGCGCAGTGATAACAGTGGTAAAAAGAAAAGCAAAAAATTTCGATAAGTAATCTAATATGAATGATTTTGAAACTAAAAATCATAAATTTGTGGGGGATATCTTTGGCTATTTTCACTTAACTTGTTCGTTTCTGGTGCCAAAAAGTAAGTTGCGCAGTGTAATTAAATACAATTAATTATTACTGTTTTGGCAGATTAGTGCAATAATTTAGATTTACATATTTATGTGACTGTCTTTTGCTACTTTAATAGTTTGATTAAATGTTTATTGACAGTGCCCGGTTGAAAATATTTTCAGGACTGAACAATTTACTGATTTCTTCTGCGTTTAAGAGCATTCGGAAAAAGAACGGAAGTAGACTGAACAAAAGACGGAAAGTGATCGATTGAAGATGTAGACGGAAATCAGGCGAAAATATAAAACTTTCAGCCTGGTTTCAGGTTCACTTCATAGTGAACCTCAACGTTGTCAATAATCGAAATTTACGGGTAGATATCCTCATCACCAATTTCCTCCATTTGTTAAAGGGAGTTTGTGGGCATTATTTTTCCACATTATGATTTTTTAATATATTTTGAAAGAAGGCGTTAGAGGAATAGTTTTGTGAGAAATTATTTCTTTTATAAAACTTATATGTACGAGTTTTAGGGATTTATAATGTTAAGTTTTTCTGATTTTTGTTGTCTCTTTTTTGCACGCTCCATTTACAATTTTTCCTTAATAATATCAAAATGAAGGAATCTAATATTTTGATTCTGTGATCTTAACATGTAATTTTTTCATCGAACCATTCCGGAGTAACGGCTTCACATTTCTCCAGTATATATTTCTTGATTAATTTCATTTCACGATGATTTTTAAAAATATCTTCAAAAGTGTTCAGTGAGCTAAGTGTGTGAACTAATTCGAGAGAACTTAGAGAGAGTCAAGAACTTGAACGGCTGAAAAGCAGCTCGCAACACACGACTGGGGTTCTATGGGGTCGGCTCACGATATGCTGAATGCTGAGTTGTATCTCTGGGGTTCTTATATAGCGACCCCAGTCGAAAATTTTCATACAAAATTCCTTGTGCGACTTGCAAGTTCTTTATGGTTATACTTTCTTTGATATTACTTTTATGAATTTATAAATTTCTATTTGTGAACATTTAGAACACTCTTTAATTGCGGTATGACCTTTAGTTTGTGTGGCAAATAGGCGGGCTGGAGAATCACAATAGAATGCATTTAATTTTATCGGAATTAATTCGTCTTAGATAATAATACCCTGCTCAGAAAGTTTTTTTACTCTTCGGCGAAATCTTTTAAAAATTTTATTTCCACTACTAGGTTTTTCCCACCGGTATATGCAGCAATCAAGAAAACTTTCGAGTATTTTACATTTGTTATTAATCCTAAAATTGGCCACAAACATAATCCCGATGATTTTGATAATGGTGGACAGTCAATACCGATATTAACTAAAATGGGATTCGGTATGGATTCTTTATTTCGAATTTCTTTTTTTACACCTTCCTCCAGACCGAAATGAAAATATTCACCAGGATTTACAATTTTCGGTGGAATGACGCCCCTATTAGTTTTTAGGAGTGTTTTCGCATTCGTACAATTAACCAATCCACACTGATTTAATTTTTTCAAAAGCGCATTTAATGAAATATGGCTCACGTTGAATTCCATACTCAAAGAAGATAGAAACTCTTTTAAATTGCTTTCTGAAATATTTTGACCATCTGAACTTTCGCAAGCTTCACTTCCTACTACCGAATGTACGTTACATTGCTCATTATTTGTTTCCACGTTTAAATTATTTATTTCCGAATCACTAATTATGTTTTCACCGCTTGGTATTAAAAGATTTTCATTTCGCAGTTCCTGCTGTACGAGTCTTCTGAAATGTTGCTTGCTTATGCCCGCTATTTTTTTCGACTTTCGATGTATTCCTTATTACTCCATAAGAAGCTAGGAGGAAGAAATACACTTGCGAACGACTTGCACTCTGTGAAGTGAATAACATATGATTTTTCCCCTAAAACAGGTTTTTCTTATCTCCCCCATGCCTTTGTTTTAGCATGTTGCGACGCATCCTGAGGGCCCTGACGCGGAAATTCTCATTCCAGTTGTGAATTCATAGTATTGCGAGTTTAGTCTTTTGTATGTTTAGTGACAATCAGTGCGAGTTAAATTGTGAATTTTTGGGACAACGAATTAATCGAACTTTAATAAAGGTGACATAGTGCGAGTTTAGTTTTGGATTTGCAGGGCAACGCATTAACCGAACTTCAATAAAGGTAAGCATTTACATTATTTTCTCAGTTGAAAGTTGCAACATTGCGCGCACACAATAACATAAATTGAAGAATATTTTTCTCATTTCTTCAATGGCACTGCTGACTGAAATTTAAAAAACAGGATTATTTATATGTTAATTTAAATAATCCCAAGAAAACTTTATAAAAAAAATATTTAAATTAATGTAGTTCCTTAAAACTATTAAGATTTTATGTTTAATTCCTTTTCCTTGAACCAATTGTCGGAAATTCCCAAATTTATCCTTACCGATTATAATTAAATTTCCATTACCCTCATAAACTTACCCTTTTTCTATAAATGTCATAATCTCTTGTTACCGTTTTACCTGCCACTACGCATATAAATAGTTAGCGAATTTAGTTTTAAGATCACTCATAGAGTTTTACTCAACCTGAGCACTAGTTTCAATCGCAGAAAAAAATATACCGTTTTATTATTAATCTACAAATAACCTGAGGACATCTGTTTGCATCAGATTTATAGAAAGCAGGGCTTAGGTCCAGATCTGGGTTTAAAATCCAATTTAAATTAGGTGTTTTTTATTATATAAGTATAGTCGTAGGTGTGCTAAATATGCAAGAATTTTGTGGCGGTGAGGCCTAGTTTTGGAGATATTTAAAAAAAAACAAAAATTTTTTTCGCCATAAAATTTTTCAATTTTTAGCACTAATTCTTGAACAATTCCTAGCCTTAACCATTATTTTACACTTTAGACACATTTTCAAACACTAAACCATCAAGTTAAAAACGAAAAACTGAATATTTACCTTTTTTTGTGGAAAATAGAAGTTCATATTATTTTCCTGTTTCATGTTTGTCAAAAGTGACGTCTGGCGTTTGAAGGCATCCATGTTGTATTCGTCAATATTTTCTGGGTGCTTTCAATAAACGAAGATGAAATTCAGAGAAATTAAACGAAGATGCAACTCATGAACTTTGAACGAAAATTATTTGTAAATATTTTCCTTTTACGGATTGATTTTTAAAAGGAAATATTTTCCTTTTACGAATTGATTTTTTAAGGGAAATATTTTCTTTTTACGGATTGATTCTTAAAAAGAAACATTTTCCTTTTACGAATTGCATTGCCTTCAAACGCCAAACGTCAGTTTTGACAGAAATCAGGTGGAAATAGGTAGGTATTTCTAAATAATTTTTATAATTATTTATTTCTCAGAGAAAATGTACAACTATACAGTGGATTGTGTAATTTACTACAATAACAGGCTGTAGTTGTGCAATTTTGTGGAGAGAAGTGCAAAATAATGTAAAAATTTGAAAAAAAATTTTTTTTTTTTGCAAAGATTCTTTAAAAATATAATTTTCCGAAACTCATTATTGTTATATTTATAATTTTTAAGCATCATTGCATGCCTCCACCAAATTGTATTAACGTATGGCTTTAAACCCGGATCTAGGCCTGTTCCTAGCCTTTTTAATAGACTTGCGCAATGGAGTATTACACATAAGAAATTGAGGCATGCGTTATTATTATTTTTATTAATAATTTTGCGTAGTGAAAATATTAATGTACCATTGAGTACAAAAACATTATTGCAAGGCCCAAGTATTCCTATTGAACCGAATATAGTTCCGCCAGGAAAATATCATCATATAGGCATAGAAAAAGGTTTGAAAAGAATGAGAATTTCATTACCTAGTTCAACAGAAGATTTATATATTGACATTGGTGTAGACGTTTTGCTTCTTTTTAAAAGTTCGGGCCAAACCTTGTGGCCAATATTGGCCGCGATTTCCAACAATAATAATTTAAAACCTTTATTAATAGGGAAGTATATTGGTTTAAGAAAGCCGGACGATCCAAACCAATACCTAAAGAAATTTGTCAACGAAATCAAGGAAATACAAAAAAATAAATGGGAAATAGATAGACTAGTAAATTTAAAAACTCGCCTTTTTATATGCGATGCTCCTGCACGTGCTTTTTTAACTGGAACTGTTGGTCACACTGCAGTCAATGGCTGCTCAAAATGTATGCAGAAAAGACGTAAAATAAAAAATAGACTCAGCTACAGCCTTACACCTAGACTCCCAGGACTAAACAAAATTTTAAAAACCGAGAAGAATTATTCCATACAAAATATTTCCAGGAGAATCCGCACTGTTTAGAAGAAGAATTAAATATAGATATGATTACATAATTCCCATTAGACGTTATGCACCTTATTGATTTGGGAGTGTGCAAAAAAATGCTTGGATACATATGGAATAATAAATATAATAGAACGAAACTAAATCCCAACCAGAAGGAACAGTTAAGCAATAATCCCAACCAGTTAAGCAATATTCGATGCGTTCTTTTATTCCAAAGGAGTTTTGAAGAGCTCCCGAGATGGAAGGCAACGGAATTGCGGCAACTTATATTGTATACGGGAGTGGTTTTATTTAAAAACATTATTGAACAAGACTTATACGAACATTTTCTCTTATTGCATGGCTCATATAGGTTGCTTTCATGTCCCAAAAATTGCCAAAACAATTTGAGTTGCGTAAGAGATATGTTAGAAACATTTGTACATAATTTTTCTGTTCTGTACGGAGAGGACAAAATTAGTTATTATGTACATAATTTACTGCACTTGGCTGACTGCGTAGAAATATTTGGAAACGTAGATAGTTTTTCAGCCTATAAGTTTGAAAACTACATGCAGACTATCAAAAAAGACTGCCGTCAACGAAGAAACATTTTGCAGCAAATTAATGATCGATTATTTATTTATTTATTTGCGCTTAATACAAGCTACATACATGGGAGACTTAACAACTAGAAATTAAACCTAAAAACTAGAGCTAATCAGGACCTAAACAGCTATTGAAGGTGGAGGGGCGGGCAAAGCGTCTAGGTGGGTATGCAAGGCTGTTCCTAAGTGACGCTTTGCTCAGGTGGAAGCCAAAGGAAGGGAGGGAGTTGGCTTTACGAAGCATTCGCGTTAGGGGCTCAGAGAGGCCATAGTTGGTGCGGTGGTAAGCAGGGCGAAAGAGAGGGGCCGAACGGATGTTACGGGGACTGGTATAAATAGGGACCCGTTGAAGAATAGAGGGGCAGTCGATCTCGCCGGTAAGCAGTTGATGGATGAGGCGAGGTCGCGCCGCATCCACAAGGGCTGCAGGTTTATAAGTAAGAGGCGGTTTTCGTAGGGCGGAAGGTTATGAGGGACAGACCAGGGAAGCTCGCGAAGAGCGAAACGAAGGAACCTGCGTTGTACAGCCTCAATCCTGTTTATGCTGTTGGATTGGAAGGGAGACCAGACTTGGCTAGCGTACTCCAGGAGAGGCCTAACGAAGGTGACAAAGAGGGATTTGGCAACGTATGGGTTGAGGAACTCCTTAGACCAGCGCTTCACGAAACCAAGCGCCGAGTTGGCTCTGGCAATCGCGTTGTCAATGTGTTCACGAAAGTTGAGTTCGCTATCACAGATGACTCCAAGATCGCGAAGAGAGGATACGGAGGGGATGGGTTTGCCATACAGATGATAGACTCTGGGGGGAGAGGAGGGCCGTCTGCGGGAGTAAGTGATCGATTGGCATTTGGAGACATTGAGTTCTAGAGAGTTTTTAGTGCACCAAATACAAAATTGATCAAGATCACTTTGAAGAAGACAGGGGTCGGAGGAAGAGGAGATCCGTTTGGAGATTTTCATATCGTCGGCGTAAATAGAGAGGTCAGAGTGCTTGATGACACACTCGACATCGTTGATGGCCAGAATGAAAAGCAACGGACCTAAGTGGCTACCCTGGGGGACACCCGAGTTGGCTACGAAAGGGCAGGAGGTGGAGGAGCAAAAAATGACCCTATACTGGCGATGTTCGAGATAGGACTTCATCCAGGAGGAAAAAAGCTGGCTGAAGCCAAGGGAGTGGAGTTTGAAGAGGATTAGGTCGTGCGGGATTTTGTCAAATGCCTTACTGAAATCGGTAGCAATGACGTCAACCTCATCACCTTTTTCAAGGGCACATAGGGTGCTTGATATGAAGTTGGTAAGGTTGGTGACAGTTGACCTGCCTCTAAGGAAGCCATGCTGGGACGGGGAGAAAATGGATTTACAGTGGAAGAAAAGGCAGTCGTAAACGATGCTTTCGAAGAGTTTAGGTATGGCGGAGAGTTTGGCTATAGGGCGGTAATTAGAAATCTCGCTCTTACAGCCCTTTTTATGGATGGGAATGATAAAGGAGTCTTTCCACCTGGCGGGAAAGACTCCTTGGGAGATGGATAGTTGAAAAATCAAGGTTAGGGGACGGATCAGATGTCGGGCACACTCTTTTAGTATGATAGCGGGAATACCATCAGGGCCAGGGTTATGGTCGGCGGGAAGGGCAGCAATGGCGGAGGCTACCATAGAAGGATCAATATTAATGGAGGCAAGGGAGGTCTGAGGACGGGAGGCCAGAAAGTGGAAATAAGTAGTATCGGGTTCAAAGATATGCTCACTGAAGGACAAACTGAAGTGATGAGCAAAGAGATTAGCTAAAGCATGAGGGTCGGAGGAAGAATTGCCGTTGAGCTTAAGAGTAGAGGGGTAACCACTGGATTTCCTCTTGATGTTGATAAATTGATAGAATCGCTTGGGGTCAGAGATGAGGGTAGACTGCATGTGACTCAGGTAGTCAAGATACGAAGATTCACTGCGAGCGGAGAAGAGGGATGCCGCAGTGAGGTAATTGGAGAGGTCGTGATCGGAGCGAGAAATTAGGTACGACTGCCATAATTTGTTTTGTTGTTGTTGATTAGAGGAAAGAAGTCGTTTTGGAGAGAAAGCAGCAAATACAGGACTTCGATCACTATGCAAAACAAAAACAACTTATGTAACAGCCATGCCAATTTATTTAAATTACCACTACGACAATTTTTGTCTGAGTACTCAAAAGGCCAACAATTCTTGTTATGCTAAGCCCCTAATTCCACTCAGAGTAGCCGGGTTGTACAAAGATGATGATGGGCGAGAATATATAATAGGAAAACAATTTTTAGATATCTGAAGTTATTTCACTGTGCCATTTGACTCAATAGAAACACTGGGTATTTCTTTAGTAACCTTTCTGAAACGGAACAAAAATTTAATGTAAACGATGTTGCTTGCAAAGTTTTTTCACTGCCCGTAAATAATGGATACGTATTTTTGCCAATATTATATCATTGCATCTCATGTAATTATTATTTTACTTCTTTGCATAATATAACATAAATAATAAAATTTTTAATTTCCAGAAAGATGTTGACAATCTCCAAAAAATTTAAGCCAAGCACATCGTACGAACCAGCTTCGGTAAAGCGATGCAAAGCAACCTTAGGGATGGATAACGAAGACGATGTGTTAAATAAAGAAAATGAAGGTGAGAAATTCCCAAATGAAAATGGCGCGAAACATATTTTTAATATTGTGATTTTTTAACAGAACCTGCAAGTTGCAAACAGTGCAATTCACGGTTAGACAAGCATTTGGAGGACATTAAGGACACCCTGCAAAAACATGAAATCCTTTTAGAAAGGATTTTGAAAAATATTTACCCACAAGCATCAAAACTTGATATGTTCCCTATTTCTTCACACGAAGATTTAGAACAAATAGGTACTAAAATTTCATCGGTACTTGAAGATTGAATGGTACGTTCATTCATTTTATTTAATTGCTTTTTGCATTTGTTATATTTCATTTTTGTTTAGATCGCAACCATAAGGGAACTTGTAGGCAAAACTCCCCTACATGAGTGCTTAAATTTAATTGTAAAGCAAAATGTTGCCTTAGATGTCAACTGGGATGGGAAAAAAGATAAATTCGCATTAAAAACTTTGAAATTATTTAATACATATATTTATGGTAAGAAAATTATCAATTGCTTTAACAGAACATTAATTATTGCTACAAATTTTAGAAGAAGTTAAAAATGAGTCCTTCGGATACAACCAATATGTTGAAGAAATGAAGAAGGCAATCAAATTAATGAAAAACCGCTGCTACAAGCAAACATACCAAGAAAAAGAAAAACAAATAAAAATATTAATTTAAATTTCACGTTTTGTTATGAAAGTTACTTATTTTTTAAACTGGAATTATGTTTTGTTAATTTAAGGAATTTATGTTTCATGTTGAATTTTGAATTTTTGTTTACTTTTTTCATTTTTTCTTTATATCAAATAATAACACTGATATTAATGACAAGATCGTTTTATTTTTTATCTTCCTATTTTCTTCCATTTCATATACACACTATTATGGGCCTGTTTCTGTTTGTCATCTCAGTTTCCGTCACGTGACAGCTTATGACTGAATAACGAATAAAATTTCATATGAGAAATAAAACAGGCAATTCCGTCATAAGCTGACAAGTTGCAGAAACTGAGATGACAAACAGAATCCAAGCCATTCTGGATCACTCAAAAAGAAATCAAAAGGAAACGATTCTGAAGAGCTTCCTTACCTTGCTTCTGGGTAATCTAGTGGGAAGGAATATAAAAAGCTTTTGTTCTGCTTCGTTCCGCGGACATGCCTACATATGTTAAAAAGATTTGAGAGAGGATATGGCAGGTCAGGCATTCTTGCCTTCCATTTTTGCTGCCAAAACTTCGAGACTTTGATGTTGACGACTTGTGGTTTTAACAGAATGTTCGACCGAAACAATCGATTTGTTAACCCTTTCCACTCCAAGGCTGTTTTTGTTTTTATTCCACCAGCTCCACGCTAAAATTACGTTTTTTTACTTTTAGTGTTTTTTGTGTATTTTGTAAAAAAAAAACGAATTTTTCTTATTTAATAAACTTTATTTACATGACATTACAGGTCTTTGCATGAAAACAAACACGATGACGCACAGAGATAAGTTGTTTACGACGCGAACATATAACGGTGCGATAACAACTAGTTTTATTATGTAGTATCGATAAAATTTTTACATTTGACAGGTATTACACCATGTCGAGTATCACTCGACAGTGGAGCTAGTGGAACAAAATCAATGTCGAGTGACACTCGACATTGGAGTGGAAAGGGTTAAAGAATCATTTTGGCGACAACAGACCGGTCAACTGGCCTTCGCGGTGGCGCGCTTTGACACAATTGGACATCATATAAATGTGTCAAGTCATTCTTTGGTTTATGCCGACAAGCTAGCAATTGTTGACGCTTTGGAAACCAATATTGAACGCCTTATTGGTGAGATACACCTGGAAATATTCGAAAATAGGACATCCAGAATGACTTTTGTGAGACTTTATCGTGGTGGCCATATGCCTGAAATTGTTTTCAAATGTTAAATTCTAAGGAAGTATCTTAAAAATAAAATAAGAAATGGTCATGTTTTATTTAAAATTCAAATCCACAAGCTCTTAAAAAACATCGTTTATATCTCTGCTTTCGTTTATTTTAGATTGGTACTTAAAAATTGTCTCAAAAACCCATTTTAAACGGCACTGTGTTTAGGGTTTTATACTTCGCAATTTGTATTTTCAAAATGTCTCAAAAATTCTGTGAAAATGGCGCGTTGTTTGTACTATTATTCGTTATTTTGTTGATTAATTAATCTACAACTACATGAAATAATTATTCTATAAAAATCTTTGAGAAAGCCAGAGAAAAGATTTCAATTATTTAAAATCTCTGTTGATTGGAAATTTTGAGGCGCTCTAATAGGGCACTAAATTTTTTTGCGTACCGTGAAATAGCGAATCGAACAGTTGCTGCGGGAATAAAAAATCGTGTGGCTAATCATGTATATGTATGTATATATTATATAAAATCGAAAAATGAATCGATAAAGGTACTACATACCTGGCCCAACATAAAGGCTACTTTTTATTTGCGAATTTGAAAATGGCGGCCAAGAATTGAAAATATCAAGCGATTTCCACGCAACTTTGTATTTGGGTGATTTTGGATGTCTTTATTGCTTATCCACATAAGAAATTTGGAAATTCAAAATGGAGGATTAAATATGGCAACTAAAATTTTTGAACACCAGGTAATCCATCACGCCTAAACGGTGGATCCAATCATTTTCATTTTTTAGATAAAGGTACTACATGCTCCGGTCCAACCTGCGGGCTTCGTTTTGTTCATGATTGTACAAATGGCGGACCCAAGATGGCGATAAAAACTTGAGAATATCAAGGAATTTTCATTAAGTTTGGTATTTGGAGGCTGTTGGATGTCACTATTGGGAATCTATGTTCGATTTTTGGAAATTCAAGATGGCGAATTTAATATGGGTGACATTAATTTTCGAACTTCAACGAATTTAAATGAAAAGTAGTATCTGCTATGGATATTTTAAGGGCATTTCGAACTTACTATAGAATTTTGGAAATTCAAAATGGTGGACTCAAGAAGGCGCCCGAAAATGAAAAATATCAAGGGATTGCCATGAAAGTTGGTATTTGGGGGGCCTTGGATCTTCTTATTGCAAATCTACGTTCGAGGTTTGAATTTTTGGAACTTCAAAAAATTTAAGTGAAAAGTAGTAATACTACTACTACTGCTATAAAAGTTTCGAATCCTTATGGCTATTTTGAAAGATTATCTGATTGTTTGTTTCATCGTTTGTTTATTTGTTCGTTTGTTTATTTATTTGTTTGTTCATTGAAAAATTGTCAATTTCTGTGGATTTGCTTCAACATTGATATTGTTTCAGTACTGTTTATATTAAATGTTCTGGTTTCTGAATATTATATTTTGATTGAGTCACAGGTCTTGAAAACTCAACAGAGCATTCACTCATCAAGTATATATGTATATAAAATCCAAAGTTTGTTTGTTTGTTGCTCAATCACGCCTAAACGCTGTAACCGATTAGTTTCATTTTTTGGGTGAAGGTACTACATGTTCCGGCCCAGAATATAGGCTACTTTTTGTACGCGAATTTCAAAATAACAGATCCAACATGGTGGCCATAATTCGAAAATATCAACAGAGTGGCACGAAAATTGGTATTTGGGGGTTTTTAGTTGTCCTTATAGCGAAACTATGTTCCAAATTTGGAAATCAAAATGTCGGATTCAATATGGCGATAAAAAATTTCATACAACGGGTGAAACCGGTAACCCATCACGCCTAAACGCTGGATCGGATCATATTCATTTTTTAAGTTAAGGTACTACATATTCCGACCCATCATATAGGTTACTTTTTTTGAGAATTTGATAATGGCCCCCTAAAATTGAAAATATCAAGGGATTGGCAGGAAAATTGGTATTTTGGAGGTTTTTATACGTCCTTATTGCGAATCTATGTTCAAAATTTGAGAATCAAGATAACGGACCCAATACGGAGTGCGGCCAAAATATTTGTACACCGGGTGAAATTGTAAAGTTTCCGTAAAATTGAAGTTCATCGGCAAAATAAAGAATATGTACATATATTCGCAAAAATTTAGACGTGTGTTGAGGTAGGCAAGTCATCAAAATTGCTATGGTATTTTTTTAAATATTTGTCTTTAAATTCCTGCAGGGCCTATTTTCTTTTAAAGTAAACATTTTAAAAATAGCGTTAAATTCACGTCTTCTTTAACTTTTTTGTTAAATGTAAGAAATTTAGAAAATTAAGGCAATAAAAAGTCAGTCGGAATTTTACTTCATTTTTATTTTTAAACATTACAATTTTCAGCTTTTTTCTCTTCTTTTATTTGTTTTCTTTCGTCATTAAAGTTAAATATAATTTTTTACTTAATATATTTATATATAATATATATAATTTTCCATTCACATGATTCGCGAGGTTGGGTAAAGTTTTAAGTGTTTTCTCTTTTCGTCTTCTTAAACTTCTTCACATATTCATAATTTCTTTTCCCTTAATATTTTTCGGTTTCTTATTATTTATATATATATGTTTTTTGATTCAGTTACTGGCCTGAAACGTTAGCATTTTTGTTATATCTTAAGTGTTTGCTTTGCGCTTTTAATCTTGTTTTGTGTTTGTATAAAATTCTCTCATAACTCATAATGTTTTGAGGTGTTGAGTAAAAACTAGGGTATATTTTTGTTCTGGATAGTTAGCGTTTTTTTAAATCTCTGTTTTTTCTGCTTGGCTACGCATTTTCTCCGTATCCCTTGTCTTTTCTTTTGTAGTAGTAGTTCTAGTTGTGATTTTTCCCTATTTTCAAAATGTTCATCATTTTTTACATTTTGACTTACGCTGGTTTTGTGTTTTTATGTGGCCTTTCAAATTTTCAACTTTTCTGTTTTACGGTTTCTTCTTTCTCTTAAGGGTTTATTTGCATTTGGATGTATGTCAGAATGTGTGTGTGTGATTTCTCGTTTTACATTCCACTTAAAGATTTAAAAATGTCTTGTGTTTTCTTGAGTTGATGCTTTTTTTTTAAATATATTTGTATTTGTGTTTTTTGGAAAAATATTGCTTGTGATTTCATTACAATAAGTTTTTATTTTTGAATGATTTATTTTTTATTTAATTTTTATTACCACCTTCAGCCGATTTAGTTTTGTGTTTGTTTTACTGACTTTTAGAAGAGTTTTAGTGCTATCATTTTCCTTTAAGATTATTTTGTTATTTATTTACAGTGTAATGTAAGATGAAGACTGTCGCTTTTAATGCTTGATTTTAATTTTAATATGTGTTCGGATGTTGCTATTATCTGATTTTCTTCTGTTTTTAATATGAAATTTGAAGAGGAACATTTGGCTGTTTTTTCTACTTTTCCTCAAAATACTAGCCTAAAATATTTTCGTTCCTGTCTGTAGTTTTTAAAAATTTAGACTTAGGTGCCCCTACAACTTTTAATGCGGTTATAAATGTTTGATGTAAGTTTTCATCTAAAACCGAAGAAATTGTGACATTGAAATATAATTTTTAATTGTTTTGATAGGGGTAAAATACATTTTATTTTAATTGTTTTGTTCTTACATTTTTTCACCTTAAAAATACATTTAGGAACTTTTTTCTTATTCATCAATTATGTTTCAATGAAAAAATAATAATATAATACAAAATGAGAAATGTCGGTTTTGTCATTTTGGTATTTGCTGATTGTGTAGTAAATTATTAAAATTTTTGCTTTTAGGAGATTTTTGTTTTTATAATGTCATGGTCAAGTGTCTCATAGCAAGCCTTATTTTAACTGAAATTTTTTTTTGTGTAAGTTTAATTTAAAGTATACAATATACCAAAATAAAATTTCGGTAGCGTTAAAAAAACAACGACTTGCCCTAAAGTTTTTTTTCTTTTCTTTCTTCAAAAGTTTTTTATCTGGGTTGCAAATTTTAATCCTTTAAATGTTTTAAAGTCATTCAAAGAATCTTTATCTTATTTCGTTTTGGTATTTTTTGTTCGTTTATTTATAAATTTTACGTATATTGTGATATGTGATTTAATATTTCTTTTAATATATAATTTAATAAAATATCTATAAAACCTCATCCCTATTAATCCTAGGTAAGTTACGTTAAATTAGTTGCTTTTTGGCTTAGTTCAATTCGCATTTTCGTCATAAGAAATATTTATTTATTTATGTGGATGATGTTATAATAAATAAATGATCAATTTTTAACGCTATCATTATACGAAATTATATAAAAAAACATAAATATGTATATAGTAAAAAAATTAATACTTTCACTTAAAAAGACAAAAATTGAAATTATAATGTTTTGAAAAATGATCCAGACAATTTAAATATTTGGCACATTCACCCACACACTAACATGTGATGATATTAAAAAAAATTTATAATAAATTGAAGGTAAGACATGCTTTTTCCACCCTATTTTCGTAGAGTTTTTTTATAATTTGATTGTGCTTGCTTGAGACTCTTCCGCGTGTTTATTAATTTTATTGTTGTTTTGGTCAAAATGTGTGTTCTTTAATAACTTTGAACGGAAAACAAATAAAAATCGCTATTTTCTCCCTAATTCACAAAGTTTAGTCACTTTAACTGACTTTCGAATGCTTAGCGTAGATTTCTTCATATGTTTTTTGTTTTCTTGCACATTTTAATTTCTGAATTTATTTCACGTTTGTCCTTAGCTTTTTCCACTCTTTTCATCTTTTGTTTTAAGTATTCTATTTAACCTTATACACTTAAAGTTACGTTTTTTTTCACCTTATAAATATAATTAATAAATATATAATTTTTATATATAAATATTGTTGATAAAAATTAGGAACTATGTTTTCATTTCCGTTTTTCTTCTTCTTTTTTTAACTCTGTGCTCATCATTATTAATTATTTATTTTATTTCTTTTATAAATATCTCTTCTTTTCACTTCGCGCCCCTAGCCTGTTTTTCTTTTTTTTTGTGGTAATTTAAGAAAATTTTATTTTTATTAAATTTTTCCCACTTCTCGGTATCCTTACTAATTAAATACAATTTTCTTTTCATGTTTACCAATCTTATTAATTTTGTCTTATTTATTTTCCACAAAAGAAATAGTAAAAGAAATAAAATTAAAACATTAAAGTATTATTCGGTAAAGGAAGACTTTCCAACAAAATTTTTGTTACTCTGGAAACAATCATTTGCTATTTTTATTGAACAAAATATTATTCCAATTGAACGAAGAGTGAAATGAATGAATGGCAGGTAAGTAATTCGTATTTAATTGAAAGTATATTATATTTAAAATTGCACAAAAATTAATTGCTAAGAATTGAGTATTTTAAAAACATATAAACTAAAAATGAAAATATATTAATATGAAAAAGATTATTAAATGGACAATGTTTGAAAAGTATTATTAATTTTTTATATGAGTAATTTATAGTGTGGGGTTTCTAATTACTTTTTAAATGTGTTATGCACAAACGAAGAGACGAACGAACAAACAAACAAACGAACAAACAAACAATCCAATTATTTGTGGCCCATATTTGGATGTGTTACGTATAAATTACATAAAAAAAATAATGATTAGTAAATGAAATAAAAAAAATTATGGCCACAATTAATTGTTAATATTGTAGTAAATTTTAAGCACACAGATTAATTCCTTTTCTGTACCATTTTTCATCTTCATGTTTTCCTTCTAGTTAGGGAAGCGTTTTCAGAAATCGTGAAATATCGAAAATAATCTAGAAGAATTAAAAGTTGAGAACGTAAACTATTCTGCTACAGTAAAGGTTTTCATTGCCTTCTTCTTCTTAATATTAAATTCACTTTTTTAGTGTTTTCTCATATACAGTGTATATAATATATATATATATATATATATATATATATATATATATATATATATATATATATATATATATATATATATAATTCGAAATCCCTTCCAGCTAGTTTAATTATTTAAATATATAACTATTATTAGAGTTAGCTTTTATATTTAATATATAGGAACCTTGATTTTTTCATGTTTTTTTTTTATTAAATATTACTATGATTACAGCAATTTCTTTTACATGATTTTCATTTCTTCACGTTTTTTATTAGTTCACGACTTAAACATAAGTTTTACAATTAAAAACTTTTTGTTTATTATCCTTAAAAGTGACGCAATTTTTTGTTTTATTTATTTTTTCTTTACTCCAGTATTGGTATTGTGTGTTTGGGTGTGTGTGTGTGTATTTCATTTTATTACATTTCACCACCACTTACGTCGTCTATACACCTGTCTTTTGTCCGCTGTATTCTTGCAACAGAAGGAATTAAGTGTTAATTATTTAGTCTCATTATGATTTCGTCTATGCTTATTATGCTTTCTTTGATCGCTAATGGTTTTTGTATTTGTTTTGATCACAATCGTAAATTATTCATTGGTGACCCAAATGTTGTCACTTTCGCTCTACTACCACTTTTACTCGTTTTTTGGTTAGTTGTTGGTTTTTATTTGAACTTGTTTGGTTCAAAACAAATTTAAAATTGTTCCTGAATACTTAATTCATTTCTCGGTCATTTATTTTAGTCATTATTTGTTTCTTATATGCTGTGTTTTCCTTTTTAAACCTACATACATATGTACAAATGTCCCTTCTGTTCTTTAATTTATTCTAAAATAATTGTTATCGATTTAAAGAAATTGAAATTATAAGTTTAGTAGTTCAAGAATTTCACGTATCAGTTGCCGTTTTTCTTTCTTTTTCATATATATACTTAACTTTTACTAATTACAATATTTGTTCATTCTAAATTTTTCACATTTTTTACCTAGTTAGTAGTCAGTCGAGAAATTATTTAAATTTATATATATATATATATATAAATATATATATACATATATATATATATATATATACATATGTATATATATATATATTTTGTGTTTGTTAATTTTGAACGGTTAATGTTTATTATGATAGATTTAAAATTAAATGTTTGTATTTTTAAGTATAATTAATGCCAACGGTATTCAAAAAGTTTTTCGTTTTCTCCAAATTTCGTTCCGCTTTTCTAAAATTTTAAAGCAGCAAAAAAATTAAAAACTAAAACGACAAACTTCAGGATTTTCCCTAAACACAATTCAAGTTGTGAAGTCTTTCTTTATTATTTGTTAATTTTTGAAATTGGATCAAATTTCGTTTAAATTATTATGTAAATTTAATTTTTAAGAATATACAATCATATGATTCAAATTAAGGTATCATTAAATTTATATATAGGAGTGATGTCATTGTTAATATAAACAAAGTATTTTGGCAGTGAAGGAGGAGTGGTTTACTTAAAAATTATTTTAAATAAATAATAAATATCAAGACGGCAGGTCCTTTTCTGAAAATTGTTCACATAATTTGTTTTGTTTTTGTTTTTCACTTCGATTTAAAAATAAAAAGTATCTCATTCACTTTTAGTACCTAAAATGTAAAATTCTTTTAAAAATATCATCTCTGTTCCAATTTTGTTTGTTTTTCATTGTAATTTAATTTTTATACAGCGGTAGCGTTTTATACAAATATACTACCAAATATATTCTAATTGCCTACAAATTTACATTTTATGTTTTTTGTCTTTTAGTTTACTTTTTATTTTTATGTAATAGGAATCAATGACAAAAGCGAGTATTCAGTTTACAGTGTGTACTTTTTCTTCTTTATATATTTTACATTATATAAATATTAATTAAATATTATTTCAATATGTGTTGATTTTTTCATAAAAAATATTCTTTTCCACCTTTGTAATTGTTACATAAACTATGCAAAATATAAAGGTAAAATTTAACGCGTTCCTGCTTTTTTTTTGTTTGTTTTTTGGTTTTTTAGATAAGGTAAAAAGCTTTTGTTTTAACTACATATAAGTTAAGTAATTTGAATTAGTTTTAATTAGATTCGTTGAGCGAGGAAGGTGACTTGTAAAATAATTTACAGAATTTTAAATAATGATATAATTTTAACGGAAAAAACGAGTATTAATCTCTGATTTTGTGGTTAATAATAAATTCTTAAAAAGGTATAGCTGATCTCCGTTTAAAGATTGGCACTCATTCTTCCAAAATGAAAAACGAAAGGGATTTATGTGTCATTTCGTATATAAATATTTGTATTACAATAAATGAAAAGGAGTAACGAAAAAATAAACAACTTCTCATATAACTAGTCAGTTTTTAATTTGATTTATTTTAGTTAGTCGTCTTTTTTTGCATTTTTTCATTTTCGTGAACTGTGTTTTTTTATATTTAATTTATAGTTAAAAAAATTTTTCTTTCGTTAGGAACTTTCTTTTAGAAATTATCTTGCAGTTTTTTCTTTAATGATTAATTTTTTTTCTTGTATATTAATTATGTACAATTATTTTTTTATCTGAATTTAATTCGTGTTCATCTGTTGCTTTTCGTTAATTATTCAGTTTTGAGTAATTTATGTAGATACACGAGAGAGTTAGCGCATTTATGTAACCTTTTTTACGATATATACTCGACTTTTCTTTTTTTAAAAAAAAAAATAGGAACTTTCTTTCTAATTGTTATTTACTTTTTGATATTTTCAATTTTCATATTCACATTGTAGTTTAACAATAAAAATCAAGGACAGGTTCACAATGAGTTTGGGTTGCTTTAAATTTCCTCTTAGTTTTTCGCAAGCTCATCGCGCTTGCTCTTGTTTCCATGAGCATATCACTTTGAATAATTTTCTTATTTTTAAAATTAACATCGAAAAATTGTTCATTATTTACACATATACCTTTTTTTTGAAAAGTATTATCTCGAAATGAAATACATGTAATATTTGATATAACAAAAAAATGTTGAATTTCGGAACTTTGTTTTAGGAATATTCGTTTTTCATTATCTCAATTTATTGAGTATTTATAGTTTTTCTTTTTCTGATATTTTTAATTTCTATATTAAAAATCATGATAGTGACCGTATCCGTGATTATAAGTAAAAATTACGATATTTTCTTGTTGCTTATCGTTAAAATTTGATTTATGGCATTCTCCATTTCATTCTCAATCTTATGTGATTTTTCACTAGTGGCTTTGATGTCACCAACAACACCAGAGCTACTATCATTTCTATTGGTGCAATGCTTGTTATGACGATTTTGATGATGATTTGAGTGATGGTCATTATCTCCAGATGACACGTTGTAGAAACAGTTTGTATTGTTGGGATCTGACTTTGATTCAACAGCACCACCAGACGAGACAAATTTTCCGCCGCCGTTGTGTTTATCACTACTGTTACTATTATTGTTGTTGTTAGTATTAATCGTACGAGTTTCACTATTAATATTCAAGGCGCCGTTGTAAAGGGTATGATTTTCAACAATTTCACTATCATTCACCAACGCATTGCCATTGTCCGTCGGATGATGCAGGTTCTTGGCGAGTGTTTTTATTTTTTCTGGAAAAAATATTTTTGAAATAATTTTGTTTTTTATTGTTATAACTTTCATTATCTTCTTCAATTTGAATTGAGTTAATTTTAGTAAAGCTCTAGTAAAACATAACTGGTGGATTTTCTAAATTACCAAATAATTATACAACGGATATATGAAAAGCGAAAATTTACGAAACAATTAAATGTAAAATATAATTTATATTCAAAACTAAAATAAGTGCGCTTAAAAATGATATTGTTGATTTTAAATTTAAATTTTTTTCCAATATTTAAAAGTATGAACTTAAACATAAAACACATCTAAAAAGCGTTTTAATTTTTCATGTAAAATTTAGACTAACCTTTAGATTTTGTATTTTTTGATAATTTTGTGTTTATTTTTGAGGGAAAATTAGACTTTCTTGTGTATTTGTTTTATGACAAAATTTTTATAGAGATTCATTATTTTCCTCCGATCACTGAAAAGAGTAATTTTGGAATATGTTAAAAATTATTATCAAAACTTAAATTCATGGGTTCGAAATTAAATAAATTAAATTGTTAAACTACCAAAGTAATTGTTTCTGTACACATTTACAGTGTAAATAATAAAAATTTGTACAACAAATTAATTTCTTAACAAAACATACTATGGAAAGCAGTATAAAATAAACAAACTATCGAGCTTTTTTCTTTAAATTATACTGGGGGAAAATTTAATGAATCTTATAAAAATATTGTGCATGTTAAGCTTTTCTTTCAATAATAAAAGTAAGTAAGAATGTTAACGATACACTGTCCCTCAAAACAAAAGGGTCAGGCGATGAACCTATTTTGAAAAATTCTTCATATAACTTATTTCATTTGTGTTTCTTTTTTCACAAATTGAATTTTAGTTTTTGGAGAGAGAAGAGCCTTTTTGGGAGTCTTAGAGTAAATATGAACAAACTTTAAAAGAACTGTAATATTTTTGGAAACCTTAAAAAGGGACAAACTTATGGGAACAGGACAACACAATAAAACACAACAAAAATTTACATAAGTTTGCATTTTTTGCGAAATCATAAATAGAATGTATTTTTAAAGCAAATATATAATAATAATAAAAATAATCAATAAAATAAAATAATTTCCTCTCATATTTTTTATAAACAAAAATAAAGTGGTGATAATAATCATAAGGGGGCTTATTAGATACTAAAAACAAAAAGAAGTGACGTAAATTAAATTCAATTTCTTAATTTTTTTCCCCTGGCATTTGTATCAACAAAACTTCCATTTATAGGGATTTTAGGTAATTCTACATTTCGTTTTTGTCTTTCCTTTGCAGTGGTAAAATTACGCGATCAAGTTGTTTAAAATGAAATTAAACTATTTTTTTTATTATATTTGTTTGAAAATAATTTAGCGATTTAAAAACTAGAAGCACAGAAAAATTAAAATTCTATCGACTAAAAGGAAGCATTTGAAAAAGTCCTTCTTACAAAAAGTATAAATTAACTTGTGAATTTAATTTATTTATTTACTTAAATCATACCTAACATTACCAAAAAAAAAAACAACAAAATTTAACCGATATTTATGCTTAATTTTAATTAATTACTGTCTGCATCTATGTCTTTAACATTAAGAGGAGTTATTAGCGATATTATTTATAATATGCAAAACTTTCAGAACAATAAAGACCTAAAATTAATGGGGCCTTTTAGTTCCTTAATTTATTATTTTATTTCTACGATTTATTTTATATTGTTTGCATAGTACTTTCTATCCGCTAACGAAATATTCGAACTCCAGTTTTAATTATTGTTTGTTCTCTTTATACAATTAAAATATAAATTAAATGCGAGGCTTTTTAATATTAATGAAATTATTTACAAGGTTTCCCTTTGTTCAAATATTTACGTTTATTATTTTCAATTGTTTCTGCATTGTTTCTTTAATTTACATAATTTTAAAAATTTAAGGTTTAGTTTTCGTTAAATGTAGGGAACTATAAAATAGGAATATTTTACTTATTTTATTTCGTTATCAATTTAGTTCCATTTTCAACTAATTTCTACAGATTTAGGTTGTTGTTGTTAAATTAAAACATTCCCTTAAATTGTATATAGCACAGTTCTCCTTAATTAAAACTAAAAGAAAAACATCTAGAACATTTTGTTTTAAAATTTTAGAAATTCAAAATTCCCGGAATAAATAATTTGACTTATATAGCGTACACTGGTTACTTTTGTTTATATACACAATTATGTAAATATGTTGGGACTGCTTGAAAATCCTCTAGGTAAATTATGAAGCCCTACAAGAACCCTCTGCTTGTTTTTTGGAGTATATATCAAGGCAATTAGCCTGAAATAAGGAGGAATCTTTAATCCCTAATATTATTAGAATACTTAAATTTATTCTCAAAGAGAAAACAATTACTGTTTGGGAGTTTCGGGGGCCTGACCAAATTTTACTTTCGTAATTTTATATTTGGGAGAAAATTAAATAGATTGTTTTTAAATTTATTAACAAAGAAAATCTGAAAAAATTTATCTAAAACTTTGCCTTGTATGTATCACACAAAATTAAAATTGATTTAATTTTTTGTTTCTACAATATAAAAAACCTACAAAGCATACAACATAGCATAAATTGTGGATTTTGAACACTTTTAGTTTTAATTTTTTTAATTTTACAAAAAATGTTAACAAACAATAATTGAATATTATTGGACAAACGAATTTGAAGTGAAAATATACAAATTAAAAAGCAAATTATATATAAATTGACTGTACAATGTAAAGCATATTTTATATTTTTATTTGAAATTATTTTTTAATTTACTTAATCAACTCACCACTCATCTGGCTGTAGTTGTAAAGCTGTTGTAGAATTTCAGAATTGTTCAAGGCCATCGAATTGTTTTCGGTATTAATTTGAAGCAGCAAATTATTTTCCAATAACATTTGATGAGCAGCAGCAGCTGCTGCTGCAGCAGCCACAGCTGAATTGCTACCGCCATCCTGCTGGTGTTCCTCCAAATGTTGTTGAAGGTGGTTCGAATTCATGATGGCAGAGCTCACTGTTGGTGAACTATCATCGTGCATGGCACCGTTCTCGTGATCTCCACTGTTGGGATTGGTTCTGACACCTCCTCCGTTTTCAGAATTATTTTGATGTGTCATCAAACTGCGATCGGGGGAGGAGCACAAATCTCCATCTCCATTATTCCCACTACCACCACCATTACGGTTGCAGTATTTATTGGTACCATTCTGCGCACTCCCGCCCGTTAATTGTGATTGATTCATAAATATGGAGTTATGCACAAAACATTTATTGTACATCTCAAACGAATCCTGATCACTTCCTGCAACTTGATGTGAAATTTTTGCAGAAGGATTAACAGCTGTTGGTGTTGTTGGTGATGACGTTTTACTTACAGCACGAGATATTTGCATAATTGGACGTGGTGGCGGACTGGATTTTGATTTAATTTGATGATCATTTTGCTCACATGTATCAGCTAAATTACCATTTGATCCAGACAAATTATAATTTCCCCCAATATCATTCGATTCAAGCATATCTCGCACTTGCGCGATATGTGATGCTGAAAATACATGTTCTTGTATATTCACCTTTTGTATATTACATAATTTGCAATCTTCCGGTGTTGGTATTAAATCTGATAATAATTCGGAATTGTCCATATTTTCATCGATGAATCGATTATTTCGGCATTTTTTCTCTTTTGCGCGAGCGTTTTGGAACCAAACCTTTTAGGTTCATTTTTTTTTGTTTTGTATTTGGACACAGCCGTAGACGAGGACAATAAAACAAGAAAAGAAAATGACAAAATAGACGCATTAATACAGTTATCACGAAACATAAGGCTTATAGGAACGAATAAAAGGACGGGGAAAAAATATATCAGAGTTATAATATTCCGCTAAGACGCGCCTAAATGAGGCACAGAGTTTGGGACAGACATACGCAACGCGCCCAGCGCACCGTGCCTTATTTGGGTATTCTTTTTGGGCCTATTAAATGTTTATTTGGCACGATTGGTTTAATAAAACAGGCAAATTTTGCTAGTAGAAGAGGCAGAAAGCAACAAGTAAAGCGGTAAAGGTCGTAGGGTATTAATTAAATAAACTCACCTGTACGACACGTTTCGGTAACCCAATTTCCCGTCCAATATTCTCGCAGTCAGTCATGCTGGGAGTTTTAACGTCTATGAATAGAGCCCTTAAAATTTTCACCTGTAGGTTGCTCATTTGTGTCCGAAATCGCTTCTTTTGGGTGCTCTGGGTGCTGGATGCTGGGCTAACTGGTGAAATTGTATTGTCACGATCACAGTATCCGCTCGCAGAAAACATGATGCTACCACCGGAGGTATCACCGATTGCCGATGAAATTTTGTTACGCCCCATTGTTTGCGTAATATCGGAATCGCAAAATAATTCATTGTTGTTATTATGTTGGCTGGCATTGTTACTGTGGGAGGCTGTTGTGTTGCTATGCCCGAAATTAGGTAGATTACTGTCCCCCTTATTGTTGTTATTAACGCCTGGTACCCCGATTGCCGTGGATGTTATAAAAAAATCATTTGATTCATCGTGATCGTTGTTTGAGTCTGAAAAACTTATTTCACTTTCACTCGGTTCGTACTTGGGGGTGTTTTTGCTAAGGTCCAAGGGTAGTCCACCTTTAGGCATACAGTTACTCATATTCTGCAGACTGCTGCCAGATGATTCTATCAACGATGTCAATTTGCTGGTATTTGGAGGTAGAGTTGGTACCATCGAATCGTTACTATCCATTTTTTGAATGTCTGAAACGTTCTCGTTGCTGGTTCCATTATTTCCGGGATTAAAACTCTCATATGAGGAGGCAATATTCATCGTTGATAGGTTCGTTATCGATGATGACGGGGTGGTATTTGTTCCACTTGATGCAGAATTTCCAGAATTAGCGGTACCTCCGTGACCGAAAGATGGTAGACCTTCGATTGGTTTAACATCCGGAATTTGATCAATATTAATTGGCTGCTTATCGGGATGTTTTGACTGTAGATGCGATTCGAGGGCTGATTTTATTTTAAATATTGCACCACAGTACGGACACTTTTTATTAATTATTTGCAAGTTTTGACGGAATTGCCCTTTTCTTTCCCGCGCCCGAGAATTTTGATACCACACCTGCGATTATGTTTTAATTTTTCGTTGATTTATACGTTGTATCGATATTTGTTTTTTAATTGAACGATTTTGTTGAAGACAGAAAATCAACGAAATGAAAGGAAGAAAAAAATTGTTTCATGTAGTTTTAGTTTTTTTAAAATTCGAATCAGGTTGTAAAAACAAAAACAAAAAAAAACGAGAAATTAGAACGAACAAACCATGATAAAAACTAATTTTAGCACTACCGTTCACGGAACGAAAAAGAGTAATTTCAAATAATTATTTTTATTTTTTGATTTTTTCTTTTGCAAATTAAGCAACAAACTGAAAACATCGCACATCATACGCGATAACAACAATAAAATCACTCCCAGTTCATTATTATTAATAGTTTTGTTTTACTAGAAAATAAAGAAAAGAAAAGAAAAAAAAATAAAGTTCCAAAACACTTTAGACAAAAAAAGATTAATTATGATATATATTTATTCGTAAAATTGTATGCAAAATAAACTCGAAACTATATTCACGTAACAAAATAATCCCCAATTCCAAGTCCGACAAATTTTATTTATTTATATTATTTTTCCAACAAGGATTATGGCAAAGGTCTAGAATTATTTTATTTTATAAAAAATTATATGATATTAAAGTTTAATTTCTTAATTTTAATCCGGGCCGAACTGGGGTAGAGCATAGAACTGGGAATTATTTTACTATTGCAAAATAAAAAGGAAAACATATTTTTCATATATATTTTAAAACAGTCGCAATTAATACTCTTATTAAACTAATATAAAAGAAAAGCTCCCCGAGTAACAATTTTTTGTTGGCACATATGCGCCCAAATGGCGTTTAGATTTGCGAAACGTAAATACACCCAAACTTAGCCCATATGGCGAATGAAAATTTAAAATTACATTCAAAACAGGCGCGAACATTTCAAAATACGTGCGAAACCAATGCGCGCCCCATGCGTCATTGAAGCTACGTTTGGGCCTATTCAATTTTTGTTCGATTTGTACTGATACTTTGCATTTTATTTCAATTATATAGACAACGACAAAATTGATTTTGAAAGAGTACTTAGTTGCGATTATTTTCCAATCAGAATAGCAAATATATTAAACAGAATTTGCAGAAAAGATAAATAAAGAAATTAAAAATTCATACCTGAACAACTCGTTTCTTCAAGTTGACCTTTTTTGAAATTTCTTCCAGCATTTTTCTGCTAGGGTTCGATTCATTTTGGTAGCATTCATATAAAAAATTTAATTGTTCTGGTAAAATCGTGGTGCGTAGGCGTTTATTATTTTGTTTTTCAGTACTTGGAGCATTCTCCCCGCCGGAATTAGTCCCGGTCAGACTTGCCGAAATTGTTGAACCATTTAAACAATTTGTATCGGTAGTCATTGACGAATTTGGTGCAGTTGTTTGAGTTGGTGATGCTGGGATATTGGTAGGACCAGTTGATGATATAAAATTTTTATTATTTTTTAATGTTACAGCCAGTTGAGAGGCCATTGTAAGACCGCTCCTCGTTGAATTTAATGAGGAATTTTGAAGGTCGGCAGTACTACCATTGCTGTTGCTGCCACATAATTTTATTGTATGCTGAACTGTTTGCTGCTGTTGTTGCCCTTGTTGTGTTGTTACCCCGCCCCCACCAGCTGCTAAAAGCGTTGCAGCTGCTGCCACTGCAGCCGCAGTTGCTACTACTGTTGTTGTATTGTGTGTTGTCACCTGAGTGTTGCAGCCACTGCTGTTGCTGCTGCTGTTATTCCCACTGGCTCCACTCGTTGTCAAATTGAGCAATGGAAAATCATGTAATTGTTGGGGCGAGGCATCTAACTGAAAAAACTTCTTTGACTCATTTAATTGATAGTACTGAAGCAAAAATTCAATGCTCGGCTTTGCTGTTGCATCAATAGATGTCGTTCCAGTAGTTTTAATATTACCGCCCAGTATAAGATCACCACCAACTGATCCTGGGACTGCTTTATTCTCGTTTTGTAGATAGTACTGGTATAAAAAATCATAGTTTCCCTTCTTTTTTAATTCATTCGTTTGATAATAGTTGGCTAAATATTCGATATCGAATGACTGTTGTTGGTTATACTGCTTTTTAAGATCATCGTTTGTCTCATTCTGCATGAAGTATTGGTATAAAAAATCGTACTGATCACTTTTAAATTTTTTACCAAGAGCATTATATTCGGATAATTCGTCCTGCTGGGACTGAGTCTCTGAATATTTTCGCTTTTTTTGTTTACCCTGAGATAAATCGATTGAAGTGTCTTGTCCACCAATAGTGCCTAAATTAGTACCAGCCACATTCTGTTGGCTGTTAATGCTTTGCATATTTTGCAAAATTCCAAAAGGTGTATTCTCAGCATAATTTTGATTCAGAAATAAATTTGGATTCATTATATGTATCATTTGATGCTCTTTAAATAGCTCAAATCTTGGAAATGTTAAATTACACTTATCGCATTCAAATTTTTGCTGACAAGGGCTTGCATGTGATTGAGGTGCAGTACCCCCGCACCCGCTTAAACCAGATGTTTGCTGCTGCTGTTTAAACAGGCTGTGAGGGGACGCAAGAAGATTTACTCCAGGACTTGTTGAAATACCAGAAATTGGTGGTATATTTCCACCCGAAAGTGATGCACTCGATGCTGCTAACGGTGACGAAGCCAAATTTAAATTTGGTACCGGATTAATACCCCCAATTGCTGCTGCGGCAGCAGCAGCCGCTGCAGCCTGTTGAGCAGCCAAATTTGATGTAAGCAAATTAGTATTATTTATGTCGATGCTCGAATTTGAATCTTCGCTACTTAAACTCTGTGCTATTTGAGCTGCTGCAATTTGTGCTTTCGCTGATTTTTTATTATTCTCTTCCTTAAAACAGTGATTTTTCTGGTGTCGTATCAACTCGTAGTAACGCTGGAAGACTAAGTTACATTTTTTACAAGTGTAATTTATATTTGCCTTCTTTTCTTCGGATTCGTAGAAGGAATTGTTTGGTTGATTTTCATAAATTTTACGTTGTTTTTGGCGGGCATTTTGGAACCATACCACAATCACTCGTGGTGAGAGAAGCAACAATTTGCTAAGATATTCTAAATCGCTATCTTTCGGGTATGAGTTATTTTCAAAAAATTCTTGTAACACTTTTATTTGATAGTCTGTAAATCGAGTGCGATTCGCTCTCTTTCCACTCGATGTTGAACTATTTGAAGAATTTGAGTTTGTTTCAAAACTACTCTTTTCAAACATTTTATTTATTTGGAATTTTTTCGGTGGACCCATATTATTCATATTACCAATATTCGCCATATTATTTAAAGGCATGTTATCCATTTGCTGACTTATAATATCATTTAAAGTATTGTATGATGAACTATTTGGAGTCTGTGGTCGTGATAAAATTTCTGAGCTACCGCTTTCTGACTTTGTTTCAAAATTATTGTAAAAAATATTTTGCTGATGCTGTGATTGCATTAAATTTTGATCATGTTCTTGATCGTGTTTCATCATGTGACTGTCCGTGTCTGAATTTCCCATATCATCGCCAGGCTCTGATTTTATATGAACATCTGCCCGATCACTAGCAACACTTGACGGCTGAGAAAGTGGCCGATTATCTAGCTGACTTTGCTGCTGATGGTCTCGCTGCTGGGTCTGCTGTCGCAGCTGTTCTTGTTGCATTTGTTGCATGTTCAACTGTGTCAGCTGTTGCTGCTGCTCGTGGAGGGGTGTTCCTTGATCATGAAGTTGCTGCCTCATACTTTGCTGCTGCTGCGGTTGCGTCTGTTGTTGTGAGTGTTGCTGCTGTGTTTGCTGCTGTTGTGAGGATTGTGTGCTCGTGTTCTCATTTGTATCTACTAAAGAGGTCACTTTCGCTTGACCAGTGCGTTCATACTCTTCTAAATTGAGGGTTGTGGATGGTGGATTATTGAAATTATAGGGTGAATCCTTGTTACGTTGACGCTCCTTGAACAGAGTGTTTCGGAACCAATGCTTCACCACCTTGATAATAGTACAAAGAAAACAAAAACGGTTATTTAAAAATTGAGATATATATATATATATATGCATGTAATTGTTTTCAAGTACAACATACTTTCATGGGAAGATTTGCCTTTTTCGACATTTCCATGATACTTTCTTCACTTGGGGAATTATTGATATCGAAATGAGCTCGAAGGATCTTCAGTTGTTCGTCAGTAATACGAGTTCTTGCTCGTTTTTGATTACTAGTCGCCTGTAGGAAAATTTGCATTATAAAAAAAACTGCATAATATCACTATCTCTAATTTGAGCTTAGTCAGGTGATCGATACTATCAAAAATTATGCATAGATAGCTAGCTTTGCAATGTTTTTTTCTGGTTTTAATTCTAGATGATATGAGACGCTTTTGTCAAGAAATTCAGATTTACACTATGCTCTGTTTAGAAATTATTCAGCTGATCATGACTAATCAAATGGTTTAATAAAATTAAGTAAATAATTTACCTGAGCCGCTGCAGCTGCCTGTTGTAGTAATTGAACAGGTTGTCCCGCAACCGGGAGTTCTGGTGTAACTGGCGGTACATTGCCACCTACAGCTGCTGCTGCTGCAGCTCCAGTTGCTCCAAAAATTAGTGGCGGGGCCAAATTCATAAAATTTAGCGACATTAAATGATGAAATTGCATTAAGTTGAGCATATCGAGAGTATTTAACGATAAATTTCCCATACTTGGTAAATTTTGTATATTTTGTAAACTTTGCAAGTTCTGTAAATTTTGTAAGCTTTGTAAATTTTGTGGTAAATTAGCGAAATTTGGTGGAAAATTTGCCAAATTTTGTTCCATAATTTTCTGGGCAAGAATTGTTGGATCAATGTTCAGCTTTTGGGCGAGATCTGGCATTACAGAGGTTTGGGGGGCTGAGTGCTGTTGCTGTTTTAACAGGGCTGATGCAACTGATGCTACTGCAACTGGTGGTAATTGAGGGATATTTTGAGATGTTTGTAATTGCATCGGTTGTGGTGTAACTGACCGGGCTTGCGGCAGAGGGGATGGTGGGGTTGGTGATGATATACTTTGTGGCCCTAAAGATTGCGGGGTTCCAGTTGATTCGGGCTTATCATCCTTTAAATTGCCACTACCACAAGGGAATAGTCCAGTCGAAGATGATGTCGGTGATGGCGAACTTGAAGATGGTTTTTTTGAAAAATCCAAAATTTCGTTTTCATTTTCGCTCGCATCAAGATAGTAATTTTTAAATTTTTCAGCAAATTTTTCAAGTATTTCAAGAGGAATTTTTTCATTATGAATTTCCTCACAGTGTGATTTAAGCACAAATATTGAAGAGAATATTTTTTTACAGTGGCGGCAGTAATATTTGTCTTCTGTTACCTCTCTGCCAAGCTCGGAGCTGTGTTTATTTATTTCATTAAACTGTTTTACAATATCAAATCCAAAATTTTCGAGTAGCGTTTTATAGATTTGATTGTTAAATTTGGGAATTGTATCGTCTTGTAAACAACTGCTCAAATTTGATGGTGTAGGGCTTATGCTCTGCTGTTGTTGCGTTAGTTCACTAATTCTAGCCAAATTAGGGCTAACAGACTGTTGCTGTGTTTGGGGTTGTTGTTGTTGCTGCTGTTGCTGTAGTTGTTGGGATTGTTGCTCTTGCAAACGACATGCCCTTGTTTGATGTAAAACACTTCTCATGTGAATATCGAGGGTGCTACCTTGAGCATAGGCGACTTTACAAATATCGCACTTAAAACGCTTTTTCGGACTATCATAGTCACTTTCTGGGCTTAATTTTCGCTTTTGCTGTTCGATAATATTCCCCTCAATTTCTAAATCGATAGATTTTCGATCGTAGTCATTGCTACGTCTATCAAATTCGATACTTTTTCGATCACAATCGTTTGATCCTAAAATATTACTGGTCGGTGATGTTGATGGGGTGTTATTATTTTCACTTTGCTTTTTTAGCTTATGCAGGTGGGAAACGCTATTATAATGTACCAATAGAATATTTTTTTGTGTAAAACTTTCTCTGCATATTTCACATTTGAATGGTCTGTTCGGGTCAAGATATTTTTCTAGTGGGTAATGATTTAATTTCTCATTTCTACGGTGCTGGTTCGTTTTGTAGTGCTGTACTAAATAAATTTGATGGGTATATGCCACTTTACACTTGTGGCACTTATATTTTCGATTATTGTCGTTATAATTTTCCTCAGCCAAGGGCTGAGCATTAAGAAATTCATCCAAATCAGTTGTTTCAGTCTCGTCCATATTATTTTGAATTTCATCTCGTAAAATTAGATCTTGTGCCGTGACTGTTGTTGTAACTGAATCATTATCCTCTTGTTTTATGCTCGATGTTGGTGATGTTATGTACTCCTCAACTTGAGCTGTATGCTTACTATCACCGTGATCCCCAGTACTGTTCGGCGATAAATTTGGACTATTCGGTGTATTTTGTGGATGAGATTGCTCCATATGTTTTTGTAAAGATTGCGTCGTTCGAAAGCTGCGATTACATATCATGCATTTAGTTGCATCCCTCATAGTGTGATACAAAGAGTGGGTATTCAATTTCTCTTGAGTTTTAAATGCAAGTGAACACTGCTTGCAGCGATATTTGTAGACATGCCTCTCAGAAATAACGATATTCATGTGGGTATCTTTATAGTGTGTTAGCATTGTTGTAAGATTGCTAAAAAGTTGCTGGCACTGTTTTAGCAAGCATTGATACTGATCGTTTATAATTTGATAATGTTGCATCTCACTAGTATGCATTAATAGCTCCTGGTTGGATTTTAAATTTTGCCCACACTGTACACATTCGTAGTCGCAATTTGCTATACACTGTTCCGATGTTGAACTGTGTTCGGGGCTCTTCTTCGCTGAGCTATTTAGCCAGTGACTAGTATCTACCAGGTGGAGTAAACGTGTTAGACCGTCACTGTTTACGCTATGCACTCCCATGACATGCTTTTCTAATGATTTTTTGTCGGAAAAATTATCCTGGCATAGTGGACAAAGTACGCTCATAACCTCTTCGGTATTTTCAACATTTTGCTGATCATTCTCGTAGCAATCTCCCCCAGATTCTGATTCAGCATCAATCCTTTCCGATTTTATTTCTTCATAATTGCTACTGCTACTTGTTACTTTTGGATTAGCCCCGAGTACCCGACACGATGATGACGATGGCTCTGTTTGCTTAGTTGTATTCGCTGCCACAACGGCCGCTGCAGCTGCAACAGCCGTCTGAAATGCTTGCAATGCAGCAGGATTTGTTGGTATCGTTATATAATCACTATCTGGATAATTTTTATGTAACTGCTCGATATGCTGCTCTATATCTAATTTAGAATCAGCAAAATAGTCACAATTATTGCATTTATATATTGTAGCTGATGGGTATGGTGATGATGGTGATTGAACTGTTGACGCCGTCAATAATGTGTTTGGTACTACAGATCCCGTACTTGTACGACCGCTTGAATTTGTTGAAATTAAATTTTCTCGACTATCCCGAGAGGTTGGCGTGGACGGGGTTGTTGGTGGGAAGTTTTGTTTTAAATCGTTCGTATTACCACTATCAAGTGATTGATCATATTTTTCGGATGGTGAATGAATTGGACTGGCCTTTTCACTTTTTACGTCTGTAAATTTGTTTTTTGTTTAAGAAAAAAGCACAGTTTTATTTTTTTTAGTTTGCTTTAAATATAACTTAGTTATTTAGTACAACATACAGAAAATATTTATCAATTATCTCTTACTAATAAAGGCGAATTAATATCGGTTTCTTTTTTTTAGAAAAATGTTATACAAAGGATTCAAGTTCCATCTTTTAATTTACGGGGGTATTCTCAATTAGCTACCTAAAAAAATGATCTGATATTTAGATTTTTTTATTCACGTTAAAAAATGAATTTAGCACATAATCTAATGCATAATTTCTTATGAGTTCAAAAACAAATACAATATCTAATGTTTTTAATTAAAAATGAATATTGGGTTGATGGGGTTACACGAATAAAATTATTACACGAGAGTCAAGACTTTTCTTCATTATTTTGCTTTTGAACTATACAGTATCTGGTCATTATCAGAAACACCACTCATAATTGCGGAATTTCCTAATGTGTCTGCATTTGTATTACCAAAAAAAGGTTTCATGGCCCTCTTTTGCGGGAATCTGCAATCTCGGGGTAGTTTCTAAGAATTTTAACCATTTGAGAAATTTTTTGATTACTAAATTAACCGGTACTAATTACAAATATTGTATTCAACCCTTTCTCGACTCATTTCGTATTTGGATGAGCAAGAGTGAAGTTATCAAGTATTTTTTGGAAACGTTGTTTTTTTTAAAAAGTGTTTTGGATTAAAATTGTAAGTAATGGGTAGCACATATCTGTAAAATAAAAGTAATGAAAAATAAATTTAATATTGTGTTTCTTTTCATTTTGATTTTTTAAGTATGCTGATTAACGCGTTTTTACAATGGGGCGTAAAAAAGGTATAGTAGAAACGAGAAGGAGTTCTATTGTGGTTTTATTAAAAACTAAGCGGTTCACCTATAGAGAAATTGCTACAAAAGAAAATGTTTCTGCAGCTATCGTGCATAGGGAAGCTACAAAACTTAATAAAAATGGGTCTCCTAGAAGGAGTCGACGTCATAACTGTCGCCGAATTCGAAAAACGACACTAACGGATGACAGGAAAATCCGTAATATGGCCTTACAACATCGTAGAGCACCAGCTAATATAATAGTAGACCACTTTAAGGACAAAGGAATCAAGATATCCGAGAAAACATTTTGACGACGTATGTGCGAACAAAATTTAAAATGTAGGCGTCCGACAAAAAAACCGAAACTAATTGTGAAAATGAAGCAACGACGATTTATTTGGGCTCAAAAGCACCGTCACTATACCGTTGATGATTGAAATAAGGTAATTTAAAATTCCAAAGTCATTCAATATTAACTCTTACAAGTTTTTGCAATACTTAAAAATATGCTCACAAACCAAAAATTTCAGGTCATCTTTAGTGACGAGTGCCGCTTAAGAACAATGATAGAAATGTTTCAATATGTGAGGAGAAGGCCAAAACAGCGGTACAACGAGGATTGCATACTCAGAACTGTTAAACACGCCCCTGCTGTAATGGTGTATCAGTGCGGACGGACCTGGGCCCTTACATTTTGTTGAAGGAACATTACGACAAGAGCAGTATAAACGTATTCTATCGTAAGTTTTTCTTACCTTATTTAAATTCCCTACCCTACGTACGATCACATTATACGTTTATGCAAGATGTGGCACCTTGCCATTCCTCCAAATTAATAACCGATTTCTTAATTATGAAAATATCGATGTGCTACCATGGCCCGGCAATTCTGAGGATCAAAATCCAATTGAGAATTGCTGAGCATATCTCAAATGCAAGGTATATAATGTGCCAAATCCAACGGTTGCTATTTTAAAACAAAATATTGAACATATTTGGTACAATAACGAAGATTTCAAAAACATGATTTCTTCATATGTAAAAAGCATGCCATCGCGCATAAAAAGTTTAGTTAAAGAAAAAGGAGGTGCAACAACATATAAAAAAATTTGTATGAAATATTGTTAACAATAAATGTATACACGGAATGTAATAAATGTTTGTTAAAAAAACTTAATTTTAATATGTAGCTTTTATTTACTTAACATGCAACAATTTCCCATAATTTGTTGATGTGTCTAATTCAATGACCAGATACTGTATATGTATGTAGCTATAATGAAAATTTATAAAATTTTAGGAACAAACTTCAATAAATTAAGTCTATTTTCACAAAAAAAAACAAAACATATTCGATATTTCATTTAACTTAAAAGTTATAACTTATATAATTCCGAAAAAATGTTTTGTTCGAGACAATTTTGTGTCTAAAATCTTACCATTTTTCCTATTTTCAAGTTCTTTTCAAATGTTTTACGGGAAATTATTCAGAAAGGTTTCCTATAAAATTCAAATGAAAAAAAAAATCGATTTGCTTTTAAATTCGTGACGAAAAATATTCCGAAATATGTGTACCTCAAAAACTTCATCATCTTCTTATTGTCACAAAGATCTTAAAAATTAGTCCTAGGAAACTATAAATCCAATATACCTGAACCTTTTGCATTAAACCCCTCTAAAAAGGATTGATTTTCAGATTTTCGTCGTATTAAAAGGCAAAACTAATAATACCCTCGGTATACTTTTTGTAATAAATTACGGACATTTTTCTTCCAGAGGTAGATAGGTAAAAAGTACTTTGTTATTCATTAGTCGTGTCTGTAATTCGGTTTTACTCTTAAGCTTCAGACGTTCGGCCCTTCTACTCTAGAGATCATTCAAAATAAAAGAAATATTTGTTTGGATTTTCTTTTTATTATTTTCCCAATATTTCTAAATACAGGAATGAAAACGGTGACAATAAATGATATTTACTAGAAAAATAAAATCAAGTAAACAGCTGCAATATTATTGTAATTAACGTTCCAGGCCTTTTATGTTGTTTAGGGAGGGTAATTGAGTTCGAACTTTAATGTGCTGCGATTCTTTATAATTACGAACTTTTTCTACTAAGTACTACTTTTAGTCGAAGAAAAAAGAGCGAAAGATCTAAAAACTAGTCTATATAAATCGTAACTCAAATTCTTGATGGTTGTGCATAGCTTGAAAAACGCTAATTTTACATACATATTTCAATTTTAATAATTTCAACATTCACTGTTTTCCTCAATTTTAAATATTAAATTTTAAAATTTAAAACTGTTTTAAATATTTTTAGTTTAAAAACGTTGGTAGGTTTATTATTAGGTTGGTATAAATTTGATGAATTCTTTGCAATTCCGCACGTACGAATTCGCGGGCTTAACTCGTTAATTAATTTAAAAAAAATATTAATTTCAATTCTCATAAGATTAAAAAAAAATACGAAATTAAATTTGAGTTTTTCTCCTCGCTGAGTAAATCCCTTAGGATTTTTTTTCCAGTTTTGCATATTTTCTGTTCTCAATTTATATTTTTCTGCTCGCAGAACTTGAAATCCGATCGTCTTATAACGCTACATGGGTATGCCTTCATTCTCCCTGTTTCTCTTTATCTATTAAATAAATTTGACTATCTTCTTTCTTGTCTATGGAGGCCGCCGGGCTAGCAACCAAACAATATTTCCACAGCCGCGATCCTTTCCATCGGGTTTTCGTGCCTCTCTCTTTGCACGGTACGTAAATTGGAGATCATTAAGAGGAATCACCTGGAGCAATAAACCGCCCTCGCAAATTGTATTATAATTTATACAACCGTGTGTAGTCTTACCTATGTCTTAGCGTAAAAGAAAAAAAAAATAACTAAATAGAAAAAAAATAAAACAAAAGATAAGAAAAGTAGAAGAAAAATAGTTGCATTTGTCTGCAATTGCTGTAGGCTATTCTTTTTATTTTTATTCTTTTCCAATTTTATTGGTGTTGGTATCCAACTGTCGAGAAAGTTTTTCACATTTCTCACAATCAGTTTATAAGACGATGTAGTTCCCCTGCCGCCCCTACTCCAAGTATCCTCCCCACCACGTTTTTGCAAGGAAGTCTTGTACTAGTGGTGTGACGATAGGTATGAAGAGAGCGATTGACTATTGATTATGGGTGATTTAATTTTTGTTTGTGTAGCCATTCCTGATCGATAATTCACGGGAATGTGATTAATTGAGTGTTGGATATGCGGTCAAGAAAATTTAATGGGTGCAATGGAGGCCAAAAGGGATTTAATTGTAATTTTGCTTTTTTTCAATCATTTTTAGAAAAAACTTTTGTTTAAAGTTCGTTAAAAGACTGATATATACTTTCTAATGGAAAATTTTCTTGAAAATTGCAAGTCCAATTCATTTTAAGGGGGTATACTCACATCTAGCTATCCAAAAAAATGACTTAATATCCAGGTTCTGAAATCAATTTTCAATTAAAACCAAAACTGAAATGATATGTTATGTCGCTCAATAGTTATAACATTGAATTTAGATTTTGAGAAAATCTTGTCTATAAATCCACATAACATTTCAAGTTTTTAGGATTTTTGCAGATATCTTAAAAACATTTTAAACTACGAATTTTTTTTTTTTAAATTCCTGATTAGAATAGCTTCTTAATGAAAATCGGACAACCACTGATAGAGATCTATTTTAATGAAATTCTCTTTAATATTTTATGCATCTCTTGCAATCTCCTGAAAAAAAATCGAAGATTTTCTTAATTTCTTCGATGAGAAAAAAACCGGTCAAGTGCGAGTCGGACTTGTGCATGAAGGGTTCCGTGCTATCGTACAAGATTTAGCACTATGTACTTTTTAGGGTACAAAAGTAGATAATCACAAATTGAAAGTGAAGGTGATACAAAATATACAAGGACTGTAGCTGCGCTCTCAACCTGCTTCATGTCTCTTGTATTGGGACCTCCTTACGCTCATTCAACGCAACGGCGATATAATTAAGCGTCATCACTTAGCTTTCTTACAAATTTTATTTTATTTTTATTATTTGTTGTTCTAGTAGCAATAGAAATACATACTTTGTCAACATTTCAACTGGCTGCCATTTACGGTTCAGGGGATAACAGTTAGCTGACAGACAGACGGACGGACAGCGGAGCCTTAGTCATAGAGTTCCGCTGATACCCTTCGGGTATGGAACCCTAAAAAAGTAAATACTCCTAAATAAGAGAAAATTTAAAGAAGGAAAAAATAGTGTTCGCGATAAATTAAATTAAAGCATAAATCTCTCTGACAGTTTAATGGAAGAAACAAAATTGTTGGTAAAGGAGAGGGCTGGTTGTGGTCCATCCGGGTGGAGCCTGAGTATCTGAAAAACTCATTTGAATTGCGAGGATCGTTTGCTTGAGGGCACAATTACGCATCTCGCACGCCTATTACAAAAATTGTAATCGATGGTTTGATAGGCTAAGGCGACTGACTTGGAAGACTATAGAGAGGTGTACCCCTCATGAGAATGAAAAGAAGACGAAAAAAAGAATATCTTCAACAGGGTTCAACCACAGAATCCAATTTTGCATTTATATCTCTTCATCTCCTCCCTACAGCAGGTCCTGTGGTTCTGCTCTCGTTGTTGTTCTGAGAAGAAAAATTTCTGAGGCGTTATGGGTTCTGGGATTCTTCCGTGTCTGATAATCACACGATTTCAAAATCTACATAGAACATGAGGTAGTCGAGGGGTCGAGGGGCATACCAGAGAAAACGCAGCTCTGAAATAGTTATGAAGGTTTACCCACCGGGGAGTGGGAATCGGTCGGGATTTAAAACTTAAAACCATAGAGGAGCACGAGTAATGTTTGAAAGTGGTCTACAGAAAATCGGGTGGGCATAAATGGTGGGCGGGAAGAGGGGATATAATGTAATCGGTTAAATTAAGGTTAAGCTTGGCTAACTAACCTCCACTGGCACCTCTCTGCCATCCAGGGGGCGTCAGGGGGTTCTCCCTGATCTTATCTTGTGGCATGCGTAACGATGGACCATAACATCTTTTTCTATGCCCTCATTTAGTCCGCGACAGTCTGAAGATATACCAAGCTCAAATACACCTATACTTGCATATAAAATTGTGATAATGATGGATTCAGAGCTGAATATTTTTATTTTTTATGTTCTATATATTTTGTACTTTTCCACTTGCATAGCATTCATCTACAAAATTCTCCACAATCTTCCGAGATGGTTTCGTTTATTTTCGCTTACCGCTATAACGCCTATATACCATGGATAATAAAACCAAATAAATAAAAATAAGGTATACAATTATTACGTTGAATAATTTGTTTTCCTCTTTTTCACGGTTTTAGAATTTTATATCTTGAAGGCGTGCATGAAAATAATTTTCTCTGCAACAAAATTAATAGTTATAAATTAAAATATTATTGACGGTATAGACCCAAACGTAGCCCAAAAGAATTAGGAAATTCTATACCCAAATGAGGTACTTTGCGCAGGAGCAAATATTTCACTTGTTAAAATGGAGCCGAAACATTCAAAACACCCCAAATGAGGCACGGTATCTATTTAATACACAAAATTTCAATATCTGCTTTGGGCGTGTATTTGCCAAACAAAGGATGAATTTTTAAACGCTTATTTATACCTGGTTCGACATTTTCATGTCTATTGCGAGCTATTGTGTAAACGAAAACTGTTTTACTCAAGTAGTAGGATTATACCTTATAATTCTTGAAGTAATTATCACAATTGTTTTGAATGAAATACACACTTTTAAGATCAAAACGTCTTAAATATTAAGGCCACTGCATTCTTATTTCTAGTGAATCTACAAAAAAACATATTGTTTGTCGCAGTGTGTAGAACCCAATTAGGCTACCAAAAGCCAAAAAAAAACGTTAATCGCAGATGCCATTTAAAAAGTATTTGGCTATTTTCAGGAGCTGGATAATTTCACGCTAAGAATAAGGAAAAAAGACGGATATAAGAAAGGTAAAAAGGTAAGGAAGGTACCTTCCCTTAATTTTGTTTTGTGGTTCTTAAAAAAATAACCTTTATTTTCTTCCAATCTAAACCACAAAGGTTTCCCTTGTTGAACATATGGCCTTTGGGTGTTCTTAAACTGGCACTGTTTATTAGATTTTTTAATTTCATTATCTTTTATCAGTTTGTTTTAAAGCAATTTGTATACAAAAAAAATCACCACTTCTATGAAGGCAGAACATTCAGTACCTATTAAAATAGCCAGCGTAGAGTGGTATTAACCATCGAAGTCTCCCCCAAGTAATTTCAAAAATTATAATTCATTATTAGCATGGAATTCAAATCAATTTTCCCTCGAAGAAGGCTGAGAAGAGTTAGTTTTTCTACGCTTTTTCGTCAATTCGTTTGTAAGCTGTAGAGTACACTACACTATTTCAGAGAGTACTTTGCTGAGCTAATTCTATTAAATCTACCTGTGCCTTAAAAACAAAAGACATTAAACAAAGTGAAATAAAATCAACAAAAACAAAAACAAAAAAAAAACGTCGGAAGAAATCAAATGAAACAAAATTAGTGCCCAAAACCACCGCGAGTCATTGGTACAATGGCAATGGTCAGACACAAAAATAATCACAAATTGGTAATCAATAAAATAAGCCGAATGTATTTCCTCCTTCACTCTGATTATAATTTCTGGCAGGGTACTTTAAGACGTTTTCCTTCTTATGAAAAAGGGGGTCCCGCGGGGGCTTCGTGGTTTTAGATGGTCATGGCGCTCTGGCTGGACTTTGCATTTTCATTAAAAGAGGCGAGGGGATACCGCTAACTAACTTTTGTTGACTGCCGAACAGTTTGATTATATGCAGGGCTGAAACGAGGATGGTAAAGATGATGGTGGTGATGATGACGATTACAATAACCATTATTTCGTGTACGGTACCCCCTGAGCACTTCAGATCGGATTATGTTCTCACGAGCCATTTATTTTCCACTGGGGAATTATCTTTTGGTTGATATATCAAAGAAAATAAATTAACGAAAAATTGTAAGAATTTTTTGTGTTCGATTTGATGCAAATTTCGATTTTAGTAGTTATGTGCCCAGGGAAAATTATATTTGTGTTTAATAAACCTGAGCGTTAATTTATTTTTTGTTTATTCCTCGATTTCGATATAACTTTGATGTGCTTTTTAAAGCTTTTTATATGATTTGGTATTTTTCCTTTGAAGTATTATTTTCGAGTAATTTTTTGTAATACAGAGATTTTATATTTTCATATATTGAGTTTTGATAATAGTATAAAAAGAAAAAAATACTTACCACAATCGACAACTTTGAAAACGTCTCCCAGTTCGAGTGGTTCCAAATTTTCACTGCGTCTTTGTAAACAAATGAATTGTTCAACTTGTACATGTCGTAAACTTTTCACATGTTGAACCATTTGTAAAATATTTGACGCCTTAAAGCTACACAAGTGACACACAAACACTTTACTTGAATTATTTCCAGTTGTTGTTGTTGAACTACCGTCGAACAAGCTCAACACTGAATGTGGCTGATTTTGACTATCCACATTTGATCCACTTTGTTGTAATATTTGATGTTGTTGGTGCTGTTGATGATCAACATCTCCACTCATACAATCACCAGATGATCCTTGACGCTGTGTTGATGATTGTTGATCAAAATTTGATGCACTACTTAGATACAGTAGGTGATTAAATATCATTTTCATTGTATCATGACGCATGTGTTGAGTATGCAAATTTAATTTTTGTATTGAGTTCGTGTAAAAGTCACAGCAGTTACATTTTAGTTGAACAGTGTTTGTGTTGTTGAACTTAAGTTTATATTCATTTTTCGGACCGCCTTCCTTGATATGATTTATGTAGTTCAATTTTTGTATATGTTTATCAGTTTTACTGTGCAACTGAAAGTTTGCCTTTAAATTTGTTTTGTAGTTGCACAATCGACAAATGTAGTTGTTGTTGATGATCAACATAATATCATTGTTGCAGTTGTTGTTGCTGCGAGATCTATCAGTCATGAGGTGGTTGTTCAGTTCGTCAATCATATTCGTGTTGTATGTGGAGCAGATGAGGCAACTGTAGATCGATGTTGGCCGAGAGTCTGGGTCTATTGGTGGCTCAAATGTGTCCGGGTTTAACCCTTGATCGGGTTCTAGGGCACTGTTTAGCAGGGCATTTGCTGCTACAGCTGATGACGCAACAGCAGCAACAGTAGCCGTCGACGAATTCTGCTGCGATGTTGGTGCTGGCGGCTGTGGTACTGAATTGACTGCAGCTGCTGCAGCAGCCGCTGCTGATGCTGCTGCTGCTGCACCCAAAGCACCAGCAGCAGAATTTTGATGTAACAATTGTATCATTAGCGCTTGATTATATGCTAAATCAGCTAATGCTGCTTCTGGTAAAAAATTTTGCAAATTTGGCAAATTTTGACCCAAATTTGGTAAATTTGCTAAATTTGGTAGGCTAGTTGCAGCCGTTGCCGTTGTTAGTTGGCCCAAATTTTGGCTTTGTAAAAAGCTAAGGGCCTGAAAATGCTTCATATTATTTTGCAATACCGCCATATTATGGGTATGCTTTTCACTAGTCATATGAATTCGTAAATTACGTGCGACACTCGTCTCATAGGAACATACATCACAGCGAAAGCTTGGTTTCGGCTTATTTGACTGTTGCGTCATATTTGGCATTATTATTTTTGGACTTTCCCGGATCTCATTTTGATTACTCATATTTTGGGAATTGTTCAGTTCTTGCATATTATTCAAATGTTTATCACTTTGCATATGTATGGACAAGTTGCCCTTGGTCGTTGTTGAATAATTGCAAATTTCACAACGATACGGCTTATATCCGCAGGTATAAGATTCCCCACGTGCCAGTCTCGGATGTTGTTGACCTGAAAATAATTTGGAAATAAATACGTGTATATGTTTTGCAGATTTGTTTTCTTTTAATCCTATTTAGTTTAACTGGGTAAAATCCACCCCAGCCCTTACCAAGTATGACTCAATAGGGTTAAATGACTTTTTTGATCTTTGAGGTATATGTATATATGGCATTAAAAATTATCCTAATATTTTGGTTTCATCGTAGTCGATTAAAATAAAATATTATAAGCAATTCAGGCTTTATGAGTTTCTAATTATTTTTATTAAAAACGAAATGCAAAAACGAAAATAAAAATGTTTGCAAGGATTGCGTGCACCCATGCATCTATTTACTGTCCATAAGTTAGTATTAACCAACCGACCACTAGCAAGAGCACTTTAATTCAGGCCCTTAATGCATTTTTAATTATGGCCTGCTGTTCACGATGCATATTTTTTCTGTGGTCAAGGCAATCGCAATTAAATCACAACACGAGTGGGCGTAAGTCCTGAATTTTGCGCCTTATAAAAAAAAAAGTAAATAATAATACGCTAGTAAAAGTTTCAATAAAAGCCCTGACCGTAGTCACCAACAACCAGGTCCACAGCGAAGAAAAGTAACGAAAATACATATAACATATAAAAAGAAATTCCCCTTTTCTTAGAATATTACAAGAGTATGCAGAGTTTCGCATGATAATTGCCTTTAAGATTGAAATTAAATTTGCATATCTCCATACATTTTTCACCCATAAGCCCTCCAACCCCCCTAAATGCAGTTTGCATACTTTGGGCTGACTAATTATCACGGCCTCTGGGCTATGGGTATGACCCCTAGAAAATAAGGAGTCCTTTAGGGCAACTCTTTCGAAATAATGCTGATTAGGGTTTTATGCAAAATTTTCACTTCCATTTAATAGTTCTACCCTCTTCTTGTTGTGCATATGCCAGTTAAATGTATTGATTATATTTCTTGGGTTTTCTTTTCTCATACATTAGTTCAATATATGGATGTCGACTTAGATCTATTAAGAATTTTTACCTTTCACGCAGTGTATGTAAGGCACTATTTAGATAAATAGTTCTCAAATGTTTAATACTTTACTCAGTTTTGGAGTGTTATTAAAATCAACCCTAGTTTTGATAGTTAATTTGAAATTAGTGACTTCAAAACAACCTTTGAACACATTTTCGCTTAAATTGGTTAAATTTGAAAAACTGTGTCGCAATATTGAATCCTTGAACTGAATTTTTAAATGTCAATGATGGATTCGTAATCAGGATCTCCAAAGACCCCCAAATACGAGTTATCGTGGAAATTCTTTTAAATCTTTACTTAAAAAATAATAAACATTGAAACCAAGCGTTTAAGTGTGATGTACAACCAAACAGACTTATATTTAGGTTTTTTTTAATATAATTATAATTAAATTTACCTGCTAGACAGTATCCACACGCACTTTCACCGTCCGGGTGTTTTTCCCTCATATGAATTTCCAAAGTCTCCTGATATTTATAGTGCCAATTGCATTGAGGACATTTAAGCGTTTTACAAGAATTGCGTGTTGATATTTGTACACCGCTATTTAATCGCGCTGAATTCAAAATCATTTCACATCTGGATATGGATTAAAATTAAAAAAAACATAATTGCAATAACTTTATTTTTATTTCAAATTCAAAACACAAAAGTATATATTATTATGAATGTAAGAGTTTAAGGGGGTTACCCTTAATAGAGTTTAAAATTCTTCTAAAAAAAAAAATCGTTAAGTTCTTTGCATAGAATGACTAGCTCATTTAAAAAAAAAAGATTTGATGACTAATTTTTAATTTTTGATCAATAGTAAAAAATATTTCTTGTAAAATTCATATTTTGAACTTTTAATGGTTTACCTTCGAAGTAATACTGTTTCGAACATGTCTTTCAAATGTTTAAGGAATTGATCCATAATGTTTTGAGGTATACATAGTTTTGGGATTCACGTCCCCAAAAGTGAATATCTACCACAATTTGGGGACAATAACAAATTTAAGCTATTAATTCTATGTGAAATTTTTTTTAAATTAAGTAAAATGTTAATGTTGCATTCCATATAGGAAAATCCTGAGGAATTTTTGAATATTATGTGCAAAATAAACAAAAAATGGTAGATATATTAAAAAACAAATTACCTGGCACAATCAACACCAATTGGCCGGCCGTTTATATGCTCTGGACATGCGCCAATTGTAAAGCTAGGCGCTGGTGTTGTTGGTGACATCGTTAAATTCGATGATGGTGGTGTTAAATTAATACTATTTGGAGATTTTGTTGGTGTCATTGGTAATTTAAGATTAATAGTAAGCAGTTCGCATGTTTTACAATCAACACCCTTAATACCCTGATGTTCAGGGCATTGCAATTGCTGGAGTTGTTGCTGCTGTTGAAATTGCTGTTGTTGTTGTTGAAGGAACTCATTTAATAACTTAGCACTATTACTACAATTACTGCTACCAATTAAATCATTACTGGCACCAGTCGTAGATGTACAACTGTTCGGTGGTAATACACCAACACCAGTCGATGATGGGCTTGTTAATACCATTGATGATGGTGTCGATGTTCTCGCCTGATGATGATGAATGTGTTGCTGCTGCAAGTATTCACTAACGCTGCTTGTCGCACCGCAGCTAGTTGTTTTCATTGTAGCCGATGTTGTTGAAACGGCCGATGTCAGAGGTGAAACAGCAGTCATCTCGCTACTATTTATAGTTGATGGGGTTGCTGTTGTAGTTGTTGATGTTGTTGAATGCATTTGACTATTTGTATTACTATTATTGTTACTATTGTGATCATTATTACTGTTACTACAACCACTTATTGTTGTACATTCTGATTTCATTGTTTGTCCACTACCCGATGTAACAATATTTTTTTCAGATATTTGTTGTTGTGTTGCTACTTGAATTGGTATCGATAGATTAGTCGATGTCGATGTTGATGTTATTGTTTGATGCATTAGCTGCTGTTTGTGCATATCAAGCGGCTCTAAAAATGATATTTGTGGCTTTTCATCAACATTACGCTGTATAATGGCACTCGAATATTCACGATTTAATAGAAGTTTTTCAGATTCTTGTAAATTTAATGTATGTTCACTGTTTGCATGTAAACTGAACGATTTCGTATTGCCAAAACTTAATTTGCATATAAAACACATTAATATTGGCTTTTGTATTTTATTTGGTTCCGATATATTCACTGTAGCATCGCGTGCAGTAACAACGCGAAATGAGTGAATTTTTGGATTATTTGTTGTTGATACGCCAGCTTTTTTGATTTTTGTTTTTTGAGAATAAGAAAATTTTAATTTTAATTTTTTTTACAAGAATATATTTTTAAAAAAAAGTTAGTGTAAAAAATTATATTCACTTACCGCTCAAACAATTATCAGAAATATTTGAGAGAGAATCATTTTCCGAATCGATTATGTATGCGCTACCATCGGGATTGTATACGATTTTTCCCTGGAAACTTTCAACATCTGAGCAAGACACTGGGGATCCAACGTCTGAATCGTAGTCCTATCAAAAATTTATTAACACAATAAAATTTCACTATACTAAATTTAAAAATTGTTTGTTAAGACTAAAATAAATAGGAAATCACTTCTTATTTTCTTCATAAATTTGAAATTTGTATGAAAGCGAACATAAATTACAAAGATACTCTACTTCACTCAGAACCTAACCCATTGCTCGATTTTGCACCATTAAAAAGAACGTGAAAACTCAGCGCTTACACCTACAAAAAAAAAAGTACAATAAAAAAGTAAACATACCTAGCAATTAGCCAGAATAGACTAAAAGAATTTGCGGAGTAGACGCACTGTGGTTACAAATTATTGCATAATTATGAAATGAAGGGCAAAAAAGGAAAACAACAGGTAAAAATACCACCCCCTTGAGCATGAATATTTTTTTACATGTTAAGGAAAACTGAAAGAATGAGAGCAGACGATGTTAATACGAGTTTAAAAAAAAGTAGGAAAAAATAAGGAAACAAGCTTAAATTGTTTCACTCATTTATCTCACTTTTCCATGTTTGTTTTTTCCCATATGGGATTTTCGAAGAGATTTTCTATTTTTTTTCAAATTTTTTCATTTTATTTTTATTTTCGATTACTTTACACCTCAGCAAATCCAATTAGGTAGGTAGGCAAAAAGAACTTGAGCTGGTGTCATTAGAGGAAAAAATAATATTAATACCGACTTTGTAAAATGAAATAAAAAAACAAAGAAAAAATAAGTAATTGAGAAAAATATGCGAACGAAGTGAAAATCCTAATAATTGAAATAATTGGAAATAACCCAAGAATGTGACCAATATACGCACACCAGACCTTTTGAACAAAACAAATTGCGGTGTTGCGATGTGGCTATAAACTTATTAAAGTAATTTTTAGATTTTTGTTCTTTTTAATATATATTTTTTTAAACAGTCAAATAGTCAAAATTTCGATTTAATGCACTATTTTTGTTTAGACCGACTTTTATACATTTTTTTAGCGAACGAAAATAACGATTTAAGTAGTTCTGGTTTTATTCGAAAATAGATTTAATTTACTTGAGCTTATACTTAAAATACATTAATTTGTGATTTTTAAATAATTTCATTGGTATAGCATCCAAACTCTCTCATATATTTTATGAAAAATTTAAAATTGTTTTAAATTTTATTACTTTAATAGTACGTTTATCAAGCCCATTTATCTAATTTTATATTTTAATATTTATTACTTTTAAAATAGTTGATTTCATAATTTTAGAAATTGTAAATATGGCTATTCGAAATAGTCGAGTTGGTAAAACATAAGTTATATTCAATCACTCTTCAAAGTCAACTATTACTTTTAATGTATCAATTATGTTTTAGTTAGTAAGTAATTATAAACATAAGTACAAGAAGTTTATTAAAATTTTTTCCCTTAGTGTAGATGACTAAGATTTGAATAAGAATATTCTTTAAAAAGTTCTTATCTAACCTGAAAAAGCATACTGGTTTATTTTAACTATTTGTTACAGGATACTAGACATTTTCTCTTAAATATGCCAGAGAAGAAAGAGGTGGACTATTCAAAAGATAGTTTAAGGTGAAGGGGACGGGCTAAGATCAATTGCCCTAATTTATCCTATCTCAACTCAAATGGCCTTTGTTTAGCTACCCCCTTTCCACCAAACCACTCTCCTTGCGTCCTCTTGAAGACGTTAAAGCGTCTTAACCTCCCGAAACACCCGCGTCCTTCGGTTTAACTGCACCATAAAGATTCAATCACACAGATAAATAGATGCATTCTGCGATAAATTCCGAGGAGGCAATCGCAAGACTGACTCAAATCAAGAAACAAATTAATACAATTACGGTGTCACGTGTTAACTGAAGAAGACAAAGACGTTCCTCTTTCGGGTCTTCAAAGACCCATTTTTCATCGCTTTAGATTGTACCTTTTCTTTCTTAAAGTAATTTTAATTCACACAAATTGCGAGTCCTCTGATTGCACGTAATTCTCTTCCATCTCAGAAGTCTTTTGGGGGGGCTAATTGTGGTGAAAGTCTTAAGTTTTGAACACCCCCCTTCACAGTGAAAATTAATTTTAATGCTGCTCTAATAAATTCGAGTCATTTTTAAGACGATATTCTCCTAGTACTATTCTTTAAGCAATCGCCAATCCTTCTGAGCCAAGGCACAAATAATTAATCTTTAGTATACATATTATATACTTGTATATAATATTTATTATAAATAAATCAAATCTATTTTCAAATAAAACCAAAACTGAGTCGATTTTTTGTTTTGTTCAAAAGTTATAGCTTACATACATATATGAAAAAAAATTTGCGAAAATTTTGTCTGTGAAAACGCATAAGGTTTCCAGTTTTTTAATTTTTGGAAACTACTTTGGGGAAAATTATTTACAAAGGTTGGAAATAACGATTAAATAAAAAATGGAAAAAGAATTTTATTTTTCAAATTCCTGATGAAAACAATTCCTTAATTGATTTGATTATAAGCTTCTGAAAATGAATACCTGAGTAGGATAAATTTATTAACACCCGTCCCTCTCAATCAAATTGCTAGATTGATTGATTGGCTATTGGTAAACTATGAAAAAACAAAAAACATTCTTTCCCTTCAATTTTGGTTGTGTGAATGATTAAAGAAAATATAATTGTTTAATTTTTTCCAAGTGTGCGATGATACGCGCGCTGGATGTTGAGTTAGTGTACTACCACCTTCAATATGATGATGATCATCATCAGCATTTTTTTGTGTTTTTCCATGTCTTGTTGTGGTTTTTTAAGACGAAAAGAATAAGGCAATGGACTCGGCCGAGTGACGAGATCGATTAGTTTGGTATTGCTTCGAAGATGCGAAAGATAATTTTGTTGTATTCTTGTTTTATTTTTAAGTCAATGAACATCAATTTTTTTTTTGTCTTATTGAATTGTGCTGAACAAAAGTTTTTCGGTTGTACGGTTATAGAAAAATTAGTAAGCTATCAGAACTATTAAAATAGACGAAATAATGTTTCGAAAAATGTACACTTTCCTTCCCTACGACACCTGTTTTCTTTGAAATCGAAAATGAAAAGTTATTCCGAATTCCGCAGCTCAAGCCTAAAAGGGCAATCAATAGCCTTGAACCGCGATCGCAGAAACCTCCTGAGCAGATTATTGATTTAAGTTTTTAACTTTTTACAAAATATAATAAAAATAATAATTGAATTGATATTATTTTTGTTTTTTGTTTTAGGAATTCACAAAAATGCTAGGAGTGCGAAAGATTCCAGAAAATGTGTTCTGGTGATTTTAAAATTGTTACAATAAATATGACCATTTTGATTTGTTAAAAGTCGTTTTATTTTTAAATTTTTACTTCGTTTAATTAAATATGTCTGCCAATATTTCGGGCAATGTTAATTGTGAAAATGGTTTCTTTTTCGGAGTAGGTTACACTAAAGTATTTTTTGTTTTCAACAATATGTCCTCGTGAACGGTTATGACGTAAACTAGTTTAGATACGTTTTCGGTGTTGTTTTAATAATTATAGTATTATTATTATTTTTTAGTTGACAACTTATTTATTCATACTTTTCATTTTTCCATGTAAATTTTTTCGAGATAATTTATTCAGTTAGGTCACCCATTGTAAATGTCTTTTAGATATATAAAATTTTTAAAGGACTTTGCTAAAGTTTGTCGAAGGGTCCTTTTTGTTAAAAAAGATTTCTTTTATTCTATCCTAGATAACTTCATTTATTTATTATTATTGTTTTTTTGAGTTAACTTCCTAATAAAAATTATAAACTCGACTTCTTTAAAATGGGTCACGTTTTTGTTGGCTAAATCGGTTTTAAAATAAAATAAATATTCTTATAATGAGAAGGTATTTACGAAATTTAAAACACAGACAACATCAGGAAAAATTCACATACCTCAGAATTTGTAAAGCAACTTTGCGGATCATCACGTTTTCGTCGACGTTTTCTCGGTGCTAGTTCAGTGTGTGGAGAGTCTGGGGGTGGTGGCATATTCACAATATTTTTGCCTTCAACAACAATACCACCACTGGTGGCTGTTGTTGATTGTGAAGCAGAAGTTTTCTTCTTATTTAAATTTGTTACTCCTTCCCCACTCTTTTTACAATTTCCAAATAAATGATAATTTTGTGAATTTTGAAATGCTTTCGATTGCTTTTGTTGTTGTTGCAATCGATGGCGTTGATCGATTATCGGTGATACCTGCTGCTGTAAATGCAACAGTGACGCAACTATTGATGGTGGAGAGTTCGACAATGATGAAGTAGAAGACGACGATGATGTTGATGAAGATGATGATGATGATGATGACGACGACGACGATGATGATGTTGATGAAGCCGACGATGATGATGATTGTGCCGATTTAGGCCTTTGTAATATTGGTGAAAGTTGATTTAAATCACCAACAGCACCACCACCACCTCCAACAAATAAATTTGTTACTGTTGATGTTGTTGAATCAATTGATATTTTATTATAATGTTGCTGATTTTGTTGTCCTACGGTTATATTTTGTGTATGATTTCCAGTTGATACTGATTTTGTTGATGGTTTTATGGGTGAATTGTGCAGACCACTAATTGGTCCAACACCACATGAAATTGTATTTTGTGCGCCACTTTGTTGAAGTTGTTGAATTTGATTTTGCGGACCACTTTGTATTGTTTTTGTTGACCCCGAGCCGAGCGAAATAGCTCGGCCTTCGAACTGAATCGACTCCGTGGCTGCGATAGTCAGCGGCACATTCTGGAAATTGAAGACAAATTACAAAAAACTTAATGAATTATGATTAGTGCAAACTAAAGCTTTTTAAATTTATTTCTTTGATTTCACAGACTGGAAAATGTGATGACAATTGAGATTGATTGTTTTCTTTTATGGATATTCTGGGTTTTTTGAAGACGACAAAAAGGCACCCGCGTAAACATTTTAAAGTTTTGCTCCGATGCACCAAGACCCATTTGCGTATAGAGCAGCTGTGCCGTACCTCTTTTGGGCTACATTTGGGTCTACTGAATTTTTACTCAGGCGTTCAGAATTGATGTCGAACGTATATTACAAATTAATTTATTACCACAATTACGGCACGTCTTCAGGGTAACACTAAAAAACCCTTAAGAAAAGGCAAAGTAAAATCTTTAAAAAATCGAGAAGAAAGAGAAGAGCTGTGTGTGTGTGCTATATTGCGAAACTTTTGATATCCCATGCCACAGGCGATGTTTTCATGGATGGGATCTTTATAATTTTTTTTACTTTCTTGTATTTAAACGTATCTTTTATTTGACTTCGGATAAAAGACTTATTACGCAACTCTTTTCAAAATAGTCTTTAGTTTAAATTTTAAAAAAAATGTTCAAGATATAAAATATGTGTCTTCTTTTTTCAAATAGAAAGCAATATTTAGGTATTTTTTCTGATTTGCCTCGTTTCATCCCTGCGGTTTTACTTTTCTTAGTATTTTGTTTGCTTTTCTTTCGATCATCCGATGATCGAAGACTGGGTTTTATGTGCTCAGAATACCCTAAAGCGATTTATTGATGAATTTGTTTACGGCTTTATGAGAAGAAATATCTTTTGCAAGTTTTTAGTTTTATTTTTTTATTTTTTATTTATTTTTTTGCAAAGTGAAGTCTATATGCATTTCTGCAGCACTGCGCTTGCTTGAACTTTTTCAGGGAACAGATGTCTTTTTGGAATTTTCGCCATTCAAGCTATTTAATGGGTTTCATTTCGTTTTATCGAAACTAAAATAAAAACATCCAAATCGTATTCCATTGAGGGACTTGAAAAATAAAGGTAAAAATCATGGAATTTTTCAAATTACTGCAATTATTTAATTCTTTCACGGTTTTGCAGTGAAGTTGGAATTGCGGTAAGAAATTTAGGTACTTGCTTTACTTTTTTATTTAATTACCACCTCAACTACAGTCTGAGCGTACATCTGATTTAATTGCAGTGTCATAGTTATTTCCGATTTTGCTGTATATTTGCATTTTCATAATTTCGAAGCTACTGCCGGATATGTCAGAATAATTACATAATTTTTGTTTCTTTATTCTTCACTCCCTATTGCCTGGGAGTGAAAAAGATACTTGGTTTTACTCTAATTGAGTTTATTATTATTATGTTTTCTCTTTAGCATTTGTTAATACTACCAGTAATTTTAATAATGACTGCAGTTGTATGACTTTATTTTAACTTAGTTAAGTTTATTTTAAAATAAAACCAAAATTAAGTCAATATCTCATTTCGTTACATACATACATAAGTTCGAAAAATATGGCTTTCAGGATATATTGTCTATAAACCTGCCTACTTTTTCCAATTTTCAGGCTTTTTGCAATTTTCTTTTAAAAATTATTCATATAATAATAACAAGGAAAAAGTTTTTCTGAAATTCCTAATGAGAAAACCCACCTTAAGTCTCGTGCCGACAGTGCGTATATATCGGCATAACTTCAAAAATTGATAAAATAGAAAAAAGATCTGAAAAATTCATTACAATTTCAAATAATCACGAAGAATTATGATTCAACAAAAAAGCGGTTGCAATTTCCCAAAAATTTCAGAAGAGCGAAACGATTGAAAAACCTGACAAAAAGAATTAAATTTCATCACTCTTTGATCAATTATCATTCTGCCGGCCTACTCGGCTTCAAGCAAAACGAAAAAAGAAATTAAAAGAACTTTAAGTTTAAGAAGCTGTTGACGAAGAATAATTTCTTGGAGGCGAGAGGAGTCTGGGATAAGAAGGGACGAGATCGTGAAAATATATTTAAAAAAAAAATATAACTTTTGAATTTCGTCCGCCTCTTCGAGACCATTCACGTCGTCATTCTAGTGATCATCATTGTCATGATCATTGCTATGGTCATCATCATTCGGTCAATCGATCGACCCGTCCTTATTGAACGAATCGTTCAAATCACGAAATATTGTCGCATTTTTTTCGATCGTCATTTGTGTAGTGGAGAATCCTTTTCTTTTCTTGCACCTTGTCTCTTCTGTATGACGGTGGCTATTTTTTCTGCACATTTGAACGTGGACCGACAGAGCTCAATTGATTGATTGAAAGAAGAAGGAGATTGATCGATCGATTGAAACAAGAAGACATTGAAGAGTAGTATAATAAAAGAGGAGGTATCTTTAACCAATGAAATACAGGCCAAAATCGTAAACCCCTACGTCATTTCATTATTTTAAGGATTCTTTTGATTCATTCTCAATGCGACGCGTTTTCCTAATTATTTAATATTTCAGGCATGTTTCTACCGTCTAACTAAAAATTGAATTTAATTGCCTGCAAAAATATCAAAAGGTATCTTTCTGAAGAAGGCTAGAAAAAGGAGGTTGTATATATGTATATGTAGAAAAAAATAAAATAAAAATAAAAGAAGGTGAAGAACAAAGGCACAAAACCAAAAAGTCAACAAAACTGGGACTCCTTTTGGGTTTTCGATTTTTGAGTAGGTGAAGAGGTAACAGGAGTGCTCCCAAGGACGGAATATATGAGAGTTCCAGCTGATCAAAGGGTTTTCGAAATAGTCAAGAATCGAATGTGCGAGACAAAAGGAAAACTGGCGTTCCTCTTCACGGCATTGTTTTAAGGATTTTTTTTATTTTCTATATTTTTAATTTTAAGTGATTTATTTTTCTTATTTTTTAGATTTAGATATTTTTTATATTTTTGAGTTCCCGTATTTAAAACGTTATCAATTTAGCCAGACCTCTTGTAGGTAAATTAGGCGAAAAGAATGTTTAATTCTTTTGGAGAGATTTCAGTCTTAATTACAACATTTTCTGTAAAGTTTTGGGGAATACGCTTTTGTGTGTTCTTCCTAATATTTCTTCTAATTAAAACTAAAAGTAAGAAATTCAAACAAAAGATCTCTCAATGACAATAAGTGATACTTAAGGCGGATGATTTAGTTCTTTAAAACATTTTTAAGGAAATTGCCTCAAAAATAAGTGCGGCAAAAGCATTAGAGACCAAAAATAAGACAACTTTAGTCTTTGCCACGAAACTGAAAGAAATGTAACCTTTCAGTGGAAGAGACTAATTTTAAAAGCGTCTACTTAGATTTCGTTTTTATTCATATCTGAATGTCGATCTTCGTTTTTGATTATTTTATCGTTTTAGGAGTTAATCATATAATAGCTAAGACCTTTTTTGTTTTTTATATAAAGCCTCAACAAAAGTTATTTAAATTGGAAATTTCAGCTATTATAGGATTGGAGTTCAAATACAAATAGCAAGTTTTCTACGTAAAAATTACGTTACTGGTTTTTTTCATTATTTTGTTTGTGAAACAGCTCTACGAAATATTTGTGACTAATCAATTATTATTTTTTTAGGTATAAGCTTCATAACAGAATCGATATCTTATTTCGTTCAAAAGTAGTAGCTTATGATAAATGTTGTTTCCAGATAATCTTGTCCATAAGTCCACATAACTTTTATTTTTAAAATGTTTGGCATTTTTTTTCGGGCAATTATTTAGGAAGGCTTAATATAACGATAACTGGAAGAAAAAAAATCCTATTTTTTTAAAATCTGCATGGGAATAATAACCATTTAATTTTCTTCCAACTGCTTTTTAACACCCGCCAAACCTTTTTTAGGTATGACTACCTGAGTACAGTAGTTACTACATAGTTTTTGGTGGTGTGGTTTTCATTTTGTTTAGGTGAAATTCATACCTTATTTGATCGATAGTTTTGTTTATACATGCCAGTTTAGCTTTTGTTTCATTATGATTTTGTTTTTTTTTTGAAGATTTTCAGTCAATTGGAAACTGACTATGACGACAAAGAGGATAATAACGAAGACGATGGAAAATAATAACGCCGTCTAGGGCGAAGAATGGCAGCGGTTGTCATCATCGTTGTCGTCGAAGTAGAAATTGACATTCACAGCCGCGACGGCCAGAAAAAAACACAACACATTACACACTACAACCGTAGAAATGAAACGACAAGAAGCCAAAAAGAAGAGGAATGTGAAAAAAAGGTTTTTAAAAGGATAAAAAATAAATATAGATATGTCCACTTGCCTACTAGCGATCACTTATATTCAAATCCTCTATAAAATTGGCAATTCTATAGCACATCAGGCTATTAAACCAAACCGTCGCCAATGATGGTTCGCGTGGGTTCATTCAAAACAAAACTTTTTTGATTTATTTTTTGTAGTTGTTCGTTTGTTTTTACTACAACTATAGAAAAAGGAAAGAGGGCTAGAGTAGAGGGTTTGGAAAGTTCAGCCTGTTTAAAATACATACGTACAAATCCAGTCAATTTACTGGGGCCATATTAAATGGCTGCAATAAAATTAAATATGTATGAGAAATTGCTTTTTGGAGCGGTTGGTTGGGTAGTCATACTTTGGTAGAGCCGCTGTGCCCCCATCGTACCTTTCTAAGAGGTTCTCTATCGACAGAAAACAACAAAAATCTTAGTTATTCTTGAATACCTTTGTAGTTTTAAGTTCAAAATATAGCTTTAAGTTTAAAACAAGAGGTAAATAAAATAAACATAAATTTATCTTTATATTAATGTACATATATTGCAGTTAATGAATGCCTAGATTAGGCAAAAATTGAAGATGTTAAGTTTAAGAATATTTTCACTTGTTCTAAACATTATTTGTCTTTCCTTACACACCTGACAGTGCTACAAATATCGATTTATGAGACAATTTTGCAAAGGGTTTGTTAGAGAAAATGAAAAGGTATCTCTCTTGAATTTCTTAAGTGTCAACTGTTTGTTTGTTCTCGTTACTGTGGTTATTTATTGATAGAAGGGGTTGTAGCAGGGGCTTAAATTCGATTTGAACACTCTGAAGTTCTTCGTGTTGTAATCAACAAAATTTTAGGTAGGACCCACGAGTTAATCGGTTTTTGTTTTGGGTTTTTTGTTCCGTTTCGTTATTGTAAGAATTAAATAATAAACCTTGTTAAGTCCCTCTAAAAGTTTATAGGTGTGTTTTTGCAATCAATGACTAAAAATCGTCTCCACAAAAAGTAATAAACAAAGGTGTAACCGAAAAAATTTGTTTGGGAAAATATAATGAAAAGAAAATTTTCTCATTTGATTGCTTCCCCTCAAAAGCATCTTTACCTCCTTCGTCGTCATTATAATTTCATTTTTATCATTTTTTTTATTATTTTGCATTCGTTTGTCTCGTTATATCGAAAAATTCATGCATTATTAATTTTTGCATCCATGCTAGCTTTATTTTGCTCTGTGATACCAGCCGACGTAAAATGCCATTTTGTTTTTGTTTCTTGCTTGTTTCTTTATTTTTACTAAATAATTTATCCCATTCAATTGTCTCTTGATTAACCTTTATTTTCTTCCATTGGTTTAGTTGTTCATTTCCCGATCTTAAGTAAATTTAATGGATCTTTTATATTATTTTTCTTAAATACTCCACTGAAATAAAATTATTGTTGATTTTACTATAAAAATATAAATCAAATATAGCATTTTTACATTGACTTAATCCAACACCAAATCAATTTGATCCTTTGGCAAATGAGTTTAAACTAAACACGAATATATTTAACCTGTTAACAAACAAATTTAACCTAAACGCAAATATATTTAACTCATGCGCAAATAGATTTAAAATCTTCACAAATATATTTAAATCATTCACATATAGATTTAACCAAAACGCAAATAAATTTAACTTTTTCACAAATTTATTTAAACTTCTAAAATTCATATATTTAACCAAGAAAGCAATTTTTTTTACGTCGGCATTGGCTACTAAAATTCGGATTTGCATGTTTATACATAGGTAGTACTACGCGAGTATCTACTTCTAATACTCGAAATTGTTCCTTGGTGAGTTCAAGAGCGGGAATTATATACGAGTCAAAATTGATATCTATAGTCAGAGTATTCAAAGGATCAGCATCATTGATGCCCGATTGTTTCTGAAAACAGTAATATAGTTGAATATAGAGGTTAGTAATTCAAAAAAATATACAGTAGTAGTTTTATAGCCAATCTCAACTATCACAATAATGATTAAAACAACCTACACTCTAATTGCAGCAATGAATAATCAAGGGATGATACATCACAAGCTTATTACAAATTCCACTTCCAACTCCGACAAGTTCTGCTTATTTCTTCGCGAACTTTTAGAAAAGATTGGGGGAGTACCCTCTCTTAGTGGCACATTTTTAATAATGGACAATGCAAAAATCCATAAAACGCAGTAAATTCGGAACCTTTTAGCTGCGACGAATGTAGCATTGAAATTCGTGCCTTCATATTTTCACACGGTAAATCCAATTGAGAAATCTTTTTCAAAGATGAAGACTCATGTTCGGCAAGTTTTGAGTGACCCTACCAGGGGACACAACCACCTCGAAGTTATTGAGGATAGTTTGCAACAAATCACACAGACTGCAGTAATTATGTGATGGATATGATTTTACTTATGCCAAAGGCGGCAGAAGGACAAATTAATTTAATTAAAATTAATACCGATTGTAATTTAGAGTAGAAATTTCAAATAAAGTGTTTATTTTGTTTAAAAAAAACAATGTTTTTTGGTTACCTACATATATGAATCTTAGAACTTTAAATAAATTTGTGAAAAAGTTAAATTTATTTGCGTTTTGGTTAAATCTATATGTGAATGGTTTAAATATATTTGTGAAGATGTCAAATCTATTTGCGCATATGTTAAATATACCTGTGTTTAGATTAAATTTGTATTTTAATGGGTTAAATATATTCGCGTTTAGTTTAAACTCATTTAGCAAAGGATCAAATTGATTTGCTTTTAGGTTAATTCAATGTGCGAATGCTATATTTAAATTAATTATTTTCAGCCAATTATTGTTTACTAATTTTAATTAATTCAAAAACTTAATTTTTACTATAATGCAGATGAACTATATAAAAAAAAATGCAATTCAATACATACATACATATGTATCTCTATTAATTTTATATTTTAAAATTTGTTATTGGAAAATAGTTGATTATAGTCAAATTGACAATGTGACTTGTAAATTTTATTTGAGCACCTTATTATTTTATCATTTTTCAATTTCAATATTGGTTATTTCCTAAATTACCTGTTTTGCCTAAAGTAAATCATTATAATAAAATAATAAATATTTCGAAATCAAAAAAGTATTAACTGCCTTACAGAAAATATTTTCATGGCAGGAATCAAGTGGACTCCACAGTGCAATCTACATGATTCTGCGAAAGGGTGTCAGCTAAGGGTTTATAACTTTAGTAATTGCAAATATGGCTATTATATGTAGTTACTATAGTATATAGTAGTAATAGTCGACCTGACAAATATTTAAACTCTACTTAATTAATATTTAAAGTGAGTATTTATCAATTTCTTAGTAAGTAGAAATTATAGTTAAACGAAATAGTTAAATTTGTGTATGTTTTTCTCGCAGTGCCCCAGCATTTTAGGTACTTTTTTAGGAAAATTGTATGAACCATAATTCCAACAAATACTTAACTTTTTAGTCAAATGGAAATTTTAACACTTTTTTTAAAAGAAGATTTGATCAATGCCCTAGAGAGCGATCACAAAATATACCATTGCCCTCCCACCTCCCCGCATGGAAAGAAATGCTCACAAGGTGCTTGGTTAGTGGTGGTGGACACAAGACACCGATTTTCTTCCATCGGTACTGGACAACTTAGACTCAACCGATGGGGAGTATGCCTACGACGGTAGGTAACGAAGATTGGGTACTTTTCGTTGATCTGAGCAAAGCTGTACCTGTGGTACCTGAGCAATCTTCCCGATTGGTTTGCTTATAAATTGCCCCTATATCTTATAAAGGGGGACCACTATTTTTTTTTGTTTAAAGAAGGTTCTTTTGAAATGTATATACGGAGGGTTTATGCCACATCTTTGACTCACACCTTATATGTCTAAAAATAAATAAATAAATAGATAAATAAATTAAATCGTCTTTAAAATGTGGCTTTCTTTAAGAAGTATTCAAAATTTCTTCTATAAGAAAAGGAAAAAAACAAAAATCTTTGATTGTTTTTTTGCGCGTACAAGTTGCAAATATACAAAGAAACAGTATGAAGGTAACGAATGAAAGTAACTTTTGGTAGTGCATACCTCATACGTAAAACAATTGGAAGAGAAAATCAACCGGATAAAAGTAAGGGTATTCAAATTGATTAAAATTCGCTTTCTTCTTCTATTTTGTTTGACTACTGTTTTTTGTTTTTTTTTAAGGTGAAAAACACCTTGGTTGATGGGCCGTGTACCGGGTAAGAAATTATCCTACTATTTAAAGAGGTTCACAAATTATAAGCAGAAGAGTTGAAATGTTTTTAAGCGATTGTATTTCCATGTTTAATTCGTTTTTATTCTCGTTATGCCCACATGCATAAGTAAATGTGTGAAAATATATAATGAAATAACAAATATTGGTCAAGTGCGAGTTAGACTTGCTCACCGAGTGTTCCGTACCTTGTTGTTTTTTTAATTTATTTTTCATCATAAGTCGAAAATTTGAAAAATTTGATACTTCCCTTACAGTGCCGTTCTCGACTGAAAATTTTTCGTTGGCACATATGTGCCCAAATGAGGCATACACGTTTGGGTATATGTATTGAATTTGTAATACTTCTTGCAATGATAGCAAAAATATTATTTTAAATTCTGTTATTTGAAACAAAGTTGGGCAAACGAAATAACAGAAGAATTCCTTTTACAATTTTGGTACGGAAACCTAAGAATATGAAATGAAATTAAAAAGGAGCTTTATTTTATATAAGATGATTAAGTTTCGTAACAAAATACACAATAAACACAATTCAATAAGAAGAAGCAAGACCGAAACATCTCAAGATTTCTTTTTATATTATGTATATGTGTAGTATGTTATATAATGAAAGTATGAGACTAAAGTTAAATCTGCCTGGCATTGGTACACAGAAATGACATAAAATGAAACTCATCCCAATCCTCAAGATCTAAAATAAAAATAAAATAAAAAACAAATAAATAAATACGAGAGGAAAAAGGGATGCTTGAGGAGTTCTAAAAATATTAAGGACTCAAAGGACGAAATTAAATTAAATTGTGGAACTGAACTTCTTGAGATTAAATCGAGGATACCACCTAACTACAGACTATTTATTATTTATTTTTCTTTCACTGTAAATACATATAAGGGATAATTTTTCTTTTGATATTGCAACGAATCATCTAAAGTGTTATATAGTCGATATAAAATAAATAGAAACCTTTTTACTTATTAGCTGCTAGCACAAAAGACCGTCTGGTCGCAGTGCCCACCATATGGGTATCTCCCCAAGAAATAAATAAAATACTTATTAGCTGGCGTAGAAAACAATGTGTTGAATATTTTTAAAATATATTAAGTAACAAAAAACAAATATGTCCTACATTATTCTCGTAAAGTCAACTATCTACTTTTTATATTATACAAAATTCTTTTTTAAAGTTTTTTAAATGCAATTGTTAATAATATGCGCATCAGTAGTACGAATTCAACCAATTTTTTTTAAGAGCGATTTTAGAAATATTTGAATTCGAGACATTTTTTGAGTCACCTGGGACAAGCTGGACAACATTTTCAAAACTCATTTTAATTGGGGCGTCTGATGACCGTAAGTATTGCTAACTGAAAAAACAAACGTTCGTATATATATTATTTTTTTTATATGTAATTATAATTGCTACTTACTAAATAAATCAAGTTATTAATTAAAACTTACAATTTTTCTCTGCTTGACTATTTATAAGAGCCGTATTTACAATTTCTAAAATTATTTAGGCAACTTTTTACGAAAAATGATTTTTAATGTAAAATTAATAGTGGAAGTGAATTTGATTCTTTTAAATAGTTATTTCAACTTAGCGCCATAGTAAATATAAGGATTTGAATTAGTTAAAACTAAATTATTGATTTAATATGCGTTTATAGTAAAATCAACGAGTAGGTACTTTCTAAAATTTGCCCGGGAACAATAAGTAATCATAAAATGTATGTTAATTTTGAACTTTATGTGTGCATGTTTTCATTGTAGTTATGTTTTATTCACATGATCAATTCTAATTAAATCCCATAAAGCATATGACGTCACAGTGAGAGATGCTTTTTCATTTTAATTAGTATCAATGAATCGTTATCAATTGGAAGTATAAATTTAACCCCAACACACGATGGCAACAGAGAGTCTCTAAAGTCAGTCATCATTATGATCACCGTCGTCACTCTCACCGCGCTTTCCATATGGAGCTGACGCTGATGGTGCTGATGATGATCTTCATCATTGGCAGCGGCGGCGGCGGCGGGATCCAGCGTCAGCACCATCCGCCGTTGCTCAGCCAACCCGCGGACAATTAACTCGTTCCCATCATCGCGATCGCGATTCGGCGGCGGGCATTGTTTCGCTTTTCTCTGATTTTAATTGTTGAGTAAATGAATGTTGGGTGTGATTTGGTCTTTTGAGTTTTTCTCTTTTTTTTTTATTTTTTTTATTTTTTATATCAAACAGTTTCAGAGCCCCTCCTTAGTTTTTGAGTTTGTATGTATATATGCATGTTGAAACGGGCGCATTTTATAGTCTGTTTTTTCGACTTTTGTCACATCTCGTCCAAGAACGGCAGATGAGAAGCGTTTAAATTAAATGATAATGGGGCACCGTACTAATCAATACCAATCAATCGAATGTGAGCTGAATTGTATTGTGGTTTTTTTATATACATTTCTTTTTTTCGCCCTTTTTCTTTTCATGAATAATTTTAATTTATTTTCTGGATGATATCAAAGCAACTAAAGCTCCAAATCAGTCTTTGTTTGGAGCATTTCTCGGAATAGTTCTAATGTATTTTTTATTTTTATTTTTGTTTTTAATAAAACCAGGAGATCGATGGTCCCAATCAATGGAATATATGCATGTATATCATATTTTTTAAATTTTTTAATTGTATTTTTTAGGACGGATAGAAGGGGCCATTATTTGCACCGATTGCTAAAATGCGCGATGAACGCACTATGAAATACAGATCCACAAAGTGATTTGTCCTCCGATTTGAATTGTTTACTTTTCGATCAAATGTGGATTTAGAATGAGATCGCGATCGTTTAGTCGATCAAGATTCTTATTTAAATTTAGAGAAAAAAGTGTAAACTAAAGCATCTTTTTTTCTTATGGTAATTAACACACGATTGTCATCGATAGTCCTCCGGATCCTCAACAAATTATGTCAATTTAATCGACAATCTTCAATGATTGCCTCACTTGGTAGGCTTTGTTTTGTTTTTTAAGAATCCAAATGAAAACTAACGACTTATTCAATTGAATTGCTTGTAAAGTTCAAATTTTGTTTGCCAATTTACCTGTCTTTTTAATTACGTAATTTGTTTTTTCCATGAGAAAATTAATCTCAATGATAGAATAAAACCTTATTTTGTTTTTCGTTGGCGAAATTATTTAAACAAAATGTTTGTAGAAAGCTGCGGCATGTACTTATTCCTATTTTATTTTACTTTTTTTTTTATAAAAGGAAAAAACCCACTCCGTTTTCTTATAATGATCTTCATCATCATCACAATCATCAAAAAATTATCGTGGATAAGAAAAAAAAGTGTTTCCACTAACAGAAATCGACCTTAAAAGTCGGTGATAGATGGCATTTCATCACAATTTTTAAATCTGACAAATATTTTAATGTGACTTGGGAACACTCCTCAAAAATATTTTTTGGGCTGTGTTTGTTACTTCGATGACTTGTATTCACGAAAATAATTTTTAATACTTTTATTTGTATTTTATTGGATTGCACATTTTGTTAACATCCCGTAGAAAAATCTTACAACTGCGGGGAGGGAAGAGGAAGGGGGAATTACAATTATAAAATAAGTCCATTCAGAACATTAATCATTTCAACATCCTACGAGCAATGCCATTTAAAGGAAAATAATAAACCATATATATGTATGTATATGACAATAATAAACCATATACAGTAGTGTGCAAAGCATTTTGGACTGGTTGTAGCTTTATGGAAGATCTGCTGGATTAAAATTTCTTTTGTATACCGATATGATTTCTTTTTATGCAGTATTAAATTTAAGAGCGTACAAAATGATAAAATAATGGAAAACTTCATTTATGTTTAACAAATCCAATAAATTTTCAAAAAAGTAACACAATAGCCAAAATTCATCTGTGCAAAACAATTTGGACTTCATACTACAACAACTAAAGCTTAATAAATATTTTGAAGAATATCCACGGTTTCGAATTACTTCGACACATATTTTGGGCATGGAAACGATAAACTTATCAATAATATCATTTGGATTTCGTTCCCCTTCGTCCTGAAGAGCCGTGATAAGGTCAGAAACACAACCCTACATCATTACACTTCCTCCTCCATGCTTTGTTGAAAAACGGCAGTACTGAGAACTTAAACGAGTCCCTTTTGGCCGTCTCACAGTTGAATGCCCATCCGATCCTTGGAGGTTAAACTTCCATTCGTCACTAAAGAGAACACTTTTCCATTTATATATGGACCAATCTTAATGCTCCCTTGCAAATTGTAGCCTAATAAAATAGTTCGTATCAGACGATCTTAAATAAACATAAACTTCATACCTCCTTCGTCGATGAGTTGCGCTAAGCCAAGACTTTATTAGGAGTCTTCTCACAGTACTGGGATTTACATCTAATGTCAGTTCGTTTATAACATCTTTTGATGAGGTAAATTGTTTCTCTTTACCATACGAGTTATTCTTTTTTGCATTCGAGGAGTTAGTTTCTGAGGTTTTCCTCCCCCATGTATTATTTCAACACTCTTTCCTTTTGTGTCATTCCAGTGTTAAAATCCGCCAAAATTGTTGAACGGAACTCACTATTATATTTACTTAACGCGTGCCATTGTTTTCACTTTCAGCAATTTAGGACGTGACTGACTCGGTTGCAAATAACAAATCGTAGAATATGGGATATTCCAGGAGAGGCAAAAATAACGGTTGTTTGAGAACATATATGTATAGTGAAGAGCAATAGTATAAGGATGATCCACTCTTCATTGTACAATTTCATATAGAGCTGTTCAGAGTCCAAAATGTTTTGCACAAATGAATTTTAACTCTTCTTTCATTATTTGCAAATAAGCAGGATATTCTTTGAAAGATATGAGGTTTTCTATAAAATGTCGTTTGTATTACGTTCTAAATATAATATGAAATAACTTTAGACCGTTGCGAAGGTCAAAAAGTTTAAATTGAAAAGGTATTACATATAATGACAACCAGTCTAAAATGTTTTGCACAGCACTGTAAGTGTATTTATTTTTTTGATAATACACATTTTTTTTTACCCACTTTAGTGAGTAGCACTCAGTCATGCTGTATTTGTAAGGTAAGGCCCTATAATCTCGTTGAAATTAATGGAATGTATTTGCATTACTAATTAATTTCTTTCGAGGCAAAAGATTAATGAATTTTGTATCATCTTTCTTGTATATGCACCTCAAATTTTGGGTTCTTAACTGATGAAGAGAATCATACTGTTCTTTTATGTTATTCGAGATGCATAGAGAAAGTTCAAATTGTAAATATTAAAATATAAAATTTGCGTTCAGTTAACTTTGGACCTTTAATGCGCCAGTTTTATAAACTTTATTACCAAAAATAGTTCATTTCACTATTCTAAGTAATTAGTGTTCACTAAAAGAAAATAATAAATTTAATCATTCGAAATTGGTATTTACACTTTTAAGAGTTGAAGTTTAAATAGTCATAGTAGATGCAATTATTTCAAAGACTTATTCAAACTTTGCACCATAGTAAATAAAAGAGTTTTTTAATTAGAAAAATAAAAATAGTTGATTGTACATTGGTTTATAGTAAAATCAACTATAGCTTTTTTTCGCTGTAGGGTATTATCTGTCTTTAGTTCTGAAAATAAAATTTAAAAAAAATATGTTTCTAAACAATTTTCGAGTTCTGCAGCCATTTTGTATAATTCCCGTTGCTAAAAATGAATACCTAGATCCTCCCACTAATTGTCTTATCCAGTAAAAATCTTGCTAAATGCAAGGAGTGTTAAGAAAAATAAGTACCCTCCTCTGAATCGTTTTATTTCGACCCTTCTCAGCCGTTTGCAATAACTTCTAAAGGGGGGATCCAATCAGAAAAGTAGCAAGACGCGCTTAATTACAGATTGCAATTATTTGATTTGCCTACTCGAGATAAATTATATCATTAGAGATGATATTAAATATATGCGTATATAATATATATTATACAATATATAAAACGGGAGAAACCCTTCCAAAGATAACTAGCGACACTTTAGATACTTGGAATAGAAAAGATAGAGAAGCGCGGGATGATAACACCCTTTTTATTGAGCTCTGTGGTTGGCTTCTAATTAAAAGAGCTTCATTTTATAGGGCCAGGCGCTTGCTGCGTCTTTCGAGGGACTAATGAAAATGATTCATCACACACAGAAATCTAGCGAATGCGGGGGTGGATGGGTGGGTGGATACTTTTAACACAAAAGGGAAGGCTTTAGTTCGTTTGGCCGCGTTGATAATATAAAATAGATCCCCAAGGATTGGACTGGATATTTTATATACCATCGTCGATGTTGTCGTTGTCAGCGCTGCTGCCCGCCGGCGATGAGATGACCACTCCTTTTTCCTCCGCGCAGCAACGTGTCGCGACGCGCAGTGGGAAAAACAAAATTCGTATTCGTTGATTATATCACCGAGAGCGCTGCAGAGGGCCATTTATCAGCGTTTTATAAATTAATCTACGGGTGTTTTCTATGAGGTCCAGTGGTAGAGTGCCGTCTTCCCTTGTTATGTTTTTTTGGCGCATATACATAAATAAATAGAGAAAAACGAGTACCAGGACTCCCGTGTAAACATTCGAGAGCAATATGAACATAAAACACAGGAACACAGACGTACAAAAGTACCCCGGATTTTGGTATATAGGGACATCGGCCAAAAACCAAAGGCGCACTATTTTATGTGTGGTTTTAGTCCGTTTTTGCATTGCTCTGCTGGGATATATCCCAGACTTTTAGGAGTTATTCCCTATTTTTGTTTGTTTTACTTTTTGCTTTTGTTTGTATATGACTTTCTTTTATGCCCTGCATTATCATTAAGAACGCGAAGAAATACTAATAAAGAAATTTTGGTCCACCAAATATATCTAAATTAACACTTCTGTCTATGCGGTGGAAATGATTCTTTATCTGTATCTTCAATAAAATTCTGGAAATATATTAGAAAAATGGGATTTTCATTTGGAATCTGTTATATTATCTGAGTGTGTCTTAACTTTTTCTTCTTTTGCTTAGTTACAGAAGTTAATGAGGAGTTATGCAGAATTTAAGAAACATACTAGTTGGCAAATTTTCTATTAAGAAAAATATTAACATATTTCATTCCAATTCACAAGATTTAAGTATCTGGAGAGATTATACTGCAGAAACTGCAGGATTATAAATATAATATAGTTTGACAGGATTTAGAAGTACTATTAATAATGTGTTGGCACAATTTTTCAAGGGACACTATTCGCACTGCTTCTGAGGCATTCGAAGAATGTTTTTCTTTAGATATTAAGAAAAAATAAGAGCAAAAGTTTTAATTGAATTTTTTACATAATACATGAAATATTTGTTTGATAATAATACATAACTAAAAACTTGTGGTGTTTATATGTTGCACAGAGCCTAGCTCTACATAAAGCATGATAATGATAGGAGAAAAACGCACCAGTTTTAGTCAAAATATCTACAATATGAAAAGAGCTCTATTATTTACCTACCCCTTGTGTGAATACATAGAGAACAAAAACCTCCCTCGGTAGGGTGGCACAATAATCAATTAGTCTTGTACTAGTAAGCGTGTGTTGGAATTTCCTATCCTTGGTATTTTCGGGAAGGTTAATTCCCAGCCAACCAAAGTCCCGACTAACAAACGAGTCCGACGGAACCTTCCGGAACCCGGGGACGGTTCAACCCACCATCATCGTCGTTTCGTTACTTAACCCACCCTTTAGGAGGTGGCCGCATGGACCACCACTAGGTATAGCGTTACTTTAAGCATAAACGTCTCTCGCCCAATGGCTCTATGCTATTTTATATACACAGAGGGTAAAGAGAGCCCCTTCTTTACGCCCCAAAAACGTCATACCCACCACTGTATCCCATAGGACTTCTACAACTTCTCTAATGGTAGACTTTTAGATGATACGGGATGACTTTTGTTGCTGGTGGAACACTTAATTTTGCTGGACTATATCCCTCACCCCTAAACCTCTCTTTCTCCTAGAAATAAATATCCAGAGAGGATCCTTGGTTTTTCGGTGGTTCGGTGTATTTCTTACCGAAATGGGGAGGGAGGGCTTCACGGGGAGCAACTAATCCACACTAGGAGCAGCCGGATTCGGAATTCGAACCAGCTGCTGCTGTTGGAGGATGCTATCAGGGAATATTATTACTGAGTATATTTCAATACACGAGCAGAAAAAAAAACATAAATGGGAACATTGCTGGAATAGCCTAAAAATTAAGGAAAATAGGAGAAAAAAATCGAAGGAAAAATTTGGGAACATATTTAATGAACGATTCTCTCCTACCCTTGTTACAATAAAGAGGGCGTATGCGCTTTATACATAAACCAATTAATTAATTTTCCATTATATATATTATATATATACAAATTTTCGAGGATATTTTCGTCGTATAACCGAAATACGGCGTAATATTATCAAATACGTTGAAAAACAAAACACTGATTAAAACAAGCTAAAAATTAAGGTTATACGTTTACAAAATAATTGGCAGATATTTCTGTCCATTGTGGTTAAAAATGTGTTAATTTTGTTTAAAGTCAATGAAACAAGTGAGCCTGGACAAAAGTCACAATTAAGCCCGATTTTTAAAAATTTTAACTTTAATGGAAACAAAAACTTTCAGGCATTTAAGGGTACATATAAAATAAATACCGCCAAGAGAGAAATTGTCAAGCTCAATAAATGCTTAAGATTACAAGAGAATATCCAGTAGCACTGTAATAATCAACTTAAAACACCAAGTTAAAATTAATGTAGAGGTTTATATTTAAGATCTTTTTAGAAGATATCCTCATAATATCCAAACTCTGCAATAAATGCAAAAAATTGAAGTTAGTTAACTAATTTCTATCAATTCTGATAGCATCCGAAAATCAGCTTTCTTCGACTGTAGCGGATAGTCCAGATATCAGCGGGTGAGAGGTTAAGATTTAAAAGCTTTTAAGGAAATGCCCCCATACCATCCAGGATCAAAAATAAATACAAAAAACCAGAACTCGAAAATTGTTTTTGTTTCGCTCTTTTCGAACATAAATTTTACTGTACTAAACAACCTTTTCGGTGGAAAAGTGAAGCCAATTTTGTTTAAATTACACGTACTTCTTACTAAGTGTACTTACTGGATGCCATTCGATTATGAAAAAAAAAATAATCAAACAACGTCTCAATATTTAGAGTAACATTTTGATCAACTCTTCGCTAAAAAAAACGATCCCCACATTTGTTATTTATTTAACTTTTTATGGAGTATTAATAAATTTCAAAACACACGCGAAAGTTATTTAAAATAATATACCTTTGAATTTTAATTTTTACCTTTTTTCACTTTGCAGCAAAATTTGGCATTAGAACCATAAAACGAGCTGTACTCTCCACACAAAATGTTGATTGTTTTGTTTTTAATTGTTTTGAATTATTTTCAGGTGTAGTAACAATTTTTACAATTTAGATTTTTCCTTTAATCATTTATTAATAAATTTGATTTATTTAAATTTTGGTATTTCTACTGCAGGAGTGATTAATAGCTAAAACTATCGTAAAATATCTTTCCTTTCCTCCTTCTCCTCTCCTCTTTTAGTCGATCTTGTTGCTGTTTGTGGCGATTTATAGGAACTCTTAAACCATTTTTGCATATTTTGAGCAAAACTATTTACATCTTTGCTGTTTGTTCTTTATTTTAATATTTTGTATTTTTTAATATCATTTCATATTTTCTACATAGTGCATGTTTCCTTTTTTGTTATATATTTACAGTGCATTCACATAAAACATTACTTTTTTCCTATTGCTGCTGTTTTCATCGTTTTTAAAATTGTCATTTAAACTTGTAATTGTTTCTTGTTGTAGGAACATGTTTCATTGTCCTGGAGAAAAAAAAAATAAGTAGAGGTTCGGATATTATTTTTATTTTCATTTTAAACACTCTTTGTAGCAAAAACCGCAGTAGAAGCGCATGAATACATAACTTAACGATTTCGGAAAACTACTCGGCCGATGCTTTTATATCTAATTACTCTCGAAATTCGAATATTATTTTTTAAAGCTTTTCTATTTTAAAGTTTTATATTTTGAAAATAATAAAAACAGATGACTAAAATTTTCGGTGGAGGATTTGTTCACAAAATGATATATAAGGATTTTAATAGTACAGTTGACCAAAAGAATTTATGCAAAATTGTGCACTTTTACGTCCTAGCGCAAGTTTGTTTTTGTAATTTTCTAATAAATACGGTATATTTAGAAAATATTAAATATAGAACTTATACTAAACAAAATTGCATCAACTAGAGAAAGACAGGCAAATGAGAAAACGTTTTCTGCTTAATTCTTTTCATAGTTGACACAGATTTCTTATATTTCTTTTATAATTAGAATTTTTTTTTTGTGTTTATATATTTATTTATTTTGTCTCTTTTTGTGTCATATATTACATACGTCTACAGTTCTTTTGCGCTATTCCACAAGGTTCAATTTTGGCACCCTTTTTGTTTTTTTGATCTGGGTTAGTGTCAACATTTTTCTCAATAACTTTTCAACGATAATTTTCTAGATTTTTTGTATTTTTCTTTTTAAATTTTCATTTTAAAATGTGTGAAGTAATCAGTCCGAAATTAAATTTTGATGCCTTCAGTCGTCAGGTGCTGCTTAGTTTTACTATATATCTTTTTGCAAATTCTCGGTGTATGTTATATTAGAACAGAATTGCTTTTATTTTAGATATTTTACATTACACAAATTGGTTTTTAATCACTTCGTTTGTTTTGTTTGCACAGACACTATATTTTTTGGAGGTTTATTTTTCACATTATTTTATACATTTTATTATTTTTTCAAAACACATGCCCAACATTTCCATATTTATTTTTTGTTTTAGGCGCACAAATCACAACAATTTTTGTCTTTTATTTTAATGACTTTATGTCACAACCACGATAATTTGTTTTGTTTTTTATATATCTAGTCACTTTTTTTATTGTTTATGCTTGGACTAGTATTTTTACGGAAATTAAAATTTAAGTATAGTGAATTTCTTTTTTGAGACAAACTTCTTTTTGGAAATTATAACAAATTTACTAATTGGCATTGAAAACTTAACGTCTTGTTGTCGTCGGTAATTGTGAAAGAAAACTTAATTCACAAGGTTTTAAAAAAAAGAATAAAATTTATAAATTTTATAGGAAACGCAATTTTTGAGGAATGCACCAAAATTAGATAGATTTTCTTATAACATCCAATTGTCTAATACATAAAATGAGTAAAAAATTTGTTTTGATCGAGTACTCGCTCTTTTTACAAGTTTTAGAAGAAGAAAATCGAATATAAACGAAAAGGTTTTCGTTATATTTTATATCATTCTGTGAACAAAAGCCAAACATTTTTTGAGATTCGATGGTATACAAGTTTATAACTCTCAAAGTGTTGTTTATGTTAATCTGGAAAAAATAAATAAATAAATTTATTTTTTTTATAATCCCCAAATTGGTCACTGATGTTTACAAAAATATTTCCCTGTTTTTCTAATATTTTGTTATAATCTATGTGGATTTGAAAGATTTTTCACAAAACATCGAAATATTTGCCACATAATGTGATAACCGATCACTTAAAATATTTTTTATTATTATTATGAACTATTATTAAAGAAGCACGATTTTGTTTCACAAATCTCCAATAAGTTCCAGTTGGGAGGGAAACAAATAAATAAACCACAAGTTAACAATTTGGCACTGAATTTTTTTTAAATGTAAACATTAAATTGACAATTAAAAAAAAACAGATTTTGTTTTTATGCACTTTTAAAATTAATTATTGAAACAAATTACGATTTTTGTAGATTCGTTTTCGAAAAACAGTTTTCTTTCTTGTTTTTCATTGAAAATTAAAAAAAAAATTATATACTATTGTATAATAATGTGGTTGTTTTTTTCAAGTATTGTTTTGATTATTATTATATTTTTGTTTTTATAAATTAAGGAAAAAAATAGAGACAAGTCCCCGCTGAAACACGCGCCGCGCAACGTTCAAGTCCGTTAAGTAATAAACACGCGAATGAGTTGTGTGTAATTGAGGAGGGCTCATCGAACCAACGACGGGCGGACGGGCGAACGAGCAACGAGCAACGAGCAACGAGCAACGAGCAACGAGCAACGAGCAACGAGCAACGAGCAACGAGCAACGAGCAACGAGCAACGAGCAACGAGCAACGAGCAACGAGCAACGAGCAACGAGCAACGAGCAACGAGCAACGAGCAACGAGCAACGAGCAACGAGCAACGAGCAACGAGCAACGAGCAACGAGCAACGAGCAACGAGCGACGAGCGACGAACGAGCGAACAAACCGAACGGGCTTAACTAACGAGAAAATGTTGAAAAAGGTCGTACGTGTAAATTGTGCAGACCGACGACGACACGACGACGGAGCAGAACGAACGGAGCCAAACCACAACCCCACGGCAGCGGCAGGCAGGCAGCGAGCGCGATGCAAACACGATGAGAACAGACGCGAGCGAGCGCCGCCGGACTCAACGAGGAGACGACCGACGGAACGGAACCCAGTTTACGGAGCTGTGAACGCTGCTTTGGTTCGCGGATGCCCGCGAACTTTTAAAAAAAATTCATTTTTTTAGCCCCTCAAATCAGCGCGCGACACCACCGCACCTTTCGTTGGCTGCTGTCGTTTTGTTGGCGGCATCGGCATATAAAACGTATAAAAACTGGTTTACGCGCGTGTTCTTGTTGTGTTACCCGGCTTAAAATTGTTTTCTTCTCTCTTAAAATGTGAAAAAATGAAAAATAACGATGGTGGGGGAATAATACACCTAAATATAAATAAGAATAGGGAAGAAATGTTTTTTTTCAAAATGTAAGTAGAATATTTTTTGATAACCAACCCTATATACCCCATGAAAAAATTGAGCAAGCCTCGTAACATGTAAATGAGCAAGCAAAAATTCAAATTGTAAAAGAGTCTTTGCTCTGATTAAATGTTCTCTTCGACAAATTATGTATTTACTTTACAAATTCTCTCCCTCTCTCTCTAAATATTATCTCTCTTTCATTCACTCTTTGAAACTTTTATAAATCTAACTGAAGAGAAAAACAAAAAAATCTCAACCTTCGCATCACTCAGGGAGGGGAAATTACTTATGATGTAAAAGAGATAAAAGAGGGGTAACATAAAATCATCCTATTTCTTTTTATTTTGTTTTTACTTAATCTCTTCCATTGGTGGGCTTTTGCTGTTTTTTGCTACTCACGGGTGCAATGAAACGAGTGGTGGGTGTCTGTTCCCACATTTTTTTAGCGAAAAAGGGTGTTGTTTTTTATCTAATCTAAAGATAGGTATGATTAATGTTAGTCAGAATATACCCGAATATTTAATTAAAAAAACAAAAAATCATATTCTTTGTTTTTTTCGTTTATATTAACCTTTCTGAATATTTTTTCCAAAAGAAGTTTGCAAACATCTTGAACATTGGAAAAGTTATTCAGGTTTTATATAAGATTTTTTCGAAATAAGGTAGCGACTCAGTTTTGGTTTTATTTAAAAATATACTTGCGGATCTTAAAATAACTTAATTTCTTTAATTTATAATAATATTTTTGGTATAACCTCTAAGTACTGCCATATTAGCATTTTTGAAAAGTTAACGTAATCTTTTAAATCGCTAGATGATAACAAATCAATTTAATGTATTTAATTTTTTAAACTAATTACACTAAAAAAGAATTGTAATACTATTTTTGATTCGTCAACTTTTGGTGGAAGAAAGAGGTACTTCGAAGGTTTTCCACGCATACATACGTGTATTGTATGAGTTTAGTTACCCCTTGCTCGGCTTTATACCTCACTTTTTTGCCTTGAATGGCTTAATGTAACAACAAAGGCGATAAATTATACATTATTATTTGTTTTCGCTGAATGAAGGAGTTGCACTAATGCAAATTCAATTTTTTTTACTATCCCGCTCTTTTGCCTTGGAAGATAATTTTTTTAATCATTTTTGCACTCTTATCCACCCTCATTTACCCTATATTTTTTCTGGTTTTCCTTGTAGGGTAATGCGATTTAGTCTATTGATTTTTTAAATGTGTGGGTGCCTTTTATTTTATAACTTTAATGAGATGCTTGAAGGGTAAATATTGTAACCTTTAATAGAATTTTATATTTTTTGAAAAAAATAATTGCGAACAAGTTTAGGGTAATCATTATAAAATTTAACTTACAAATTTTCCTCGTTTCGGAACAAATGCCTGCCACTTGAGGTGTTAAAATACAAACTGCTGTTTGAATATTCGTTCAAACAGAGTTTGGTGTTAATTTCATTTCATCCAACGAGATTATTGCGAACAAAAACAAAATTATATCAGAAGTATCAGAATTTTTGGGGGGTGGAGGAGGTACACCTTCTTCTTTAGCCAATCCAGTCGTACATTTCTGATGATATAATTCATTAAGTCATTGCATCAAAGGATCCTTAGGGAGGAAATTTCGCAAGGATCCATTAACCAATCAGGAGAGTGTTTTACCATATTATGTTTTCCACACGATTTTCCTATCTATCTGGTGTTCCTTTTTGCCTTTCATCGTCATCGTTTTGTTGTCGTCGTCATACAGTCGTTTTTCCCTTTTAAACACACTCACAGTGATTATTCTAAGGGTTAGAGAAAATGCTCCAGAGGAGCGATGTTTGGAGCTAAGAAACCATATTCAGAAAACAAAAATATTAAATAGAGAGAAACAAAAGAAGAAAAAAACAAAAATGAATAAGTAAAATAAAATGAAAAAAGTTTCTTTCTAACTAACTAAGCTTATGTACGTGAAACACTTGAAACATTTTACCGTTTCCTCGCAAGAACAAGTTTTTTGGGGCGGAGGAAGCTGATGATGACAGTTGAGGCGCCGGCAGCAGAATAAGGGAGTTTGGGAGGGGAGCTTAAAAGGAAAGGTGGAAGCAGAATCAAGCAGCTTTACAAAATTGCCATCTCCATTTTCATACAATGTACATATATAATCGTATATAAGATACGGGGGTTGTGGGAGGATTTTTTTTCAGCGTGTATGGTGGTTCAAAGTACACAGGTACTTTTCCTCATACCACTCGTGCCCTTTTATATCCAGTTCTACCCTTATAGTGTGATTATGAATGAAAAATGAAACAGATTAATAATAATAATTACCCCGTAAAATGGTACTACTTAATTCCCACAGGATAGCGTTAAACTGCGAATATGCATTTCGTATAATATTTTGTTTAAGTTTCGAATTAAACCAACTGGGTGAAGTCCACCCTACCCATTTTTGACCTAGAATAAAACCCATTTAAGTGGAGGAAATGAGACTTATACCGCCTTATACAGGAAGATTGAATATTTAACTTTAATTGAGTCGGACTTTTAGCTATTTTTTAATAGCCATTTGAAGAGGAGTGTTCGAGAAATATTGTGGTTGATTTTATCCAATGTGAATTACGTAATTTTTAGGAAGTGTGATTAAATAGGGTTAATTATATAAAAATAGGAAAAAGAAAACGTATAAATATCATAAAAGAAAATGAGAAGGCAAATAAAAGGAATAATATATATCTACATTTAAAGACACATATATGTATATACATATATTTGGTATTTGTACATTATATACCAGTTCATCTTAAAAGCAGTTTTAGATCACATGAAGGAAATTTTCCAATCAGAGAGGATTGTAATTACAAGAGGAAACGAGAAACAGAGACCCATCGGGGAAAATTTTCCTTAGCAGAGGCAGAGCATCATCCCTTTTCATCTCTGGATGCAGGGGCTACAAATTAGGGAAAAACTGAAGGAGAAGGGATACTAAATAATTTCCACCATAGCAAGGAGTCATCCCCGGGAAAATTTCAGCCAGTACAAAACCACGACGGCAATGGCACGAATACATGGAAACATGCCCCCAATATAACTGCACCCTCCCCCACCCTCCCTACCAAAAATGGTGGAGATTCGGCAGCGCGACCGTTTACTCATTTAGGGGCCCATCCACCAGAGGGCACGAGCAGAACCGCCGTTGTGCCACAGCATCCGAAAGGAACAAATTTTTGGCCTGCATCCCCTTATCTGACACCTTTCATCTCTTTCTTTTTAGTGTAGTGCCATCAATTTGGGGCGCGCTTTTGCCGCCGGCGCTGCCTACTGTCGCACATTATCCTTTTTTTAAAATTGTAAACAAAAATTATATTTTCCTGCTATGTTTAGTCCTACAAATTACAGCATAAGGAAAGGGCACACACTATGTATAGTAGCTGGGAGAAGAAAAATCGCGGAAAAATAAGGAAGGGTATAGGAAAGGGATAATGGCAAAATTGCAAAAGTGTACGATGATGCTGGGGCTTTGCTTCTGAGTCCTGCAGGATACACTGGCACTGACGCTTTTCTCGAACATTTTAAAGGTATAATATTCATTAGAATATTTACATCCAGAAAATTTATGATTATGATCCTATAAGTAATTTATTAAGTAAGAAAACGTAGTATTTTCCTTTCGTCATATTGATGAATGTCAGTATAAAAAGAAACCTGTCCACACTCACTCACAAACTTTTGTAATGAAAGGACCTAAGACACATGAGCTAAAGAAAGAGGAGCTTATCTTTAGTACCTCATTCTTCTTGTTCTGCATCACAATCTTCTTCTTATTTTTCCTTCGCCAAGGAGCGACATACATGGGAGATTTGCATATCTCTTCTACCTCATCCAAACCTACATACATGTTGGTTATTCTTCCGAATACAACTACTGCTATACCCTTATTCGTCATATAATTAAAAATTAATTAAAATACTCTAAAATTTTGTATCAAAATCTATTTTTATTTTTAGTATCGGAAATAGAATTAATTGAATCAAAATAAGAATAATATGATATGACAAATTAATAAAAAACGGGCAGTGTCGCTCCATGAGTATTTCAAAACATTTTCTGGGGCTCATTACACGTCCAAAAAAAAAGTACAAGAAAAGACACGAAATATAATAAATAAATAAAAGGAGAATTATCACATAAAATATAAGGCTCCTCTCCGATATTTTTACGAATACATATATATATATATTTTTGTTATTGCATTTACTGAACGTGTACACGTGTGCATGCAAATTTTGTGTGTTCGAGAGGAATTCAAATAAAAATGCGTCCAGAAGCAAAAGTAGCTCCTTTCACGCGGCTCTAACTTTTTCTACTAGATGACGACGCTATAGAGATATTTTTCTTTAATTTTCCTTCTTTTTTTTCATTATTTTCTTTGGCTTCAGCTAGCTCAGTTTGAATTTTTCTTGTGTTTTCCAGATTTTCTCTGTCTTACTCTCCTACTGGAATAACAAAAGGATCCATTCCCAGTTGATTTTTATTTGCAGCAAGTAAAAAGAAAAGCATTTTCTTTCGCCATGCGCATTGCTTAAAAAAGCAGAGACAACACTTCTCCTAACTTTATCCAGCCCCAGGAGCACCAGGAACAGGATAAGAAACATTTCATTTACTCGGGCTGCGCTCCTATAACCCACTCACATACATTCCGTCATTTCGGAAATAAAAAAATAAAAATAAATAAATAAATTATCCACTCAAAGGGACCTTTTGTGTTATACTCTGAAAGAGTATAAAAAATAAACAAATTAATACAAATTAGGTACCAAAATAGTTGGCTCTGTTTTACTCAAAGCTTGAGTTGTTCATGGTATTGTTAGTTTTAGGGATTAAAATTCGTATGCCCCCATATTCTTATTTCGTTATATGTTTATTACGAGTTCAAGCCTATTATCATTATTTAGTTTTGAAAGTAGCTATAAGAAATACATAAAATGAAAAAAATTATTCTTTTTTAAGGTAGAATCTCGAATAAATTGAGACTAGTTTCAAATAAAAGTCATAATCTTATGAAAGTTCGAAAAATGTAGGTTTTGTTAAAAACTTTATAACAAACTCGCGTAACTTTTTCAATTATCATGATTTGTGGACATTTCTTTCGGGAAATTATTCAGAAATTATTTTAAATTATATATTAAAATCAAAAATAAGATTGTGAAAAATTAGTGATATGTAAAATTTAAAGAGCGGGGGAGTTCTCGTAGGTTGGAGAATATTTTGTCCCTTACTGGGCTATTGTATTCAATTAATTCTCTCAACCCAAAAAAAAATTGTTCTGTGAATATGAATACAAAATGCGCCAAAAACTCTCTTTCATTATCGATACGCGAGGAAGAATTGTTCTTACAAAAAAGGAATAATTAAATCAAATAAAATAAAGGACAATATGACGAGAAATGATCTTCAACCGTTATCATTCGAGTCAAAAGGATAAATTCCTGATAGTACATTAAACGTAATGAAGCAAATTCACTTCTTGTGGTGGTACAGTAACAATTTTTTAACAAGCTTTAATTGTATTTATTTATTTATTTTTCATTTTTATTGTGTGCAGGAGAGACCGATAGAGGAAATCTTATTTCATATATCATAACATCGTCTCATGATGATCCTGAAACCTTTCTAAGGGAAATAAAAGAAATATAACTTAAAATAGACACGGTGTGTAGAAAATTAACGAAAATAATAGAAGTAAAGAAAACAAATACGACGATGCCGTTGGCATCGACCTCGCTAAAAGACCTCGCAGCGTGGTTAAAGGTGCAGTAACGGCAGCCACGACGACGACGTCAACGACGAAAATGAAAATCAACAGGGGATTCCATGAAGGGAAGAAGAAGATATGGGAAAAAATAAAGTACATAGAAAATCATGTGTGAATCCTCTATGATACCCACAGGAGCCTCCACATCCTGTGGGCTGGGAACGCAGAAAGTAGGTATGGTGGTGGTGGTGGTGGCAGCCAACCAGATCCAATTGCTAAACCCAAACTACTATAATCCGAAATTTACCGCCGACCAATCCCCCGAAAAATGTAGTCCCTCCTGCGCTTAGCGAATAAAATTGACCTAACCAGTAGACCCCCCGTCCACCCAAGACATACCACTTACCATCGCAGAAACCCCGGGGATGAATTGTGGGCATGTACAAAGCCCTTAGAAGCATATACAACAATGACGGCTTCATCGGAAACAAGAAAGTAAAAATAAAAATAAATTAATTAAAAATATCTTTCGAAAACTGTATATTAAAATTTGACTCATATGAAAATTTGGCATAATTTATTTTTAATTTTAAAAAGATCCATATACATGTAAATACATATATTGGTCAGGCAGTCGAAAAGATTCTAAAAACCCCCAAAAAACGCCTCATGCCAAACACTCCTTAAAAGCGTCATGAAAAATATAAGTGGCTTCCTGAGTGTGAGTGAATAAACGATCGTAGATGAAATTTTGAAAGTATGCCCTTGAATCTAGGGCTTTAATAATTGGTTGTCTTTATTGATTAATTTATTAAATTATAATTTACAGGGCCTTAATAATTTATAATAAAACTCTATAAAAGTTTGATTGATTTGATCTTCGATGGTTGAATCAAACAAGAAATACATTATTATTTATTTATGTAAAAACATACATACATAAATGAATTGAAAACATGAGCACTTGTAAACATGGTTCATATGTTGTACCAAAAATTGCAACTGTTTTAAAAGCGGAAGTAACGTTAATCAGAAAGTTGCACATCTCGTTCAAACTGAAAAGAACCAACCGCAATTTGTGATTGTGTTTCAATTCCACGGAAAATATGTTTTAAATTCATCATTTGCAAAATTATTGTTTTTTCATTTTCAATTAAATTATACGTTAAATAAATGATGAATGTTGTCATAAAATGTTTGGTGTGTAACAGAGATTTCTTAAAAAAAAATATGAAGATTTTGTAGACGCTGTGGGTAACCTTACTTTCATTTAATTTAAGGGTATGGGCGCATACTCTTCTTATCAAAAAAGCACGGGACATAATAAACTCTCAATGATAAGAATTTTATTCATGTAATTCACTTTCTCACTTAAAGTTGCCCTTCAAAATTCCTATGCCTCATAGCACATATGTATATATAATATATGTATAAAAAATGATGAAAAAAAAATAGGAATGAAAAAAAGCATTTTTTAAGAATAGACAAATATTCTGATTGAATTTAAAGATTAAAAAAAGAATTAAATTTTTTTTGACCGGACTCGAGTGATTCGTTCGACAAGCCGGTGTCTTAGGATAGAGACTGTTTGATTGATTGATTTATTTAAACTTGCCCTTTAGAAAATTTATTATCTCTTTCATTCGGATGATAGTAATCGGAACGGAGGCTCCAGATTATACCGTTGGAAAACAATTTGTACATATGTGTGCTTGATGTTGAAGGTCTGCAGTCTCGGTCCTCGGTTGACTGAGCCTGTGAAAATGTTTGTTTGAGCTATAGTGGGATGATTTTTACCCTAAATACTTTCTCCTTCTGTTTTCTTTTATAAAATTTTATATTGTGGTACTACAATGAAAACAAAATGCATTAACATTTTTGGAGAGTAATGAGGCTAAAAGGGGACAAATAAATTAGACTGACCAATTTAATGGACTTAATTCAGTTAAATTTTTTTGATGTAATTTTTCAAAATGCTTAAGGAATTTTATTGATTAAGGTTAAAAATTCCGGGAAATTTTCGTAACAGTTTGTCGATTTTGATTTCATTTCCAATTTTTCTATTTACTTCTCTTTTATTTTGTATTTATAAGATAATTTTTGCGTTATCTTTCCTTAAACAAATATAACTATGAGTTAACAGATAAGGAAGACCCAAATCGGCAGTTTTGTGGCATATGGACGTTCGACCAATTTCGTCTTCTTTTTTTGTCTAAAATGAGAAAGATTTACGTTTCTTTCTTAGGCAGAAAATGAAAGACGGGGACTTATATTAATTTGCACACCTGTGTTTACTTATGCCGTCGTAAGATAATTTTTAGCCTAAAAGAAAGAATCAAGAAAGAATTTAGAAATAAAAATATTCAATATTTTCTTGGTATTCAATTTGAAGTGTATTTGTTTTATTTTCATCTACCTACCTAAAAAATTATGTAATTTTCAGAATTTCTTTTCCACGTTAGGAAATATATGTAAGTATGACGTTCAAATCAATTTTTTAAAAATTTTCAAAAATATATGAAAGTTGTTGGAGGTTACGCCGACAACATTTTTAAATGGTCAAAACTGAAGATATATAGGAATGAAATCCAATAAATTAGATCATATTTTAAAGTTTCGATAACCTCTTGTTTATAACTTCTTCTGTTTTCAAGGTATTTGTAAATTTCTTTCGAGAAATTAGTCAGAAAGCTTCATATACTTATTAAATGAAAAGCAATAACCATAAAATCACTCATGATTTTTTGTTAAGATCTTAATTAGCATACATATGTATTGTTTAAGGTTTAGGATAGAGATGTTGCCGATTGTAGCGAAATGGCAAAGTTGTGGTTTATCCATTATAAAATGTTTAAATCGTGTAATCCATAAGGCTTTTACGTTTCATATTTTCTAAAAATAGCATTAATCAGGAAAAGACAAGAATTAGAATACCACCCACTGATAAATTCTGTTAAGTAAATATGTACATCTTTAAAAGGGCTCATCCATCTATACTCCAACCTAAAATCTCTGAAATGCTGAGGTACACCCAGCGAAGGTGTTCAAGAATTTTTGAAGGATACCTGTCAGAATCTGAGTAATGTTTCCAAATGGAGAACAAAAGAGAGATAAAAATAAACAAGTCTTTTTTTGTCCAAACAATTTCCCTTGAAGCTGGAAATGGATTTCTTGCTCTTATCCTTGCAAAGGTAAGAATAGATTCGAGAAAATTCTTGTGTGCATGCGACGATCTTTCGTATCTTAAAACTTTGAAAACCTTTTATGCTCCTGCTGATCCTTAGCGGTGAAAAGAAAAAAAATATATGAACAAGATCTTCCCATTGTTTAATTTTCTTCTGCTACCTTATTGTTCCTATTTTGTATGAGTTGTGGGAGTACACACTTCTTTTTCTGATTTTTACCTTTGAGAATTTTTATCATACTGCATTGTTTGCATGTTTCAGTATTTTGACCTTTAAGGGGTGTGAAAGGTGCTATAATTCTAATTACATAAAAGGAAGAAACGGAAAAGGTTGGTTTTTATTTTTATTTTCATTTTTACTACAGGCATGTTTTGCCATATATTTTAATAGTTTAATGACCAATAACCTTTCAAATATATATGTATGTAGTATTTTGGAGTTGAGTTACATCAAGAAAATAAGTACTGGGAAATTGAAAGAAACCAAATATGTAGTTTATAGTACAATAAAAATTAGGCTGGAGCAACCGAAGTAATTTCAATAAAACCCTAAAAATTGGTTGATTTTAACAAGTTTTGTTTTGAAGGTAATTACAATAGTGCTTCTATTTCTTTTGAAAGTACGAGAACATTTTCTAAACGCATTTTAACTCTTCACCCCTCTCTCGTTGAAATTGTCACTATTTGCTTAGGTAAAAAATTTTAAGTTATGGGTATCATGCAGCCATCGAAGCTAGCCGATTTTTGAGTACTTTCAAAACTGATAGAAATTAGTTATATACATAGCTACATAGTTTAGGTTTTTTGCATTTTGTTTTTGTAGTACATATGGGCATATTTTCTAAAGAGATTTTAAACCGAAACTCCTGTTTTAATTTTAGTGGATTCTTAAGTTTATTATAAAAGTGATATTGGAAAGTCTTCTTTAATTTTAAGCAATACAACAAAGAGTTTGCTAATTTCTCGTAACTTCTGACCGATTTTTTTAAAATCCCTGGTTTAGGGTATCGACGTACACGCGAGGCCGATAACCTCCCAAGTATTTGGTATATACAAACTTATTTTGTGGTTATTTTAATAGTGTTTTCTCTTTGTACTTTTTAGAAACGTTTATGCTTCTTTTCTTAGTTGAAATCATAAAATGGAAACATATTTTTGATTTACAAATTAATCAAATTATATTTTTTAATGTACCTATACCTAAAAAACATCATCTGGAAACATAATTTTATATCTTCATCGTCATCGAAAGGAAAAAGGCGAGAAAGTAATAAAACATTGACGAAAACTACCTTACGTATAAATTAATGAATAAAATTTATAAATATAAATAATAGCGGTATTCGGTCTAATGTTTATTTTCCGATCCGCATGTTTACCAAATTAAAATTATTATTAATTTACTCGGTTAATGTAATTTTAAGTTGTAGCAAACAAATTGAAACATTATTACCTACATATTTATACTTAAAGGAGCTTTTTCTGAATTTTATATTATAGTTTTGAAAATGTTATAGTCTAAAATTGTCAATACCAAAAGGAAAGAAATTTTAATCTTAACCAGGTGTTCAAATATAAGTAAAGCCTCAACAATGGAAGGTAAATCTTTGGAAGAAACTGGAAGAGTACAAGGTTTTTTTGTAGACAAATAATAAAATGATGCCCATACAACGGCTAGAAGAAAACCAAGAATATGAGATTTTCAAAAACAGCAACTTCAAAAAAAAAATGTTCCTTTCTTGTAATATCATTATCGCCCAAAAACGGTACGAAACAATTGAACTGGCATATTTCAATACGACTATTGTCCCAAAAAAGATTAAAGACCAAGAACTTGAGCCGTAAGGGTGCGCACACATGTCCATAGTATGAAAATACGGACAGAGTGACTCAATCAAGCCAACGCTACCAATTGAAATGTAAATATCTTTTTAGCCACTATCACTAGGACACATTTTTTAATAAAAACCGCTGGAAGATATATAACACATCTATTCCTTAAGTTTTGCGATTCATCACCATCATCATTATTGCGACCATCGTCGTCATCATCCTTCGGGATCAAAACAATGGGTGAGGTATACTCAGGCAAAGGTATTAAAAAGGATCATGAATGTGTGCGTACTGTCGTATGCCCTTAGAAAGCCAGAAAAATGAAGAACAGTTGCAAAAAAAAAAAAAAAAAAATTGCACCCTTCGAATATATGTACATATATCGAGTTTTTGAAAAGAAACCTCTCTCAAAAAGTATTTTTTAGCAGGGCAATATACCGGTGCACAGGGTGCGTAAGTAGGAAATGGAAAATTTTCTTACAGCGTTATATAAAAGAACAGGCGTAAATTGGGTACTAGGCATCCGTTTTTCTTCTTCTTTTACTTATCGGAAAAAAAATTGTTTTTCAACAATTTACACAGGGCACCCAAAGGAACCTTATTTAATTTTCGCAACACAATGCAAAAGGACAAAACAAAAAGGTTATCTTTTTTATATATATATATATATATAGCTTTTTTTCCCAACTTAATTTAACCGGTGTAAAGAGCAAAGGAGGTGATCATCCTTTGAATTTCCTTTTATTAGAAAAGGGTTACAAAAAATAAGAATATAATGCAAGCATATAAGGTACCCTCTTCTTGAAAAAGTACCTTTTGTTCTTTCGATGTACACCACCTTTGTTCTTTAAAACTGCTTTTATAAATCACATAGATTAAAAGGAATTAAAAAATATAATAAAAGAAAGGTAGCTGAAAAAGAATAAAACAGTAAGATTTTGTGAATTTTAAAGAAAAGAAGAGCCACTAAATAGGGTGACTATATTTACATAGTTTTATAAATTTATAGACTGGTTTGAACTGGTTTGGTCGAAATTACTTCTTTTTTAATTAATTAAAAAAATGTGCTCAAATTACGATTTGCTCTAGTTATATTCCTAATTTTCATAAAAAAGATAAGAGTGCATTTTCCAGTGGTTAATTGCAACAAACTAAATGTACACTATCTACTCATAAAAAATAAATTTACTTCAACATAATGAGGACAAGCAGACCTTCAGAAGGAAGAAAAAAAATATTATTCTAGCCCAGGTGTCACCTCATTAAAGGTGGAGGGGTAAATAAATTGTACTAATTTTACGCCGGCTGGCATCATCTCGAGCTTTGAAAAAGGCTGTTTTTTAAAACACCTATGGCCCTTTCGAACTGAATTTCCAATCGGTTCGTAATTAGCTAAGGGTCTTGCATTTTTGTTTTTTTTTCAGTTCATTCTCCAGTTTCTCGAGCATTGTCCTCTTTTGTGAATGTGAACAAAAATATCTATCACGTTAGGGACCAGTTTGAGGATGGTTAGTTTTTGAATATTGTTCTGCTCTGCTCATCTGTCTTTTGTTCGGGCTAAAAATTTATCGTTTTATTTAAATCAGTTGGAAAAAGAAATTCTAAGTAATCTTTTGCGTATGTTTTCACTGCTTAGATTCAAGCGAAAATTTAAAAGGGATTGAATGTTAGGATCAAAATGAGTTTTATATATTTGAAAAGTTATTGTAAAAACGAAATTATTATGCAAATTTTTACTGGCCGAATAAAAATTGAATAGGCCCCAAAAGTATTTCAAAAATGGTGCGGTACACGCCCGTTCTATATCCAAATAAGGCATGTTGCGTTGGAGTAAAAATTGAAATTTTTGAAATGTAGCCAATGAACCGAACCCGGCCCAACTGTGGTATTTTTGTACCTGCTTTGGGAAATTTCATGCCTGCTGTATATGTTCACAATATGAACTATGTTTGGGCGCGTTTATGCCTATAAGTCTGCCTAATTTGGGCCCGTATTTCTCAATGGAAAATATTTACTCAGGCTGTTCTTTTTTTTTACAATCTTCAGAGTTTTTGCTGTTCTTGTTGTTATAACATGTTACCTGAACCACACCCAGAGAAATAATCAGTTGTCACAACTTCCTAAATTGCCCTACTATACATTTCAGTGCTCTGAAATATATCTGTTTCGTTTGCAGTTACTTGGTTTTCTCTTTTGCGACGAGTACTTTTGCGGTTGCGGGGACGTAATATTTGTTGCCATAAGCAAAAAAATTTGTTGTCGCTAACGATAACTAACTAACAATAAATGTTGTCAGAAACAATATTTGGTAGCTGTAATGAAATCGTTTGGTTGCATCGATTGAATTTGGAGTGTTAATTCGGTTGCAGGAAATTAAGTTGCTCTGTTATCTCAACTGAAATTAATGTTTGCTTGAATTATCATGATTTTGTCAATAAAATCATAATTCGTGTTCCTTGAATTTTCAATACACTTCTAAAAATCATTAAATGCGACTTTTTTAGAAATGTATTGTAAATTAAAGGAACACGAATTATGATTTTATTGACAAAATAATGATAATACAAACAAACATTAATTTCAGTTGTGACTCATTACAATTTCATAGTATAGGATTTATATTTAAAACAATGCATTGTTTTGTATATTGACATTTGTTTATTGATATTTCTACATAAGTAGGTACACTTTATTTACAGATCTTAGTTATTGTGTTTTTTGGTTGGCTGTCTAATAGTCCCAAACTATTATACCACACTGCACAAGACGAAAACCGCAAGGAATGACTCACTGACTGCCACATTTTTTTTTTCTGTGTGCCCCTCGTTTTGTGTTTGGCATGCATTGACACTACTGACGCATTATAATCATGGAAGAACAAACAAATAATGGAGAGGCTGCAACGTGAAAAATCTTGGAGAAGTTAACAAAAAAAAGAGGAAATAGTTTGTTCCTCTAGGTAAACTGTGTGTGGATTACGGCTGAAAATGTATACTTACCAAAAATACTGATGCAGGAAACAAAATCAGAGCACAACACACGATCTGCGACTGCTCTAAACCAAAGAACTAGACTGACTGAAAACACAAAGGAGCCCTGTCAACTCTGGTTTATCAAACGATTATATTTTAATACAAACATTCATTTAATTGTGACAGCAACCCTTCGGTTGTGACAACTACTCTTGAGGTCTTGAATTATTTCATTCGTTTGTGGTAACTGACTAAAGGTTTCGATGTTATTAGGATAATAAAATTTCGTTTGACTGTTGCTTTAGTTGACTTTATAAAATAATTCTTTTACAGTGAATAAATAATGTTGTTGCTATAGCAATTAATCCTTTACTATAACTTCGCAATGTGTTTTGTAGAAAGAACTACTTTGAATAACAAATTGTTTTGTTCAGACAACCTAATTTCGTCCGTGCTAATCAGCAAGTCGTCGAAGGAATAGATAAAATTCGGTTGCCATGAACAATTGTTCTCATGAACGATAAATAAAATATAAATCAGTTATTGCGATTGAAAAATATTTGATTTATTTACGAAAACGGAACGTTATGTTGCATCAAGTAAATTTAGATTGTCATTAACAATTTTTGATTGATTTAACTAATTTTTGGTTTCGGTGAACAGTTTATAGTTCCCAGGACCGTTTCCAGATTTGATTATTTTCTCAGTGCACGAATACGATGTCTGGTACTAAAAATTGCGTGCAGGCTATCAAGGAAATTTATCACACGACTTATAACAAAAAATAAATATAAATAACGGCCAGACAGGAGAAACGCCCTTCACCTATTACCGAAGAGGTTTCTGTTTCTTTTCCCATTTTTTTTTTAAGACGGGGATACGATGGTTAATCAAATTTAAAAGCAAGTCATAGTTACTCAAATAAAAGTTTATAAGGTACATCAGTCTTGAGGTCCTAAAGGATCTTACCATATCGTGTTAGTTTTTTTGTTTTGCAAATTGCCAGTTGAATGGTGACTTTGGTTTCCCCATTCTCTTTAATGAGCTCATTTTTGTTTTAAATTAATTTACTTAAAGGCAAAAAGTTTAAAATTTGAACTTTTTAACTAAAATTAATATGATAAAAGTATTATATAACGATTTTTCTTAAGATGACGCTATACAGTATTTACTTTTAATGAGAAATAAAGTAATGTGTGTTTGTTTATAAAGTATTTCGATTTATTTTTGTTTTTAAAAACCAAATATTAAAAACCAACCTGTAATTATCCATAATTTTGGCACCGCCTGATTTTTCCCTGCATCATTTGTTGTTATGCTGGTTTCTGTAGAAGAGGATGAATGATGATTTTGTTTTATTTTTAGAGCAATACGCCGAAAAAAATGCCACTTTAATAACAATACAAGAAATAAATTAAATTCAATATTAATTTTTTACTTTTTTTAAAAACGGCACAAACAAGCACTGTATTTTATTTATTTACATTTCATAAACACAATAGGCGTGGATTTAGTTATTTAATAATAAACATAAAACTCAAATTAAAATTAAAATTTTTTTAACCAAATGTTACACACCTCAGGTTGAAATCACTTAATTTTATTCATTCTTATTTTATTTTATTAATAATTTTTCGAGAAAACAAAGGTCTCAAATATATACGTCACGCACACACAATTTTAATTAGAAACTACTCTTGCTACCATTATTAAATTTTTATTAAGATTTTTTTTAAATTTTACTTCTAAATGCGAAAGGAACTTTATTTCAAGTAGGATGCACTGCAGGTTTCTTTACTTTAGGCGATTTTTATTTCGTTTTCTTCTGTTTGTCTTGTTTGTTTTGCAATACTCTTTTAAGAATTCTATTAATAACAACTTTTAAAATTTCCTAAGCAATTCCTGTTACTGAAATAAAATTTGTTCATTCGAATTTTAACACATTTCAAGTCAGCATAAAATGAAAAATATACTGTAAAGGGTTTTGTATTTGAAATAAATAAATTTATTTATTGTGTAATCAGTATTGAAATAGCGCGGAAATATGTAAGGGCATTTAAGCGGGAAACGCTTTGGCATGTTTTCGAACCTGTATTTTTGGTGATTGAAATGAAATTATTAACTTATTTATATTATTAGTTTGTATATAGCCATTCACTTGGGCATGAAGGGAGAATTATCCATTATTATATTGTTTTGTTCTAAGCACCACGAATTCCATTCCAATTCAGGTCCTCAAACGTTCACACATCCATTAAAAATGTATAATACGATTCAATTGAAACATTAGTTTAGATTCATCGGATAGTTCACTCACTTAGCTTTATTTTTATTTTGATTATGTTTATCAACTGTCACATCGTTCACATTGTGAGGGCAACACCGAGCCACACGTTTTAAAAAAAAACAAGTTTTATTTTGCTTTTAAAAAAACCTCCTTTTTCAGTCACATTATTTTTCGTATTGTCAATTTTCAAGTTTATTTAGATAAAATTTTAATATGAATTTTTTTTTTTCCATTTTTCAAAAGTCTACAAAATCTCTAATAAATTTTGTAATACTTTTGTTGAACAATTGTTCGAAAATAAAATATTAATTTGAAGTAAAAAAAATTGTTTTCCCGCGCTATTTTTGTGTTTATAAATACATATTTAAATAAAAATAATCAAAAAATAAATTAATGTGGAAGGGAATGTAAGTTGAAAATAGCCGTTTAAACTTAAAACAAATATGAAATCAAATCATGCGCTTGAAAATAAATTTTATATATCAATGGATATATAAAAAACAAATTAATTGCAAATTAAATCTCTCGTAATTTTCTTTTTATTATAAACAAATTAAAGTTTTGTTTGTAAATAAAAGTTTAATACAATTTTTAAAAGGAGAAAAGTTAATACATGCGCTCCTGCCGAGCGATGACTGAAGACTGTTCATGTTAACATGTGGTTTTTTGGAGAAGGGATTCCGTCCATAATTTTGACTCTATGGTACCTTCTGGCTAGCTGCTCTGATTTTATGTTGTGCGTCCGAAACTCTGCAGACAGCTGTCTGCGCTACTGCTGCTGCTAGTTTTGGTCTTATGTTGGTCTGATTTCTTTCATCACGAAACACCGACCACATCGGAAGTTCTTAAGAACATTACTCCAACGCAGAAAGTTTCTGCAACCGTATTTGTGATTTAAAAAGAAACAATAATAATAATAAAGAGTTTCAAAAAGATTCCATACAAATTTCTTAATATTTAACATCCGCGAAAAAAACAAAAAACTTTAAAGTGTGCTTTTAAAATGTTTATTTCGAAAGCTAGTAGATATTACCAGTTTTTATTTTTAATGTAAAGATAGGACTTGCAATGAGTATACTGAGTTTTAGACATCATCAAAAATATTTCTGCACAGACTTCAAATGAAAGCAGTATGACTGCGATTTTTAAGGGAAAAAGGAACGGCACCATACCGTCAACAAAACATTTTATTTTCGGAGAATAAGAAAAGAGAGAATATTTTAGAAATAAAACTAAAAATCACAAAATGTTATTTTACGGAATAAAGCACCACCTATTCAGGGCGGTGATTAGAGACACGTCCATACCAAAAATAAATAAAAATAATGTCACATACTTTTTTATATCTTATCCTCATAAAATTCCGCCTTTGACGGTTCGCAAATATTTATTAATCTTGCTCTGGTATAAACATTTTTTATCACCTTTATGCACGTTGTCTCTCGTCTTGAGAATAACTTTATTATTTTTAAATATTATATTATTTTTAATATTTTTATTTCATAGTGTATATTTAATTTTTCGATAGAGAGATATTCAACTCGTTTTTGTTTTTATTTAAAATTTGAAATAAGGTGCTGATGGTGCCCTATCCTTTGTTCTACAGAAAAAAGAACTTGAAGAAATGGTTACCAATGCGTCCCTTCGTGAGGCACTTTACCATCACTTGGTGGGTTCCAGCCTTAGTTATTTTAAATGAGATCCAAAATACTTAGGGTCGCCGTACCCATTTCTCTCAGAAGACACATTACGTCCCTACGGACGTTTTCTCTTAAAAGATACTTCCGAAGATGTTTGTTAAGAGTGAAGACACAAGGAAGAGAAGGACATGAATTAACTCATCGTCATCTTAAGCATGTTCTAAAAAAATGTCTTTGGTCGTGCAAACACACCTTCTTCGGTATATCGTTTTCCTTAAAAAGAGATATCTGCTTCTTTCCTCCCTTTATCATAAAAATTTCAAAACTCGTAGAAAATTGTAAAGGTAGAAATCGCACACACCACCCTCACGTGTGCTGTGCTCGCTCGCAGCCAGTTCAAAATGTCAAATGCTCAGTTAAAGATACATCACCGGATTTAAGAGACGTTGGCGTATGATAACACAGTCAGGGCGAGAGCATAACCCTGTGTATAACATATAAACACATAGAAAAGAGCGGGGTAAAAATTCTAGCTATCGCGTTCTTTCTTACTTGAGGATGAGTATGGTGTGCAAATTATAACTCCATTAAAGGACATGCGCTCCCTCTAATAAAAATATTTAGTCCTGAAGAGAATCCCCGTAAAAGAAATCTTATGCTACAATGATGAGAATTTCTCAGAGGTGGCTGGGGTTTTGTGGCGGTGGTGGTTGTGTTGCAGAAACCCACTCACCCAAGAGTATACCATTTTTATTGCAAAACAATAACAGCCGAAGCTAAACACGATGGAGAAAAAATTAAATTAAAGTTTCTCACCTGCCCCGGTTTTTCCTACCACTCTCTAAACTAAATGTGAAAAGTACCTGTGGGTTACCTGGGAATGTGTGTGACAACAATCCAGAAACTGTTGGGATCAAAATTTATGCTTAATACAATGCAGGTTTTTATTTTTTTCACGCAGGCACGCAATAAACAGAATAAACGGCAATTGGAAAAATTTATAATTTATCCACAACCTCCCCTCTCCAGCTGCAATCAAACATAATTTTGAACTTGATTATTATATATTGTTAGAATTAAATTGTTTCAAAAATGTTTTATTAAATAATACCTGAAATTACTGCTCATTATTTTTCTGTATAACCAACAGGTTTTCTATAATTTTAAAAGTTGGATATAGTTAAATTTTAGCGTAATTTACTTATCATTAACTATATTAAAATTTGTTAAATAGGAATAATAATTAAACATTTAATTCTTCATTACGTAATGAATTCTGCAAATTATTCTTTGTGTGGGCCACTATTGCTTAATTAATTTTATATTTGATATATTTTCGCTTTCGACATATATACATAAATCCCATATATGTTACAAATAGTATATATATAAAGTTATTTAAGACGACTGAATTCATCTGATGTTGATTGTGATGGCTACGGTGATGCCGTCGAGCGTTCCTGTCAAAAGGGGAGTTATCTTTTGATGCCCTAATGCGCCCCTTTAGGCGCAAGCAACCAACGAATAACTTCTGATTTCTTTACTGCTTTTGCTGTTTTCGGCTGCAGTGGCTGCTGCTGGTGCTGCTGCTTATGGCCTTTTCTACCTCTTCTGGTTATAGGCTAGATTTTCTTTATTTCCATTTTATTCTATTTTTATTTTTACGTTTATTTTTTTATTTCACTAAGACTATACGTTAGCTGGTTTTGTTTAAAAACTATCTCTCTGGTTGGGTAGATGGAACTCGTTCGCAAACAATCTGTACCATAGATTGCCCGCCTGCTCCGACCTCTCTGTTGTTGTGCAAATATACACGAAAAACAGAGAGTTTGTTCCACAGATATCTCATTAAAGACGTAATTTTCATTAGTTGAGACTTAAGGCATATAAATGCTGAAAGTAACCAATCAGAGACACAGACAGAATGGGATTATGTATATGGCACAACATATTTTTCCCCTCTCTTCTACCCTCATTTTGTCACTATAGTATATCGAGTGTCTTGTAGTCGCAATTTGTCGTTTTATAAAGGTACTAGAATCAGGCATACAAATTCTAAAAGTTGTATACAGCTGAAACAACATTTTTAGTACTACTTGATTTTTTTTGCACTGAGAGAAAAACCTCCATTAATTTATATAATTCATATAGTTATAATTGCTATAATTCATATAGTTATAATTGCTACTTATGTATTGCAAAAATTAAGTAAAAAATGAAAAGCTCTTAATTAAAACTATCACTTTTTATGAGCTCGACTATGTATTTTAAATAGTTACTTCAACTTTTGAATTAGTTAAAACTATTAAACAATAATAGGCTGCAAATTATTGCTGTAAATAGTTGGTTGTATGTATGTATATATATACAGCTTTTGTAGTGTGAGCATAATTAAAATAATATGCATATTGTAATAATAATAATTATAAATAATAGAAATAAAGAAAGCAGGGTTGTTTTAGTTATCAATGGTATACAAAGGATATTTCGCAGAAGATAAATTCACACGATTCTTCTACCTCTTTGATATAAGACATTCTTTAAGACGGTTACGATCTGTGAAGGGTGGTATGGTTTTTAGGGGGATAGGGAGGGATAGATGGGATGATGTGTGTGCCGCAGAGGAGTTGACAATATGAGAAATTGTCTTAAAGAGCTTTTCTTTCTACTCCCTTTGTGTTGTGTTGTATTTCTTTAAAATGAAGCTGCTCCTTCAGGCGATGATTAAGGGTGGCAACAGTCGGATAAAGTGATATTGGATAGGAAAAATATATATCTATATAACAATCGATACACCGAGGACACAGCAAATATACACCGAAGAAATACGTAAAACAAAAGGCAAAAAAAAATACTTAATGGGACTGAGGGATTATATGGGGTAAAACCATGAAGAAGATCTAAAAAGGCGACAAAAGCGTCAATCTGTACGGCCCCAGTGTGCGGTCAACTTTTGGGGGGTATACTCGAAAATTCAAAAGGATATATCGATCGGAAATAAGGAAAACGTGGCAAATTTTTTTATCTTTTCATCTGTAAATTTGTGAATAATTTTAATAGGAGAAATTGACCTAAAGCTTGTAATGATGAGTTTAAAAAATTTAAGAATACGTAAGAGACATCAGTAATATTATATTTGTATCAATTTCACGTTTTAAACATACTTTTCATAAAGCGCTACATTAAACTTCCAGTGGTTGTTTTCGACACTAATGTTTAATGTATTTGGATTTTTATAATTGCCCAATATCTTTCATTCGGTATTTCGCATATTGGCGTGATTATTTCCTTTTGATTATAAGCAATACTCTTGAAATTTAACCATTTAAAAATTTCGTTAAAACTTACACAAAGGGTACCATGCATACAAATTCACCCACATGCAAAAGTACGAAAGCTCATCTAAAATAAGAAGAAGAAAACAAATGACGACGAAGCGAATGATTTCCTTTTTGTAATTTTTTTTCGTTTTTCTTATGTAAGAAGAATAAATTGGAAACGAATGTAAATTTTCTCTTAGTCACAATCTTAGTTCCATGTTCCAACCCCCGTAATCGTTTCACATATCAGATATCTCCCCTGAACCACACTTTACTCCTTTATTTTTTTCTTCGTAGACTTATTTCCATCACACCAGCCAAACGAACCTTCCTAAGGAGCTTCCGTAAGAGTGGTAGGGGTTAGTCGTGTACAAAGAAAGCCAAGGCCCAAAAGAAAACACCTCCTCTCCACATACTCAAACACGGTTGAAGGGGGTGAAAAGTAAAAAAAAAAATAAATAAAATTGGAGAAAAATGAAAAAAGGCATGAGCAAGAAAAAAATCGTTATTCCTTGAAAGTATGAAAACGCAAGAAATCCAATTTATCTATACGGAGAGAAGCCCAAGATCGGGCGAGTCTACTTTCACATATATGTAAATTTTTCGCTTTTTGGTCGTCCTCTCGTTCTCATCCTATGTGGAGGTCCTCTTGAAAGACGTCGTTATCGCCATCAGCCCTACACCCCCGAGCCACCACTGTACCGTTATACTGCGTTCGTCGCCGTCGACGACAACGACGGCGACGGTGAGCTCCACCACCAACCAGTAAGATCACGACCACCACCACCACCAGGAGCGGTATCCCAGTTTTGATCACATACACCCACCCCTTTTGCCATCTACACCCACCCACCTTACCATATACACTCACCTAATCACCCACTTACTCAGTCCCTTCAAAAGAAGCAATCAATTGATCTTTACCCAGCTTTAAGCCCCTTGACCCTCTGCAACCGTAAAAGCGTTTTACTCCACTAATCACACCTATTCCTGCAAAACCCAAAAGAAATTTATATCTATTATTTTTATAGACGTTGCAGTAAACACTGCTTTATCTGTGCTCTACTTTGCAATTTATTAATTAATTGAACTCAACACAAATTGACTACATAAATAATTACGTTTTGTCTATTATGTCTAGTTTTTACAATTTATTTTCTTTTAAAAGTTAATATTTGAATGAAATTTCTTAGGACTAAACACAGAAAACTCTTTAGACAAACATAGAAAATTATGGCGATACATAAAAGTTACCTATTTCATTCTCACATCCCTTAAATGGCTTATGGCGCGAATCCACAATATATTCTGAAAGAAATCGACAGAAGTTAGGCAGCAATCACCCCTTTTTTATTATATTCGCGCATCATCCCTGCTGCTGGAAAAGACAACATTTACTTTGTTTTTTAAAGAAAAAATCGGGGAAAAGACGATAAATTTCTTTCGAACATCTGACGAAAGGATGCGGGGGTTAAGGCGATGGTACAATGTTTATCAAGGAGCTTGGGGTGCCATCCACGCAGCACCCATCCTCATACATATCCCCGAATACGAGTTTTTTGTGCGTCTTTTATCACATTTGCCACGCGAAATATTCCAGAAATTTAAAATTCTCAGCATTTGTCATGTTATCTGAGGAAAATTGTATTTTTTGGCCTTTAAGCCTCTCATGCTTCGGATCTTACCCCAGTATCAAAAGTGGGTGTCAGATAATCGACAATTTTCTATTTTTGTTTTTTTTTTTCTTTCTGGATATGCCTATCTTTAGGTATTTGCTGGGTTAAGAAAAATTTTCTTAGAGGGTTGGATACTATGTATAGAATATTTAGTTTTTAACCTAAGTATTTAAACAAGCATAAACTATTATATACAGGGTGTTCAGTTATAAGGTGATTCGTAAGTCAGAATATTATCTTATATGGGAACCGCTTTTGTATTTTTATCTTTTTTGTTACGTATCCCAGCGACCCCAAACCGGTGTTAAAAAATCACTATTTGATGAAGCCTTTTCCAAAAAGGTCAACACTGTCCCCCTACCCTTAACCCCTTGGCCGCAATCACCTCTGGAAGTTGAAAAATTAACTTCCATTTCACGATTTTTCACCTTTCGCCCCACTTTTCTCGGAAATTCACGCTATTAACATACCTATGTTCTAAGTTACCTATATAATTACCTTCCAAAATGGTGCAACATGCCTAGGTAGAAAGGGATTGCAAAAGTCCTGAAATTAAAACATCCTCACAGGTACCTAATTACTTTATTTCACCATAATGGAAAAAGTCGTTAAGTAAACAATTTTTATGACAGCAAGGTCGGACATGTTTGTTTAAAAATAAATTATAAAATAATAAAGCCAGTGTTGACTCGTAAGTTTCCTGACGTTCCGTTTCTAATACCTCCTATGAATTATGGTATAAATATGGGTAAATTTGAAAGGACATTGACAACAGTCGAAGAAGCAATCGATAAGAACGGGTGTTTACTAGAAAAATTTAAGAAAAAATGGCAGAATGCAGTGTTGAAGATTATGCCGATATAATTTACGTGTACGGTTTAGTAGACGGAAATCATAGTGAGGCCGTACGGGAATACCCAGGGAGATTCCCGAATCGGCGTGTTCCCGATAGAAGGATATTTTCAAGGACTTTCAGGAGGTTGAAAGAAACCGGAACTGTAACCGCACCTAGAGCAGAAGCGCGATTAGGAACTTCGGCCGATTCAGCGGACACCGACCAACAAATCTTCAACAACGTCAGGAACAGCCCTGAAATAAGCATCAGGTAGGTCGCACGACGGATAGGATTGTCTTCAGGGAGAGCTTGGCTCGTTGTGAACGAAGGGGGACTACATCCATACCACCATATCCCGGTCCAAGTACTACATCAGTTCTGCACTTGGCTGCTCGAGGCGGACATCGAAAATAGAAGGTTTCTAGACCGAATTCTGTGGACAGATGGATCGCAATTCACCCGGGAGGGCATCACAAACTTCCAAAACCTCCACACCTATAAGGCAACATTCTGATTTACGAATCACCCTGTAACTGCCGAACGGTGCGAGATAACCCCCCCCACCACCCATTCTTGTCTCGGCCTGACCTTTCACCTCTTGCAATATTTCCCTCCCACCTCTGAACACCCTGTATATATAATAATTAGTTTTTAAACCTTTATTTAATATTTGCAAATTTTAAGTGGTAAGGAAACCTAGTACTATTCTTACTTACTATATTTTGATAATTATTCAATTTAAATTATTTATTTATTTATTTATTTATTGTTAATACTAAAACTTATTCGCATTTTTATCTATTTATAATACATACTATAGTTAAAATGTAGGTACAAACAAGAGTGTTCTCATCAAAACTTTTCATTTGATGCCCAATTTGATACATTTATCTTAACTTTTGTTATTTTAGAGCTGCGAAATTAGTGAAACGCCTTATATTTTATGACACATGAACTATTAAATAACTCCTTGTTTGCCAAAATGTAATACGTATTTTAGGAGCTTATATGGTAGCATATGAGCGTAGCCGCAATGTACATATGTATATAAAGACAAAACATAAGGAAAAGTTCTATCTAAAAATAATTTTATTGAACTAGGTGAAAAAATGATGTTATCAATTCATTTTTAATCTGCTTAATCAGTCAGGGTGTATCTCTTGTAGCAACCAGGCGAATTCTCTAAACGTGTCTAAAGTGTCTAACACTAGAACAAGTTTAAACAAAAACATAAAGAGCGCTCGTGTAGGGCATTCGAATGATGAAGACTCTCTAGAGTCTAAAGCATATCTTTCTAATAATCTGAAAATTTTTTCAATTTCAATTTTTTATTTAAAATTCACGATTCACAATTGAGTATACATAGTAGGACTGCTATTTTTAAGTGCTCGAATTGGAATTTCATACATCTTGAATATTAGTAAGTAGACATAGCCGAAACTGTAGTTTTAGTAATATTTAAGTTGGGAAAAAAATATTTCTTGACAAAAACCCAAGACTGTTTTATGTAAAATTAAAACTTACAATCTACCTATCGATCTAATTTATAGCTATTAATTACCATAACTAAACTAGCCTACGCTTAATGGCAATTGAGTTGCCTGATGAGAGGATTTTCGGAAAACGAGCATTTGTCAAAGAATTTGGCTGCTAGGGTATTTAGTTTTTCGCTTAAGAGTTCCATATTTGTCCTTTTGTGCAGCTCAGAGGTGGAGAAATACCATGGAAGGTTCATGATCATTTTGAGGATTTTGTTTTGGCAGATTTGTAGCTTATTTATATGCGTGCGAGCACATTTAAACAAAATAGGACCTCCATAGAGCATGAGAGCTCGAAAAACGACTTTGCATATAATGAGTTTATTATCCATACTTAGTGTCGATTTTCTGTTTATAAATGGGTACAAAATTGTAATTAAGAGGCTTGTTTTGTTAAGGACTGAGTTAATGTGTTTCGAAAAGGTGAGGGTTTTATCTAGGGTTATGCCGAGATATTTTACTTCCTCGGTCCACGGGATGTCGCAGCCGTTAAGTTTAAGATTATTGATAGGCCAAAAACGTGCGTTGCGCCTACGCGTGAAGAACATGGCTTGAGATTTGTTGGGGTTTATTTTTATTTTCCATTTATTGATATAATTCTGGATGATATCTAGTCCGCTTGGGTATGCACGGGATGTCTGCTGTATATATGTCATAGTTCATTTTATGAACATGGGCGTTGTGCCAAACAGAGTCAAAAGCCGCTTGTACATCTAGGAGGACAAATCCAGTCTTTTTTTTGTAGAGAGATTTGATTTCACATGCTGTGATATCCTTAAAATTGGTTGAGAAGTGCTATGTCCCGATCTAAACCCAAACTGATGATAAGGGAGTATGTTGTTTGTATACATGAAGTTTAGGATTTTCGATTTAATTACTTTTTCCAATACTTTTGCTAGATTATTTAACAGACTAATAGGGCGATAGTTGGACGGATCATCGGCAGGTTTGCCTTGCTTGTGTATACGTATGACTTTTGCAATTTTCCATGCATTAGGGAATTACCGTAACTTGAGACAAGCGTTAATAATAAAGGTTAGGTATACGAGACCTTGACGAGGCAGAGCCTTTAGACAGATGTTCGGCATTCCGTCCAGTCCTGGTGCTTTATTAGAACGACTATGCCATATTATGTTTTTAACCTCCTTGGGCTGAACGTACCAGTCCGTCTCAAAAATAAGATGCGAAGAGTCTAGTTGCGAGATTGAAGCATCTACTGCTGCTATTGTTGAGGAGTCACTAAGGTTGGTGGAAATTGTACTATTGGACGAAAATTTATCAACAAACAATTCGGCTTTTTCCGTGCTAGTAATAAATTTGTTCCCTTGGTTATTTAAAACAGGAATTGGTTTACGTTTATTTTTAATAATTTTCGTTATTTTCCAGAAGGGCTTTGAACATTTTTCCATGTCTTGAAGAAGCAAACTCCATTTCCTATTTCGGTGCTGTTCAATTAGTTGTTTAATGAGATGGTTAAGTTCGTTTAATTTCTTTTTGTATTATATATCGGTGGTCTGTAACGTACCCACCACAGTCGAACGATATTCCTTCGCTCAATCATATCTAAGATATACGCCGGTAATTTAACCTCTTTTATAAGTGAAGGAAAGCGAAGGACGGAAGCATCTACACCTTCCTTAATGGAATTGGTAAGTGTGTTTAGCATATCGTCAATTTGCTCGGGAAAATGAATGGCAGCTCGCGAAAGTTTGGGGAGGTAGTCCTTCAATTTACGACTGATTACATTGAAATAAGAAATCCAATTCGCAGCTTTAAAATTATAACCCCCCAAAAACTGTGTGGGTGCATTTATATTTAAATCAATATTAACAGGTAGATGATCAGAGGAAAACAAACTTTATTTATTTGCGCTTAATACAAGCTACATAAGGAAAGAACTTAAAACTAGAAATTATACTAAAACTAAAACAAGTACGAATTAACTAGGGAAGGGAATGGGGCGGGCAAAGCGTCTAGGGGGGTTTACAAGGCTGTTCCTGAGTGACGCTTTACTCAGGTGGAAGTCAAAGGATGGGAGGGAGTTGGCTTTTCGAAGCATTCGCGTGAGGGGCTCAGAAACGCCGTAGTTGGTGCGGTGGTAAGCAGGACGAAAGAGAGGGGCCGAACAGAGGGTACGGGGATTGGTAGGGACCCATTGAAGAAGAGAGGGGCAGTCGATCTCGCCGGTAAGCAGTTGATGAATGAAGGTAATATCGGCGAGGTCGCGCCGCTTCCACAAGGGCTGCAGGTTGATAAGTAAGAGGCGGTTTTCGTAGGGCGGAATGTTATGAGGGACAGACCAGGGAAGCCCACGAAGGGCGAAACGAAGGAACTTGCGTTGTATAGCCTCAATCCTGTTTATGCTGTTGGATTGGAAGGGAGACCAAACTTGGCTAGCGTACTCCAGGAGAGGCCTAACGAAGGTGACAAAGAGGGATTTGGCAACGTAGGGGTTGAGGAACTCCTAGGACCAGCGCTTCACGAAACCAAGCGCGGAGTTGGCTCTAGCAATCACGTTGTCAATGTGTTCGCGAAAATTGAGTTCGCTATCACAGATGACTCCTAGATCGCGGAGAGAGGATACGGAGGGGATGGGTTTGCCAGACAGATGATAGACTCTGGAGGGAGAAGAGGGGCGTCTGCGGGAGTAAGTGATGGATTGGCATTTGGAGACATTGAGCTCCAGCGAGTTTTTTGTACACCAAATGCAAAATTGGTCAGGATCGCTCTGAAGAAGACTGGGGTCGGAGGTAGAGGATATCCGTTTAGAGATTTTCATATCGTCGGCGTAGATAGAGAGGTCCGAGTGCTTGATGACACACTCGACATCGTTGATGGCCAGAATGAAAAGCAACGGACCTAAGTGGCTACCCTGGGGGACACCCGAGTTGGCTACGAAAGGGCTGGAGGTGGAGGAGCAAAAAATGTCCCTGTACTGGCGATGTTCGATATAGGACTTCATCCAGGAGGAAAAAAGCTGGTTGAAGGCAAGGGAGTGGAGTTTGAAGAGGATTAGATCGTGCGAGATTTTGTCAAATGCCTTACTGAAATCGGTGGCAATGACGTCAACCTCATCGCCTTTTTCAAGGGCACACAGGGTACTTGAGATGAAGTCGGTAAGGTTGGTGACAATTGACCTGCCTCTAAGGAAGCCATGCTGGGACGGGGAGAAAATGGATTTATAGTGAAAGAATAGGCAGTCGTAAACGATGCTTTCAAAGAGTTTAGGTATGGTGGAGAGTTTGGCAATAGGGCGGTAGTTGGAAATCTCACTCTTACAACCCTTTTTATGGATGGGAATGATAATGGAGTCTTTCCACCTGGCGGGAAAGACTCTTTGGGAGATGGAGAGTTGAAAAATAGAGGAAAGGGGACCGATCAGATGTCGGGCACACTCTTTTAGAATGATAGCGGGAATACCGTCGGGGCCAGGGTTATGGTCGGCGGGAAGCGCAGCAATGGCGGAGGCGACCATTGAAGAATCAATATTAATGGAAGCAAGGGAGGTCTGAGGACGGGAGGCCATAAAGTGGAAATAGCTAGTGTCAGGCACAAAAATATGCTCACTGAAGGACAAACTGAAGTGGTGAGCAAAGAGATTAGCTAAAGCATGAGGGTCGGAGGCAGAATTGCCGTTGAGTTTAAGAGTAGAGGGGTAACCGCTGGATTTCCTCTTGATGTTGATAAATTGGTAGAATCGCTTGAGATCAGAGATGAGGGTACACTGCATATGACTCAGATAGTCAAAATACGAAGATTCGCTACGAGCCGAGAAGAGAGATGCGGTAATTGGAGAGGTCACGATCGGAACGGGAAAATAGGTAAAATTGCCATAGTTTGTTTCTTTTGTTCCGAAGGGATCGAAGTACTTTATTATACCAAGGGGGGGGGGGGGGGGGAGGATGTATGGTCTCTGCGGGGCTGATAGGGAAATGATTGGGCCAGGCAGGCAAAAAGTTCGGAATAAAAAACGTCGAGGGCATCAGCGACGGAGAGCTGGGGTTCGGCGGAGAGGGAAGGAAGGGATAATTGGGAGAGCAGGTAGCACAATTTACCATAGTCGCCACTGCGGAAATTGAACTGGTAAGATGTCTCAGAGGTGGTGTGGAGAGGTGGGGTCACAAGATCAAGAGTAAGAAAGAGAGGTGGATGATACTCGTCGAGAGTAGAGAGAAGGTGGGAGCTCTGAGAGACAACCGAGTTAACTGGGTCAGAGGAAAAGACAAGGTCGAGCTGTCTACCCTGAATATTGGTTACGCCGCTGACTTGGTAGAGACCAGAGTCGGAGAGGCGGTCGACAAATATGGTCTCCTTGTCGGAGAGGGCATTAGAAGGGATGAAGAAGAGGTCGTCGTCAGATCGAAGCCAGTCGAGGCGGAGGAGATTGAAGTCGCCAAGAATGATGACTTCATCGTTGGGCCCAAGGGTACTGAAGATGGAGTCGATCGCGTCGGTGACAAGTTTGTAGACCTCGAGTGGTTGGGAGGGGCGAATGTATGCACAGACTAAGTACAGAAATTTGCCAGTAGTAGAGACTTTGACGCAGACAAAATTGAAAAGAGAGGAATTAGAAGAAGTGAGGAGGCTGGCGCCGAAACGGGTATGGACGGCAAGAAGTACGCCGCGGTTGGTGGGGGTTGAGCCGTTGTCGCAGGCATCGGCACGGAAAACAGAAAAAGTCGCAGGGAAAAGTTCGTTGCTATAAATACTGGCAGTCAAGTTAGTCTCGGTAAGGGCAAAGATCTCAAAGGAAAGGAGAGGGAGTTCTTGAAAACCGAAGCGGTTTTGGTACGGAGGCCTCTGACATTTTGGTAGTACAGAGAAATAAGAGATTGAGCAGGGATAGGTGGGGGGGGGGGATTTGGTGGAGGAGTAGGTGGAGGGTTAGGAGCAGTAGTAATTTTTAGAGTAAATTCGACTTTTCTGCAGATGGGAAATGCGCTTGGAGTTTAGGTAAGAGGCAAAGGCGGACAGGTCGTCTGAAATTTGTTGGGGAGGGACGTCGAATGCTGCATGGAATTTGAGGAAAAGCTGTTTCAGGACAGTGGGATCGGTCGGGAGTCCCTCTTGGTGTAAGGAGACTATGACGTTGGTACGAGTTTTACCCTCGATGCAGATGTGATCTGCTTTATCATGAAAGTAGGCTAGGAAGAGTCGTACGTGGTCGTAAATCCTGCGCTCGCGAAGGCGGGAAAGCAAGTAGCGACCGTCAGGGGATTCAGCCGAAAGCCGAGTTAACTTCACGACTGGAGGGAGGAGAGGGTCAATAAAGGAGGGCCTATAAGAGGTGGAAGGGGGAGAAGGTGAGGGGGGGGGGAAGGGTATTTATCATAAGCGATTGAGATTAGTTGTGGACAATTAGTTAAAAAGAAATCGAAAGGACTGAGGGATTTGCTCTGGTCTGACTCGGAATGTAAGTGGGGTCAGGAGGATACAATAACACAAATGGGAAGTTGGGTTCAAGGTCATGTAAGATATTCCCCCAACTATGTGCCAGTAGACAGCCCCAGGCTTGATGCTTGCAGTTTAGATCTCCACCAATTATAAAAGTACCCTGCAGTCGTGTTAGTTTCATTAAGTCAGCTCTTAAGAGCCCCTTCTTAGTTATATTCGATATACCGCCTGGAAAATATGCGCATACGAATTTAATAGAGAGCTCTCTATTAATTACAATCTCGACTCCAATGGTTTCGATTAGTTTAGTGTCAAGTTCAGATAATTGTTTGAACTTTAAATTCTTCCTAATAACAATAGCTACTTCTCCACCTCTAGAACTTTGCCTATCTAGTCTATGGAAAGTGTAGTTTGCGTTTGATAGCAAAATATTGGGATTTAATCCAGTTTCCGTGAGTAAGGCAATATTAATCTTTTTGTGATCCATAAAACTGAAGAACGCAATAGCTCTTGACCTAATACCTCTAGGATTCCATGTAATTATCTTAATGGGTCATTATTGCACAGATATTTTAATGCTAGGCTTGTGATTACATTAAACTGTTCGTATTTATCTTTGCACAGTCTTAAATTGGAAGTAAGCTCAATAGTAAACGTTTGGATTTCTTGCATTGAAAAGAGATTTGAATTATTATTATTGTTAATATTTTGGTTACTATTAATTATGTTAGTGTTATTACTAAACCTAAGCGATGACCAGGATTTTGTATCTCTGGCCGTTGCAAGTTGGGCCCTGTGACTAGCGGCGGGAAGTCCTCTTGACGTGGTACATAACCTCGGTTGGAGGGAGAAACTTTGGGTTTACGAGAAGAGAGTTTCTCGCGAAATTCTATATAACTTTTTCGGTTAGGACATCTAGGATCGGTTGACTTGTGATTCCCGTGACAGTTGGCACATTTAGTTGAGTCTTGAGAGTCGCACTCAGATGTAGCATAACCTCCCGAGCAGTGCGCGCAAAAGGTTTTTACATGGCAATGCTTCGAGCCGTGGCCAAACATTTGGCAGTTATAACACTGACTTATTTTCTTTGGGAGTCGGTTATGGAAGTCCCATCTAACTACTCTTCTATTGATGACGCCAATTTTCTCCCGTAAATCCTTTAATATTATTGATCCTCGTGCTAGGTAAATAATGAACATAGTGATGGATCCCGAACTAATCTTTCTGGTGATTGGTTTAATGTCAAGCACTTTTAACACAGCCGCCGCCAGGCAAGCCTTCACTGCTTCCAGTTCTGTGATCACCAGGCCAGATAGCGTAACTTTAAACGGCAAGTCGTTTTTGAGACTGTGAGTGTAGTACTCGCAGTAAGCAGTTTTCAGCGCTGCGCATGTTGACTCGTAGGAAGCGATGGAATTTGAAATGATTTTAATTCCAATGGACATGCGTTTCATAACGTAGTCAACTATGCTTTTATCACCTAAGATTTGATGAATGTGTTCACTGGTGCTCTTAATCATATTGATTGACGGCGGTTTTGAGTTTGAGTCTTTATTGTGAGTATCACTCGAGCTTAGGTTTTCATCATCAATGCATGGATCAGCTGCATCATCAGCTAACGTTTGCGACGGAGCAGAATAGTTAGATTTCAGGGAACCACTGGTATCACTACTAATGTTCTTGCGCGCTGCATGACCATTATCATGCCGATTGATTTTTCGGGATTTAGCACTAATGGTGATGTTAAGTTTATTACTATTATTAGCACTTTCTAAAGGCAAATTAATGGACTCAGGAGAGTCCTCATCATCACTATACTATAATCTGAAAAGATTCCTATCAAATTCATCTATCGCAATGAGTGATAAAAGAGCTATGTAGCACATTGAAGCGCTCGCAATACGAGCCACCAAATCTGGTGCAAACGGTACAGCTGTGAGTAAGAACTATTACACTTCGTTGCAAACTCTTTTAAACGATGACGACTCTGGCGATGATGCAGACCAGTCAGCTGGTATCAAGGAAAAAAAACTGTAGATCCCAGGCCTCCACCGATTGTTATCGAAACGAACAGTGACCATATTCACAAAATGTTAAAGGAAAATGATGTGAATGATTACACCATCAAACGGATGTCGATTGGGATAAAGATCCTATACCAGTATCAATTGAGAGCTATCCGAAGATTTGTGACATTCTTACGACATTCAAATATGAATATTTGTCGCACAGTTTAAAGTCGGAATTACCATTTAAAGTCGCTAGATGCAAACGATGCTAATCTATTTAAACCTCATTTTATTGCAGCTGGAATTAAATACATTGTTGTTAAACCTGTTATAAGGAAAACAATATTCGGTCAGATATCATTATATATTGTGTACTTCAAGCGAGGTTCAGTAACACTTAAGGAGCTTCGAGAAAAATGTGGTATTAGAAACCATACTCTTGTTAAATGGGATTTCCATAGAAAACTCCCAGAGAAAGTAACCCAATGCCACAACTGCCAAGTCTTCGGTCACGGATCAAAACATTGCCGTGTTAAGATTTTCTGTGCCTACTGTTCGGGACCCCATGCAACAGCTGAATGCAACTCGAAAGACAACATAAAATGTGCCAATTGCCATGGAAATCATAAATTAATAGATATTAGATGTCCCAGTCGTATAAGTTATGTTGATTTTCGTCAAAAGATTACTGCGAGGAAGCCGATGAGCACCTGCCACACTAGAGGATAAGTTCCCCGTCCAGAAGACTTTTCATCACTGAGCAGAGGGAATCACTACAATCAGAAACATAGTGGTAATTTTGATTGGCCATCTCGTAGGTTTAATCAAGGACCTCTTGAAAACACAACACAATGCCATTTAAATAATCCTAATCTATTTACCTCATTAGAAATTCAAACGCTTAGTAACGAATTAATATCGACACTCAGAAAATTGTAAAGATAAATACGATCAATTCAATGTTATCACACAACTAGCCCTAAAATATTTAAAAAATCATCCATAATAATGTTATTAAGCCTATTACTTGGAATGTTAGAGGTGTCAGGAACAAAACTAACAAATTCTTCAATTTCTTAATTGCTAACAAAATTGATGTAGCTCTAGTTACTGAAACAGGATTAAATCCCAGTTTAAGTTTCTCTCATACCAAATATTACTGCTATAGAATAGATCGCGGATGCTCTAGAGGTCGAGGAGTGGCAATATTCGTAAATAAGAATCTTAAGGTTAACCTACTGCTGACCATTGGCTGTAGAGTAATCGAAACCATAGGAGTTGAAATTATAACTATTACGAGTGATCCAATAAAAATTATTTGTGCATATTTTCCACGGGAATGTCTACGAGCAAATTGCTGGGGAAATATTTTGCACGAACTAAACTTTAATTATTCGCTGACTCTTTTGTATCCGCCTGATCCCACCTATATTCCAAGCCAAACAAAAGCAAGCCCTTCAGTGCTTGATCTATTTCTTACAAACTATTCTGACGGTTTCTCTCAACCAGTGGTAGTAAACGATCTATCTTCAGATAATCTACCGATAGCCCTTGACTTACTTAAAAATCCCTCCCTACATGATCAAAAAAAACTTAATATAAAATTAACAAACTGGATACGTTTTCAAAATTTAGTTAAGCGTGATGGCCAGATAGGTAACCCACTAAAAACCTGAGATTCGCTTTGCTCAGGACGGTGGCATTGGTATATGCATTGGGTTTGATGAGCTTCTTAGCTTGTCGTAACCCCAGAGCATTGTTTCAATAACTAAGATGCTTGGGTTTTGCCCATTCGACCACAACAGCCTAGCTCGAGACCAGCTAATGTTGCAGTGGGATTACGGACCCTGGTCAAAGACTATGGAACCTACGTTACAAAGACTGTTCAATCCGGTAATTTAGTTTTTCATTTTTCGTGACCTTGGTACCATTATTTCTCCCAGCCCCACGATCTTGCTAGAAGCCGATAGCATGCTTACGCATTGTGGTGAAAACGAGAGAAACAATGCTGAGGCGGGGCTTGGAATTTAGAGGAACTGGTACAGAGGCTACAGGGTGCCGACAGGCGATCATTTAAAACTGAAAGAAAACGTTCATTGAATTAAATAAATGTATGAGCTTTACTAAATTGTTTTTATTGCAAAATAGTTGAATATTTCTATTGCATTTTTTAAGAATATAATATATTCTTTGTATACACATTTATTTTTTTCTTTGTCTTGAAATATAAGTATTCTCAGAAATTACAATGTGTAATAAATTGCATATACGGAGTAGTTCTCCGCTGGCTTTAGATATAAGTTCCCTTTAATGTTTGAACTGAAAACACTGTAATTTTTTCCAAGGAGGAATAAGCGCATGGCATAAAAAACCTCCTTATTTATTTCAACAACAATAATGTTACTAATTTAACAATGATCAATCTTAAAGTACATCACAAACGTTTGATTAAAACATATTAAATATTTAAGACTACGCGTAATATTTTAAAAGAAAGAAAATTGTGGATCGTAAATGCATCACATTTAATAATTTATTTTTACTGTCACATTGTTTAACATTTTTATTGTAATATTTAATAATATAATATATTCTTACTCTAATATATAGTTTTACAAGAAATTCCAATGTGAACATCTTACAAAAACAATATTTGACAAGGAATTTCCTGAGTGTCTATAATATGCGTTAACAATTAATGTCTGTAACCCTTAATTTATACTGATTCTTAAACTTTTTAAAATCCGCTAATATACATATAAATTTTAAAACATTATGTGCGGAATAATAACTTAAGACAAAGATAAAGTAAAATTGATTTATCTAAATGTTAGTAAAGTTATTACTGAATTTGAATTTAAACACTAGTTTTATATATTATTTCCGATTCGTTTAGAACATATTAAAGATAAATCAATGTGAATTAATAAATTAACTTAAATATTTTAAATGGCAGGCTCACGTAATGATGATACATGAAAAATACTTTTTATATTAAATACCTTTACATAATTATTTTATATATGTAGTTTACCTGTCATTATCCATTGGTACATTGAAAAAATTAAGTTGAGAATGATCGTCGTTTTTAAGGCCACACGCTAAACACTTCACAAGACGTTTTCCTCCCATCTTTCACTCGCACAGCAATTATTAATTAATACCACAAGAAACTGTTTTATAATTGGTCTCTTATACCAAAACAACTTCGACACAATATATTACAACTTTCAAAATCAGGCGCGTAATTTCAAAAATTGCACAGAAAATCGCGTAAAACAAAATCCACATCAATCTCCCTGTCCTTTGAAGCGAACGAGCTACCGCTGCGTATCGACACACAATCGCATTTGATTAGCTTCGCCGTCGATACGCATAAGGAAAACCTATGATGAAAAAACGTAAACAAACTTATATATGAACCCCTTCAATGTGTGAGGCAGGACTTCGAATCTCGACAGTTCCTATCTGAAAAGCCGGGCGTATCGGCACCAACACAATGACAGGAAAACCCAATGCTTCGCCGATACGCAAAGTAATAGGTGAACTCTTGTTGCTTAGTGTTTGTCGGCACTTGTACCTTCTGCCGTCCTTCTTGCGTATTAGCAGAGAGAAGTTAAATAACTATCGTTTTTAATTTTTATTGGTAGTTTTTAAACTTTAAGTTAAGTTTTCTATATTGCTGGATTCATTTATTTTCTTTTTATTGGTAGTTCTTAAGAATTTACGTTAAGGATATTTAAGTTAGGACAGAGAGCTGAATTTATTTTTTGTTTTATTGGTAGTTTGCTTAGGTTCAAAGTTTTATACGTTAGGGAATAGCTTAGATTTTGCTCATTGGTGAATTTGCCTTATTTACTTGAATAACTTTTTTTTTGCTTTTGAAAATGGGGCATGAGAAAGTTTGGGGTGTCAAATGTGTAGTCCCTTCTTGTTTGGCAAGCAAAAGGGATAATGCTACGCTAAAATGTTTTAAATTTCTGTCAAGGGATTCTCAATTTTTTGAAAGCTGGATGGTGGCCTGCACTTTCAAGGATCCTTTAACAACAAAAATTTCATATGTATGTTCACGTCATTTTGATAGCAGTTGTATTGGCAAGAAAAGTCTTCGAAAGGGCTCAATACCTTCAAAAAACCTCCGCAACGAATCCCAAAGTGATGCTGCAGCTGAACATATTCCAGTTTTATTTTCTGGAAAATCTTATGAAAAGCCCACAGCAGAACTTACGTTTCAAGAATTGTCTACGTTAGAACCAATGGAAATACAATCTGCTTCTGAAGATCTTGTCGTAACATGCAATTCCTGCTTAAGTTCAAAAAAGTCTGAAGAACATTACAGAAAAAAATACACTTTGCTGTTGAAAAAATATATGAATCTTAGAAATAAAATAAAAATAAGACCTGCACAGATAATGACGAACAATAAAACAGTTAGGAACACCATAAAAAATAAAAATAAACTTGTGAATGACACGATCGATTCTCTTCCTGCAAGCAAACAGGCTAAGACATTTTCTAAAATGATTTTATTGAAAAACAAAAAACGTCCACTCTGGAAGTGCGAGGAAAAGAATTTAGCTTTAGATCTCCATTATAAGTCCCCATTTATGTACAATTATTTAAAACGCACATTGGAGTTTAAGCTTCCATCTGTAAGTTCATTAAATAGGTGGCAGCCAATTAAAAATATAAAGCCTGGATTTAATAGTAATGTTACTACTAATTTGGAAAAACTGTCTTCCCAACTAAGTGATGATATGAGAGAGGCAGTTTCGATATTTAATGAAATGGCAATTAGACGGGAATTAGTTTACGATTCCACCAAAGATGAGGTCGTTGGATTTTCGGATTTAGGAGATTCAAGGTCTGGTACCTTGGCAAAATATGTCAGTGTATTTATGATATGAGGTATCTTTTCTAATTGGAAATAGATTTTAACATACTATGCAACGGGAACTTCAATAGTTGGAGAAACTCTGAAAGATAAATTGTTAGAAAATCTTCATTATTGCCACAATGTTGATTTCAAAATTAGAGCTATAGTTTGTGATCAGGGGTCTAATAATCAATAGATTAGAAGTAAATTCAGATAAACCATATTTTTACTATATGTCCCAAAAAATTTATGTAATTTATGATGCTCCACATTTATTTAAATCTGTGAGGAATACTCTTTTAAAAAAAGATATTAAATGTGACGATAGACTTGCTTCCTGGAAGGTTGTTAGTGAATTATATAACATAGAAAAGACTAATTCAACTAAAATGGTATGCAAGTTAACTGAAAAGCATATCAGGCCAAATATTTGGGAAAAGATGAAAGTTTCGTATGCAGTACAAGTCCTTAGTCATACGTACAGCGCTGCAATTAAAACAGCATTTGAACTGAATTTTTTCAATTCCAGTGTGGAATCGAATGCTATTTCAACAGCAACGGTTTTTGAACGTATGAATAAATTGTTTGACTGTTTAAACAGCAGAAAACCTTACTCTAAGAACTACTACAAAAGTGCTCTGGAAAGAAATAATATTTCGACATCATATTTGGAAGAAATGTTACCATATGTTGAAAGACTAACTTTTGAAAAAAAAAATCAAACTCATTGGGTTAATGGCCTTCAACAAGCAATGCGAGCAATTCTTTCTTTGTCTTTAGAACTTTTTGATGACTATCCAGATAAGCAATTCCTATTAACTTATAAAATGAACCAAGATCCAATTGAAAATTTGTTTGCTACAGTTAGAGCGAAAGGTGGCCTTAATAGGAATCCATCGTTGTACAATTTTGGGCATATAATCGCAAGAATTATGTCTCATAAAATTTTGGAAATATCATCACAGAGTAGCAATTGTCAGAATGATAACGAACATTTTCTTTTAGAAACACATTCCCAAGCAAATTGTCACAATGAAGTATTAACTGTAAACAAAGATAATTATAATTGTATTTTTCAAGAACAAGAAATTGTAGAGGAATCTGATACTCCTGATTACACAGAATATAATTTTATAGAGAATGACATTTTAGTTGAAGATCCTTCATTGCGATATTTTGTTGGATTTGTTATTTTTAAAATTCTACCCAAAATAGACTGCGAAACTTGCAATAATAATATGAAAAGATCTGGCGAAATCATATCTTTTCAGAGAAAATCGAAAACACACACAAAATTATTCCAATAAATCAGATTTTGGTAAGATATGCGCCCCTACTGACTTATTCTTTGCTATCTGTAAACTTCATTTAACAATTTTCAAAAAAATAATTGTGGATGCTTGCGCTGTTAAAAGATTTAAACAGGAAATAGTTAATGAATGTGTACAAGAGACCAATAAAGTCACAGAGTTTTCATTTTGGTATTGTTCTGAAGGTTCGTGTAATAATCACCTGTTACACGAGGAGGTAAGATGTTTGAGAAATTAAAATATTTGAGAGGGTAGCCGGACAGTTGCGGCCTAATGACTAAAAATAGACGCATGGGTTTGTTTAGGGTGTTGCGCTGTTGTTTCTGGTGTCGCCGGATCGGATCCCTCTGGGATGAGACAAAGGGTAATAAAGCTCGTCTGAGCGTGTGCGCCAGAGTCTTATCTCGTTGGGTTCCTTCGGGACGCGAAGGAGTTGTACCGCAATAAAAGGAGGTAAGCGCCTGAGCAAAACGGCCAGGGTGCAAGGTAGCGAGGCACTTCATTCGCGGAAGAAGTTGCAAAGTGAAAAGTAGTGCGCAGAGGAAATTTGTTAAAAAAGAAATAAAGTGGAAAAGTTGTGTTGAGCCTTATTTTGTGAGTAGAAGTAGTTTTGTTATATTTTGCATGTAGTTATAGTAGATTGGTAAATAGTAGAAGTAGGTGAACGAGTGATCCATTATGTTTGATTGTGATTCACCATGAGGCATGTGTTGCCTATAGGGAATGGTGAAGGGTGCCCGGCCGGAGTATGTCTCCGAGGAAGTGCCAGGACCCGTCATATATGGGATGTGTTCCCATGGTGTGTGTGTGGGGCGTATATCGCCCACCGGACGTAGGTCGCGCTGCGCAGTCCGGGGTTGGGGACTGTGTGACCCCTTTATGTGGGAGGTTTGGATCACCTCCGTAAAAATGGAACGTGTGTGTGTTAGCTGCTTTGCTCACTGAGTTTTGTACTCAAGATGTGTTTTTGTTTATTTGCAGGGCAGGCGGTAGTAACAGCTTCGACGTCCTCAAAATGAGTTAAGAATAAGTAAAACAAATGTAAATGGTTAAAAATTAAAATCCTTATGTGAAACAAAAGACTTGGAGTATCTTTTCTCTCCTTCTTTAAGTTGGGGTTTCAATACACCATAGAAGAATATTAGACTATTTTATACTTATATTAATAAAAAAATTTTGTCTGTGGGAATCGACTTCTGAAAGTTACAAAAAAAATCACACATCCAAAATTAAAAATAATTCAGCAGTAAGCATAAAATTATAATGATAATTTGCAAAAATTTCACTGTTCATCAAACCTCCAAATACCACTTTTCATGGTAATCAATTGAAATTTACAATTTTTAGTTGCCTTTTCGAGTCTGTCATTTCGAATTCCTAGTAAAAGCCGCAGTGCATATAGATGTCAGTAGGCAAACACACAAGACGCCTATTGAAAAGTAACCCACAAGAGCATGCCGTGTGGAACTTGTGTGTTTCTCCAGGCTAGCCTGGAGGTATCGCGCTTAGGTTGATTTTCATGATATATTTTTCAATTTGTTCGCATTGGAATCTCTTGTTATTTAACTTCTCTCTGGTATTAGGCAATTTAAACGAGAATCTGGAACTGGAACCAGCTCTCTTTTCGACTAATAGGTAAATTTTTTGTTTTATTTTGCTGAAAAGTGACCATAGAGGGGGTAACTTGAGTCGCAAGATTAGAGTGAACATTCTTTGTAACTAGGTTCCATATTCTTTGCCCTGGTACCTACTTGTTGATCTCCCTCTGAGCAGTTCGTCAGGGACCTGATTACCCATAACGCCAAAGTGGCCTGGTACCCAAACGAGTGTTACTCTGTTAGAGGCAGCCAGGCGTTGGAGGCAGTCAAAGCACTCTTTGACGGTCCTTGAGCAGAACCTCCACGGAGAGAGCGCCCTGATTGCCGCTTGGCTATCAGAGAGTATGTTGATTGTTGCGCCTATGAGTTCTTTATTAAGGTTCATCTGGGCGCAGGTTTTGATGGCATCGACTTCGGCCTGGAAGACGCTGGGCCATTTCCCCATCGCGATCGAGACCGTTGTGTTAGGTCCATAGATACCTGCTCCAGTACCATGCTCCGATTTCGAACCATCAGTGTACCAATTAAGGCTTTTGGGATTTAGATTGGGATCCTCCCCAATCCAGTCCGCGCGTTCAGGGATGAAGATCTCAAATCTCCTACCCAAGCACAGCTCCTTGGTCATTTGATTTGACTGGAGACAGATCCTGATATCTGGGATGTGCTGCAGATTGCTCATGTGACCTTTGTCAGCCATAGGCATATTCGATGTTACCTGCATTCTCGGAGCACTGACAGCAGAAGTTTTCAGGATGAAGAGGTGCAGGGGGCAAGTCCTACTATTGCCTCCATGGCGAGTGTGGGACATGTCCGCATAGCTCCAGTAATGGAGAGGCAAGCAAGCCGTTGGAACTTGTTGCATTTTGCAATTGCTGACTGCTGCCGAATCTTAGGCCACCAGACGATAGCGGCATAAGTAACAGTTTAACAACACTGTTGTATAACCAGAGGATCATCTTCTGGTTGAGGCCCCAGGCCTTACCGAAGAGTTTCCGGCAAGCCCACAAGCCTCTTGTAGCCTTCTTAAAGGTGTTGTTCAGATGGGTATTCCAATTTAGACGCTTATCGAGTGTAACGCCCAAGTATTTGACGTAATCAGAATATCCAACTACTGTTTCTTGAATGGATATTGGATCAAGATCCAAGGGATACCTTTTAGTAAATGGTACAAGGACAGCCTTAGCAGGATTAATAGTGAGATCCTCACTGACACACCAGTCAGAGACTCCTCCAAGTGCGGACTTCATTATTTTGGTGACAGTAGAGTCAAATAATAGCCAACGGCCTCAAAACCAAGCTCACATAGCTTGATCAGAAGCCCATCCACTATCAAAGACCATAGCAATGGCGATAAGATCCCACCCTCTTGACTGCCTTAATGCTCTCGGAGCTGTTGCCCAGCGTGGACGAGATGTTTCGCTCTTTTAACATGACTTCCACCTATGCAACTGTATAAGGATCTATACCCCTGTTCACAAAAGCCCTGGATATTGATCCATATCCAGTGTTGTCAAAAGCATCTTCGATGTCTAGAGAAGCGCACAGAGCGATCTCTCTAGAATTTTGAGCTTTTTCTAATATTTTCTCAACGAGGCTGTGTAAAGAAGCTTCTGCAGATTTACCTTTAGTGCAGACACACTGTGTTCTGTGGAGAGGTGTAGATTTCTCCAAACTGTGCCTGATATGGAGGTCCAAGAGTCTCTCCATTGTTTTGAGCAGAAAGGAGGTTAGACTAATTGGTCGGTACGATTTAGGCAGTTCAAGCGGTCTGTTTCCCTGCTTGGGGATGAAGACTTGCACTACCTTCCTCCACGAGAGTGGTATATGTCCCCATCTATAGCTGGCCCTAAACAAAGCGGCCAAAGAGTACAGGATCGTTTTCAGGCTGTTCTATAAGAGAGCTGGAAAGATCTCATCACCCCCAGGGCTTTTAAATGGTTGGAAGGAAGCCAGTGCCCATTTAACTTTATCTTTATCAAAGATGATACCGGATTTACTAAAAACCTTGCGGTTGAGATCGATCCTATGATCGGTGGCCGCGGGTGGGGGCACGGTTGCCCCAACGATTGACCCGGAAAATGCACCTTTAACATGTATTCTAGTATTTCCCGCTGAGAGTTTTTGAGGCTGCCATCCTGTCTTATATTATTAACAAAAATAATAAAGAAAAAACGGAATACCCTACTCTTACTGCAGTCTCAGAACAATAGGTTTATTACATTCAAAGAAAAGACGGAGGTATTAGCACAGTAATTTGCATCAAACTTTACTGCTTCTGAGAGCCTTAGTGATTTCTCGACAAAAGCCCAAGTTAAAAGCTCCTTAAGTCAACTGAATTCGATGCAAAATTACTCTGAGCCTGACTGGTGTGTTCGCCCTAAGTTTATAAAAAACATTATAAAATAGTCCCGACCAAACAAAACTCCCGGACTTGATAGTATTCCTAATACTCGTATTAACTTAAAATTACTTCCAAAGGGCGGGCTTATATACCTTACATTTATTATTAATTGTTGTATCAAACTACGGTACTTTCCGAAATCTTGGAAAATTGCGAAAGTCGTTCCAGTATTGAAATCCGGAAAACCAGCGGATGACCCAGCCAGTTATAGGCCAATTAGCTTATTAAGTAATATTGCAAAAATTCTAGAAAAAGTCATTAAATTTGATATAGTTGAACTTACCGATTCTCAAAGCATAATACAAAACGAGCAGTTTGGTTTTAGACCCGCGCATAATACCTCCCGACCGATTTTAAGGTTTGCTATGTATGTAATGTGTAAAACAAAATTTCGAAAGAAAAAGATCTACAGGACTTGTATTCCTAGATATCCAATCGGCTTTTGACACAGTATGGCATGATGCTTTATTACACAAAATGGCAATTTTAAATTTTCCTCAACACATAAAACAACTAATTTATTTCTTATATGATCACCAGTTCAAGGTATATCTTGCACCTGAATTTTCCATGGGTATTAATATAACAGTCCGGGTCCCTCAAGGTTCTGTTTTGGGACCAATTTTATATAATATCTTTACATAAGATTTTCCGTGCATACCGCGATGCTTTTCATCAATCTTTGCTGATGATACAGCCATTTTCAGTTCACAAGAAGACGCTGCTAGTATCTATGAAAATCTTCAAAAAGGTCTTGAAATTCTTTATAAATATGTACTTCTATAAATGGAAAATCAAAATTAACATAAAAAAAACCCAAGCAATATTCTTTACCCGTAAAAGACGTATAAGATTCCTTTCAAATCGTAATTTAAATCTGAACGGATGGGATGCTCCCTGGGCGGACTGTGCAAGATATCATGTATATATATAAAATCGAAAGTTGGTTTGTTTGTTTGTTGCTCAATCACGCCGAAACGCCGAGTCGGATCATTTTCATTTTTTGGGTGAAGCTACTACATATTCCGGCCCAACATATAGGCTCTTTTTATTCCCGAGTTTCAAAATGGCGAACCCAAGATGACGGCCAGAAGTTGAAAATATCAAGCGATTTCCATGAAACTTAGTATTTGGGTGCTTTTGGATGTCTTTATTGCGAATGTACGTTCGAAATTTGGAAATTCAAAATGGCGGAATCAATATGGCGGCCAAAATGTTTGAACACTAGGTAATCCATCACGCCTAAACGGTGGATCCAATCATTTTAATTTTTTGGATAAAGGAACTACATATTCCGGTCCAACATATGGGCTTATTTTTATTTATGATTTTCAAAATGGTGGACCCCAGATGGCGGTCCAAAATTGAAAATATCAACAGATTGGCATGGAAACTGGTATTTGGGGGTTTTTAGTTGTCCTTATTCCGAATATATTTTCTAAATTTGGAAATTCAAGATGGCGGATTCAATATGGCGGCCAAAATTTTGGTAGATCGGGTGAAACTGGGTAGCCCATCACGCCTAGACGCTGAGTCCGAGCTTATTCATTTTTTGGGTGAAGGTACCACATACTCTGGCCCCAAATATAGGCTACTTTTTATTCACGAATTTCAAAATGGTGGACCTAAGATGATGGCAAAAATTTGAAAATGTGAAGGGATTGCCATAAAATTGGTTTTAAGGGGATTTTGTATACCCTTTTTGCGAATCTATGTTCGAAATTTGCACTGAGAGGTGGTGGATTCAATATGGCGTAGACTAATTTTGGAACTTCAGAGAATTTAAATGAAAAGTAGTACTATGGATATTTTGAGGTAATTTTGAATTTACTATCAAAGTTTGGAAATTCAAAATGGCGGACCCTAAACGGTGACGCAAATGTGTGTACATTGTGTGAAACCAGGTTACCTATAACGCCTGAATATTGGTTCGGACTATATTTATTTTTGGGGTGCATTTACTTCATACTGCGGCCTAGCATATGTATAGGCTGCCTTTTATTCGCTAATTTCAAAATGACGGAACCAAGACGTTGGCCAAAAATGTTAAATAGTAAGGGATTGACGTGAAAATTGGTATTTAGGGATTTTAGATTTTCTGATTGCGAATATATATTCGAAACTTGCAAATTCAAGATGGCGGATCCAATATGGCGCCCAAAATTTTTGTGCACGGGGTAAAAACGGGCCACCCATCACGCCAAAACGCTGGATCCGATCATATTCATTTTTTAAGTTAGGTACTACATATTCCGGTCCAACATACAGATTACTATTTGTGCGAGTTTGAAAATTGGCAGATTCAAGATTGCGCCCTAAAATTGAAAATATCAAGGGATTGGCAGGAAAATTGGTATTTTAGGTGTTTTTAGTTGTCCTTATTGCGGATCTATGTACAAAATGTGAGAATAAAGATGACGGACCCAATACGGTGCGCTGCCAAAATATTCGTACACCGGGTGAAACCCAGCTAGTAAAGTAATAATTTTCAAGGTCATATTTCAACCACTTATATTGTATGGTGCTCCTGTATGGTTCCAATTCGCGCGCGGCCATGTCAACAAATTACAAATCATTCAAAAAAAAAATTAAAATGATCCTGAACTTACCATGGCCTTTCTTCACCACGGAACTACTCGATATCGCGGAAATATATTTAATAACCACGAAAGCAAATAAAATTGCAAATAAATTTTTAGCAAATTGCTTATTTTAAGAAAATCCATTAATTCTAGAGTTATGTCAGAATAGATTGAAGCAGCGGTAGTTTAAGTAGTCATAAGTTTCAAATTATTGAACTCTAACTTAAATAGAAACTTTTCACTGGGTTTTATTAAAAATATTTTCTCCCAAATTTTATAAATATTACAAACATGAATACTTGTTATATTTCTGCTAGACTACGTAATAATATTATAGATGAATGAATTTATTTTCTAGCTCTAACTTTATTGTTATGTACAAATTCTTGTATCACACTTTGAAATATATGTCTATCTATCTATCTAATCTGCTTAATCTGGGCTTAAAGTCTGGAAAAAGAATTTATCGTTTAAAGATTTAGCAGCATTTTATTCTCCCGCCCTGTAAAATTACGTCAACATCTGAAGCTTTTCCCCATCGCTGCGTCTTCTTTAATTATTTGGAATATTTGTGCATTTGCCTGGTGTTTTTTATTTTGACAACACAGCACTGTGGGAAATTTTTTTCATTTTTCTTTCCACTTGCATAAAGATTGGGGAAATAATGAAAAGCAATATTTTTTCAATAACAAAAAAAACTACAAATAGATGTACATATATACTGAGTATGTACATATGTTACGTTCCTAAGCTTTGATGGCGAACTTATTCAGTCCTTTCGTCGTCTTCGTCTTACAATTTTGTATTTTTTTTTCTTATATAAACACATATATGTATATTTTTTGTGTATAAACAGAAATACACAGTGGTCTTGTGTGAGGTCCTATGTGAATCTTTTTAACATGGGTGATTCGAAGGTAAGCTGAAAAAGTAAAATATAAAGCAGCGGTGAACCTGGCGCTGTGTCTGGCTGACTTGTTCGTAGGGAGTGGAAAAAGGGGTGAACGGGACTGGCAATATTTCACAGGAGGTCTAAGGTATGGTTGTGGGATATATTTACATATATTATGGGAAAAAATACAAAGTCTATTTCACAACATCTAAGAAAACTCTAACCTTTTTGAATTCCTAAAAACTTTCTTGGGGTGTTTAACTTTATTTTTAATTAAGCATCCTTGAGTAAAAATCTAAGAGGTTCAAACACAGGCCAAAAGAAGACCGGCCCCCATTGGGTTGAGATTTTCATGAAAAAATCCCGATTTTGAAGAGTTGCGCCTAATAAAAATTTAATTCTTTACATCAATAAATTGATAAAAATATCACAGCTAAAAGTAATTTATATATTTTAATTCTAAATTTAAATCTGTTGAAAATTGAATATTTTATATAAAATTGCACATAAGTAACCCAAAAGTAAGGTTTCATTTTTTACCAGCACGATGAAGTGTTGACGCTCTGGCAATAAGCGAATGATTTATATGTGCAGCGTCTACTTAACAAATTCTTTTAGAAATGAAATAGAAAAAAAGAGTTGCTTGTTTCGAAGCGGTTCTATTTTATAACTCAACTGGGCCTACTGGTGGCCAAGAAGTCAGTTTAGGTGGCCAGAGGAAGAATTGTCCCCAAGTGACAAAGAAACTGGGGGAAGAGGTTGCGTATAAGACATCTGATTAAGACAATATGTTACACACAAAAAATCTTTAAAAATTATGCCAGGTAAGTCCAGAAATATCTTGGCGAATACGACTGGTAGAAGAACTGGACTAGAAGGTTGGCCGGAGTGAAAGGGGGTACGGGAGGAGTAAAGGTGACCAAGCCGTTAATGTGTTACGAATTAAAATTAACACCTTAAGCACCAGTCAACGTCGTTGATTACAAATTGGCCACTTTAAGCGAAAAAAACGACGTTTGATGACGACGATGACGCCGCAAGGTTGTGCTTCAACATCACTTGCGATAGCCATCCTCTTTGTACCTGCATCGGTGAGTACCTTTTGGAGGAATGGTGTAATGTGCGGGTGGTGACCGAGGATAGAGTGGTAAAGGTGAGGGAGGGGAAGGGGGGGGGGGGGAGTGATTGCGGTATCACAGGTTCCACGCAGATCGTTTTCGCGTCAAGCGCTAAACTAATTCGTGGTATGAGGCGACATAAATTAGCAATTCATCGGGAGCTAAAGTAGGTAAATCCTGGTCAGGTTGATTACCTCGTCTTTCGTCATTGATGTTGATCGTATTTACCCATATTTTTCTATTTTTTTGCATTTCTCTATCGTTATCACCCAGTGCGCATTGGTCATTTCTCATAGCGTGATTGAAGAAACATATCATCTCAATTTTATGAGGCGGCACTGGGTTAACTAACTCGCAATACGCGGTAACTCTTTTTGAATTTAATATTTTGCCTTTTCTTGTTTTTATAGCTATAACTCCATAACAAGTCGATAATTTTTAATGAGTTGTAAAATAAAGAGGAATATGTAGTACTCATCTCGAAAATCACTTGATATAGGCTAAAATTGCTTTCATAAAATTGTCTCATGCCATCCAAAATTGAAGTTAAATGCGAAAAACTGGAAATATATACCTGCATATTTGTTGATTCTTTTTCTAGGATATTATTTCACATTAAATAATTGTCACAGCCCTGAGAATTAGTAAGGTTTGTTTTCTTCAAAGGCTCGTTTGATAATAAGTTTTGCTAAAATAAATTCAAATGCGAAGTTAATGATTACAATAGTAAAAACTGTAGTATAAAACTAAATTCTATTACTTCAATAGTAGGTTTATTAATTATTAATTTTAAAAACTGCAAATAGTGCTTGATTATTTTACATATTAAAGCTGATAAAAACTGTACATTTTAATTGCTTACTCTTCAAAGACAACTATGACTTTAATCAATTTTTTAGTACGTAGCAATTATAACTAACTATATGAAATAGGTCAATTTATGAGAGAGGGTTCTAGTGTAGTTATATTTTGTTGGTTTAATTTTACTTGCGTTTTCTTCGATTTTATTTCATCTGTGGTATCATCGCAGTCTCCATCTTCGTTACCTCTAATCCACGAGTAAGGATCGAGATCTATTATCTCTTACTTCTTGGAGGATGATATAAAAGAGTTCTCCGGCACTTCTGAAATTGGGTAATTGCCCGGCAATGGATCCAATATTGCACGGTTTACCTTCAGGGTGAGCATTTTCTCAATATTTCTGCGCGGCTTTGTGGCTAGTGATTTGGATGATTTGAAACTTCATGTAGAAGGGAAAACAAAATTCCAACGTTTTCATACACTAAAAAGACGAATGAAACACAATGTAGAGAGGAGTGAGAGAATCGTAGGTAATTGTTGGGGCTTCAGACTCGGCTCTATGAATTTAAAAAACAAGAAAATTCAACTACTCTGAAACCTTCTCTGGAATGAACTTAGCTTCTTCTGGGGCTGATATGCAAAAGAAAAACATATTTTTAAAACATAATCAAGGTATTAAAAATAAAATTAAAAATGCGAGCAAATCTTCAGGTAATATTCAAAGAGAAGACCGGTGTGCGGTATGAATAAAGTATAGACTTTATCTGACCGTTCTTTGGAAGTTATCCTCCTTGAATGTACCACTTTATTTATTTATGCATTTATTTATTTATTAGTTTATTTTTTAACCTCTCTATGTAGCGGGGAACTGGCATTAGCTCCTCTCTATTATACGTGAAATAATTCCAGTCTTTACCTTCCCGACGGTACGGTCTGTTTCTGTGCGCCTCTTTGTACCTCCTCTGAGTTAACCTCCATCCATCCATCTACCTTACAAAATAGGCTAAAATCGATGGATGTAGACAAAGATTAGACGGTACTGGCGTTGCTTTTGTCAACCACCTCAGGGTTATCTTTGGAACTGTTCTTATAAATAATTTCCAAAACTATTATATATGTATATATGTATATATACGTACATATATGCATGTGCATATGCCTTCAATAGTTTGCAATTATATTTCATAGAATTAGCCACATTACACTCAGAGACAAATTTTTATAAATTTCACTATTTCATATGTCTAATGTAGTTATAACTGCTGCTTACTAAATTATAATAGGGGTACCGGTTAATTCGTGCGGTTTTGTAACAGATGGCGTAACTTGTTTTATAATCCAGTAATTCACCTTTCCAAATATGTGTTGGAAAGCTACTGTCATATAGTTTCAGAATCAGTATGTGTTATTTAGCTGAAGCGTAAACAACAATACTTTTTTTTAATCTGAAAATGTCGAATTTTGTGCCGAATAAAGTGTTTTTGCGGGGAGTACTTCTTCATTACTTCAATATGAAGAAAAAGGCTGCCGAAAGTCATCGTATTTTGGTGGAAGTGTATGGTGTGCATGCTCTAGCTGAGCGTACGTGCCAGAAGTGGTTTGCACGGTTTAAAAGTGGCAATTTTGACTTGGAGGACGATGAACGGCCCGGACAGCCAAAAAAGTTTGAAGACCACGAATTGGAGACACTGCTCGACCAAGATCCATCCCAAACGCAAGAAGAACTTGCAAAATCACTTGGCGTCGCTCAACAAACCATTTCCGATCGTCTAAAAGCAATGGGAATGATCCGGAAGGTAGGCCATTGGGTGCCGCATGAATTGAAGCCAAGAGACGTCGAACGCCGATTTTTCGCGTGTGAACAACTGCTTCAACGGCACAAAAGAAAAAGTTTTTTGCATCGAATTGTCACTGGCGATGAAAAGTGGGTCCATTACGATAATCCAAAACGTCGGGCAACGTATGGATACCCCGGCCATGCATCATCATCGACGGCCGTTCAGAATATTCATGGCCTGAAGGTTATGCTGTGTATTTGGTGGGACCAGCTGGGTGTGATCTATTATGAGCTGTTGCAACCGAATGAAACGATCACAGCGGAAGTCTACCGACGACAATTGATGCGTTTGAGCCGAGCACTGCGCGAAAAACGGCCGGAATATGAACAAAGGCACAGCAAGGTAATTTTGCAACAGGACAATGCTCGGCCACATGTTGCACAGGTCGTCAAAACCTACCTTGAAAGGCTCAAATGGGATGTCCTACCCCACCCGCTGTATAGTCCAGACCTTGCGCCATCCGATTACTATCTCTTCCGATCAATGCAACATGGCCTGGCTGACCAGCACTTCTCCAATTATGAAGAGGTCAAAAATTGGATCGATTCGTGGATAGCGGAGAAGCCGGCCGAATTTTTCAGAAAGGGTATTCGTGAATTGCCAGAAAAATGGGAAAAGGTTATAGCTAGCGATGGACAATACTTTGAATATTAAATTTGTAACCATTTTTTCACAATAAAGCTTCAATTTTCGAAAAAAAAACCGCACGAATTAACCGGTACCACTAATAAAAGAATGAATTTATTAGATTATGTCTTAAGAAATGTTTAAATTATTAAGTGCAATCTGAGATTTCGAGACATTGTTAATGTATGTATATGTGATTAAAAAATCTTGAAATAGCTATAATACCTTCTTTCTACAAGTTCTGATAGTGCAGAACACCTGTTTGTTCTTTTCAGGTATAATGTGATTATAGTTTTAGATCTTGTATGTTATAGGATAATTGTATAGTTCTGAACATTTTTCAGAGAATCCCTTCATACTATTCAAAGTTGAAGTCAAATGGGAAACTCTACCCGTAGAACTCATATGTTTTAGAATTTTTGACAGTTCAACACACTTGACTGCTCCTCAGGTGGATGTTGGCTGATTCCCAGAGCCGTGCACCTTCAATCAAAAATATCTCGGGACAACCAAACGCAATTTTCTTCCTTAGACAGTGCGATTCCATGAGCTAAGACGACGTAGTCGTCATCGTGGTTGTCGTCCTCAGCGCAGTCGTTCAAGTAAATAGGAGAAGCTCTTGAGGAAGAGATTAAAGGTAAAAGCAAGCACCATGGTGCGGCTTTGAAAAACAGGTAAAGTCATAAATTCCACGGGTGTGCACAAATGTGTCTTTTAATTTGTGTTATTCATTTACTTTTTATTTTATTCTCTTAAGGAAACGTCTTTTAGTACGAATCAGTCCAGGTAAACAGGTATACACGTACCGTACGTAAAAGATACACCTATTGTAAGTAAAATAAGGCTAAAAAAAAATCCGTTTTGTTCTAAATGCAGTGAATGAAATTTGTGAAAAATATGCGCCTATTTAAAAATATTTCCAAATAAAACGAAATCAAAAGTGATATTATAAATGATGAAATTTTCTGCCTGTAATCTTACCCAAGTAAGACAGTTTTCTTAAATCCACTGCATTTTTAGTACACCGGCACCTGAGAGAAAAGTAAACGAAAGGTAAAAATTTATAATTTTACTTTTCGGTAATTAATAGAATAATTTTTTTTAAATGCCATAAAGAAGGTAAAGAATTTATCTAACTCTATTTAACTGCTTTAAGAAGTACAGTTCTTTTTTAAAAGCGTTTTTTCTCATTTTCAAATTCCTTTTATTGCTAGATGGAACAAATTTTAATTGGAAAAGCACGTGACTAAGAACTGGTAGGGTGGAATTATGTGTTTCTTGTTTTCATTATACCCGTATAATTGTTATAATTACACTTTAAGTTTTTTTCTAGAAAGAGGGTTGACAATTTTATTTTACTGCGATTATGTTTTCTTTAGAAATTACCAAAAGGGGGTCTTAAACCTTTGCGGAGGTGGTCTAGGTATGGGTAAGAAAACGCATAAGAAACGCTATTTTCTGTGAACAATTCAATTTTTTACGTGATCCACAATCAGTGTCAATGCCTGGGAAATTTGGAATTTAATTTTAAATTACCTTTTTTTTCTTTATTGTGTTACATCAGCAACCTTTAAAACTTGTGTTTTCTTTTGTTTTTTTGAACGCACACACAGTGTAAAGTTAAGGTGAAAGTTGTTCCTTTTTCAATTGGCCCTCCTTTTAAATTGAGCTTTAGTTTTAATAGAAGTACAAAACAAAAGGAAAAGATTTTACTTTTTATCAATCACAATAAAACAGTTATGTAATCATTTTTTGTTCTTTAGATTTTACTTTAATTACATGGTTTAAATGGGGAGGACTTTAAGGGTATTTTATGATGTTTGGTATTATTGTAATATAAGGGTCTTAAGGGTAGAATATATGTACGTAACTACCTACTCTGAATCATAATTTAGTAAATAACTCATTTAGCTCAAATTGTTAATTAATGAAATGGCGACCGACAGCAAATTCTTGATTATTAATTGTAACTGATACAGAAGTACAAAATCACCTGAATTTAAGTCTAAATGATTAAAACAATCTGGGCATTATGAAGACTGTGGCAGATAACGTCTTAATTAATAATTAGTACTAATCAATAATCTACGTTTCCTTTTTATCTATGGTATTACTATAATTTTAATTATATATTGTATAAATACATATATTTTTTCCTTCAACATAACCTTTTTCTTTTCTTTTCCTTGTTTCGCTTTTGTGTGCATGCATACGGCTTTTGTGGAAATCCTTAAAAGATTCCCAACACGCAGTACGTGCTGATGAAGCTATAAAGCAATATAATATCAACTTTACGATTCTTATAACCGTCCCTTGAACACCCCCGTCCTCCACTGGAAGAAATGTCGTGCCCGTCGTATACATGAGCGCCACGGCCAAAAGGAAATTTAAAATTCCATCAAAACTCTCTCCCGATCTGTGATTCCTTTTATACTTTGTAGGCGTTTTTGTATATTTGTTTTGTGGCCCGTTCCCTTTTTATATCCTGGGTACCTTCCGAGCTCCATTTTAGCTCCTGATGGTTGGCGCTGAAAACTAACTAATATACAAGAATATTTTTCATTTTTCCTGATATTTTTTAAAACATTTCCTTTTGTAATTTATGTATGTTTTTTTCTTTTTTTTGCGAGCTCTTCCCAGTTATTTTCTTCTCATTTTTTATCGCCCCCATTTGTCACTATCGGTTGGTCTTCCTCTTTGCCACGTGAGGGTGCGGAATTGGAGTGGAGAGTGAAATGTGGGGCGACGGTGATACAGCGTCCTTATTTCATAGAGTTTTGTATAAAGAAGGGTCATGAGGAGTAAAGGGCGGGTATTTAATTTTCAAGAAATGAAAATTTTTCTTGACGCGCCCGGAGGATTTTTCTTTCTCAAAGAAATATATCTTTCCCTGTTATACCCCGAGCACCTTAATTTCATCTTTCGAGGAGGAAGCCAAAAAATAATATATATATATATATTATATATATATATATATATATATATATATATATATATATCATAAGAAGGATGGGACTAAGACGATAGCATGTAATACGACGACGACGATGACGACAACGACACTGAGAAAGAAGCCGATGACGACGACAACATCTACGACGACGACCAGGACAACAACGACCAAGTCGACGACGGTGATGATGAAAAAAACGAGATTCGATTTGATTCCGGGATCCATGGAAAATATCTAAAAAAAAGAAGAGGAACACGATGTGGTGGTGGCTCTGCACCCCGCTTCCTGATTGGGGGACAATAGCTAAAACTGGGTGCGCCGCCGAAGTGGGACGGGGAAGAGGTGGTCGTGGGTGGATGGAGGACAAACAGACGGAAGCCCGCGGCATGGCAGGAAATTATTTGGTATGGGAGTTTCTTAAGGGTACCATAGCGGGCTCGAAATTTTCTTTGGCCGCGTCTTTCGCACTCTTGAAGACAAATTAGAGTTTGCGCATGAAAAACCGCCGTGTCAAGAGTTATTGATAATCTTTTTGTTGATTAAACGTTCCACTCCGTAAACCTCCTCTTCTTTTTATTATACATACACATATAAAAGTTATATATATATTTTTTTTTATCATCTCACGAGTATAATCTAAAAGCAAGGCGTAACCGGGGTTTTATATTATTATTAAATTTTTTCTTTTTTGTTATCGAACAAAAATATGAATTACCGAAAGCCTCCTCTTTCTTTTAAACGAATTTTTCATTATAATATTATCAAAATGTATTACATTATATTATTACTGTTTATAATTTTTATTTGTTATCATCCAGGCTAAGAAAAAAAAATTAAAGAAATAATGAGGAATCAAAAGGAAATGTCTAAATTTTCTACGTTGCAAGGGAAAGGCGTCCTTAGTCCTGCTCGCAAATCTTAAAGAAAATGAGAAACAAAGGAAAAGTGGCAATACCTTTAACACATACAGGGGAAAACAGGAACCCTCTTATAAAATAAAGGCAACTGAAACCAATTTTACATCGAGCAATCCCTCGTCTGATTCTCTTTTTTTCATCAATTTATAAAAAATATGATGGCATTTCTGTATGTACGTTTTTCTTTTCCCACCCCATCAAAATGCCAATTTAAGTAACTGCCCAAATGAAAGTATCAGCCCTAGGAAACATACATGACATTTTAGGGATGCTTTCAGAATGCTGCTTGATTTTATTAAATTAAAAATGAAGGAATAAAAGGTAAAATCTCAGAATTTTTACATTGTTATTTTGATTCGTTATACTAAAACTTATTATTTGGATTAATAACTCTGAATAACATGTTTTACATTCGCTTATGTTATATATTAATTTTATCTTCAATATATAGTACTTTTTCAGTAGATTGCGAATTTGAAACTAAAATTTTCCATCATGCTACGTTTTTGAAAAAAATAGCTGCAAAACCATAAATAAATCGTATGTTGAGAATATTTCAATGGAATGTGACAAAAGCTTGGCATATGGCTCAAACAAAAGTCTAAATCATCACCTCGATGTGTAAAATGCCTACCATTCGATAGCTCTTGTTAAGCATATTGGGAAACTATTTTTTCGTAAAAATTCAAAAGTTGTGGTTTTCATACACTACCAACTGTATGAAGTAATCGGCTGACAGAAAAAAATGACATTCATGAATAATCAAAGATTTCCATATTTTAAAATTGTAGCTCAAACGTTTATTTGACTTAAATTTCAGTCTCCTATAAAAATGAATTTTTAGAAATGTTCAAAATAGGATATTTTATACTGCTCAAGCCTAATTTATTGAAAACGCTATGTCAAGGAACATTTTCATTTCCGAATACGTAATCTACGGATTAAGTTCTATAGAAATTATATATCACTTGTTCTGTGCAAAATTGTGTTGACTAGTGCAATTAAAAATTTCGTTATGGTTAAAATTCGTAAATATGTACATATGTACATATGTATGCCAATCTTATTTTTACTATGATTTGAAATTTGAATAACTATCACTATAACTATTATCACTATTGGGTACATTTAAAGTCTTAAACGTAAAACTTACAATTTCGAATGGTTAATGGTTAGAGTCACATGGCTGGAACTGTGAGGTCTACGTGTCCCCAGTCATAAAAAGGTTTGCTAAAAGTCAACTAATGTTTATTGTGATTTCAAAAAAATTTATGATGTAGAAAAGCAAGGAAATTTAGAAAATATCCAATATTGAAATAAGTAAAATAAATTAAAATATGGTTAAAATATAAGACACTCAAGTGTGAATGACGAAGTTGGGGTTAACCTGACATCGAGGCTCCAGCTAAGGGTTCAATTTACTATTTCTGTAGAATAGTAGAGCTGATTATTTCTTGCAGTAAAGTTTACAAAACTGATGCATTAAAGGATTACATTTTATTGCATGCCTCGAAACTGAACTACAATCACCATTTAGCCAATTTTGCATTTCTTTATTTTATTTATTTATTTTTTGCAGAACTACAATCAATTGCACATCTACACTTAACTTAGCGCTCTCGGGAACCATGCCCATATGGCGCGTGTTTTAAATTTCTAAATGCATAGCGAAAGATATAAAAAATCCAAGTTTTAATTAATTTATTCTTCAAAGTCAACTATAATTTTATAAATTATTAATATTTTTATCAAGTATAAATTATGGCTATATAAGATATTGATAAAGTATATCTAGTATCTTCTTTTAGATTGATCAAAAAACAGATTCCGCCGTAGGTGGGCAGCTAGGATAAATTAAGGTGTGTGAAAATTTGGATTAGATTTTAATGTTGTTTATTTCCTAGATTTTTTTTTCACCTTTCCATCTCTTTGCCTATCTTTCTTTTCACCATTAAATTTCATTTAAATCAAGTGAGGGGCTTCGTGGGGCGGAAAGAGATCAATCAGTGCGCGCTTAAACCCGGCCTGATTTTCTTAACATTTCAAGACGCAATACCGTTGTTCAACGAAAAAGTAATCTTCGTTGTTGTGTACGCGGCGTGATGAAGAAGAGCAAAACTGAAAGGTACAATACAAAAAATTCTGCTTAGTAGAGGTAACTCTTTTCCTTTTATTGTATCGATCTATAGATGATCTCTACCTGATCTAGATGATCTAGCACGATCGCATCCCTAAGTACATAAATGAATTCATAATTAACAACTCACGGTCAATTAGCGTTTCGACACACTCCGCCGGAATGGAAATACATCGACAACGGCGCTTCTAAAGTCGATGAATACCCACGATGGATGATGAGATGAGTTGGGAAGATTTCATGGTATAAGGGTTATGGGGGGTTAGGGGGAGACATGGGGATCATGGATAGCCAAGTGAAATTATTTTAATTCGAATTTTTCTTTTTCGATTTTACTTTTTCGTTTTTTCTTCTCTCTTTTCTAAAATCGAATATTTCTGAGGCATAAATAGAATCAGTCAGAAAAATCGAATAGGTTCCATATTAGTGATTGTGTGCGGGAACCAATTTGGTGATGGTGGTGGTGGGGGGGGGGGGGGGGGGGTTTGCAGTAAACTGAAAGATCGATGGAGCCGATTTCACTTGGAGTCTCAAACCTGGAGAATTGATTGATAGGTTCTTTGCGGTGGTCCAGCCGAACTTTGACTGATTTGATCATAATAAATAAATTTGCCATGAAAATTCCACAAAATGATTGCCATTGCCCAGTGAAGGGTGGGGGGAGGGGCAGGGAAGGGACACTGAAAAAAAACGACGCTGGCTTGGAGGCGGTGTGCGTCCAATTGAAGGAGTCAAGGAATTGAGAAAAGTTTTGATTTAATTTTTGTTTACCTTTTGAAATAACTAATCCATGACCCTACCAACAGAAACATTCTCAAGAAAGAACGAACAGGCGTGAAGAAAATATCTCATCGCGACGGCGCACAAAGTAAAGGCTATGCCGAAAAAACTGAAGATCTCTGCTATGTTGCATAAATGGTCAAGTTAAAAATGATTTAATGATTACCTTTTATGAGAAGATCTAGGGCTAGAATAAATGCCCGATTAGTTTTACGGGGGAGGGGGAGGGGCTACTGATCTTTTACCTGCCGCGTTTAAAGTTTGCGTCAATCGGCATGGCAGTTAATGGATTTTTCTTAAGTCGATTCGAAATGATTTTCGTTATTTTTCTCCGATTTTTTTCCCGTCCCAATGGAGGAGGTATAAGGTACGCAAGATCACCGAGTTAACTGTTAATTTGATCGCATGGAACACCCCGAGATTAAGAAAATCCCCTTGTACAGTAGCTGTAGTCCATGCTGGCGGGTGGTACATACATATATTCTCTCTTTGATGCTTCCGCGAAAAATCTTTAACTTGCAGATGGATCGGAAGATGCTTAAAGTATTTAAGATCTTGTGGGTCTTTTGGGTTTTTAAGAGTTGACAGGAGTAATTAAATTAGATTTATTTCGTAAAGTTTTCTTCATTTTTCCGTATATTTTTCTTTTATTAAACCGGATAATTGGGAAGTATTTAAGAAGGGGCTGTGCAATTCATTATAAAATTGAAAATATCATGTTTAGATTTTTACATGAGAAATTTTTGTAAATTGCATTTCAACGCAAAATTTTGTTTCCTTTTTTTTTTGTTTATAAAAAATATTACCCTTACATTTTCATTAGTAGTCCCTACCATGTTTAAATAGCAATAGAAAGGTCAACGCGAAATTAAAACACCAAAATAAATTACATTAACCGAGGAAATCACGGATTAATTTTACTTAATTATTTTTCTAATTATCTCTTCCATTAGAAGGGCTCCATTTAACCCAACACATCTCATCAGAATGACATCATGTCTGCAAACAGAAAACAAAAATGAATAATTATTTTTCTTATTCTGTCAAGGAGCTTTGGAAACAAAAAGTTAAAATAACTTTTTTGTTTATTACCAAATTCTAAATTCCACTTTTCTTTACAGCCGAACATTTTGTTTCTTGCAAAGCACAGTTTTATGTTACTTTTTTTTAAATATCGACCTATGCTCTAAGCCTTAAATACATACTTTTTGCTACGAACTTAACGAAAATGGTGTTTTTTTCGTTTTTGTAAGGAAACCAATAAGGCAATTTCGTTTGTCCATCTTGCGGAAAATGGAAGCGGGAGCTCATGAGAATTAAAACCTAAAGAGAAGCTAGCCACCCTCTAAATGCAAATTGGATATAATGGGGTAAGTATAAATAAGGGGTTGATTTTTATGGTCCTTTTTCTGCGCAGAAAATTAGCTTAAAAAGGATATCATCCCGCCCACGGCTTTTAAGAATTATAAAAAGAATCCAGCGGAAAGCTGGCGGTTTAGTGAAATTAGATTTTGTTGTATAATTTAAAAATCATTACACCGCGATAATATTTTTATTAATTTTGTTTTTGATAAGGGAGGCTTTATCTTGCTATTATTAATTTCATTTTAGATTTTGGTTCCTCGTTTGGCCAAAAGTGACGACATTAATGGAGAAAAAGGGTTAAAGCGTTTCTGAATCCGTTATTGATTACCTTAGGATGAGTCAGCAGATATTAAGATTAATTCAAATTATATTGAGATGAAAAAAACGAATAGCTATATAAAAATATATCTCTCCTTACCCCTGGGATTATCGGACGGAAATGAGAAGGACGCAATAAGGCGAAATCAATAAAAAAATTATTTGTTTTTCACCTTGTTTTGTCCGACTGTTATTTTTTTCAAAACGTGGTCACAGTACCTATGCACCATTTTTCGTCGCCATGTGATGGCAGTTTTTGTCCTTTATCATCATCTTCAGTTTGTAATTTTTTTTGTATCGTTATCCGTTTTTTTTCTTACAATATAATAAGTCCGAAAAGGACACGGTAGCGTAAAACTTACACCTGATGCGGATCCCTCACATTAAAATCTTCTCGTTTGTCCAGCTGAATGAGATGCAATTTGTAGGCACAAGGAATGCGCGATTGATGGTGAAGATATTTTTTAACGCCATTTCAATGAGGCAAGTTAGTCGTTTTATTTTAATTTACCATACTTTAATTTTTTTTTTATATGCTGCAATATCACTCCTCGTTTTTTTGTTTTTTTATGTTATTGGGGAGATGGGACAATTTATTGCTGTACGCTAATGAGGTTTGAATAGGCCGTATTTTCGGTTTGACTTATTTTTTAATTCGAAACAGGGAAAAACCTTTCATGCAGAAAATAAATTCAAGGGATACAGGAAAAACCATTTAAATAATTTCGTAGCAGACGGTTCTATGCTGGACGTTGATTCTAAAATTTTTTTAGTTTTTTCTTTTTATTTCAATTTAGGATGCAATTAAAATATCAAACATTTTTTCATTGAAGCAAAAAAACAAACGAAAACAATGCATTTATTGTACACAATTTGAAGGTGTTCTATCAACTTTTCTTAATAATTTCCCGAAATAAAATTAAAAATTGCAAAAGATATGCGTGTTTATAGGCAAGATTTTCTTGAAACTATATTTGTCGAAATTATGTAAGTTACATATATTTAACTTTTGAACCAAATAAAATATCAATTCAGTTTTGGTTTCATTTCAAAATATACTTAATTTGTTGCAGCTTGTATATAAAAGAAGAATAATTGTATCATTATAAATATTTTTTATATTTAAGAGTAAAGTAATGAAGAATATCCTTGAAGTATTTATCGTATTAATCGAATTATTACGGCTACAAAGAAGACTTGTTTTAAATGAAATTAACAAAAAAAAACAATATACAGTAATCATCTCTTACATGTATATAAGATTTGTCTCCATCTACATACATACATATGTCAAACAAAAGTAACAAGTAACAACTAAAATAAAAATAAAAATTGCAAAATTTCAAATATATGTAGGTGCAGCTTAAGAGGGTAAAATGCCACGGACAGAACCAGATAGTGAAATCCCATAAATTTTCACACCACCTTACTAAAATGAAGAACAAATGAATTAACTGGAGAAATTCAGTGGAATAAGGAAAACAAAATCCAACGAAACCTGCGTTCAAAACTCAGGTGCCCCCGAACGATGGAAAAATCGACAAAAGTCAAGAAGTCGACATTAAACTAGCTACGCATTTCGAGTGCTCTGCCTAATTATTTAATGAGGCTCTAATGAGTTGTGATAAATGCAAAAGTCATATGTGTGTCGTCGCATACCTCTCCGTCTGTTGTCATCTCATCCCCGAAGAGCATTTTTTTTACTTATTTCACTTCCAAAGAGGTTTGTATTGTTTACACAAGGAGTTTCGTTTTACTTTGATGGCCGTAGATATTCTAGGGGAGGGCAGGGCAGACCCTTGATTATTTTGTTAATTTTTCTATTTTTCTACGGAGATAGGATGCCTTAAAATGCGTTGGTCCCTATCACAACAACCGTCTTTTGCGAGAACTGAGCTCACTATCGCTGTGGAAGAGGCGAAAATCCGAGTTTAACCGCCTTTCCAATTTCTACAGATCGTTAGATAGCTCAATGGACAAAACTACTGGTGTTTGAAGTTTTTATCTTATTTTGTCGGCTTCACATTATCTTTTGGGTGTTTTTTTAACCAAGTTGAAACATCTCGTTAATTAGGGTTCCGTACCTCAAAAGGAAAACAAAACGGAACACTTATAGGATCACTTTGTTGTGCGTCCGTCCGCCTGTCTGTCTGTCTGTCTGACAAGACCCTTTATCTCGGGAACGCGTGGAAGTATCGAGTTGAAATTAAAATGAGATACTCAGGTCTACAGCCTCTTGAAGCTATGAAAAAATCAAACTTCTAAGTTAACGTAAAAAAAGATACGGCCGTTTATGCCGCAAAAAACATATATCGACATTCTCTAGGAAATCAAAATTTATAGCATAGGGAAAAATCGGAAAACTATACATTTGTAATTATGTCATAAAAAAACAGGGTCTTTATGCAAGGAACGGCGGTCCAAATTTTGAACAAAGTTAACTGGGTCATGTGGGCTTTTTTATAAGGATAGGTATGTACCTACATACCTATCCTTATAAAAAAGGAAAAAGGTTTTTATTTATTCTTCTAACAGCAAATTTTTTATAATAGCAATGTACCTACAAATTTGTCTGGAACCCTCGGTGGGCGAGTCTGACTCACACTTGTCCGGTTTTTTTTCTTATAGCGGGAAACTATGGTGGCCACTTACCAAGAGGGCTATAAACTACAATAACAGGCAACTAACCATATGAACCTAGTAATTATTTACCATTTCTGAATTCCAGTATGCTTAGAAGTGTAAATGATTTACTCGAAGATAATTCTTCTAAATGCTTTATTTTTTTTTTGTATAACCAAGCATTTTGTAGAACATCGATTCAAATTTTTGTAAAAGTTGATGGAGCCTAGATTAGGCAGAAATTCTGTTTGAAATCTTCTCACAGGTTTGGATGAAATTTTGTAGCAATGGCCAATGTACAAACCTTCTTGGTCGCTAATATTTCCTGAGTTGCTTAACTTTGAAACTGGTAGTTTGAATGAAAATTGTGGAAAAAACCTTAAGCTAAACATTGTTTTACCGGTTTTTTATAAAAGTTGGCTGAAAATGAAGATTTAGTTTTATATTGCAATTCGTCATTTTGTCAGACAAATTGATGAGAAAAACGAAATCAATTTAAACATAAATGAATGATTTAGATTTAAGATTTTTGTAAAAAATATATTCAAATACTATCCAAAATCAGCAATAAATGCAAAAAGTTGGAACTAATTAGTTAATTAATTTCTATCATTTCTGATGGTACCCGAAAACTGGCAGTTTTTTACTGCAGCGTATTGTGCAGAAACGGTTTAGAAATAAAATATTTTGGGGAGAAGCGGTTTAGAATTAAAATATTTTTAGAAAATGTCCTCATATCCCAAAAAACGAACACTAAATGCAAAAAATCGGAGCTGGCTAACTAATTTATAAATTGATGAAATTTTTAAAATTTGTTCTTATACATATTGTCGCACAGTATCCAGCTCAATCTATTGATCGCAATTGTTGCAATTGTAGGAAAGGTGTACCTACACCACATGAAAGTTAATCAATTTTTTATTTTATTTTCATCCCCTGTATAGGAGTCTCTGTGCGGCTGGAAAATGGATTGAATCCGAGTTAATGACGTTTGCGGTTTATCGATTATTTTACAAAAGATACATTTTAAGATGGCCAAGGAAATTTGCAGTTTAGGGGAAGGGAGGAGGAGGAGGTTCTGGTCAATGTAAGCAGAGCAATAAAATAGTCATAGTTCGTGAGCGTCCTGTGTCTGCAACTCTGCCCGAGATGAGAAGGAGTTAAGGCGATTATTTTGTAGAATAATACCAGAAGGAAGGGGGAACCGCGAAAAGGTACTCCAGTGACTATCATCCCATTCCCGACTCGTGCGACCGCATCCTATCAGTAATAAATTTTTGAATTGCTGATGATTTCGAGCTTTTGAATTAGCTTGTTTCCAGGTAATCATCTATCAGCTCATCATCAAATAGGGGGGTTTCCCATAGTGGATGCTGTGCTGATGCACAAGTTCGACTTGAGCTAGTAACTAACTAATTTAGCCACAGAATTGAACAATTTTTATTCTATTTCAATAGTTATGATGGTAAGAGACTTGGGGCGGGGGAGGTTAACATAGACTTTTTCTCTCCAGTGGTTCAGTTAGGATGTCTATGATGAGATGCAACTGGCTGTTGCTACATCTTGATTTATTGGAAAGTGGCTCCTATTTCAAGTTCATTGACTCTTCAAGAATTTCCTTCGAAGATTTTCAATCTGGAAGAGTGTTAAAGCAGCTACATAGCAGCAGAAGCACAACCAACTAACCACGATTCACAGTCATCCGCAATTGCAGCATGCATCCGCACTGGATCATTGCATCGGTACTTTCGTGTATCTATGGACTGTGCTGGTCAAATCAGTGTTTTAGTGGGCAATGCTCGCAAAATTTGAACAGAACTGGCTTACTTCTCTTTTCTACCAAAAGAGTAGTTTAGTACAGTCAAAATGAGGTTGGAACAACAAAAACTACAAGGTTGCTATAACCAAAATGAATTTGTTAATTTTGACTTCACTTTTAAGTTGATTACCAGAGTGCTACTCGTTGTTTTGACAATACGAGAACATTTTCTAAAAAAATTTTAAATTTCAATCCCTCGCCCGCTAAAATATGCATTACCCGTGGCAGTTGAAAAAAGTCGATTTTCATGTACTATCGAAATTGATACAAGTTAAGGCTTAAATTGAGTTTGATGTCTTCTAACCGATTTCAATAAAATTTTATCCAGAGATTGTTATTTTCGCAGAAGTTAAAAATATGAAGAAATATTTGAATTTAAAATTTCAGAAACTAAATGTAACAAATATGTATATTTTCTCACATTGATTCAGTGTCTAAAAATTCATATTTCCAACGAGGACTTCTCTATAAAATACTATTTTTAAATTGCCGAATCTCTTGTTGGGTGCAATTCATTATTAGAACGCCTAGAAATTAAAAAAAATACGTATTAAAAATAATTTATATGCTCATCTTGTTGTTCAGTTGTCAAATTTCAATAATGAAATTTCGAAAGAATTTGTTTAAGTTTTTTCAGTGTTTTTGAATGATGACTTTATATATGCAAAACATTTGTTTCGCTTTGCTTTGAAATTATTTAGTTCCTGCGCCAACTCAGTTTTTGAAGCTCTTTCTATAGGATATTGCTTTTCACGCACCTAATTCAATTTCACATTTTTGACAATTGTTTGCTTTTTATTTTTCAAGTAATGGATCATGAATGCAGATTATAAAGAAGCACGAATTTCAATGCAGACTAGTACGTATTCGTGTGTTTAATTAACACACTAATTAATTGGAAGCAGAATTGCGCATTTTTGATATAATATTACATTAGACAAGCACGCTTTTATGCTTTTTGCCAAAACGTGTAATTTGCTTTCTCATTTACTTTTTTTTGATTTTTGTTTTCAATTAGCCCTTATGATGTATCACTTCAAAAATGAAATGCAAATAATTGTCAACAAAAATGAAGAGGAATATGTCATACGAATTTGATCTTCAAAAGCTGAGTTGTACAGGCCCTAAATAATTTTGAAAAAATGCAATACATGTCATTTTCATACATAAATTTCTTTCGATATGTTACTATTTAATTAGAATAGCGAAGAACAAGGTGAATGCAATAAATATTTTTAATTTGTATATTTATTTATTTTCAGGTGGTGTAAAACTGAACTACACTCAGCAGCAGATGCGGCAATTTAAAAATAGGGCTTTATAGAGGAATCCTCATAGAAATTACGTATTTTTATGCAGTGAAGGGATGTGCAAAAATATGCCGGTGATATTTACATAGTTCCCGAAATTTTAAACTCAAATATTGCGAGTAGTAATTGCAACCGATAAAATGTATATTAAATATATTTCTGAGGGAAGGGCAACCTCTGTATAAAATTTCATTGAAATCAGTGAGGCCTCAAACACAATCTGGTTCGAACAAGGGTTGTGAGGGATATAGGTATGGAAGAGGCGGAACATCCTCTCGCTGTATCCGCTAATGTGTGCTTACAGCGGTAGTAAGGGGGGTTTTAAGGAGTACTTACAAAATTAGAAAACACTTAACCATCCCTTCAGTCTCGGGGTAGAGAACTTTTCAATTTCCGATATTAAACGCGGGGGATATCGGGGGTTGGTAACCGGCCGACGCCGTTACCGCCACGGCCGGCAATCGACCAACATTGGGAAAAAATGTCTTCTACCGGTCTAAGAGAACTTGTGAAAGGCGAGAGAATGAATGGAGAACCTTTAAGGGTTTTGATGGGGGCTGCTAAAATAAAAGTTATATCGTCTATTTGCATTAATCGGAATTATACATATGTATATGTAAATTTTTTGCGTTCTTTCTTTCTTTTTGTTCGGTAAAAGAGGGCTGGCTAGTTGCATCGATTGAATGTTATAAAACCCACCCACACTTCTGTTGAGGTATGAGAAAAAAAAAATTGGGATTTGGAAGGATGTCTAAAAGCAAATGGGTTTGAATTTCATGATTCAATTAAATCGTATGGGAAAACATTTCGTGAGGGTTCGATTTACATTTCAATCATACAATTAACCGCTTTTAAGCCTTTAAGAATAACCTGAGTAATAATTAAACAGGCTCAATTGTAGCCCAAAAAAGGTAGGGGCTTGCTAGTTTTATGCCCAAATGAGGCACGATACGCATTCTGTCCACAAAGGGTTTGTTCTTAAATTTCCGTGCCTAATTTGGCCGCGTATTTGCCAGCAAAATGGCATAGCTTTTAATTTTCGTACTTACTTCCGGCATTTTCGTGTCTGTTGCGGGCGTATTTGTTTGTTTTATGAAGTAGGTTTAGGGTGCGCTAATGCATTCAAGTCTGTGCCTCATTTGGAAGCAAGTATCTTTTGAATAGTCCGAAATAGAGGTAATTAATTCATTACGAGTTGTTATGGAAGTTTAAATCGATCCAGTAAAATTCCAACATCAGTAGCGAGATATGTATACCTGAAAAATAATATTGAAAAGTAGAATGAACTAAAAGAAAATTATTTTTCCGATCATTTCAAAGATCCGTGTTAATCAAGTAAAAAGTCATCGTCATCACCTACATCGCTTTTTCAGGGGGCACCCATATCTTGTGTTTTCTCACGGTTTCAGCCCAACCCTTTTTCAGTCCTTCATTGTTTTTTATTCATTCATATTATTTATTTATTTGAATTTTTTTTTATAAATGCAACGCAAAAATAAAAATTAATTAGCCGTGGCGGTCATATCCCTTGCTTAAGTAAGATATATTTTTATTTGTTAAACTAAGAGGATTCGCGCGCGCTTCTCACGTGCGGTCCAGCAGTTTTTATCTTTTTTTTTATAATTGGTGTTACTTTAGGGCGGCGATGAAAAGCATCTAGGGGCAATCTCTATGGGTTTCTTACACTGTACCATTTTTTTGCCCCCGTATACCCCCCTTCTACAATGCCCCTAATGCGAATGGAAGATGAGTTTTGTGGGTTCAACTATCGCCTGACCCTGGTCACTTTTTTCGTAAAATCCGCAGATGTTCGCCCGAGAGGGAGAAGAGCGCGTGCTCGACTGAAAGAACTTACAACTTCCATTCGAACAGCCTAGCCTGTTGAAGACGGACGGCGGCGTGCGGGCGCGTTTGTTTGGTATGCTCCGGTGTGACGCGGCGTGCTGCTGTTTCGGTGAGTACTTTGTTCCAACAACCTCGAATGATTGATTTATTTCACTCCCCTTGTCGTTTTTAATAACCCCGAGGTCGGAGTAATGAGTGAAAACATCAAGCCATTCAATCAGGTAACCCATCTACTGAACACCTTATGTGGTGCACCCCGCCCCGCCTCCATCGTCCACCAACACCGTCGGAAGCATCATCAACAAAATCCAACAGGTAAAACCCATTTGGCCGCTGACGGAGGCGCAAAAGATGCTCCCGCTAGCGAGAGTAGAAGGCATCATTCATTTTTATTAAAAGGTTGCGAGAAAACGACTTTTCGAAAAAAATAAATAAAATATAAAATATATAAAACATACATACGTTGTTGATTTTTCAATTAATTTCATTTTCGACTAGCTGTGTCGGCGAATTCGTACGTGTGTATTTACAAAAAAATTAAATAACAACCAAATTTTTAAGTGTTAAGCTACAAATATTTATAACATAAAGACTGATTTAGAAAAAAACCGACCACCTATGAATGATGAAAGGAAGAAGAAAATTTTTTTCTTTTTTTATCAAATAATATTGATTACTCTATCACTTAATTATATTCATTATTTATTACCGACATGCAACAATTACTGCGTACTATAAAATTGGTGAACTTTTTGCTTGACATTCTTCATTAAATTTTGTACAGAGACAGTATCGAACGTATCGGGCGCTCTTTTGTACTGCCTTTTAAAAGTGTCGATGTTAGAGGTATGTTTCTTATTTTTTTTAAGTTTCCTCTTAACATTAGCCCAGTATTTTTCGATTGGCCTTAGTTCTGGACAATTTGGTGGGTTCGCTTCTTTTGGTACTACTGGTATGGATTGTGCATCGTGGAAGTTTCTCGCTTTCCTACTCTAGTGGCAAGTTGTTAAATCCGACCAAAAGAAAGCTGATCAAGCATGCCTTCTAAAGAATGGAAGAAGACGTTTCTGAAGACACTCCTTAACGTAGATATCTGCATTGATTGTGCCTATTGTTACGAAAGGTGTTGATTTTTGACCACACGTACAAATTGCCTGCCAAACTAAATATTTAACGGGAAATTTGGTGCATGGACGATTCTTAAACCTGGGATCTGCGTTACCCCTCTTGTTTTCCACATAAAATTCCTGTCCAGGAAGTTGGTTGAAGTCCGCTTTCACGTAGGTTTCATCATCCATAAGTCGTACTTCGTTAAAAAATTGTCATACAAAATCCGACTCCTGGATTTTGCAACTTGGTTCCTTATGGCTGTTCTGTCCGGTGTTTTCTCAACATGGAAACTTCGTAGGCCTTCTCTTCTTTTGATCCTATGAACTGTAGCAGATGATGTTCCAACCTTATCAGCCATATCTCTCAATGATAGGTTGGGATTCCGTTGAAACTTGGCTACCACTTGCTTGGCCAATTTTTTATCTGCCGAACCAGGTTTCCTTCCCGACCCGGACTTTCTCTGGGCACTACAGCTTTCTGGAAATTTGCTGAGCACATTTTGAATGGTCGTCTTTGGGATTTTCAACTTTTTAGCGAGGTCCATTTGACATATTCGGATTTGCCATATGTGCGGAAACAATTAATTTTCGACGTTCTTCTTGACTTGTATCCATTTGCACAACACAGAAGCTTTGCACTTAATGGCTTGCAAATATAAGTGCACACCCTTTTATAGTTGCAAGGCTACCTGAGTTCCCGAATTTCGTTTACCTGGGGGTGAGTAGTGGGGGCGAAAAGGTGGTCGGTTTTTTTCTTAATCAGTCTTTGTTCAAATTTTAAACACATTGAGGAAATAATTAAGCTACATATGTATGTAGGACATTTTCAAATAATTTTTATTTTTCGATCGCTTAATAACAATTACAAAGGGATCTTTGCTTTTCGATCGCTCGTTGGAAAAGTAAAAATAAAGATAGATGCGATTCGGATTGATAGCCTTTTCTTTTTTCATGACGGTTAAAAATAGTTTCTTATTAATACTTATAATAATGAGTTATTATTTGATTGCTATCAGCCACTTGAAAATTAAATATCACTTGGTAATATGTAGTTAACGCGCTATCGAAAATTAATAATTCGCTAAAAAAGCTTTAATCTGTTGTGCAAATTATTATTGGATCTATAAGTAAGACTGCAAGTTAAATAAAAATTTTAAGTTAATATAAACCGATAATTTGTTCGTTTTGAACTTCAAAACTAAGTCGTTTTTGTTGAAGTGGTAAGCCTACTTTTAAAAAATTTCACATAAGAGCTACCTACACATTAAGATTTAACCAGAGAAATTGTTGAAATTATATGTTAAAATAATAAACCTAAATCACTTTCATATTCAACGGCTCAAAAAATTATTATTTCATTTCAGATTTTCATAAAGCTTGTGCTGTGAACGTTAGGTAGACTATTTTGTGATTTCAGCGCAAATCGACAATCGGCTGGCATCGACCATTTGTAATTTTGATGCATTTTGATGGACATGTTTATTAAATGAAATTCCACTAATAGACTTGGGAAATAAATAACAGAATGGCATGGAAATTGGTATTTGGGGGTTTTTAGTTGTCCTTATTGCGAATCTATTTTCGAAATTTGGAAATTCAAGATAGCGGATTCAATATGGCGGCCAAAATTTTGGTAGATCGGGTGAAACTGGGTAGCCCATCACGCCTAGACGCTGAGTCCGAGCTTATTCATTTTTTGGGTGAAGGTACAGCATACTCCGGCCCAAAATATAGGCTACTTTTTATTCACGAATTTCAAAATGGTGGACCTAAGATGATGGCAAAAATTTGAAAATGTGAAGGGATTGCCATAAAATTGGTGTTTGGGGGATTTTGGATACCCTATTTGCGAATCTATGTTCGAAATTTGTACTTAGAGGTGGCGGATTCAATATGGCGTAGACTAATTTTCGAACTTCAGGGAATTTAAATTAAAAGTAGTACTATGGATATTTTGAGGTAATTTCGAATTTACTATCAAAGTTTGGGAATTCAAAATGGCGGACCCTACACGGTGACGCAAATTTGTGTACATTGGGTGAAACCAGCTAACCTATAACGCCTGAATATTGGTTCGGACTATATTTATTTTTGGGTTGAATTTACTTCATACTGCGGCCTAGCATATGTATAGGCTGCCTTTTATTCGCTAATTTCAAAATGACGGAACCAAGACGTTGGCCAAAAATGTTAAATAGTAAGGGATTGACGTGAAAATTGGTATTTAGGGGTTTTAGATTTTCTTATTGCGAATATATATTCGAAACATGCAAATTCAAGATGGCGGATCCAATATGGCGCCCAAAATTTTTGTGTACGGGGTAAAACCGGGCAACCCATCACTCCTAAACGCTGGATCCGATCATATTCATTTTTTAAGTTAGGTACTACATATTCCGGTCCAACATACAGATTACTATTTTTGCGAGTTTGAAAATTGGCAGATTCAAGATTGCGCCCTAAAATTGAAAATATTAAGGGATTGGCAGGAAAATTGGTATTTTGAAGGTTTTGAGTTGTCCTTATTGCGGATCTATGTACAAAATGTGAGAATAAAGATGACGGATCCAATACGGTGCACGGCCAAAATATTCGTACACCGGGTGAAACCGGGTAACCCAGCTAGTAGCCTATATGTTTGGCCGGAATATGTAGTACCTTCACCCAAAAAATGAAAATGATCGGACTCAGCGTTTAGGCGTGATTGATTAACAAGCAAACAAACAAACAAACCAACTTTCGATTTTATATATATACATGATGATTGTAAACTAGAAACCTCAAAATAAAATACTTTTAAAAATAAGGTTAGATCAAAAAAGGAAAAATTGATCAGGTTAACATGTGGGCAGTCAGGCCTGAGACATTCAGTGCATCTCGAGGTGAAATGATAAACGAACAGTGGACAGAAGAAGATTTCAATTGAAATTGATGAAGGGTGAAAGAGGATAAATACTTGGCACGTTTGCTACATTTTCGCTCTGAAAAGAATAGATTAAATAGATTTGCACCGTACCGCACACCACACCTTATTACCTTGGTTTAATCTCATTATGATCGCGGGCAGCGGTGGCGGTGGTTATATTGTAACTAAGGATTTTTATATTCAGTATATATTTCTTTTTTATTTTGATATATTCAATCTAAAAGATTGCATGAGCACGCGCGATAGGTATACATGCACCATCTATGTACGTAAAACTACATATAACTGATTCCCTGAGGGTAAATATCATAGATGGTTCTGGAACTCGTGGATCTATTTTACGATTACTTTTTCTTATTTTGTGATCTTTTCTGTCGATATCATCATCATCATCATTTAGATATCTATGATTTGATTTTTTTTTGGATGACATCATCTCTATGGAAAAAATGTAAAGAGAAATCGATGGTGCACTTCTATAGATACTGGTTTCTTCCGACCACTTTGATCCTTTTGTCGCGTAACAGACGATGATGGTGTGGTACCTCAAATCCACGTTTATGTTAAAAATCGTAGTTGATACACTAAGAAAAAAATTACTGAGAAATTTAAGAAAATTGTCTCGTTTAACTTTTCTATAAAAAAACGTAGCTTAATACAATCAAAATTAGGTTGAAGCAACCAAAACGACGAGTAGCTTTAACAAAGTCCTTTTTCGGGTAATATCAGAATTAATAGAAATTAGTTAGCTAGCTCTGGTTTGTTGCATTTATTGGTGGTTTTGGATAGTATGAGGGCATTTTATAATTCAATCTAAAACGTTCTTTCATTGCTCTCTTCGCTGCGGTAGAAGAAAGCTAATTTTAGGGTTTTGATCAAAACGTTTTTGATTTGTCCAGTTAATAATAAGGTAAATCAACCGATCTAACCGCTTCGTTTACTACATCAAAAAATGTGGATATCATAGAATTAGTTTAAGGCATTCAAAATGTAGGGCTTGGGACATGAAAGTAGGTAATTTGCGTTTTAGGTAGAGTCACACAATATTTCTAAAAGGCGTGGAATTAAACAAATAATTAGAGACAGTAAAGTACCAATTATTCGCCTAGATGATTACATCAAAAACTTTCTTTTGGAAAAAAAAAATTGTTTTGAAATTCATTAGGGCGCTTCAAGACAATTGAAGGTATACCTAGTAGAGGAAAAAAAGCGAAACGAGAAATTTAAATTCATATTTTGCGTTTTTCGTGGCATAATTTCCCCCGCAGTCAATTCTTTTGTAGTCGCAATAATTAACAACAGCCCATACCTACGTCTTGTAATTATCTCCAGTAACTAAATGTTTGAGGAACCGAAAAAGCGCTAATAGCTAACTTCCGGTCGTTGGGTTAGCATGCATGCTGTATCTGGGTGTTTTATGTATGGTTGTGTCTGTAGGCCGCGACGATCATACATACGGCAACAAACAAGCATAGGATTAAAGAGAAAAAAATTAAATTTAAGAAAAAAATTATTACGGTCTCGTAACGCCCGAAGAAAAAGGTTAAGAAAAGGAGTAAGGTATTGTACGACCACTTTACATATTTCTACGGCACTATGACTGCTTTTTTTGAGTTGGCACCTTCGAAATAATTCACACAAATAACGAAACTAGAGAAAAAGATATAACAATAATGGGTCGCAACACAAAAACAAACAGAGGTTTCTTTACATTTTTTCTTCTTAAGACATAAGTAAAGGTAACTTGTAGACTGTAGATAATTGTTACTTTGTTCGACAAACGGATTACCTTGCTTTGTTAGTTTTTTTGTATTTCTTTTAGGTCCTTTAGATTTACTAATTAAATAGATAACGGAGTTTAATTTTGCATTGTCAGTAAATTAAAAATTATTTCAATTAAAAACATTTCTAATTTACAACGTGGAGCCGATGTTATAGACAATAGTAAGGAGTATAAAGTAGCTGGGTCATTTGCAATGTAATTAAAATTGTGCGCCTCACGTTTTTCGTTTTAATTTTGCAAACATTTTCATAGTTATTAAAAATTTATATCAAAAATTTCCAGGACTATCTGAATTGGGTCAGGAATATGCCTGGGAATATACATAAATCTGTATGGGGCTAGAAAAAATTATTTTATACTTTTTAGTTCGTTTTAAAAATGCATGGTATTATTTTTTTTTTTTATTTCAATAATTAATTTATGCTTTTTAGTCTTGTTGTTGAAATTTTACAATCGAGTTTGAACATCTTGATATTATGATATGACAGATACATGCGACTAATTGTTCCTTAAATCTACTAATAATATATCAATGCATGTAATTTTTATTTTCCTGCAAAATTAAATAAAGAAGCAAGCCAAATTTATTTTATACTAGCTGGGTTACTCGGTTGAACCCGGTGTGAAAATATTTCGGCCGCCGTGTTGGGTGCGCCATTATGAATTTCCAACATTTTATAATAAATTCGAGACTACCTCAATATATCCATAGTAACTACTAATTTTCATTTAAATTCATTGAAGTTGGAAATTCATCATCTCCATATTAAATATGCCATCTTGAACTGCAAATTTCGAACCTGCATTCTTAATAAAGACTTCGAAAAACTCCCAAGCATCAATTTTCATGGGAATCCCTTGGTACTTTCAATTTGTCGGCACTATCTGGGGTCCGCGTATGTAAGTATGTAGTATCTTGACTCAAAAAAGAATACAATCGAATTCAGGACTTAGGCGTGATCGGTGGCCCGGTTTCACCGGGTGTACAAAAACTTTGGGCGCCATATTGAATCCGCCATCTTGCATTTCCAAATTTCGAACGTAGATTCGCAGTAAGGATATTTAAAAATCCACAAATACCGATTTTCATGTCAATCCGTTTATATTTTCAAATTTTGGCCGCCATCTTGAGTCCACCATTTTGAAATTCGCGTATAACAAGTAGCCTATATGTTGGGGCGGAACATGTAGTACTTTCAATCAAAAAAAAACGATAAAAGAAAAGAAACTAATCGGACCCAGCACTTAGGTGGGATTGAGCAACGAACAAACAAACAAGCAAACAAATAAACAAACAAATAAACTAAATTTTGATTTTATATACATGATGATAATTCCGCAAACAGTTGTACAGACATACAGGAAAGCGAGTGAATAGTTTTGCAAAACTTTGGTGCCGGTGTGCAATTGTTCATAGCAGCAAAGAAAGTATAACTTATATACTTTCTTTGATAGCAGGTAGGCTTTGTCTTCGTTTTATCATTGAAAATTTAATTTTTGCAAAAAGGCTGCAAAATAGAATTTTCCGGAATATTGCGCATACTATACTATATTGTTATCCGGTTTAAAGTTGTGTGCTAAATCTCAGCATGATTGGATAAAAAGGAAGTATTCGAAAAATCGGTCGCAAAATTTATACATATAAGCAGACAAGGAACAAAGCAAGCTAATAATAGCGTGATTATAATATAATATTATAATATAGCATTTCCATTATTTAAAATAAAATTTTTAAAAATGTGAATGAAATAAAGAGATATGGAGATAATATCAATAAAATTATTAAAAAGTTAAAAATTTAGGTATTTTAGGTATAAGATCGAATAAATGAAGTACCTATGTATATTTTCAAATAAACCCAAAGTTCAGTCGATTTTTTATTTGGTTCTAAAGTTGTAGCTTACATAAATACGAAAATTGTGAGGTTCCAGAAAATCTTGCCTATAAACCCGCGTAACTTTTTCAATTTTCAAAGGTTTTGCAAATTTCTTTTGGGATGTTATTTGAAAATGCTAATATAAAGATTAAATGAAAATCTCGATTTTTTTAAAATACCCAATGAGAATATTCGCTTAAATCTTATTTTCTGTAATTATACCAACTCAACGCCAAACATTTAAGAAAATTGTTAAGAGCTCGGTGCCACTTATCTAACATTTTCGGAAAAGTAAAAAAAAAAAAGAAATGCGCATCCCAGACGATTGGCGTTGGTATTTTTAATTGGGACCTCAAAAGAAATTATGCGGCAAAAATAGGTGTGTCGAAAGTTTTCGAGGTTTCTCTTCGAGGGGTTGAGGGGGAGGGTGAGTGTTGGTGGATGTTTAAGCAGACCTTTGAAGATAATTGCACCGCGGCGACGCCGTCGACGGCGATGGATGACGACAATGACGAAGTCGACGGTGGTGGTGGTGACGGCGGTGAATGGCGCGGAGGAGACCGTTTTTCTTACATCTTTTTCCTTGGGCTTTAATGGGACTGTGGGAATTTAATTTTAGGAAATTATCTCTGATTACCACCAAAACCGCGTCTCTGTCTCTCCACATAATTACTACCTTGATTTGCAGCTCTTTTTCTGGTTTATCCATTTTTGTTTTTTTTTCTTTTAATTTTCTTTTAAATTTGAGATGTGTATGTGAGAAGCTATTTCAGTGAATTTTTCGCTGTTTTATTGCTATTATTTTTTTTTAGATAACTTAAGTTTGTACATCGGCCTATCTTACAGGATTGAGGTTGGGTGTATGCATGTGCCTTGTAAGGAGACAAGACAGAGAATGGGGGCCCAATACGGGCACAAACATTCCGAGAGCCTCAATTCATGGCACAGGGCCCCTTTTAGTTCGGAACGGGTAATTACTTGATGAGCTTTCAGCTGTTAGACACGCTAATTGGAAGATAATTTACATTTGGTGGATTTTCACCTCTTTTTCTTTGTATTCCTGTACCTTCCTCCACATAGAATCTTCAAGAATAATCTTTTTCTTCTCGATAATTTTCTTAATTATTATAACGCTCGACAAAAACGAGGAGGCGCGCACAAAAAAATATAAGCCGAAAACGATTAAAAACGCCGATGATGATTTTTTTCTTTTTTTTAAGGTTAAATTAGTCTGCATTTCTTATGGACATATACTTTTAAAGAATCCCTTGTTCCTCCCCAGAGCCTATCAATTGTTTATTAATTTTTTTAATTGCTACCAAGATATTAAAACAAATTAGAGGAGGGAGGAAAAACCGAGTACTACGAAATGCTTTATCATTTTCCTAGCTGTTCTCTTTAGACATATGTGAAAAACAGAAATATGACCCTTTTTACCAAAAATAATTAACTTCTACTAAAAATTTCGTAGTTCAATTCATACCCGACATTTTGAAAAGAGGTCGAGTCTAACCGCGTCCTTGTTTTTTAAAAACAAATGATCCCCTTGAATCAACAAATATAAACCAAAAATATTGTGTGAATGAAAAATATTTTTAACCCATTGGTAGCCACTGGGGGTCAAGAAGACCCCAAGGAAATTTTATGACTCCGTAGCTCAGAATGTTTGGGGTTTTAAATAAGGACATAGCAATTCTGGGTTTCACTGAAAATTCGTCACACCTCAACTGATTCTGATAAAATTTTGCAGACACCTTTCAGTTGTCCTAAAACGGAAGAGTCTGGACGAATTTTGTAAGGTTTGTCTATACTTTAGGAAATATTTAACTTGTAATTTTGACGAACTGTTAAAGTATTTTCACTTCCAGATCCTTTCCCAAATTCAAAATCCCAATAAAATCCGACGGAGCTTTGCACTTAGAAAACATTTCACACTTTATTTAACATTTTACACTGAATAACCTGAAGACAAGAGTATTTTTAACAATAAAAACAAATTGGTTTTCTGCCAGTTCGTTTCGTCAATTCGCCATGACAGTTTATTTGTACTTGTAGAAGATGCCAATTTAATCATTTTCCTTTTACAAACTATGTATTAACAACATTATTTTCGTTTTACAAAATGAGCGAGGAGTAATTTTTGCTTCAATATTAGAATTGTGCAGGGATAAAGGGTATTTGCGGTGGAAATTTATTATTTATTTATTTATTTAGCGCTTAATACAAGCTACGGAAATACAAGGGGGACTTAAAAACTAGTAATTAAACCTAAGAACTAGAACTATACAGGGACAAAAAGAGCTAATTCAGGGAAGAGGGGCGGGCAGAGCGTCTAGGAGGGTGTGCAAGACTGTTCCTAAGCGACGCTTTGCTCAGGTGGAAGTCGAAGGAAGGGAGGGAGTTGGCTTTGCGAAGCATTCGCGTTAGGGGTTCAGAGAGGCCATAGTTGGTGCGGTGGTAAGCAGGGCGAAAGAGAGGGGCCGAACGGATGCTACGGGGGTTGGTATAAATAGGGACCCGCTGAAGGAGAGAAGGGCAGTCGATCTCGCCGGTAAGCAGTTGATGGATGAAGACGATATCGGCAAGATCGCGCCGCATCCACAAGGGCTGCAGGTTTAAAAGTAAGAGGCGGTTTTCATAGGGCGGAAGGTCATGAGGGGCAGACCAGGGGAGCTCGCGAAGAGCGAAACGAAGGAACCTACGTTGGACAGCTTCGATCCTGTTAATGCTGTTGGATTGGAAGGGGGACCAGACTTGGCAAGCGTACTCCAGGAGAGGCCTAACGAAGGTGACATAGAGGGATTTGGCTACGTACGGGTCGAGGAACTCCTTAGACCAGCGCTTCACGAAACCAAGCGCCGAGTTGGCTCTGGCAATCACGTAGTCAATGTGTTCACGAAAGTTGAGTTCGCTATCACAGATGACTCCAAGATCGCGGAGAGAGGATACAGAGGGGATGGGTTTGCCATACAGATGATAGACTCTGGGGGGAGAGGAGGGCCGTCTGCGGGAGTAAGTGATCGACTGGCATTTGGAGACATTAAGTTCAAGGGAGTTCTTAGTGCACCAAATGCAGAATTGGTCAAGATCACTTTGGAGAAGACAGGGGTCGGAGGAAGAGGAAATCCGTTTGGAGATTTTCATATCGTCGGCGTAAATAGAGAGGTCAGAGTGCTTGATGACGCACTCGACATCGTTGATGGCCAGAATGAAAAGCAACGGACCTAAGTGGCTACCCTGGGGGACACCTGAGTTGGCTACAAAAGGGTAGGAGGTAGAAGAGCAAAAAATGACCCTATACTGGCGATGTTCCAGATAGGACTTCATCCAGGAGGAAAAAAGCTGGTTGAAGGAAATATTCACCTTTTAGGTTTGAGAGTTTGTTAAAATTAAAAGTTAAATAATTCCGAAAGTATAGCGGCCTCCGCAAAATTCGTTCAAATCATTCCGTTTTAGGGCAAAAGGAAAGTGCCTGTAAAATTTCATCAAAATCGGATGAGGTGTGACGAATTTTCAATTGTTCCCAATTTTGTATATTAAGAAAATAAGCGAGATATTGGATTGTAATATACTCCAGTATTCGATTTCGTCCGTATGACCACCGCAGCTGATGTTTAAAAATTGACAGATCATGAAAAACTTTCAAGAGTGAGTTCGAATTAAAATATAAAATTGTTTCGTCCCTATTGGAAAGCCCTTTATATTTTAAATTTGAGTTTGTGCTGTCATTTGCTGTTGCCGAGTGACACAACTACAGAGATTCGAAGGTAACGAGATTCGACTTAATTTTAGTCAGCTTCTGTGTATTGATTTGAACAAATGTGTTTTTTTCTAGGCTCCAAAATACTCCTTGTGACATTTACGTTTGAGAAGTAAGTAATAATTTGAATTTTATAAGTGAAATAACCATGATGGAATAGTTTAGTGAAAGGTAGTGAATACTGCAAAAGCTGTGAAAATGCTTTTTTTTCAGTATATAAGCAAATATGGTAATGTATGTTTAGGTGGTGTACAATTTGTTTTATATTATCAGATCAGGTGTATCATTTTTTATATATATTTTTTAATCGTGCAGGGTGCCCAGTGGCAGTTTTATGTTTTTAAAAGTGATTAACTCAAAATGTTTAAACGGAGTGGGGAGAGGATAACGTCGTTTGAAACACCTATTGTGCGAATTTATCAGTCATATTACCGTAGTGATGGGGGGAGTACCGTGTTTACGCTGTTCGCACGTGTTTTAAAAGTGGCGATTCTAGCGTGTTTACGCGCCGCGCCGACAATTTTGTTCTCGTTATATTACGCGACAGTTGAGCGATGGGCCAAGTGTAAATATGATTAATTCATGGGTGCAAATATTACGTGAAACACTTTCAACTCTGAATATCCTTCAGTCCATGCCTAACAGGACAACAAGGACCACTTAAAACATCAAAAAGGTGCAACAAAGATGTCGCGCAGTTAAAAGCAAATATCCGCTAAGAAATTCACGCCATCGATACAAGCTTGCTGCTGCAGTGCGTGGTGGGAAACACGATGGGCCGGTTCGAAAAATATGTCTTACCGATGGCCTATGAACGATGTTAATTTTAAAACATAAAATTCGCAAACTTTCTGTTTATGTTAAACTAATTCATTAAACAATATGATTTCCACTATTTGTTTTGCTGACTGACAAAAATTTATATCCGGACATCATATTCTCAATGGCTATTAATAAAACTGTAATTTGCTAAGCAATGAAGTGTGTTTTTACCTTATTTCGCTTCTTATAAAGCTTATATTATCTTTTTCAATACTTGTATCTGATCAGTCAATATAAAATACAAACTGATTTATCTAATTTTTGTTATTGCAGAGTTAAAATTAAAGTTTCCAAGAAACAATAGTCATTGGGCTATGTAAAAGAGACCTTTAAATATGTATATTCAGTTAAAGTTTTGCTACAAAATTCGATGTGACTTGTGACTTTTATGTAAGTATTTAAAGCTCCATAATAAATATGAATACTTACCAAAACTTAAAATCTTATTTGCCACATGTAGCACTTCTTTATGAGAACATGACCTACATGATTTTACCCCATTTTCCGTTACACAGTTCCCCTGTGTTTTTGCTTCTTTTAAATAAATCTGTTACTAGTGTAATATCCAGAGCCAACCTGTTGTCCAGAACAAATTGTTGTGAAAATTCTCCGGAATTTTTCCCATCCCCGAAAAAGAAACCCCATTTACCCTCGGCACCAATTAAACAAGGTGTTAATGTTAATTGAGTTGTTTCCCACAAGCTGTTTGTCCCCGAAGTTTGGAAGTGGCTCATCGACACGAATCTCTGCTCGATGGAGAGGCGGTGGTATCAGATAATTCGAAACTCAACAAAGCTGACACTCTCCTCGGCCTCTCGGGATCTCCCCTCTTTTCCCGAGGGTAGATGATGTTAATCAATGAACAGAAAACAAAACTAACAAAAATTAAAACGAAAGGGTTAAACTCACCGCAGCACCCGCTGTTGGGGGCCACTCCCAAAAGCAGTCATCATCAACATCATCATCATCATCAGCATGGTTGTCGTCATCATCACACGGTAAGCGGGAGTGCGCCGCGAACCCTCAGCAAACAGTCAAGGGTTGAAAAAGGCTCACCGTGACAGGGTTGATCCTCTTAATTGACTGCGATTTAATTACTTAAGTCCCTTAAGTTTGGCTTTCCCGGATACCCTCGGGGCGCTTGCTCTGGTGTCACCAGATCTCGTTTGCGGCGTTCTGAGCAAAAAGCCGGAAAGCTCTGACAACCATTGGAGCAACAAGTGGACTAAGGAAGGGCTCCTGCTATCTTATAAAAGGGCCAGAACCCTCCTTTTGTCTACAGTTGCTTTTTTAATATAATCCCAATTTCCCAGGGCAAAATTAGGTCTAAAACATTTCGTAGACTCGGAAGAGGGGCTATTAAAAGTCTCCAGTTCCGTCGCCCCGTAAAGCTTAATTTACCACGACTGTAGCATCTTAAGTCAGCAGTCACCCTTAATTACAACCCAAAGAAACAGTAACCTTAGTAATTAAAAGTGTCTAAATACCCGGCAAATTTTGCGGAAATCCAACCCTCCAAGAGAGAAAAAATAGTAATAAAAAATAAAACCCAGTCTTCTTCTGAAAATGTACCTAAACCCACAAAAGTATCCTAGGGCCGTCTCGAGACGGACTCCCTACCCACAGACATTTTCAACAAGTTACTTAAGAAGGACCTGCAATTCCGGTGACTCCAAAGAAAGTCCTTTCGACCTTAAAGAAACCAACCACCCTCATCCTTGTCCTCCCCAAACAAAAACAAAACTCTTCCAGGTTTCTGAAGAAAATTCTTTTTTTTTCGTCTAGTATTTGTCTCAAGTTTCCCATAAGGAAGCTTTTGTTTTTTCTTAACACCTTCTGGAGCCTCCACAGCATCCGAATTTCATTAAAACAAGACACCACCCCCTTTAATTCCACCGCTCAAGAAGGAGCAGGGTAGTGGCCGCTGAAATATGGTTGAAGGATTTGTCCTTGGGCGGGGAATCCCCCGTCAACAAAGCAAGAGAAAGATCCGCAGGCCTTAAGGGCCGGTATTTTTCTTTTACATTTTAATTATGCAATTAAGTTCATAATTACTGTTTTAAGCTGTTGCTTGAAGACTTAGGGGAGAACTGGACATTCAACAATTTTCTGTCCATTTTCGTAGGAGTGCTAGGACCATCAGGAAAAGATTTTCCAAAGATTTTCAGTTTCATTGCTCGCTTACTTTAGAGGGTAAAAAAGTGGGGATGAAATGAAATTTTCCCTAAATTGACTGAATGGTTTAATTGCTTCTTGGATTTTTGCGGCATTTTTTTTTAAATACTTTAATTAGACCGATAATTGTTTGTCCGGTAATTTTTGGTTTGTTTTGTGTTCTTTGCTTTTTCCTCCTTCGCAATTTCATTAAAGCGATTTTAGTAATTAAATTATTTTTTTGCCAAATAAATGGATTTTCATGGGATTTAGGGAAGGAATAAAATTTTGATGAAATCATTTCATGGACATTTTGGTCATTTTGAAAGATTTTATTAATCTTTTGGAGCGTGACAGTAATTAAGTTAAATTGATTGAGTATTATACAAAATTAATTAATGAGTGTGATAATAATAACTAAACTTAGTGCAAAGCGTAATTTCAGGTTTAATAAACCATAGGTTCAAAATTAAAGTATAGTTGGGTAAAAAAGTTGCAGCAATTTTGCGATGCCTTGTAATTTACGCAGTGACTATTTCGTAACTTTCAGGAAGTGTGATTAAATAGGGTTATCTACTTTTGTTAGAATCAAAAACAAACAAATAAAGAAATCTTTGTTTTTTTTTGCGAGGTTCACGCCACCTCGCAAAATACTACGACAAAGATTTATTTATTTGTTTTTGATTGTAACAGAAGTATATAAAAAAAAAGAGTAAAATTTACCAGAATGAGGTCTCGTAACCGAACACAATCTTGAAGAGAAGATAAAAATATATTTAACTGAGGTAAATACAATAAACGAATTAGAGGAAGATAACTGAAAAATCTCCGAAGAAAACCTTCTTTTTGAATTGAATATTTTTTCGCTCCACATTGTCTGATGTGATCAAAAGCGAGACAGAGGCATAGGCGAAGTTCCAGAGCGCGATCAGAGCGCGATCAGAGCGCGATCAGAGCGCATAAATTGGTTTATTTGTTGGTCACGTTTTCAATTCTTTTAATGACCGACGGTCAAGTTCCAAAGCAATTGTTACTTTGAGATCCGTTGTATCGTCTTTTGCCGTTTCATTTATTTTTATTTTATTTTTTTAAATTTCATTTTGTACATCTCTTTCTCCTCATCCTCTGTGTATATTAAAATATTGTCGGGATCAGAAAAGGTACCGTAGTTAAGGAGAGGTGTTTCACCCTCTTGGGCTTCGCCACCGCCTGTCTGTACGTCTTAAAGCCCCCATATTCCATAAAACTTTCTGGTGCACACTGTGTCTTCCCGAAGAAGAAGGGTACTGTACACAAATCTCGAAAAAGTGATTTGCATGCATAACGCAGCCTTAAGGTTCATTGATTGTTCACAGCTTAGATTGGTTGAGCATTCACCTTAGTTGTTTTACTTTTACATATGTACATATATAGAAGGGCTTTTTGCTTTTTCTTTAGTTTTAATCTTCTCCTTGTTTTTGATATTTTTTATGTATTTTTGTATAGCCTTCTTTTCTTATATGGAAACACGGGTGTATGTCTTCGAATTTTAATAAAAGATAAAAATCTATGAGCAAAAAACAAAACGAGTGGTTTTCAGCAACTGATATTGGTCATATATTTCATTATTTCACACATTGTTAACGTAGTAAGTAAGGCATCTTCTGTTGAACAATTCAATTTGATTTAAATGCTGTTTCTAGGAAATATATTTTAATTTAACCAATTAATTTCTTATGCAAGGAAGAAAAAACACTGCTTAAAAGAACCAAAAATTACATTTATATCTACCAAATAAATACTTTGAAAATTTTTCAGTCTATATGTGTTTTTGGTTTAAAAAACAACTTTAAATTTTTAAATTTAAACTTAAGTAAATATACTTACCGAGTAAAGATGGTTTTGTTTAAAAGCCACAATTATTGAAATAGGAAGGAATCTCCTCAGTGATTTAAGGAAAATAGAAACATTTAGCGCTAGGGCAAAATTTTGAGACGCAACGGGCCAAAAAATCAGGTCGAAAAGACTCTTAATATTCAATTTTGGGCCAATTTCAGCCCGAATACGTGTCGACACCTTATCAGAGGCCGAGAATACGCCGAAGAGAGGCCGAGTAAAAAATGTTGAACAAAAAAGCAATAAGAACAGGCCAGAAATTTCATTTTACGCCGATTTGGGCCGATTATAGGCCGATTTTGATTTGTCGACGAATATTTTAATCCAACCGAGAAATCTTTGACAGTAAAGACGGGAAAAAATGTGTGGCGATTCGGGCAAAAAATAAAATTTTGGGACGAACCCTTTCATCAAAATCCTTTGCTGGGTATGCATATGCCTGCATTGTCAATGCCTGCAACGAGCATGTAATAAAGTTTATTAGTGCCTGTGCGGCGAAAGCCAAACCTACTAGCACGCTGCGACAGTCTGATCCTGTTCAATCAGAATTAAGATGCTGCCCGGATTGTGTGTGACATACTTAACTCTTTTAGTAGTTCTGCGTAATTTGCTGTTTTTGTGTTTCTCTAAGGTTTATTTAAGTTTCTTTAATATTATTTTATATGCATTCAGATTTCGGTAATAGTTTATGCAATAGTTTGTTATTAGTTATTTATTAAATATTCTAATAATTGAAGTATATAACGACGGTCACACTCTCCCTACGACGGTAACGGATAAGTCGGTTAGCTAGATAAGATAAGATAAGAGAATAAAGTCAGTCTGTTAAGCTCGGCCGGGCGTTTCATTTGGACAAGCCCCAACTATTGCAATAATAAAGATGTTTAAATTAAACACATGTATGACTATATTTTAATGTAAAAATTTAACTTTCAGATGTATTTTAGCTCGGACTGCAGTATATCATTCATGGCATCGAATCGAAAGGAGTCTAAAAAGGCCCTTTTGGATTGGAATTCCTAAAATTCATATAAGGTAATTTTTACTTCGCTTTTTGAATCGATTTATCTTAACAATTTGAACAAACCAATTAATTGAAATAAACTAAAATTAAATTATGAAAATTTTAGGAACTTTTTTAAGAAATTTTCATACGAAAAGGTCTTTTGTAAGTTATGTTCGATTTGATTCTATTGAATTACATAATGCGGCTGTCGGCACTGTTAGGCCCCTCGGGCGTTCTTTGGTTCTCGGTCTCATTTCGGCCCATTTTCGGCTTATTGGCGGCTTGTTCTCGGCCTTTTATGAGAGTTTTGTTTAACGCATTTTAAGGCTAGAATAAATATCAGCCAAAAATAACCCAAACATTAGCAGATTCTTTGTTGAATTTCTTAAAGTTACAGGATATAAACCAGGTAGCCTTTAAAAAACTAAGTTAGAATTAAAGAAGCGGCTTAAATTTAAGGTATTTTAAGAATATATCCTCACACCGTCCAAAATAAAAAATAAGTCAAAAAAACCTAAGCTAGTTACCTAATTTCTGTCAATTCTGATAGGACCCGAAATTCCTCTTTCTTCGATTGCAACGGATAGTGTAGATTTAACCTAACCTAATTTTAATTGTGCTAATTTGCTTTTTTGGTATTAAAGTGAAATAAGTTACTTTTGCAATCTTTTTTTTCAATGTATTAGACCAAATGACTTTCCATAAAATGAAACCTAAATAAAAATGTTACGGAGTAACACCCAACAGAAAATACGTAGCGATAATTAAAATATTATAGTTATTACTTAAAGTTCGTATATGTTCGCTCTGTGTGCCATTATAAGTTTTTTTCTAAAGCAAACAATTATTTCGGTGCCAGTTCGACCTTTCATCCTCCGGATAAAACTTTTGAAAAAAACCAAATTCAACATGAAAGCAGAAATTCTCGCAGAGTCGTTGAGAAAATTGCCATCGAGAAATTAAGAATTTCCGTAATTATTTTTTGGCTTAATTACGTTAATTACTCTATGCGTCTGTTTTGAGGCTTAATTACTAGTCTTTGTTCCGATAACTATTAAAAGTGGGATTTATCTACAAAAGAAGAACAAATTGTAAAATTAGCTCCAGCGCACCGGGCCAAAAATTAATTGGTTTTTGTGTGCATGTCTGTCTCGATGTGGTATAAACCCCTAAAAATTATGAAAAATTTAAACTGTCAGTCTCAATGAGATTGCTTTGCTAATCACCAAAATTACACAGAAAAACTAAAAAGGAAATGAAAATAAAACAAAATGTAATTTCTGCAGGTAAAGTAAAAATGAGCCATGCGCCATCTCTCTATCCGGTGATTTTTATTCAACTTGAAAACAACTACAAACGAATAACCCCCTTGTCTTATGATGAAATGAGCATTTCCACCTTGACCGTCAAGTTTTGTCTATTTAATAACTCGAAAGGTATTTTTTTACTTTTTGTAGCATTTGCCACTGACAAAAAAAAAATTACAAATCGTAAATTTATTATAAATTTGTCGGAGAAAAGTGAACGATGAAAAGTTATGCTGAAATATTAAGAATTAGTAATGACCACTAAAACTTTGAGAATTGGTGCGTTTTGTAATAAAGGCTTACAAAAACATAGAAAAAGCGCCAAAATCATGCTGAAATACATCAAAAAATCAGACTTAAAAGCCTATGTATTTTTGTATCTTTCTAAGACTAACACAACGCTGGTTTTGTTGTTGAGACAACCAAACAACAGAAGACAAAAAACCTACTTCAGATACCACCGCCAGCCGCAATGTAATTATCTAATTACTGAGAAGGCAGCCCCAATTAGGACCTGAGTCAGGTGAATTAACAAAGAACAGAACTCTGCAGACTTGGGCAGGAAATATAAAAAAAAATAAGAAAATGGACAACGAAAAATTCATCCCATCCGAGTTCTGGCAGAAATTTCGGTTTATACTTTTTCTTCTACCTTTACCTGTTTGAGTTTTGTTTCAGTTCCACAGCTCAAATCTCAATTTTCTTGCCGGTCGTGAGGATCTGGCTTTAAGTAAAATTCAAAATGAAACTTGTTTGTACCCAAAACACTCTTGTCTTATCAGACAATTATACCCCCTAGAAAAACAAGCCACATGAATCAATGATTAGTACTAATTATTAAATGAGACGCTATCTGGCACTGGCTTTATATTATATAATTTGCTAAAAGTATTCATTATTTATAATATACCTAAATTCAACTAATTTTATACTATAGCAGTTACAATTAATATTTAATAAGTGGTTGTCTGTCACCACTTCACTAATTAATAATTTGGACTAAACGACTTAGTTACTAAATTATGATTTAGAGTGCTATCTGTCTAGAAATACCATTAAAATTCTCTTTTAGTTGATTTAGAGCAAAAGAACGAAAATAAAAAGGATTTATATGTAATTACACGCTCATTAAAGCATCCCCTTCCTCTTTTATGTGAACTTTTGCATGCGCAAAAAGATGTGATTGTATGGAATTTTTATTATTATTCTTTTATTTTTGTCTTCCATCTTTAAACAAAAGAGAAGAACACCTTAAAGGTGCAATAATAACAACAACAACAAAAGCAGTTTCTTGATAAAAACATGGTCCCTTAGCAAAAATTCAGGAAAAAGAGGTTCTTTTGTTACAGTCTCTGGGCTCTTCAGCATTAATTCTGGCCGTTTTAATTACTACTGTTTGGTGCTTAATTTCGGACGTAATTTTACTTGAAATAAAACAAAACAATTTTTTAAAATAACGGCGCTGTTGCATATCACAGATCAAACAAACAAATAAATATAATATCCAAAATCTTAACGAGATCTGTTGTTTCAAGAAAGTCATGGTGCAAAAATATGACAAAAAAATCAGTGAGCGATACATTGCAGTCGTAATTTGCACTAAACCGTGGCGGCAGCAGGTATATATATACATATATGAAAATATGAAGATTGGCCGACAAGGGAGAGAGCCCAGGTAAAAAATAATTATACTAAAATACACTCGCCTGTGCATGTGGTACAAAAGAGGTTTCTGAGCGGTACAAACGGTGCAAAATAATATGCAAAAGATGCATATAAGATGAAAAATATGAAAATATTCTAATTTGCAGCCGAAAAACCGATCGAAGGAGGTAAAAGAAAAACTGCATGCAGCGCAGCATGCGCGCGCGCATACACATTGGAGGGAAAATTATTTTTGATTATGAGCACCGTGCGCACTACGATTCAGGTTCGACATGTGAGAGGGCGGTATAATCGCGCAACGGGTATATGAATCACGTGATATGCATAAATACATATATATATATATATATATATATATATATATATATATATATATATATATATATATATATGTATACGTATGTACATATAATATGAAGGGATAAAATAAAAAATAAAATAATAAAAATTCCCTTTAGGGAGTAAAGGCAAATTAACCAAAGATGTAAGCAATTATCCTCATAAAAAAAAACGACATGATAGAACGAAGCCAAACGAGCGATCATACCGCGCACCACTCACCGCTCATTGCCTCAATCATCTTAAGGTTAAAGAATGCAAAGATGCGGATAATTTCTTTGGTTAGTTCGAAACGAGAGGAGACTTCTAAGATATTCCCGCCACCCACTCCTCAGACTTTAGGTTACCAATACTCCTGCCCCCCTCTTCACACCATCCGATCACTTAAATCCCTCCCAACCCCTCCTTGGAGATCATCTTTTCTATTGTTGAGCGCAAGTAATGTCTCAAATTTTTCTCAATTATCAAAAGAGCAAAATTGTTGGGACTCTTGTGCCTTATCCTCATCTCCTTAATGTAGAGCCTTCCCCCCCCCCCCCCCCTCGCCATCCCACGATCTTTGTTCTCCACAAGATGCCCTAAATGATAGGACCTCCACTCCGCGCGCCTGATGCGGGAAACGTGAGGGAAGGATGCGTTAGAGGCGCAAAAGAGGCAATGGTCAATTTGATTTTTTGAAGCGCCGCAAAAATGATGGTGGAAAAAAACGAAAACCTTTCGTCGTAAGTTTTGTACGGGGCTTCTCGCAACTGCAATAAATAATTCGTCCCGTTCCAATCAATAAATCAGAGTTTGTTCGTTTTTTGGCTCCATGCGCGCGCGGCGGGAAAATGTTTCTGCGCCGCTGCCGCTGGATAATTGGAGTATTATTGCACACCCAAGGCAGAGAAGTGCTAACGAAGCTTTGAATTTTTCTCTATTACAATACAAAGAAGAGAAAAGTTGTGTCAATTCTTTTTTTTTAGCAGAGTGTTTGTCTCTTTTATTTATTTTTGGACTATTCCATCTCAAGGGCGATTATGATTTTAGCAAAATTCTTCGCAGGACAAATGCCCCGCGCAAAATACATACATATATGTTTCTTTTATGGCTTTTTGCATCTGGCAATTAATTTAAGTAATTGTTATAACTTGCAACAAAATGTACATTTGTTTCAATATACATAGAATATATAAATATGTATATAAAATAACATGTCCCGACTGATTCATTAACGCTGAACAGAACGCGCTGAAGAAATTGATAATTGCTGTTTGTTCTCATCAATGTAAGAATAGAAAACAACAACACTAGAATAAAGTACAAATATATGTCTTATGAAAAGTAACATTTATTCTACTTATCAAAAGGTTTATAAATAGTAATACCACTTTATAAGTACACATTGTAAATTCTGAAGCGACAAAACTAAGGGAACCACGAATGCAGTATACAAATATTATCTGAAATAAACGGTACTTCTGAAAAGCAAAATCTCTTCTAGGCTCTATTTATTATCTCAGTGTTTATCCTTTCGGTGCATTCGTCAAACGACTTCTCTTTCGCGCAGTTTGTATTGGAAATTAATTGGTTTATTTTAATAAATTATAATTTAAAAATGGCTAGAAATAAATGCTGCAAGAACTTTAAATTGCTAATTGTAAGTGAATATAACAATGGATCGACACAAAAAGATATCTGTGAGAAGTATTCACTCGCGAAATCCGTAGTTAGCCGTATTATAAGTAAGTTTAAATCCAGCGGTGCAGTTGAAACTCTACATTCTGGCGGCAGACCAAGGAAAACTACAGTTAGAGATGACATCAGAATAGTCAGGGAAATTAAACGTGATCCAACAATATCAGCTTCAGGCATTATTAACACCTTAAACCTAAATGTGAGCCTTCGCACTGTCCAAAGAAGAGCATGTGAGGCTGGATTGAAAAGTTACAGAGTTGCAAGAAAACCTTACATTTCAGAAAAGAATCGAAAAGCCCGAATTAAATTCGCTCAACAACATTAGAACTGGTCAACACAAAGGTGGAAAACAGTATTGTTTTCTGATGAGTCAAAATTTAATCTAAAAGACTCAGATGGAATGCGTCGGGTTCGGAGACCAAAGAAAAACAATTCGATCCAAAATATTGCCAAGGTACAATTAAGTATGGAGGAGGCAACATAATGGTTTGGGGGTTGTTTCGGGTCAAGGTATAGGACCAAATCCATCAAATAAACGGAATAATGGACCGTTTTCAATACAGAAATATTTTAAGGGATGCTATGCTTCCACATGCTGAGTGGAATATGCCATTAATGTGGCGATTCCAGCATGATAATGACCCAAAACACACCTCCAAACATGTACGGGACTGGCTAGAAAGAAAACAAGTTGAAGTGATTAGGTGGCCAGCACAATCTCCGGACCTTAACCCAATAGAAAACCTTTGGGAGATCGTCAACAAAAGGGTTAATAGGGAACAAGTAGCCAGAAATAAGGACAAATTGTTTGAAGCTGTACAAACAGCGTGATACCAAATACCTAAACAGATAACAGATAATTTAATTGATTCTATGCACAGAAGATGCGTTGCAGTAATTAAAAATAGAGGCTATGCTATTGATTACTAATTTGTTTATCATACTGAACTCAATTTCTAATCATAATAATTTTAGTTCCTTTAGTTTTGTCGCTTCAAAATTTATAATGTGGAATTATTTAATTGTATTACTTTTTGTTAACCTTTCGATAAGTAAATTAAAAGTTACTTTTCATAAGACAAATATTTGTACTTTACTCTAGTGTTGTTGTTTTCTGTTCTTACATTGACGAAAGAAAATTACAAGTAAAAATGTCTGAAGTTTTAGTCAGTTCCCTTAGTTTTGACCGACACTGTATGCACATATGTATATATGTAAAATTTGTATAGTGAGTTCATTTGGTACCGTAAGCACCCCCTAAGATAGGAGTTTACATTTTTTGGATATAAGTTTACATTTTGGGGATATAAGTTTATATGGAAATTCTTTATGTGTTTTTTTAAGTTATAATCTATAGATATGTACATGAAAATTTTATTTGGATTTTAAGTTAGAAACTAAACAAAGACGTATTTGAAGATATATGAAAATTTGTTTCTTAATGTAAAACTATTCTAATTAGCACACTTAGCTTTTTGGTTAGAAATTACGAATGACGTGTTTCGGGGATTTTGGAAAATTGTTTCATATATCAGAGTTCCATTATTTCCAAAGTTAAGAGCATGAAAATTTGTAGTATTGGTTTATTTTCTACAAACACTGAAATATTTGGAGGTGCTTAGTTTCAAATTAGTACGTAGAATAAATACCAAACTGATCGCGTGTTACTTTTGAAATGACGGATTTTCATACAAACGTTTATCCTTCATTTTATCCCTAGTTTGTTTCTATTTCTATTTATATTCCTTTTACATATTAGATTTCGGAAGAAAGCTGGTTTCATATTTGTATTTTTAATGTACACAAAGCGCCGAAATCTGTTCCTCTCAAAGATCCGAAATTTTTATAAATGATTAGAAAATAATTAAAATGATTGTTTCTCAAGTAGTAAAATAAAGAAAAACATAAGGTTATCTACAGATCAAACCATCAAGAACCATCAGAGATCTCTCTTCATTCGCAAATATGTAAATGAATTACAAATTAGTCATTAAGGCGAGCAGGATTTAAAATTACGTGAGAAATGAAATCATGTAATTGGAAAAAGTAGATTTATCGCCTTTTCTTTGTCTCATCTCAAAACTATTTATATGCTCAAAGGGCGCGATATTTTGAAAAAATAAGTAGAAGAAGAATCCCTTAACACTATAAATTACATTACAGTCGAGAATGGTGCATAGATTAAAAATGATGCACTTAAACAGAGCCATTTAATTTCAAAAATTTTCACTATACGTTCTTACAAAATATTATGGCATCATACTTTTTTTGCGAAATTATACGCTAATTTCATTATTCTTCCCCTGCTAATTATGTCCAAGTTTGGTTTCTACAGTTCGAAATATAAATTATAAATTTTCATTTATTTCTCAATTTTTTATTGCCCTCTTTCAGCGAAAATGATCGTTCTGAGGATATCATTAGAGTTCGGTCGTTCTTTAAGTTTTGCCCTTGAATTTCACGTGTATGTACATATGTTAATTATAGGTGGGTTTATACCGAGTTTTGTTCAAAATGAATTTTTCTTTATTCAAAAAATTTATTGTATATTAATATACTCTAATAAACACTAAATTAAATCTATGTATGTAGAGTTTTAAATTTTTGTACACATTTTTCTTAGGTTTACAGGAAAGATATATTCTTGGTTCATTAAAAATTCATATGGGGACATGCGATGAAGAGCATATGAAATCGCTCAAATAACTCGACTTATGTTTCATAGCATAGTATTTTACATCCACTGGCACTAATATTCGGAAAATGTCCTCCCTTCCTCGCTTATTGAAACAAAAAACGCACATTGTATGCGTTGTTGCGTGCATCTTTTACTACATTTGTTTTTTTTAACCCGTGCAACTTTACCACGGTCTATCAATGGGTGAGATTATGAATATTAAAATGAGGTTTCTTTCTCTCTTAGAGACGTTATCATCGTAAGCTATGCAAGTCACATGGTTGTTGTTGCAATTTCATTTCATATTCAATTTTCGGATTGAATTGTTATGCAGAACCCGACACCGCAACTAGGCATGCCAATTTTTTTATCTTTTCTACCCGTGCGGCTAAAATAAATACATATATCTGGTAAATTCGTTTTACTAATTTTTATCTCTTTTCTTACATATGGTTAGCAAAAAACCTGCCTATATATGTATATATTACAAAATGTTTTTCCTTTTTTATTTTTTTTTTTCACAAAAAATTTATGCTTTCGAAGCACACCCCCGTTTTCATGATCTTTTAACAACCTTTAGATGATTGTGATTAATTATAATTGCCGTGGAATTTTGTTAAACAAATCGCAGCGGTGTGAGATGATTTTTAATTAGTTTTCGTGAATAACACAAGAAGCGATTTGGCTGATTCGAGAGCTTTTAACTATTGTTGGTCTCAAGAGGTTGAGGGAATTACAAAACTAAAAAATAATAAAAATAAATACAGAAAGGAAAAAAGCGATAGGCAGTACGCACAACTGAAAGAACAAAGAAAAAAAATTCCTTTTTTTATTTTTTATTTTCTTACTTGTTTTTATTCTTATTATTACTTGAATAGGTGACATTCATTCGATGGCTTGTCCGGGTTCATCGGTTTTTGTCCTCATATTCGAAAGAAAATACACTTTGGAATTGGCAAATTGTGTCATAATGCAATTTGGACAATTTAAGCTATGTTAGCACTATTAAGTCACATTTTTTGAAAATTGCTTAATAGACACACTGTATAAAATCCACGGGAGCACGTTTACACCAATTTTGAAAAAATTACTTGGTTTACAAAAGCCGCTGTCAAAAGATAACTAAACAATGTACTCAAATAAAGTTAGAGGCTTAATCCATCTCTCTCTTTTTCTGTTATTAAATGAGTCATACTTCAGTTCAAAGAGGGCTTGCATGGATTTTATCCAGTTCGACTAATTAAGGTGGACATTTAGTTTCCCATCCAATGACACTCATACAAACATTAAATTGTACGTAGATAAGATTGACTGTTCGAATTTTCTTTAACAAGGATAACAAAATAATTCCATAGCTATGCATTTTCACTCTCGTATGGTACATAATGACTTAGTTTGGTACATACATATACCAACTTGTATGATAAAATTTACAGTTCACATTAAATCTGTTATAAAAGGAACATAATTAAATAGGGTACCATCGCTTACTCATGATAAAATTCAAATAAAGATTACAGTGCGATAAACAATTAGTTTCAGTTGATTCCACCATCGATCGGACTGGTGGAATCTAACGAAAAATAAGTTTAAATAAAAAACACAACACTAAAAAGGGATTTCCGAAATCATGCGTCCCCCCCACAAATTCCTATTGCAGCATCCCTAGCATCCATAGCATCTGCAAAAATCGTATCTGGATGAGATCAAACAGGAAATTAGCAAAAGATGGAGTCATCCCCAGCTTATTGCGACTGTTAGACATCAGATAAGTGTTTAATTTCTGTTTTGTAAAATTTTAGGGTGCTCCGATGCGGCAAAAGAGAAAAGGGGGATATCCATCCTAAAATAGATAGTCATCGACTTGGCAACCATTTTTTAAGACATAAATCGTTTTAACCTTTTTCCTAGACGAAGATAGCACGGTTTGATATAAAAGTACTCAGGTGCTGCCTATTTAAAAAAAATTGTTAGCATTTTCCTACTTCACTAAGTTTAAAGAGAAGGTGAAAGAAAAATAAATTGACCATGATATGGGATTCGGTACCGACCACTAAAATACAGTAACAGAACTTAGATTAATCATGGTAAAAGTTGTTATTTCTTTGTTTCCTACTAATTACTTACTTTACTTTTTACTATGTAGTTGAGTAACCTGGTTTCACTTCGTATATTTTTAGTACTATTTCAAAAAATACTTCTTAAATGCGTAAGTTGTATAGTTCATCTAATTTTGGAGTATCACTAAAATCAAAAACACCTAAATATATCAATAACCCTATTCCAATATGGTTTTTGCTCCAATTTTATATGCACGCTTGCAAATTTTCGTTTTGAAATTGTTGTGTAAAATCCGTCGGTTTTACAATCAGGATCTGCAATCCTCTCACTTATTTCGATCTGAATATTTTCCCCTGTAAATATTGCATTTAATAATTCTAAACCTCTTTTATTTGTATAGGTGCCGCATAAATTGGAGGTAATGACCTAAAAATATTTTTGATTAATCGTTGCCAATTAAATAAGCATTTAACCCTTTTCTAAAAGCTCAACAATTTTAATGTTAGGGTATGTTTCCAGTCCTGGTTGGGTTTGTAGTGTGGTTTTTTTCATAAAATGGGCTTCTTGCGCCCTAAACGGAGCATTTTAGCAACCTACGGATACAAGAACATTTCGCTTAGAGCAATTTTTCCATAGCCCAGGAGAAATTACTTAAACAATAGAATCACCGTCGCCGCGCCGGAGCCAAGGAGGTGGGAGGGAAAGGGTTTCTCCCTTCATTTTTAGAAGATAAGAAACAGTTGACATATTTCTTATACTCCCAGGAAGAGATGCTGGGGTGATACTAAGATGATGCTTGTAATGTGAAAAAACTGTTTTTTTGGTTTGCCGCCGGGGAAGCGCAGAAATTGGCTCTTAAGTCTTGTAAGATTACGACCACAAGTCGCGGTGGAGTTCTACCGTGATATGGTACGTTAATCATCCCTTGAAGCAGCATAAGCAGTCAATGTTAAGAGTTCTTTTTTACGCCCTTTATTAGTTTTTTTGGAAGAATTTGTCATTTTTTGGGGCCAGTAGTCGTCGTCTGTACCCTCAAAAATTATGAAAAGTGGGTAGGTTTTTGGTACTTTTTTTTACAGTGGGACAATTAAATAAATTAGAATTCTGATTCCTTAATTATGCAACTAATAAACTGTAAAAAGTAATTTTTCCAAGGTGAAATAAAACAAAATTGCGGCTGTGCAATGTTTCTTCCTTTTTTTAAGGTTTTACGGCTGGAAAAGCAGTACCAGCAATTTGTAAGCTTGAATGAAAAACAAAATGTTTTTGGAGTTTAAATACTTGTATTGTAATGGCAACAGAAATACGTAGACTTTTTGTTTTATATTGAATTTTGCAAGAATGGCGTTTTCAAACAAAACTTCAAAATGTCCAAAAACATGGCTACAAAATTGTTGCAACATAATGAACAAAACCTATACGTAATTCTGTAAAGATTGCATAATTTTGATAAACATTTCTTCGTGTTATGAATCCGGCCAATTTGAAAGACAATTTCCATAAAAATACGTTTAAAGGTTTTAGGTCGTAATGCTAATTGTCAGACGTGAGTTGATAAATATGTATTTAAAATGTCCTCCGTCTTATAATATCTGTACCTTATTCTTAAAATAAGACCCTAGGAAATAAGTTTAGGTAAAAAAAACCCTTAATGATTGTAATCTGCCATTTTCAATACACAAATAAAATTAATGGAGCATTTTGCTGAAGTTTTACTGAGACTAAGATAATCGGAGAAGTACGTTTGAACATTTTTATTGAACTGCCAGATTATTTAACTTCAGTAATCCGTTGAAGTGAACGAAATTAAATCCACTGAATTACTGAAGTTTCAATGTAAATAATCGCATTTAGTATAATTTTTACCTTCAATTAATCTGTTCTAATAAAAAGTAGGTAAAAATTAAATAATTAATTCAAAATCAAATGTGAAGAGCAAAACGAAAATTACAATAATATACACATATGTATGTATGTATATACAAATTTGGTTTTTGGAAAGATACAAAAGATTTGCGATCAGATAAATTTTGCGACCCGTTTGATTTTTTTTTACAAAAAAAACAGAGAAGGTATGGATGGTCGTTCGGTGGCGGCAGTTAGAAATGTTCGGCGAAAAAAAACGAGGGCATATAAAAACCCACAGGTGAAAAAAACTTTTGAAGAAAATCAAAAGGAATAAATAAAAATAAAACTCTAAGAGGGGCCCACACGGGTCTTAAGGAGGACTTACACCGGTAGCACTCGGCTTGTCGGCTCTAATTAGACTCAGTCATATTAGGTCCCATCTCGCGGTCGAGCGCAGCCGCCGCCGATTGCGAGATCTGACGAGTTTATTTCATCAACGCATGAGAAGCACACCTGAAGGAAGGTGGGGCCGTGGGATTTTTCAATTTTGACACATTTGGGAGACTTAACATCGCGGGTATTTTGACTTTTATTATTTTCTTCGACCTGTAGTTACTTAAGCGGTTATTTATATATAGTTTGCGTGAGGCATTTGAAAGAGCTACATACCTTTGCGGATTTTCAATGTTTTTATCATATTTCGTCCAGTAGTTTTAATAACATGGCTCAAAATTTGTTAGAAATTTTAGCACCCCCTTCCTCTGGACACGTAGGTTTCTGAAGTCTAAATTCAGATTTTAATAGAATTAAAACTTGCCATTTATTTGATTTAATTGGCAATATACAATAACTGCCTTACTAAGCTCCACTCGCACTTGTCGATTTAATATTTACGGTATGTCACTGAATATTTTCTTTTATTTCTTTTCGTTTGCCTGAGTGAATAAATGTAAATTTTTAATGTTCGAATAAGAAAACAATTTCGGTTCATTGTAGAATAAAATAAACTTACGTTTATAAAGCTATTGATCTCGTGTCGTTATGAATCTAAATTTTTTGGGTTCTTAAGACTTACTCAATAAAAAATAAAATAAAATACATAATAAAAAAAACGTTTCCCAACAATTCTGATAGTTTATTAAATAATAGAATTTTCTAACTGATATTCTAAACACTTTTTGAATTTGGAAAAATGAGGAGATTTATAGATACGATTTTCTTGAAACCGCATTTTTCGACCATATATTTACTATATGTAAGCTATAACTTTTGAACGAAACCCAGTTTTTGTTTTATTTTCAAACAGGTTTAGTTTACTGGTTCTTATACGTTAAATTCCTTTATTTTTGACTTTGTAATAATTTTAGTTGTACAACCTCTTATACAATGATGTACCTTTTACAATTAAAACAGTAAAGTAAAATCATCAGAAAATCGTAGGACCGATAAATTAAGTCGTAAAAACGCCCTATTACAAGAACGCGTAAAGAAATCTTACGCATGGAGCGGGGGGCATTTGTAAATCACCTTTATTTTTATTTATGCGTGTTTTTTGTATGTTATATTGAGGCGTTTTCTGCCATATTGGCTAGTGTCCAGGCTTACACGCAATTTTTTAAGTGAAGTTAAAACTAAAAAGTAAATATAAAATTAGCGTTCAAACGACAAAAAACGTATACTACCGGTCCCCACCTTTAAAATAACAACGGCATGTGTCTACATAGAAGTAAAACATTCATTGACCATCGTCAAACTGAATCTGGAGTACTGGAAAGAGTCACAATGACCCCATCAACGTTAAAATCCAATCAATCCCAGAAGATACCGCGCGTACTCCGCCGTGCCATGGCGTTCTGGGGAGGCTTAGGTGCTGCTGCCGCTTTTGCTGCTACCGCTTCTGCTGCTGCTGTGAAATGATCTTGTCCCGGTTTTCTTTGGGAGCCCCAATTCATCGAAGACGTCGCGGCGGCAAAATCTACCCCCATCCTCCTTTTCCCCTCACCAGGGCGGCTGTAAGAAACTCTATGTCGCTCACCTTAAGACGTCGTGTCGGTGTCGACGACGATGACCAGACAATCGCGCAGCTGGTCGATCGGCTGTGCCATCGTCATCGTGGATGGGGCTCTTGTTGTGCGGTTCCTCCGGCTGCGGGGGCCCCAATACGTAAAACGTTCAAATAATTAACAGGGTAATATTTAACGGGTATCCATTTGGGCCATGGCACCAAGAAAGGCTTAAGAAAAATCACAAAAATGACGACGCTCCTATGGCATGAGGGGGCCACACCTTAAGAAATGCTTTCATAAGACATCGAAGATCTTAAGCATTTTAATGTTGCTTTTTTTTATTATTCACCCGTTTCTTAGTAAGCTAAGGTAGGTATGCTTTATCAGTTCGGAGTCTCAGAGATTTTTTTGATTTTTTTGTTGTTTTCTTAAACTTATCTCAGTTTTTTTAAATTTTATTTCCCCGTTAAGTCTGTTAATTCTCGCTTTGGAATTTCATTTAATGACAACAGTTCGCCTTGGCTATGGCAACGTTGGTTGTGGGTGCGGGCGGGTCAGACGGGGGACAAAATTAATTACTTTAAGCGCGAAATGATATTTCCTCTTTATTTCGTTTTAATTTTTACTTTTTTATCGTTTTTTCTGCTCTTGTCTGTTCTTCGGATTTCAATTTTATGATACGTCCAATCCGGCTGTTTAATTAATTAATCAAAAAACAAATTAGACAGTCGGAGAAAAATCGTGCGAAAAGGAGGCATATTAAGGAGGGTATAACCATTTAAAACGGTGCAGGGTCTCTCGTCATTATCTTTACTAAACGAAACATTCCTTAAGAGGGTATTCTTCAGTTCAATAGAAACTGAGCCAATTTTTAATTTTATTTAATTAATCACTTCTTTTCTTCGAATAGAGCACAATAACAATTTAAAAAAAATAAAAGAATTTAAAATTTAAAATCAAATAAACGAAAGGAATTATTACAGATTTTCATTACACGACCAATTGGCAAAATTATAAAATTTATTTAATCAAAGACAAAACAAAATAAAAAAAACAATTTATTTTAAATAAATTTCTTAATTGCAAAAAGAATCACACATTCATACAAATACTTTTTTAGTGGAGGTTCTATCACTATTTACCATTAATTTTCCTTGTTCTTGAGAAATATCATGAATACAAATTAGCACCTTAATCACATTAGTGATTTTTACATTACTTACCATAAAATCACAGATCAACTATTGAAATTTAAAAAAAAGAAAAAAATATTACAAAACATAAATAAAATAAAATGCAATGACATTTAAAATACTTTTAAAAGATGGGTTTTATTGAAGGGCCAAAAATATTATAAGAAGAAGTAAAATATTCAAAATTTAGATAATTTTTCAGCAGAAATGTAAATTTTTATTTCTAGCATGAACTGAAATTTTAAGAAATTATATTTGAGAGAAATACTGTATAAAACATTTCCTTGTTAATTTATTGTGGCCTCGAATGCTTTTTAAAATTTCTTTAACACTAAGAGCGTGTACGAACTCAGATTTTCAAAAGTAAATTTGTATGGCACATTATCAAAGACATTATTATAATGTCTTTTACATTACTTTTCAACTTCTTAATTGATTTTCGAAGGTTTGTGTCCTAGGAAAAGTCAGCTTTGGAACTTACTTTTTTTTGACAATTCTTGCTTTTATTTGATATATGTAAAATATATCATTTTTGCAATGCAAAGAAAAAACACAGATGTAAATGACAAGCTAACTTTGTTTAATTGGCACAACTATAACTCCGAAAAATGTTCGAAAAGGGAAAGACTTCGAAAGGCTGAATTGGCACGTTGCCTAAAAAATGTTCCTTTTTATTCCAGGGAAATATTTACAGTTTTATTCTGAATTATCGAAATGTTGAAAATTTAACTTTTTTATACCATGTCTTTGGAAGACTAGTTTTGTATTTTCTCTTTTGAGGCCACTTCAATAAATATTAACCATTTTTGTTTACTGTTTGTGCCAAAATAAGGACGATGCGCTGGAGTAAAATTTTACGTTGTTAAAATGTAGCCTGCAACGGCCCCCAAAAGAGCCCGAATGAGCAACAGTGCATATTACAATTTGTATATTCCGGAAAAAGGACGTATTTTTAAACTTTCTTGTCTGCATTGGGTATTTCTATGCTATGTATATGTCGTTCGATATAGAGGTTACGGAAATATTTGTTTAAATTAAAAAGATTTGATGTCAATTTAAAGTCGTTGTGACCCGACCCGAACTCAAAATTTTCCTCTCAAAATCCAACACAATCCTGTAGAAATTATTCGGAACTATTGAAGGAATGTAAAACCTCTGGACATATCTTAAATGTATGTAAAAAATAATTATATATTATGTATTATATATATGTATGTATTCCTCCGATCAGAAAGTTTCTAAAACTTGCTCAGGGGATGACATTTTCAAATAGTACAGATTGTTTGCTCATTAATAGCTTTTCGTAGAGCGTGGGTGGGGTTATATTTGCTGCTAAAGTAGGGAAGGTTTCCTTATGAAAAATATGAAATACTACTCTCCCTCTTTACAGAGTAAGCAGTGTTCTTTTTTTTTTCTTCTCATGTTATTTATTTCTTATAAGAAAGTAAGGGAGACTTTAATGGTATTTACTTACCACTTTATATCAGAAATTATAGAAAAGCATATATTTACAATCAGAGATAGCTGTTTCAAATGATAACTCACGCGGTATATTATAATAATTAAAAATTTGTTGTGCTTGTTTTATTTTTTGGACCAAGCAATTAATAGTTATGCTTAAATTTCAAGCTCCTATGATCCATAATTTTCACGCTAAGGGTTCCGTTTTCCTTTTAAAATACGAAACCCAGAATTAGATAGCAAGAAAATTAGGGTAATTTTCGAATTGATAAAGTCCCATCATCTCAAAACAAATAGGGACATTAACTGCCTCTAGGGTCTGACTTTAATATATTTAATTATTGTGTTTTTGCGAAGAAGTCAGAGTACTTCTTACAGCAAACACATTAAATCGCTCAAATTGATCTTATGTTGCTGGACTTAAGCTGCTCGAGTAATGTGTGCAATTAAAAGAACAAAAAAAAAAAAAAAACGAATAAGAAAAATACCTTTTAAATGCGCCACAAGAAAAACGACTGGTAGTGTGCTTGGTACCCTTGAATATGCCGTCTGGTTAATTCCATCGAAGTGGTACACTAAGGCGCAATCGAGTAAATTACTGCACTCGAAGGGGATGATGGTTGGATGGGGTACAGGGAGTACCCAGAGTTGACCAAGATTACATCTATTAGGGACTGCATTACAAATCTGTCATAAATGCGGAACAATTGGTAGTCGCCGTAATATGTATTATCGCCCGGCAAAAGGTAAGGAATTAAACCTGGTTTTTCTTCTTACTATGGGCGTAACATGGTCTTGTCTGGTCGCGCTGCTCGTCTTGAGACATTGGGGCATGCACAGTGGTTTCAGATGATACCTTCTGCCTCCTTGTAGCTAAGCTGTGCGTGGGTGCCCCGTCTATATTCATAAGAAATATATGCTCTCCTCTCTCTTTCTGCTTTCTCTCTTTTTCATTCAAATAGGCACCATCTTAATCATCATTACACAACGGTCGAAGAGAAGAAAATTGATTTTAAAAAAGAAAAATTCAATTGAAGTCCAAAAAGTATAATAAGCTTTGACAGTCAAAAGATATTTGGTCTTCTTGTTGGTCACAAGGTTTCTTGATCATTTTCGTCGTCGTCGTCGTGGAGCCACACGGAAATCCCATCCATTGGTGTACCCGCTGTTTTGCTTCTGCGGTACGTCAAGGCGGATATTGTTCGTAGAAAACGATAAAGGTGAAACATCCTCCTCTCTCATGCATTAGCTTCCCTGATTTGTGTTCTGATTAATTAATTTTGCCACTAGTTCTTACTAGGTACCTTATAAATGAAATATTTATAAGGAATAGGACAATATAAAAAAAATCCAAAATAAAGATAATTGCATTTCGTAATTTATAAATTGAATGCGATGACCGCCTACACGCATAAAAACTGTGAAAAGAGGTCCATTTGTAGTCTTCGATTGTTAGATTAAATTCCACTTTTTGCCTTTCAGAATTTAAAAATAGCCTTTTTTATTGAATTCAATAGCAGAATAAAAGGACCGTTCCTTTCAATGCTAGATATATATATATATAAACCTAAGAAATGGCATTGAAATCTAAGAATGACACAAATTTTAATATAGTTTGGATAAAATTTCAACAACCAAACATTTGTTTGATTACTTTTTTTCATTTTCATTATATATAGTAAATTGCAAGAAAAATGCTATATTCAATTTCAATGTATGATATGTGGAAGGCACAGCAAACTTGTATATCCAGATTAATAATCATAATTAATAATGGTATAGCAAATCGTTAGCTGTTCGAACAAAATGATCAGGAATGCAATAACATTTTCTCCAAAAACCGAAACACGTGGTCAGAAACAAGCAATGGCACCTCGGGTTGTAAATCAACTTGCGCGATTGAGTAAAAAGGAGCCATCTATGCCGACTACAGATCTTAAAAAGGATTTGAATGTTTCTGCTAGTGTGGACACTGTTCGCAGACGATTGCGGGAGAATAAGTTGAACGCACGCAGCCCAAGGAAAGTACCTCTGCTGACTATTAGGCATATCAAAAAGCGTTTAAAGTTCGCTAAAGAACATGCTGATTGGCCTGCGAAGAAATGGCGTAACATTTTGTGGACAGACGAAAGTAAAATTGTTATCTACGGTGCTTCAGGATCTCGGGTATATGTTAGAACACCAGCAAGTGCAGCATTCACCAAACAAACCATAAAGCTCGGCGTGTCGTCGATGATGATATGGGCCTGTTTTTCTTACAGTGGAGTTGGACCTATTCATTGGATTAAAACAATAATGGATCAACATGTTTACGTCCAAATATTGGAGGAAGTCATGCTTCCATATGCATCGAAAAACATGGCACTGCTTTGGGTCCTACAACAAGACAATGACCCGAAGTACACAAGCCGGAAGGCCCAAACATGGTTAAAGGACAACGGCATAAACATGATGGAATGGCCTCCACAGTCCCCGGATTTGAATCCAATTGAAAATCTGTGGGCTGTTGTGATGAAGGAAGTGTCTAAAGACCATCCACGGATTAAAAACGAGCTTTGGGCTATAGTGGAGAGTTCCTGGAAGAGCATTCCTAATGAAAAGTGCCAGAATTTAATTGACGCTATGCCTGCGCATTGTGCTGCTGTAATCGCAAATAAAGGACATGCCACAAAGTATTAAATTAGATTAAATTATGTGTTAACTAATTTGGAATAAAATAAAGAAAAAGTTTTGAGTTCATGTTGTTATATTTTCAGTTTGGCGCTAGTAGTGGTACAACAGTGCTATTTATTTGACCGCATGAAAATTGACTTCCTTCTACATAATGTACTACTGCATTCCTTTATGTTGTTATTCAATTGCAGTTTCTACCGTAAAATAAAGGACACTTTTGCACTATTAATTTCTCATATCAGTTGTTTCAATTTATTCGTTTGTTTTATTATCAAATTTGTTTGAAAAGTTAAAATGACTTTGGTGCTATTTTTTTGACCGGAACTGTGTATAGATCACAGTCCGAAACAATAAATGCTACAACCTGTAGGTCAAAATATTCTTTGGTGAGGCACACTGTTTATGTTTTTCTACAAAGCAGAATATGAATATGTTTCTCTAGTCTGCGTAAAACTTTAAACATTAAAAATTATTTGCAGAAAGAAAAACATGTGTCTTCGCTTCAAGACAGGTAAAAATCGCAATGCAAAAAATTCATTTTTTTCAAATTTCAAGATAAACTTTTACCATATATTCGATCCTTGTAAATGATGTATGGAGATCAAGGCGAAAATGTATACCCAGTTGATTAAAATTTGTATTGCTTCTATGTTGCATAGGTCGAAAATTCAAAAAATCAAATTCTTCACGCTGTGGCTACAATTATTTCTCTAACAGGTACCCTGTTACATATTTGCTATGTAGAAAGCTTGACATGTTCCCTTAATCTCAGTAGAACTTCGAATTTAGATATATTTTTGTTGTAGCCAAACCCGCAACCAGGAGAGAATTTGTAGTGACAAACGATTTTTTTCTCTCCCTGAATTTAAATTTTCTCTTCCATACAAGTAAAAACGGCAACGAAAAACGGCAACGAAAAACACTTATTTTTTTCGAATTTCAGAAAAATTGTTAGCAAGTCAAAATAGTAAATCCGGGTTAATAAAAATTTGTATTGCTTCTATGGCGCACAGGTCAACATTAAACATAAGGTTCATTTAGAGAATTTTGTCAAGTTGAATATGAGATTATTTAATTAACCAGTTAAATTAGTAAATAAAGGGGTTTAATGCAAGAGGGTAAGAAAAAACATTCCACGTTTTTAGGGATTACTGAGTTGAGGAAACTCATTCAATTTCAATTCTGAAAATCACATTAGAGTATTCTTGAGCTTGACACAGATTAAGATTTCCTGGATTAAGTAAATATGTATAAAATTTACCCTGCACAAGGGGAAGCCCTATTGTAGTAAAAATAATTTCTCCTACTCCTACTGTCAGCAGTATTTGATTTTCGTCTTTAATGATACAACCAGCCCTGTCCCGCGGTGCGAAGAATTCATAAGAGAAATCTCCACCTCTTGCAAAATTACATTCATCAAAAATGCATAGAAATGAATGTGGCTTGAAGAGTATGATATAAAAGTCATTTCGTGTAATGTCTTTGAAAATCCCTCCAGTAGCACGTCTTCAGCGTCTGAAAACGTACAAAACAAAACAAACAAAAAATAAAACATATCAAAAGCCATAGAAATAGTAGCAGAAATATTCGTGGCTGTGATATTTTCCAAATTAAAACCATTTTTCTCCGGCGGGAAGCCCCAAAGAGAATAGGAGCCCCAGTGAAAAAAAATATAAGAAAAGAAATGAAAATAATGCAATAATTATCCTGTGGGCGAGGATGGGTGTACAAAGGGATCAGTCGGGATTTATTCAGGCGCGGTTTCAGGAAGGAAAAGAGGGAAGTAAAATGGTCGGGAGCTACAATAAGAAAATGTGGAGAATATTAAATCAACCTCCCTCGTGTACAATAGATGGTTTTATCGGACCAATTCCCGCTGTAATTAGAGTGGAATAATTAAGATATTCATCGCACAGAGCCCGAAATAAACTGACATTTTTATATTTCCCTTTTTTAAAGGGAAAATTATTTGTATACCATTTCCCAAAAAAACGTAGAAAACAAAGTTTCAGGAATTCGTGGTCAAACACCTCTACAAGGAGGGAAACTACGGCGACGTTTGAGCAACAGGTAGTCCCATCGGAACATGGTCATCATCTGTTTTTCTTCTAAATGGAACCGAGATTGATTTTCTACATAATCTCAGAATATTTACTATACGATGAAAGGAAACAGCTCTGCTTTTTATTCTTTTATTTATTTGAAAAAACATATTCCCTTTCACATACATGCATTTATAAGTGACAAAATTCCCTTGAGTATATTTTCGACATATTTTTGTATATACTTTCACCTCGCTTTAACTTCTCTGTCCCTGAATATAGTAAATCCTGGAACGGGTGCTGGACAGTGTAGGGGCAGGACATATAAAACAAAAAATATAAAGGGAAAACATTCCAAACGAACTGAACGAGTGTTTTCAGCAAAACATTAAATCGATATATCGATTTTAAGCTCACAATATCCACTGTCATATACACGTCTTTATATGTGGGGCACGAAGGAAACAGGATATAAAAAAATTATAAAAAAAAGCGAATTTTGCTGTGAACAGGATACGGAATATGTTGCCCGGTAGTTGTACTACACACGGTCGAAAAATTGTGATCCTGTGTGTAACTACTAGAGCTAGGAGCCAACCAGGACCACGTGCTCTTCCACCTGCAAATGTCCCGCTTCCGTTTTCATGGAATATGCCGCATATAAAGAAAGGAAAAAGAATAACATGAAGGTTCATACAACAAAAGCAGTGTTCCCGTAGGTAGACCAGACCAAAGCAGCACTTTATCCTTGACCTCAAGCCGTCAAGTCTCCTTACCCACAGTAACCTGGTTGAAAATAAGAAAGAAAACAGTCCTAAAAATAAATTAATGCGAATTTATCTCGTTATGAAATTTAAAGTCTTATACTAATTTTAATTTTAAAGGGAGAATTGAACAAGAAATGACTTTTTTCGTTATTACACTCATAAAAATATTTCGTAATAACGCTGATTCAAAATATATAAATTACAAAATAACGATTGTCAAGTAATTTTTATCGTTCCATTAGTTGGCAACGGCCAAGTAATAATTAATTATATAAATTAGAATATAAAACAATTTTAACCGATTTAATTGGAAAATAAAAATTCACTGAGGTAAGGCTAAAAATGAAATAATTGATTCTAGCTTGATATAAAGATTTGTTTGTTTTAAATTTTAGAAGTTATCATCACTTTTGGTGTCTTGTAGAATCACATATGTACATATGTAGATGGTACCTATCGTACGTAGTCCAACTACTGAAATCCCTACTGTGGGTAAACTATTGATTTTAATTTAATTTTAATGTTTATTTAGATATCTAAAATTTTTCCCTAATACTCTTGAGATATTATACTTTAAGTATTATAAAAACATAATTTGAATTATATTAAAAATGAAAAAATTTTTTAAGAAACGCTTTTCTTTAGCTTAATATATCAATCACGTTGTGGTAGGAACGAATGAAGAAAACCCTCTAAAAATTTTATTTTATTTTAAAAACAAAGATTGAAAACAACGATAACAACAAAAATTTAACAGTTTTATCGTAATTGGAATTATAAACATTTGTTTAGTTTATAAAATTAGCTATAAGTTGTGAAAATTTCAAGTCTCTACGTAAAATAGAACAAAGAGAATTATGCGTCTAAAGTCTGAAAATTGTGTTTTTTTAATTTAACAACAAATAAACAATGCAAATTAGTTTAAACTATCATTTTCGTGTATTGTCATCGGAAATACACGTGTATGCCAAATTTCATCAATTTTCATCAAACGGAAGTCACTTACAAGATTTGATGTTCCGAAGTGAAGCTAAAGAAAAGCGTTTAATAAAAGCTATTTATTTAATTTAATTAATAAAATGAACTCAACTTCCGTTCCCATATCGACCAATCTGTCAGCAATGCCAGCTCTGCTCTCGGCTTCGTGAAACGTTGGTCTAAGGAGTTCTTCGATCCCTTTGTCACCAAATCACTCTACATATTCTTTGTCCGTCCCCTCCTTGAGTATGCCTGCCAAGTTTGGTCTCCTTATCAATCCTCTCTTGTCAACAGAGTCGAATCGATCCAGCCCAGATTTATCCGTTTTGCCCTCCGGGACCTACCATGGGCAGATCACCTCAAACTTCCTCCCTACGAGAATCGCTTGAAACTTATCGACCTTCAACCCCTAGTCACTCGTCGGGAGGGATGTCGCCGAAATTGTCTTCGTCCACCAGGTCCTTGCAGGCTCCATTGACTGCCCCGACCTCCTTCAACGCATCTCCCTTAACACTAACCCCCGCAACGTTAGATCCTTCCCCACCTTCCGCCTTGACTACCACCGTACTAACTATGCCCACTTCGAACACTTCTCTAGAATGCTACGAAAGGTTAACAACTCGGCCGTCTTTGATTTTCATCTTGACAAAGCCTCCCTTAAGCGTAGCCTATACCTGCCGAATCCCTCCCCTCCTTAATCTAGTCTTAATTTAGGTTTAATAGTAAGTTTTTTAGTTGTAATTTAAATCTTTCTTTGTAGCTTGTATTAAGCGAATAAATAAATAAATACATAAATATTTGAAAGTTCTGAAATAACTCATGAAAATTAAAACCGAAAATCGAAAAAAGGCAGTTTTGACTTCTATGCACTTCATATTTAGATACGTTTTTCTCTCCGGCTACAAAGAGTGCATTGCTTTAAAATTGTAAAGAAAATAAATAAACAAATAAAATGTAAAATTCTTGCACAAGAATGTTTGCACCATTAACTGCAACCGTAGTAAGTCCGTAATTTCGCATGCTTTATGCCATGTTTTTTTCTTTTAGAATTCAAAGCTTAATATGTTTTTAATTGATACTGTCTGAAAAAGTTGAGTTCAATGAGAAAAACATTGGTATAATTTTACATGATTATGAAAAACTGGACTCAGAACATATCCACCCGTCTTGATGAGACTTTTGTGTCACTCTTTAAACCTAGCAATTTTCTACATTGCGACTAAAACACCTATACTTATTTAGTTCATGTTTCATATACGAAACGGCCTATTGCATAAATTGCCAACAATTTTGTTCTGATTTAAATCGTTCATTTTATTACTTTATTATGTGATCTATGTAGATCTACATAAAATTTTTGATATTTCAAATTTAATAGACAGCTATAAAACTAATTAAATTAAATTCCATATATATATATATAGTTCTAAGAAAAGAAAAGAAAAACTTTATAATTCATAAATATGTTGAAAGAGGGAATGAGGTGAAAGAAGAGGGGAAAATATGTTTCATGGAAGAACATTTAAACGTGTGGAATTGATGTAGCAGTTGTCTGTCAACATAATTAAAAATTGTAAGATGCTATCAATTCGTTCTGAACGAATTCTTCGAACAAAGGATATTTTTGCATTTCTTCATCGACTCTAGCGCACGCGTTCACAGGTATATTTATCGAATAATATAGATTTGTGTGCTTGTTTTTTTATAGGGTCGCAACAGTGGGTTCCACCGTCTGTCCAGTTCTCGTTACATTAGCAGAGGTATGCACGTAACCTTCGAAGGAATAGTCGCAAAAATAATTGACTCTTGCTAGTCGTGGGTATGTCATCATTAAAGTCGCTTTCAGGGAGTCTCTTGGAATATTTTCCATGTCTCGAAATAGGGTCATGGATGAGGAGAGTAGTAAAGGGGAGATGGATCTTCATGTTATCTCAGAATAATAATAAAAATGTAACGCCTTTAAGATGAGTTTGTCATGATTGTAGTGGGCATACCACTTGAGAAAAAGGCATTAAAAAACCCTTGATTGACTTTTTCGCGCGCTCTCTTTAGCACATTTAACCCAATTATTCCCCATTGTCAGGATGAGTGTCACAGAAATAATCTTATCCTATAGCTTTATTATATTAAAACCACTCCCCCGGACCGCATCGCACCATAGAATCATTTTAAACTGTTTATACCTTCTTTAAAGTATAAGGGCATCTTCTTGGAAGATGCGGCTCGCGCGCGTCCTTATTTAATTTACACCATCGTTTCATGTCTTAGACGATGTATCGAACACGAAAGGTGAAGCTTAAAAGACACCAAAAGGTAGTAGCTCGCGATGAATGTCTTTTTAGCGGGTGTCGGAGGCTCCTGGCTTAGACCCAACATATGATAAATTTTCATAGGTGCGAGCGCACCCACAACAGGGACGCAAAGATAATTGGGAAAGACTCCAGAAATCGAATGCAAAAATCTCATGCATATTCATGCGGATTTCAAGAGTCATCAGCATGCAGAAGATTCCCCAGACGGCGGACATGAGCCGCGAAACTCTGGTGTGCTTGATTTTCTTCAACATCTGCAGGAGGACTATCATTCCCCCCGTTTTGATGGGTACCTTTCCTACCTATTTAATGGACGTTTTGCAATTATTTTGTTTTGTCGACCAAAGATCTTCATTTTAATTTTATTTCATTTTTATATATTTTTATTTATTTTTGTAGTTGCTTTTCCTTGCCCTCGACAAGACTCCGGGAAGAGAGCCGAAAATGAAAGAAAAGATTATGAAGACTTCCAGGAAATATGTTTTCAGCCACTTGTTTAACATGACACCTGCACCTATCTTCCCCCTCCCCTGCAATTCACATTTTCTTCAGGTTGAAAAGATCATTCTTGTCGCGAAAACAAAAGAAAAGAAACATATACATTTGTATGTATATTGTCCGATTTCATTGGAATTTAAATTCTTCACGGAATTTAAGCCGGTATGTACCTGCATATATGTTTTAATTAATTAACCTGTTGTAGTCACAGGGGGTCTATAAGATCCCAGGGAAAGTTTACGGCTCTATAGATTAAAACATATGTATATTTTAAATTTGATTTTGTGCAGCCATCTGTTGATGTCAAGTAAATAACACCATTACAGAGATTTAAAGTACCCGACACTCCATAATTTGAGTTAACCGCTTAACCTCTTTGGGTCCAGAATACATTGTGACTTTTACGTTTCAAAGTTACTAAACATTTGATTTTTGTAACTGAAATAATCATAATACCGTAGTGTGGTAATATGTTTATAGATGGCGTATTATCTTGTAATAATTATCTTTTTCATTGTACTTTTCATATTTGTCAGTTATTATTAAGTAAATTGTTATTTTCAAACTTTTTCTCTTTACCTTAATTTATTTGTTATGCTTAACTCCTGCGTTAACTTTTTCAATACTTTTACCAATACTGGTAATATCACTTATTTTCACACGAGAGTCACTATCTGAGGAACATACATTTCTTTAAATTTCTATTTCAAAAGATTGAAAATTGTAAATTTTATACATTATATTCAATTAAATTATCTAAGTTTATAAAAATAAAAAAATAAATTATTTTAAAGCTACTACAATTTTATAAGCAATTTATTTTTAACAGGAGTACTCAAGAAATTCGCCAAGGGCGCTTAACCTTACAAGAGGCACAAGTCTCAAATCATTTATGCTCTATATTTAGGCGTAGACTCATTTATATATTTTATTTTCTTGTTTCACACATGTCGAAAAAAAAAAAATACTAAAACATAAATTTCCACTTATGATGCTAAGCTTTTGACTCTGAATGGTTTCATGATCCTCAGAAAAGATCGTATTGATTTTACAACTTAACAGCTTGCCCTTAAGTAATTTTTATGCCTTGAGTTGTTAAAGTTTTTTTATATCTTCCGGTTCGTTTCGAAATAAAGAAGTCATTTAATTTATACACTCTCAAAGGTTACATCATCATTAGACTTCCACAAAATAAAACTTTTTTGTTTTTTGTCTAGATTTGGTATTAATACTTCTAAAAATATTTAAAGTGTTTCCACATTTTCAAATTCTAATTATTATTTCAATTAGAGCCAATTAAAATGAGCGCGGCATTCAGGTTTAACACTTTTTTATTTTCTTCCTTTTTACCACCTTCCAAAATATCTAGGAGGAGTGGCTAATTAATTCTTTACGCAGATACACTTCCTGATTTCCCGATTTGATTGTTTGTTCGTCTAAAGAGGCGAAACGAAAATAAAAGTGGACACAAAATCACCCTTAGAAAAGACGTAAAGTAAAACAAAATAAATAAAAATCCAGGCGCTGTATCACATCAACGTGTGGTGGACTTTGTCTATAAAAATCATCGACGATCTTAGTCGCCGTCACTCGACTTCTCCATAGTCCGAGAAAAAAAAGTAAAATAAAATAGGTGGCCTGTCGGCGGTGTCCGCTACAAACGGCCGATTTATCCTGAGGGATGTGCACACCCGAACAGGAACAACAATGTAAAAAAACGGACATTTTTTTCAATTTTCGTTTTCCTGTGCTGTCCTTTCGCCGTCTACGGAGTTCCTTCTCTTATTTATTTTTTTTGCCGTGGTGGTACCCTCTCCTACTTGTTAAACCTGAAATCGCAGGATCGTAACCGGACGAAGGGGGGACATCAGCTACTAGCGCCACACCTATAGCGCCCAGTAGCCCGGAAAAGAAGAAACCGAACCCAAAAAAAAACACGTGTTTGACGGAAGTGTACTTAACGTGTGGTAAAACAACGTCTCTGTGACCGCACTGACAATGGGATTAAAAGGGCACGATTGTTGTCCTTAATGGAGACCGTTTAAGTTTATCAGCGCTCCAGATACACTTGAGATACAATTTCGGTCTATTTTTACTTTGCTGGAACGTTCTTCGCACATACCGCACCCACCAAAAGAACCCAGCCAGCCTTTACACTTTTCGGGGAGCTATTTTTGGTACATTTGGTATTATAGGGCTGGTACATTTACTCACGCTGCTTGCCTACCCTATTTTTTTCGACTATCGAGAGGAATCTAATAGTTTTGGTTTTTTGTTTGTGGTGCGCCTATGTGGAAAAAATCCTTTCAATTTTTGCGCAAGTCTTAAATTTTCCACATTTTCTTCTTAATTTAATCTTATAAGACCGCAATGATACTTAACAGGGCTGCGAATGTACTTTTATGAGACTGACATTTTACAAAATTAAGAGGTAAGATTTTATCAGTGAAATTAATTTCTTTTAAGGGTGTTAACATATGTTAAATTCGAAATTCTTCTCAATAATGAAGAATACAATTTATTTTTTCCATAGAATGTATCACTGGAAATAATCTTAAAGTTTCCAACAAATTCTTGACTTTTCAAAACAGTAAATTTATATATTTTTTGAAATAGTTTTACCTTTTAATGATTCAAACAAGAGATAATAATAATGCTATCAAATTAATCCCCTTTTTGAACTGGAATAGGACCCATTTAATAAGAGGACATGGGACTTAAGCCGCCATGTACAGGTAGATTAACCTATTAACAATAACGAAATTCATCGAAAAGCAAGTAATTTCAGGTTAATTTTTCCATAGGTGAAAATTAAAAATCTACATAAGGTTTTATAGAGAAAAGTAATTTTTTCATATGCAAAATTAAATATTCCATTTTATATTAACCATAAAAATCCTCTGGTGCATTTTACTAAATGTGACTATGATTACGCAATTTTCAGGAAGTGTGGCTAAATCGTTAAGACGATTATAAAAATAAAATATGACAATGTCCTAAAGCAATTAAATGACTTTTTGCAAAAGTTATAATATTCGAAACGTTCCCACAAAATTTCATTTAGAAGTAGGATCACAAAAATGACCGTAGTCACGTTCAGTTTAATCCACTTTACGTATGTATATGCCTTTAAAAAAAATCGCCGTAGATAACGAGACTAGCCCAAGAAACGACGAACGAAAATAGCGTTAATAAGCCAAACCCCAGCCAGCTTCTTTATAATTCCAAAACATCTTTGGCCGTGCTCTACGGTTTTATATTTCGTTTTAAGTGCAATATTTTACTCGTAGCAATTTACAAAAAAAAATCCCAAAGCAGTAACTTAAGAAAAAAAGTCAACTCGAAGAAATTGCCCTGCAAAAGAAATCTTATATACTATATATGTATGTATGTACTTGTTTTTGTTTTTTTTCTTGAAACGCTCAGGCTGCCTATCTTTCTTCTGTCGGTCAAGTCATTTGGAATTTCTTGAGTGTTGTGCGCTCGTTTTTCGTTGGAGCCATTTCGGTTGTTTTCAACAATTACTTTTATGTTAATTACGGCACAGGTAACGTTTTACATTTCAATTAGGAAGCTAAATTCAGAAAACGGTTGAAAACTCGACAAAACAAAACTCTACGACTGAAAAATAAGAGAATAAAAATCATAATAAGAAGCCTCGAACTTAGTTTTTGTCTCATATTATAGGTCTATAACTGTAACTGTGACGGACTATCACTTGGGTTGGTGAACGTTGCAGGTAAACCATTATTATGTTTTTTTTTTCTTTTTTTTCTTCTATAGATGCGGAGGAGGGCTTTAAATGAGTTATGCACAATTTCGAATTTTTCAGCTTTAAAATCAGAATCTGGTGGAATGCGAAGTTTAATTAGTATGCAAAATGCATTAAATCATATATGTATACAACGCGAATGGAATAAGTTCACTTGAATCTTAACGTTTTGTACAAAATGCGGTTCCCTGGTCGGATACGAAGGAGTTTTATTTCTTTTATCTTTTATTTTAATTTTTGCATAATTTCCACATTAGGGATAAAGTACAGTGTGAGAAATTTGATTATTTCCATTTTATGAGAATAAACGAGTTATCACTGAAATAAGAGACCCGGAAAAGGCCGGTAAACACAGGTAGTTTATATACTATTACTAGAAATGTTTTTTCGATAGTTTACTTTGGCAATTTCAACAAATTGATTTTATTTTTACTGGATTTTTCTAAAGGGGGATTATATTATTTCCGAGGTTTCTTGTTTTGAGAACGATGTCTAAAGTGCATTGCAGAACAAAGGAAAAATATTTTGAATGCATGTTTTGCGAGACCCTATTTATTCATACCTCCCGAAAATCGTGTAATACAGTCCCTGTCCATTGAATTAGGACCACTCATATTTTTCCCAATTTCTTCGAAACTTCTACCACTATCGTAATAAAACTGCGGGTTTTCCCAAAAACAAAATTAGTACGTATAACTGTAACATATGGTAATGTAATATTAGGTACCAGGGAAATCCTACCCCTTAACCCTTTTTCTGGGGAGTATTAATTAAACTACCCTTCCCTTTACCTGTCTCTAGCGGTATTCACATATGTATATAAATCGATTGGAAATACTGCAACTTCCTCATTCTTCTGAAAGTTTTTGGAAAGAGTTTGTAAGCTAGTGAAATCAATATTGTGTTCAGTGTGAATTTTTGGACATAAGTAATTGTAATTGAAAGTTTAGTGAAAATAAAGATGGGAAAGTGTATAGACATAAGTCAGGCAAAGAAGGCTTCATTTCCCCGCAATAAACAAATATCGAATCTAAATATATTTTCTTTCTATTTATTTTCCGCTTCTGTAAAAAGCTTTAGAGAAAAGAAAGGCAAAATTTTAATAAAACCTTAGTGGTCCTAATTCAATGGCTAGGGACTCTAGTTATGCTGGGTGAAAGTCGCATTTAATATGCATTCCAACATTAAATTTTACATGTTCAAAAAATAAAAATTGTTTGTTAAACTTGAAGTTCCGAATATCTTGAAGTATTAAAAATTTATTGAAGTTATATAAAAATGTCTGGTAGTCTCTCATAAATCTATCTCATGGAATAACATAAATAAAATATGATTCAATAGCATTTTTCTATAGACACATTTTTAAAAAGGGAACAAAAACCTAAAACTCTCTTTCAAATGAAATATCGAAGAAACGAATCGCAATCACGATTTCACTTGAATGTAATTAACATGTGACACAACACCTTGACATCGGCATTAGACCTCACCTGTGTGTAATTACCGCAAACTTTTTGATCCGATTACAATTCAAATCAATGAAATTTCAACGTTCAGGCGTGAAATTATCAAGCGAAAATATTTTTCGTAATTTTATTTTAACATAGACAAAATCGATTTTCACCCGGCATAACCCTCACCATGGGGACTCATCACCGAAATTTGTATTTTTAGGAAGTCTGGATTTTATTTAAGAAAAGAAAAAAAGCTTTAAAATACATTTTCGCGAAAATCACGGTTGCATAGAGTTATTTAATTTCAAGAAGCACACCGGTAGCAGTAACAAAATGATGCCATGCTTCTGGCAGGTAAAATGTCTTATATTAGTTTTTATTTTTTTAATTCCCTGAAATTTTGTGCTTCTCATTTATGTCTTACTAGCTGGGTTACCCGGTTTCACCCGGTGTACGAATATTTTGGCCGCGCACCGTATTGGGTCCGTCATCTTTATTCTCAAATTTTGTACATAGATCCGCAATAAGGACAACTAAAAACCCCCAAAATACCAATTTTCCTACCAATCCTTTGATATTTTCAATTTTAGGGCGCAATCTTGAATCTGCCAATTTACAAACTAGCAAAAATAGTAATCTATATGTTGGACCGGAATATGTAGTACCTAACTTAAAAATGGATATGATCGGATCCACCGTTTAGGAGTGATGGGTTGCCCGGTTTTACCCCGTGCACAAAAATTTTGGGCGCCATATTGGATCCGCCATCTTGAATTTGCAAGTTTCGAATAGATATTCGCAATAAGAAAATTTAAAACTTCTAAATACCAATTTTCACGTCAATCCCTTACTATTTAACATTTTTGGCCAACGTCTTGGTTCCGTCATTTTGAAATTAGCGAATAAAAGGCAGCCTATACATATGCTAGGCCGTAGTATGAAGTAAATTCACCCCAAAAATAAATATAGTCCGAACCAATATTCAGGCGTTATAGGTAACCTGGTTTCACCCAATGTACACAAATTTGCATCACCGTGTAGGGTCCGCCATTTTGAATTTCCAAACTTTGATAGTAAATTCGAAATTACCTCAAAATATCCATAGTACTACTTTTCATTTAAATTCCCTGAAGTTCGAAAATTAGTCTACGCCATATTGAATCCGCCACCTCTCACTGCAAATTTCGAACGTGGACTCGCAAGAACGGTATCCAAAAACCACCAAACACCAATTTTATGGCAATCCCTTCATATTTTCAAATTTTTGCCATCATCTTAGGTCCACCATTTTGAAATTCGTGAATAAAAAGTAGCCTATATTTTGGGCCGGAGTATGTGGTACCTTCACCCAAAAAATGAATAAGCTCGGATTCAGCGTCTAGGCGTGATGGGCTACCCAGTTTCACCCGATCTACCAAAATTTTGGCCGCCATATTGAATCCGCCATTTTGAATTTCCAAATTTCGAAAATAGATTCGCAATAAGGACAGCTACAAACCCCCAAATACCAATTTCCATGCCATTCTGTTGATATTTTCAATTTTGGACCGCCATCTGGGGTCCACCATTTTGAAAATCATAAATAAAAATAAGCCCATATGTTGGGCCGGAATATGTAGTACCTTTATCTAAAAAATGAAAATGATTGGATCCACCGTTTAGGCGTGATAGATTACCTAGTGTTCGAACATTTCAGTCGCCATATTGATTCCGCCATTTCGAATTTCCAAATTTCGAACGTAGATTCGCAATAAAGACATCCAAAAGCAACTAAATACCAAGTTTCATGCAAATCGCTTGATATTTTCAACTTCTGGCCGCCATCTTGGGTTCGCCATTTTGAAACTCGCGAATAAAAAATAGCCTATATGTTGGGCCGAAATATGTAGTACCTTCACCCAAAAAATGAAAATGATCGGACTCGGCGTTTAGACGTGATTGAGTAACAAACAAACAAACCAAATTTCGATTTTATATATGTATATACATGATTTTTTATTTTTGTATGATGTGTTTCCCCGCTAAAATTTTTCTAGCTCCACTTTATGTTTGATTCGTTTGTGGAGCGCCGCGGCTACGAGGGCATCTGTTGACAAAATATCGTGCTGAGAACTCATGGAATTACTGTCGAACTAGCGTAGTCATTTTTATTGCGATTTTTCTTCTTCAGGTGGGCACTTCGTTTTATTAAGTCCGCCTTCGCCTTACCTGCCTGGTATAGTTTGGGCTCTTTTCGAAAATATTTCGAATGGTTTTTTATTTACTTGTTGAGGAGTTTACTGGAGCTCTCTGTTAACTTCATTTTTGAGGGGAGTTAAATTTTTTATTTTTTCTTATTATTTTGACAATATTTTTTTTACTATGCCGTGAATCATGAACTCGTTGTCTCACAAGTTTCTTCCTAGCGAAACTATAAAAACTTGCTTGTTTCTGTCTGGTTGACTTTCATTTCCGTCATTTTTGTTTTACTGGAGAAAAATTGGTTCTTTCTATTAAGGTATATAACGCTAGAAGTTCGTTTGTCACATATGAAAATAATGTTTTTGTAATAATAATTCTTTTTAGTTCAACCCTTGTCCTCCACAAAAAAGAATAAACAAATAAAGAAATTAAGACATTTTGATTCTGCAATAAATGAATAACAAAAAGAATAAAAAGAAAATTTTAAGAACTTTTGGAAACGATAGATAGACGATAAAGAAGAAGATATTTGTAAAATATGAATAAGAAGGACAAGCGACTTTCTAAGCAGGTATGTAGGTGTACTTTTAAATAAAAAGTCATCGTTTTGTCAAGAATTTCTTTTAGATTTTTTTCGCGATGTTTTTTTCTTTTTCTTTTATTACTTGCTGGTACCACAAAAATCAACAATTGTTATATTAAGCTGCTTTGGTTAGGTGTTAGGTACTTAAAATATTTCGTTTTGCTCCTCTTATGTTTTAAAAATCTATGATGCTATCGTAAAACCAATTTCTTCAAGTCATGAAATCTCATTTCCTTGGATAATTTTTTCTTTTTTAAAGGAGGTAACGATATACATATGTATATCCAGCTAGGCCTGCAGAGTTAGAAAATGTAAACTTGTATAATTTGTTTAAATTTATGAGGTCGTGAACACACAGCCGGTTTCTAAACAAGCAGAATATTATACGTTAGATGGAGACAGAACAAAATAAAAAAATATTGTCATAAGCAACTTACAAAAAGAATTGAAATACCACTAAAAACATTTTCATGTAAAATGTTGCCAAGACAAGTCCATATGGTTCGCACCGTCAACAAATTATCAGATTTCATGTAGAGCCAAGCTTGTAACTCTACACGCCCTAACTCTACAAGCCCTAATTTCACAAACTCTACACCTTCCTCAAAATATGAGGCTTGGCCGTTTAGTTACTATCGGCTGTCAATGCTATAGATGACATCTGCTGGTGAGGTGGACTACTGTTGCTGGCGATGCTGCCCCCTCCCACTTGATTTCGGCCCCGTCGTGGAATAGCATGGATGGTAAAATACTTTGTCTTCCTTCCTGTCGCTTTTATACCATATACATAAGTATTTATATATTTTCTCTTTTTATTTTTATTTGTATTATGCTGCTGGTAGTAACGAAACGGCCAAAACACATATTTTGAGGAAGGTGTAAAGTTTGTGAAGTTAGGGCGTGTAGAGTTAGAAGCTTGGATCTACATGACATCTGATAACTTTTTGACAGTGCGAGCCATATGAACTCGTCTTGACAATATGTTACATGAAAATATTTTTGGTGGTATCTATGTACATATATTGTCTGAATTTATGTAAACTTAAACTTTTCAATAAAATGAAATATTGGATTAGTTTTGTTTTTATTTAAAAATAGACTTAATTTATTGGAATGTGTAGCTAGTTTAAAACACAAATTTACAAATTGCGTGTTGTTTTAGTTTGCTAGATGAATATACTCTACTAAAGGATAAAGAATATTGCTTAAAAATCTACTCATTGCCTTAACAAAACACACATTTTATTATTATTACGTTCCGTTCAAAAGATTGGTTTAAAATTATCGATTCTCAATGTTTTTGATTGATCTCATTTTCTCTTTATCCTCCGAGCAGGGTGCTCTATGACCACCTTTACTTGTGAAGAAAGGCAAAGATTGAACCTATTCTCCTTCTTCTTGGTGTCGATGAATACGATGTTTGGGGTTTAGGGATAAATTTAAATTATTTGTCTATTTGTTTGGACAGTTTTAGTAATTCAAATGCAAATGAGGTACACTGACGCTGTGGATCTGTATATTTTCGTCCACTATTCACCTCTTCTCCCCCCCATTCTTTCCACACAAAAAAAGAGGAATTTATTTCGTTTTTCATTCATTGTTGGTTTATCTCCTGTTTGATTTCCTCCAGCACTCTTACAGTTGATGGCGTAATAAAAAATAGATTTACGAAAATTTATGGCATTTTTCTTGCTCTTGTTGGAGAAATCTACGAATCTACGCCTCGTGGTCTACCACTGACACAATTGTTCAAAATAAATATTTTATTTTTTTTATTTGGGGTATACCTCCTCCTTAAGATGTCGGAGTTCTGGCTATCAGAAGAATATACGACTCAAGAGAAAATCTATACCCAAATTATCTTGAATGATGCTAAGAGGCTTTCATTTTCTTGAGTTTCATTAAGAAAAACTCAAGTGGAGGTCCAGGTCTAGTCCAAGAAATGAATAAAAACGTACAAACGCATCCAAAGGCGATATTTAAGTGTGGAACAGAGAGTTTTTTATTTATTTCTTTATCAAGTTTCTACAAAGGTGTGAATGTACAAATATGTGATTATTAAACAGTTTTTTTCATCTTTGGGTTCCGATTTCAATAAATTAAACTATCGATTCCATCCAAGAGGTTGCTTTTTCTAATATTCAGTTTTCATTCATCTAAACGAGATCTGTATATGCGCTTACTTTTCGCGACGTGGTGGTGGACAGGGGGAAAAACTCTGCTCCTCAGAAATATTAACGAGAAATATCTTAAAAAGAAATACATATGTATATGTATATAAGCATATATAAGCAAAAACGTCTCCTCATCTTACCATAATCATAAAAGACTCATCCGCAATAAAATATGAATTTTGACGCTGTTAAGTGGCCTAGGCCTTATAGCCCAAGAGAGGAGCGTCCTCTTCATCGTTTGGTGTCAAAAGACGCATCCGAACGGTTTTAAAAAGCGATTAGAACACACCTTTACTCATAATTTCATTCGTGCGTTTTGCTCTACGCAAGCGGATGTTGGGCCATAGATCCGAGATGCATCGGTCTTAAGCAAAACTGATAAAACCCCACATGGTGGTTGCGAGCCTCAGTGCCAGTGGCCCCAGATGAAAGGTGCGCTGAGATACTGTAGCCACAATATCTTAAGAAAAAGAAGCAAAAAAAAAAAACAAATAAAATAAATAAATAAAACACACGAGATGACAAGAATTCTACTGCTACAGCAGCAGCAGCATCGTCATCATCATCTCTAGATAGCATCGAGCAACTCCCTTCTTGTTCCCTCCCTTGCTCAGGGTAATTTCATTCATCTGGAAAACATCTTAAGAGGTGCAAAAATCCCCCCCCCCCCCAATCCAACTTCGCTAGGTGAATTTTATTCCTTCCTCACTGAGCGAAGGACTGTGGCTGGCAATGGACTATCATTATACATATATGTGATTTTGTCTCGCTAGGCTATCTCTCCTGGCCCTGAGGTTCACCTTAGACGCATTTACTGTAACCAGATTCGATTATGCGTAAATAAATTAACACCCAGGTATTGCACCGGCAACTCTCCTGTCAGAGAACGCAGACGCAAACAAATCACGCATCGTGGGCGGAGGAGACAATTCCACCACTAGCAAACGACTCTTCAGCGAGACCCAATATTGTGAACTTTACGCGTTTCTTGGGTTGCTTTTTCGCATATTTCAGAATCCACCTTAGAATTTACCATTAGACTCTTATCGCAAATTTATGGTTTTTCCAATTTTTGAATAAGTAAATGAAAAATAAAAAAATATATACATATGCTTAGAGTGTGCAATTTTTATAGAAAAATATTTAAGTAACCTGTAGTTGTTCATAATTACAAAAAATTATAAATACTTTTGTTTTTTAGTTATATGGTTTCGTATCTTTAAAGAAAAAAGTGGGGCTCTTATTAAGATCACTCAGGATTTTATTTGTCCTTCTGTCAATTATTTTAGATTATAATGGGTCGTGAGCGTGGTCCAAAGAAAAAAGTAATTTTAATTAATACACCATGTAAGGTATATTATTTGAAAGAGCTACATACCTCTAAGAATTCTACAAATATGTTTATTATAATTTTTCGTCCAGTGGCCTTAATGATATAATTCAAAATTGTGTCGGTGTAAGACTATTGCTTCTTAAAAAAATATTTGTATGTATGCATTTGTTTTCCCCCCTTTCTGTCGAGAGCCTTACCGAACGAATTATTACCCGCCCTCCCTTCGTTTCTGTATGACTATCTAAAAACGTATGTAAGTACGGTGGCAAAAAATGGTTAAATTGACCTTAATTGCAGTTATTAAATTGCCTGAAAATGTTGGATACCAAATACCAGACTTTGTATATCTTTACATGCGGGGGAGAGCCTTAAAGTTGTGGGATTCTCCCCTATTTTAAAACAACTTCTATCGAATAGAGTAAGTTTAATTACAAAAATCCTTTTCACGCACGTGAACATGAACAATTGGCTTAAGGTGATAAATGCATAAGGGGTTCGGGGGGAGAGTTAGACCGAAGGGAGGTTCAACTTAATTCTACCAATTATTTCATAGCAACTTTATTAAAAATTAATTTACTTCATTGGAATTATCCTGCAGTTCATGTAATAAAATGCAATTAATGGGTCACAGGGAAGTGACTATTCTAGTGGAATCAATAAATATCGCTATAAAATCAATAATGAAAGTTTTTGATGTCTTCTGATTGTTTTTAATAGTTTTCTATTTTATTTTGTATCATATTGTAAAGTTTGTATGAACGATATGTGATAAAGGTTACAACTTGTGCCTTTTTAAAATAACAATTGACTAAACTTCATCTAGCTACATATTTATTATGAGTTCAAGTGGAAACAGTAATTTGTTTAAGTAAAACTAAATAAATTAATAATTTAGTCTATCTTTAAATAAAGTGAAAATTGAATCGATATCTCATTTAGTTCAAAAATTTTGTAATAGCAAGGTAATTCGATATGACATAAACTGAAGAAAATGTTGTCACAATTCACAAACTTTTTCAATTTTGAAGGCATTTGCAAATGTATTTTGGGAAAGACAAAATTAAAATTTCAAAAACAGTAAATAAAAATTAAAATTTGGTGTTTAACCCTTATAAATGTTTGGCGCACAGTTGCACTCTTAAATTAGCTCACTTATTCTGTGGGTCCCTCAAAATGCAAATGATGGTGAAATTAAAAAAACATTCTAAAACAATAAAAATTAAAATCAATAAAAATCGAATTCGGAGACATCGTACGTTCGACCGATTTCTTCAGCCACGTCTTATCTCACTTACGGCTGCCTTGTCCCCGAAATTAGAGTCTTCATGGGGTCCATTCCAAAATGTGATCTGCCTACACACAGCATCACCCATCTGGAATTTATAAATGGACATAAATAACATCAATTAATTGCTAGCAATTAAGAGCAACACCTCGAGAAAACGTTTTTTATTTTTAATTTTCCATATGTGTGCCCCATCTCCAAGAAAAACAATATAAAATGAAAAGAAAGTATTAAGAAACAATTTTACACGCCCGGGTAGCGGATTCAGATACAAATTGAGGCGAGTCATGGCAGGAATTTATCTTGGTACGTTTCATTCAAAAAATCAAAACATCCCAAAAGCTACAATAAAAAGGTATAAAAATAAGAAATGAATGAGAAAAAAGACGATAAATTTAAAAGGACTGGGCGTTATATTTTGGGTGATTCAAAGCAAGAAATTCAAAACAAACATGCGGGGAAATGGGGGAAACTGTTTTAAATCAAAATCAAAAAAATAAATTTATTCAAAAGACACTATCACGCCGAGGAGGATGACACCGAAAATCACGTCGAATGAAACGCTCGAAAAAATCAATAACACCCAGAGAAAAGTCTGATCGAGGAAGGTAAAAAAAATACAACAAAATAAATAAATAAATAAATGGAAGAACAAAACTTAAAATGGAAAGACGGCACGGTAAAGAACCACCCGAACTTAAAGATGGCTCAAAAACATCTGGTTTTTTGGTACAATTCTTGGACGAGATGAGCACAAGGTGGGCCCTCACCATTTATGTCATTTCCGTCCTCCTCCTCTGCCGCACCGTCATCGAACGTTGGTTGTTGCATCGCGGCGCAGCATCTTTTCACCTTGTGGCCAAAAGATGCTTCTTACTTGGTGCACCTCTTCCCAGCGGACATCGGTTCCATTCCGCTTATTAAACATGTTCCTTGTCGCCTTTTCATATAATAAAATTCCAAACGAATTGATTTCTCTGCGCCTTTTCGTATCGTATGTTTCCTTTATTTTATTTGGACATAAGTATGTATGTATATACTTCTATATATCTATATATATATGTATATAAAGCATATACACAATTTATTCTTTTATTTTTACCTCGATGTGTGCCGGGAATGAGCACCTATCCCGAATCACACCTGGGAAAATGAGTCTTTTTACAAATTAATTTCGTTTCCCCGTGTATATTCAAATCTGGCAATTGCCCGGGATGGGATCGCCACTACCGCTGAGATGTCAGAACTTTTTTTTGGTTTATTCGCGCGACAATATTTTTTCTTTATTTTCATTTTTGTTTTCGCCTTGCGCCTTTTTCATTTCGTTTATCTGGTAATTAATTAGACTACACGTGATTTTCGAGCTCCAGAATCTGAAAATGTTATCTTCATCTTTTAAATTAGTAATGGACATTGACAAATTGTAAAAAATGTTAATGAATACCCCTTACAAATTTGTTTTCAACCTAGGGCACGCATATATGTACATACTTTTAAAAAATAATCGAGATAAAAAATCTCAGCATAATTTTCGACGTTTAATACATTAATATCAAAATCGATATACGAATTTTATTCCAAGAAAATTTTTCAATTTACTTTTAACTAATATTGGTTAAATAAGATACCTAAAACTCATGAAATGTTAAATAAATAAGGTTATGGTTCATGAGCTCTTTCAAATTCAGTAATATCTTTGCTTTGGATATGCAAAATTACTTTATAAAATAAGATTCATTCAGTCATCAAATTCACTTTGATATACATTTTTTAAAATTAAACCTGACACTGAGGAATTGAAAGAAAATAACTTTTGAAAAACTAGTTAAAGAAGGTAAAAGCCCAAAAAATCGGGTATTTGAATATGAAAGTGTACTTCTTCATATTGCACATCAATAAAAATACATTTTTTTAAAGCCATAACTCGTACAGCGTAAATAAATGTAAACTTTCAACAAATTAATTTTCAGTGAGTAATTTACAAATATTTGAATTCGGGACATTTTTAGAGTCACCGAGATGCCGATACAACGTTGTCGTATTTTTGTCAAATTAGATCTATTTTTCAAGACTCCAACATTTTACTCTAATATGACTTTTCGACCTCAAAATATTTGTTTGTAACCCATTTTTATTGATTTTTAACTTTTTAGAAAAAAAAGGAGAAGTCTAAATTCACTCTTCACTCCTCCCCACCACAAAGTGAAAAAATGTCACCCGTTTTTTTCTTCTTCTTACTTTTCTTTTGCACGTTGTAACGCGATGCGATGCGTACCTATGCGCCCATGGGAGCCCTTGCACAAATACATACATATGCATCAAAAATTTACATGTCGTATTCCCTACCTCCTTAATTTATTTTTTCTGTTCTTCTCACTGCCACTTTCCCTACCACCTTATCGTTACGATACCCTACATCGTTGGAGCATAAGAAAAAATTTACCAACAAAAACTCCAGGGGGTGGCGAACTACCCTCATAATAAAAAAAAAGACAGAACGCACAAACACCCTTCGCACCCTCAATGTTACTGGCATAAAAAAGCTCACGACCCATACATGTACTAATACAAAACACAAATCAATACTTTCTCCACCCCCGAGCCCTTGCAAGAAACTGGTAAAAAATAAAAATAAAATAAAAAAATTTAAGATATTAAATAAAAAATATAATGCATGACTAAATAATAGTTACGGAAATTTTTCATCTTCTTTCTCTAGATGGGTTTGCAAAATTTACTGTAACCCCTCCACTAGGTAAACTGTGTCTGGGAGATATCAGGGTCTTCACCCTCCCCCATCATAATCCCGACCGCACCATTTTCACGCGAAAACGACATGCAACATTTCGAAGACGTTTCTCTTCTGCTGTGCGCCTATACTTCGTGGTCGTCTTAAATTTCCTCGTTTTTGTTTTGTTCTTAAAAGGAAGCTGCTGAAGCTCTTCTCGTTCCATAATTTGTTGTTTTTACGGGGGGGGGGCTTCGTTCTAATGGTGTCATTCTCGCCATACTTATCTATGTAAAATTTTCCATCTTAAAGATTTTCCTATTCCTAACCATAGCGTATGTATCTTTCGTAAATTTGTTCACATTCATTCTGTCGAGCCCACACATATCCCCTAGAGTCCAGTCGAAAATTTTTTCCTATCGCCGAACCCTCCCCTGCTCATCTCGCCCCTACGATCCGCTCTATTTCGACAAGAGAAGTATTGTTTTTTTTTTCTTTTTTTTAAGTATGATTTTTATGGGGTTCGTAACTAAATCTAGAAACCCAGCATCACTAGGACCAGTATCAGCCTAAAAAAAAAAACATATCATTTTAATCTCTAAGACAAAAGGAGACGCAAAATACATGCGGGCTGCGTAATACGCACACACGTTTGCACACACGCACCTTCGTCTTTGCGTTTTTATTTTATTTCGTAATCACCCTCCCCCTAAAAAGAAAAATCCAAACCCAATCCCAAAGTTTTCCCGCTCCTAAAGAAACGCGGAGCCCATTTTTGTTCATACGTCTGCAGAGAAAATGAATGAACGCGCGGTACAAAATGTATCTGTATATATCTAAAATATATAAAAAAACAACTACGGCCAAGTCAAGAAGGAACGCTGGATGCTGAGCCCTTGAAGGAACCGGGCGGATTTGAGAGGGGTACTTTTAGTCCTGCTCATAGAGTCAGTCAGTTTCTTACCATCGAATTTTTTATATATTGGTTTCCTTTGACTACGACGGACGGACCGACGACACGCGAGGGAGAAAAACTTAAGAATGTACAAAAACAAAAAAAACACCATTCATCCTAAACAAATGACGCTCAATTTTAGGTACCCTTAGAGTAAACACAAATATGTACCGCCCTTTTCTCCCCGAAAAAAAGGAAAATAAAATAAAAAATATTTTAAGCATATCCCTCCTCGCATATGAAAGAAGAGCATATGCAAAAACAAGAATACAATTATTAAACCGTGTTATTTTTGCATATCACAGATAAAAGTCTTTCTAAAAAAAACCGATTCCAATAAATCCCCACCCCTAAAGAGTATAAAATAATTATATTAAAAGTTCTCTGCTACTATAATACTTTCAACATTAAATACAAGACTTTTCTAGATTTCTAAAGTGGTCGTGAAAACCTGACTATTATTTATCTAATACTAGGTAATCAAGACAAACTGATTGCCTCAATTATTTACTATAGATTTAATATACGTAAGTTAGATTTTCACACCGACTTAAAAAATCAAAGAAAGTCTTGTATTTAATGTTGGAAATAGTGGCAGAGGACTTTGAATATATTTATGTTGTACTTTTTGGGGCTTGGGATTTTTTGGAATCGGTTTTAGTTTTTTAAATAAAGCATACATTTTAGCTCCGCTATTTTAAGTTTTCAAACTTGGGCACCGGAAGAGAAATGAACCTTTTCTAGAACACCTCTAATACCCTAGGCACACAGCGCACGTAAATTACTTATTAGTACTAGTTATTAATTTAGGCGATGTGTATCATGGGTTCGGGCCGCAAAATCAATAAAAATGTGATTATTAATGTTTTGCCAAATGAGCAGATTCTTTTCATTATTTATAACTAAATGGGCAATAATGTACCAACACTTAGCTGGTTTTGGACTGCGCGCTACCCATTACAAAATAACAAAAAAAGACACAGCACATTATGTTTGTCACAATTGTAGGCTGACCGTTCATAGTAATTTTGTTTGTGAATATCAGGATATTTATCATTTTTATTTTGATTTACCTCTCTGTCCGGATTGTCGTACATATCATTGTACCCCTGGAGAATCTTAGCCTGTCCAATAAAGAAAGAACCATTAAAATCGATTCACAGGTGCAAAAGTTATGCGCGAACAGACATAAAAAACAAAAAAAATTAAAATAAATGAAAACGGGCCAAATCCTCCTTTTTTGGAAGCCGGTTAAAAGAATTACCTATCAATAAGCTACATACATATGTATTTGTCAAGGATGAAAGGTACATTATAATATTTATATTTTCTCTTTCAGGATCTAAGTTAATTATACACTAAATTTCATTAAAGTCCGTTCAGCGGTTACTGAGCTGAGTGGTAGGTAACAAACATGCACAACAAAAATATGGGCGTGCAAATCAAAATTTAATTGAAATTTCGTATTGTAGTCCTATGCATTTTTGAATGAAAATGTTATTGAATTTTGTGTTTGAGCTCCCATAATTTAGATGTATATTTCGAAACAGATTCTAAAAAGTGAGGTTGCGTTGGAAAGTAAATTTTATCCTTTTTAAATGGTCTATAAGAACTTGTATAAGGGAGTACACCTCCTAAAGAACATTCATGTCGATTTTTAGGGGGCAGGACTGACTTTAGTCAATGGGATACTCTTATTTCAAAATCAATCATTAATGACTCGGCCAACTATATCGAAAGATAGTATGAAAGCGACTCACACTATTACACCTTGGAAAATCATATAAAATCCTAATCAATTTACATCCCTTGCAACAAATAAAAATAAAAATCTAATGTCCAAAGAAAATGGGTAAAATGCAAGAAGGCCCTGTTTTTTAAGTATAATTCTTCTACTGAACGGTTGCGAATTTTTTTCTATGAAAATACCCTCACCCTAGATTCATTTTCAACTATCAGTCCTATTGAATCTTGCAGCGTCATCAATAAGTTCTCCTCTGTCTGTGTCGTTTTAATTGCATTAGGGGGCGCCTTCTGCAACATAACCACTTCCCCTTCTTCTAGGCAATTTTTAATGAGCTCTCCCCCAAAATGGGAAAAAAATCGAATTTTTTCATCTCTCCTTCTCTTGAAAATCCATCCCTTGAGTTTACCATACCCTAAAAACAACCCCTGATATATATATAAAAAGAAAAAACCAAACGCATTTTCCTGCTGATTTTTTTTACCATTACCACCAACCCCTAAAAAATATTCCTGGAGAACACCACGCTATTTTAATGTGTTTTGATGGGCTCTTATTTTTTATATCACTGCTTTTCGTCGGTATGTGTAGAAATTGCTAAGGAACAAGGGTGAGCACCACAAATTTCTTTATTTTTCTCTATAGAGACCTTTTGTGGGGATAGGCCAAAAAAATTAAAAAAGGTAAATGAATTTGGGTTGATAAAATTAAGAAGAAGAAAATGAGCCATATTTTGAACAATTTAGTACTTGCAATTTTTTGTTTGTTTGAAAATTAGATTACATCTTGAAAGCGAACGATTTATTAATATAGTTTTTTACTCCCCAATTTTATTACATATACCGTTTTTTCTTTCGTCAATCAGCTAAAACTAATTTATTTTCTTTCTCAAAATCCCTGCGGATATTTTTGTAAATTAAACAATTCCCTACACTCCAATAGGGTACAATACATTTTATATCCATCGACACAAATCAATTTTTCTAATAAAAGGAAGTATAGAAAACCAAATGGGAAAAAAATATAATTAATAGTAACCCCTCGACTCGATTAGGGGTTGCTTCTGGAATTAATGGCAGCTTGCATTTTTCGTATATATGCGTCCCAATCATTTTTTATTACCTAAACGCGCCACTGGCAAATGTATTTCCTAGGTTATAATATCGCGTCACAGGATAGTCTTGTTTTATTGTATTTCATTTCCTGTATGCTGTTGTTATTATTTTTTCTTTTAATGATTCCGAGACTATTGCGAATTTGACGACGCAAAAGGGTTTATTATCCTATCCAATTGCACCAAGCAAACTTGCGTGAACCTCTAACGACCACAGACGAATTTACTGCTCGGTTATCATTAATTAATTTTTTGAATTTTTATACAACTTGCTAAAACTTATATAAAATGGACTTTTTATTTTTACTTAAACAAATTAGGAAATTCTGAATAATTATATTATATACATACATATATGTCTGTATGTATTTAATATATATATTTATATGCATAGTTGTATAGATTTATTCTAGTAACTGGATTACTTAATTGATAATCTGTACCAACCTACAGCCCTTTTCCGATGTACCACTCAAGCCACTTTCTACAATATTTTCGTGCCGACCCAAGCGGAAAAAAGGTTTCTGGACTTTTCTCAAAGTTGAAAGGGAGGTTGGGGGTCAGGTTAACAACCAGAATATTAATTTTCCCTATTATTTGATTTTTATCTGATCATCAACCCTTTTCTATTTGTAGTTCTGATTGCGACCTCTTTGTTTTGCGTAGAACTTCCCCCCTCACCACATCATGGAGTCTTACCCTTTGCAGACGATTCCTTTTTCTAAAAGCAAGTTTGATGCCAGAGAAATTTTTGTTGCTCCTTTTCCACTGCGCCCTGAGATTGCTCTAGTTCCGGCTTGAAGGACGTGATTAGGATTTTTTCGTTTAACCTTCAGACGAGGGATGAAAAAAAAAACGCTCACGGAAGTATCTTTGTATCTTTTATGTCCGAATTTCCTGATAGATCGATACCTTTTTTTCAAGGGCTCCGTATAGTTCATTCACCAGAAACACACAATCGCTTCAGATTTTTTTTTCTGAGGTTTTTTTGTGAGTGTGGAAACGCACCTCCTTCCAAATTATGTAAATAGTTCCTCCCATTTTTGTACCTGGTATTCTCATCTAGTTACCTAAAATATTCCTTAAGTTTTACAAATACATAATATTGTCTTTAGAGCTTATTATGCTTGTTGAAACGCAAAAATAAAAAATCATTTCTGTAGTCCTCGTAAAAATCATCTAAAATCAAATTTTCGAATTATTTTTTATATCTAAGAAATTATTCATTTTCAAGTATATCATATATTTAGGTACTCCAGGAAGTGAAGTCGTTGTTTCCAAATAAAACTTAATTGATATCTCATTTCGTTCAAAAGTTGTATGTAGTTTATATATATAAGTTTGAAAAATGTGGATTTTGGGAAAATCGCATTTAAAGTTTTATTGCGCCAGGATTTTGGCGGCGGATTTTGAACAATTTATCCCCTTCCCACAATCACCCTGTCTTTGCTCAAAAAGGTTTTAATCTCATTTCTGTAAGATTTTTTAGTGAGCACACGTCATCATGGGGCTCTTTTTCTTTGAGTGTTATTTAAAATGATTAGTCACCGGTTTTAATTACCGCACCACGCTCGGCTGGCAAAAATACAAGCCCAACCTCACGAAAAAAACATTTTCGAACGGGGCATTACGTACATATGTTATTGTTACCTTTCAAAGAAGAAAGAAATGAAAAAATATGTTCTTAATTAAGGTTTTCATTGATTACCTTAAAAAAGGAGACACCAGTGCGCACGCACTCACACACATATCGCACTTAAGGCTTTGGGGGCATATCCAAAAAATATAAAGGAAAAAAACTCTGCGGAATTTAATTGATCCGATTAAGCACGGTTTACTTAACACGTACCAAAAAATTCATTATACGGCGTGGCTCCGCGGTAAGACACACTATTAACGAGGTAACAAAACTTCGCCGACGACGCACGGCGGCGATGATGATCGTCGAAGCTAAGTTTTTTTAGCACTATGAGAGATCGATTGCAATACATAAATCTTCGTAAAATATAATTTTATCTATAGAGAAATTGAAAATTTCTAGTCACATATTCATAGCGATATTTTGTTAATCATGATTAGTGACACTGTGTAAAATCCATCCCAGTCCTTTATCAATTGAAGTTTAGGTAGATTAAAGCTTTAACTATAGACAGAAAAAAAAATTCAGGAGTAATTTCAGGTATAAAGAACCATTTTTATTATTTTCATAGGTTGAAAATTAATTAATTAAAAAAAGATTTTTGTGTTGCTGAAGTGTGATTAGAATAGGATTAAATAGCTTAATTGTTTTCTACAATTTTACGTTTATCAAAATGACCGAATAAGATTTAAAACTTTTTAAGAAAATATGGTGATATCAAAATCTGTAATAAAGGAAAAACAAATCGGAGCTGGCTACCTAATTTCTTTAAACTCTGATAGTATATAATGAATAATTTTGTAAGTTGCTGCAGATAAAAATCTAAGGAGCCGTCTTGCGGAATTATTATTATTTATAATTTTATAATTTTTTCAATATAAATCAATAAGTCTAATTAAGAGAAATTTTCATATATAAATTAATTTTCTAAATTGCTTACCAAATGACGAATGTTGAGTTAAATATGTAGCTCCAGGTAAGAGAAATATTTCATTATGCAAATCTGAAATAAATAAAAAATTTTACATCGTATTTTACTTTAATTACTAATAAAAGAAATTTTGAAAATTTATAAAATAATAAGAGATAAAATCATTGATCGAATTCACGTGTCACAACGTCTGGGGTGAGTACATTTTTCAGTGAAAAAAATATTATCCGAGCGAAAAACTAAAAGCATAAGAAAATGATTTTGAACATAAAACAAGCGGAAAGTTGCGTTGCATCGAAATGATGATGATGCTGCTGCAGCTGTTGACGGTGCTGATGATCGCACATGCGGTGGTGTTGCCTTAACAAACTTTGTTTTATGGTTTTGCGGAGGTGTGAGACGGCATTCGAGAACACAAGGGTCCATGATCTCAGTACCGAAACAAAACAGATCGTCAAAGGTGAATTTTCTTGAATTCTTCTTTTGAGCAATTATGTTTTTATTTTTATTTATTTATTTTTTGCCTTTTATTGTCATTTTTTTTTTTGATGGACAAGGGGCTTAAGACACAGGGTCACACATAAGAAGAACAAAAATAATATAATTGAAAAAGAATAACTGGCTCGTTTCCCAGTAATTAAACAAGAGGGCGAAAAACGTTTTCAAATCTGTCCCAGGAGAGTGTAACCAGTTCCTTATCTGTTGAATCATTGCTCAGAGGCGGACTGACTGACTTCTTTTGGTTGTAATGTTTTAAAAAGAAATATTCCTCTTCTGTTTTTTGTTTTGTTTTATTTTTCATTTTTTTCTAAATTTGTAATATCGCGGTAGAACTCGCGCGCGTGCACACTTCAAGGTATCGGTCAAACGATTTTTCGTCGCAAAAAAACAAAAACAGTTCAATCCCCACCAAAATGACGTGGTCCATATGGGTCGACAGCATTTAAAGTATCATCATTATAATCTTTGACCGCTGGTCGTCAGCATCACTGATGAGATGCACGTTGGTATATATGGTACATACTTCAAATTTGAAGAGAAGAAGCATATTGAGAAATGCGCCAGTTTTAATACAATTATGTGAAACCGCCTTAAAAACCACTCATACACTTTGAGATAAAACAAAAAATAACAACATTAATAATAATAATAACAAATTAGCTTGTCTTGGTCTATACCTTACAAGCTGTGCCTGTAGGTCAACAATTCAAGTCATTCCGTCGTCATCGTACTGGTCGTCTTGATCGTCACGGCGATTGTCGTCTTAAAGAAACTACCGATCTCTCCCTTCTTTTTTTCCGCTACCCTACCCCTTCTATTATTCCCGGCTCCTCTTTGGACACATAGCAATAATCCAGTTCTGTAACCTACAGGCAACGAGAGGATGATTAGATGGTGAATTTATGAACTTTTTTGTCTATTCATTGAATTAGTAGACCCATGCTGTTCATGATGTCCCTCCCCACACCCCATTGCCTTGGACCACTACCCCTTTCGTTTCCCCTTCATCACGGGTGCATCATTGGTGCATCTTGTTGCGGGTGCTGCAAAACTAGCAGCGCACGGTGAGAGGTGCGGTGCACAAAAGGCACGAAGGACAAGAAAACAGGCACAGATTTTTTCCGCCAGCACCTTCGTCATGTCGCCGTTTTCGTTATGTCGCCGTCTTCGTCTGGCACATCTATTAAGAGCCCTGCCCGTGTTAGTGCCCGCCCGCACGATCGGACGGACAGTCAGAAAATCACATGAGTTGCACTGCACCACACCGTCCAGCCGCTTAGGGAATAGCTGTTGATGCGCGAAATTGCCGCGCACCAAAATATTTGCGTCCGTAAAAAATTCACCACTCCGCGTAGCATCCAAAGATTCAATCCATTCGCAGTCCATCCGCGCATTCGCTGTCCCCACCGCGCGATACAAATAACTCTTGCAGTTGTATTGACCGAAATCATTTTTTTATACTTTCACTTGTTTTAAAAGTAATTGGCTTAATAATTTTCTAAATTGTAAATATTGCTATTCTAAATAGTCGAGCTGATAAAAATTGTAAGTTTTTAATTAATTACTGTTCTATATCCACTATAATTTTACTATTTGTTAATTATTTAACTAATTAGCAATTATGTTCATGTAACTATTTCTAATAGTTAAATTTATAAAAGTTTTTATATACATACATATGTACATATTTTTGCTGCAATATTTTCTTTTTAGACGCAGGAGTGTGCATTTTTTTCCATGAACTTCTGTTGTGTAATAACGATAGATGGCTAAAAAGTGCTACTGCCGTAAGACGAAAAGTTTGTACCGCTGCTGGGATGCTGCAAAAGACGCATCTCGGCAATGACAGGTCGTAGATCTTAGCCACCATGGCGAAAACGACTAACGGCAAAGGAAAGTGGATAAGAAATGAAAATTAAAAATGATGTAATATATGCACATAAAAAATACATATACATACATATCTATAAATTGAGATAATAAAAGAAATAAAAGTCTATCCTATTTTTTCGGAAAAACCGCGGTGCACCTCCCGCCACGCTGCCGGTAGGAGATTTGTTGCTAAATGTGAATCAGACTCACATCTTAAGATGATCGACTTAGAGGCCGCTCCGCGAAGTCCAGAGAAAAATATTTAAATATGCACGTAAGTGTATTATAATATGTAAATAAATAACAAACATACTGAAAAATCACACCTGGATCAAAATATGCACCCAATTAGCTTTAGAACATTTTCTTTTATCTTAATTTTTCTTTGTGACCGATTTAATGACTGTCGCAATATGTTGAAAATGTTTGAAATAACATAAAGACGTTTTTAATTATTTTAAACAATTTTTTTGGGTAAAATATGTAATTTGGTCTTAAACTGATTCTCCTTTTTTTCATTATTAATTAATACCTTACCTTTTCTCACTTGTGGATGCTGCTAAGCAATGAGTACCTCAACCTCGGAACCACCTCGTTCTCAATTTTTCACTGCCGACAAGGTATAAATGATTCCGTTACACCAGGCGATAACTGAAATGGGCGGTCACCTATTAATTTTCATTTAAAGAATTTGCTTCCACTGCATCTTATCTGGCTTTCTTGGGCAACTAAAATTCCGTTTTTTTTTCTTTTGCACTTTATTTTTATTTGCATTTCGTCTTTTTGTCATTATTTCCACAAAGAGGTGATAAAGACAACGTCGACGATGTCTCTAAGGAGGCATCGCGTGCCCAATTAAGATAACAAGGCGGTGGGAGAAGATTTCACCAGCTTCGCCTAAAGGGTGCAAAATATAGAACTACTGACCGCGGCAAAAGATATTTCTCATGTTTTTATCTTTTATATTTAATTTTTGCCTCATCTCCAAATGCTAAACGTGTCAAAAATTGATCAGATATTATTGGATTACGATGAACTAGCTCTATGAAGGTTGCAAAAGAGTGTCAGTTCATTTTACCTGTCCCGTAATTTTGTCTTTTCAAGGTTCCCTGTGCTTTAAAAGCTAAAACGAAACCCTTATTTTTTATATATTATTTGTAGAAGAAAAAATATATCATTATAAAGTTTTGCTGTTATGTTTATTGACCTTTTAAAATTAAAAAAACCCAATGTTGGATTTTTGATATTTATTTTTTTAGAAACATCAAATTATGATGGTTTGTCAAATCGATCATGTAAAAAGATATATATTTAACAAATTACATATTTTCTAGTGTTGAAGTAGCTATGTCATGAACCAGAGAAACTTTTTCTGTTATCAAAAAGTAAATCAATGGTGAATATTTACGAAGAAAAGAAACGAATTTTGATGTTGAAATATCGACAAAAAATCATAACATTTATTATCGATTTTTTCAATCTTGGTTCTTGCGGTGACCATAAATCTGCACAACAACACATTAAAAAATGAAAATAAAACATTTTTTTTATCTCGTGGCAACGAGGCGAAGTTCACTCGAAAAACATTTCAAACATGCATCTGATGATATGATTTTTTCAAAATTTTAAAGGTATAGAATAACCTTTAAAATAATTCTGGTATCTGTCTGCCAGAGGTTCTTTTTCGAAAACTACATATGTAATGTAGGAAGTTGAAATTTGGCATAATTTGAAGTCTTGATGAAGAAAAGTTTGAATGTAAAGAACAAAATAATTTTAAACATTGTACTATACTTGCAATTAATTTCTAGAAGATGGCGTTAGTTGCAGATAATATTCAATTACTTCTTTACTCGTTTTAAGAAAAAGAGAAAAATAAGAAATAGATAAATGGCCCCAAATTAAATTGGGGGACGAATTATTGATTTTTGGGTTCTGAATATAATTATTTTTCTTTGGCTTTGGAGCTCTTAGTACTTGCGGAATTTTATTTTTTTTTATCCATAATGTTCCCCTTCAATTTCTTATCTCGCCAAAGTGTGGGGGGGAACTAAATGCCGAGGAAGAAAAAAAGATGGAAAAAAGTGAAGTCCTAAAAATATACCAGAAGAATTCCCGAAAAGAAGTTTAGGAAGAGGAAAGTCTCAAAAGAAGGTATATGACGGCATCACTGGCTCGAGCGGATAGCACGACACCCCGATGACGGTGAGGCATGAATAGGGGCTTGGATATGGTGTATGGGTTGGTCTTTGGAAGGGGTGAGGTGTGTGCATGCGATTGAATAGGGCCAGTTTCTTTTCTTTCAGCCTTTTTTACATTTTTTCCCTGTTTTTTTCCATATTCACCCCCTCATCCCTTACCCTTAGAGCCTTAGGTTAAGCTACAAAATCCATAAGAAAAAATGTGATATGAGGGTGAGATTCCTCTCTGTAGTGCCAGGAATAAGAAGCAAGAATTTTTTTTTTCATTTTTTGTCCCTTCGAAGGGATAGGATGGATGGATGCTGCGGAAATGAATTGGTGGGTGGAGGTGTATGGCGCGCGTACTTTTTCGTGCAGTATCCAAACACCACCGAATTTTCTACCCGAGCATCAACAGAGTGCCGGGAGGGTGAATATAAAGAAATTTTATTTCTTTGCTTTTTTTAGGAAGGAAATGAAGGAATAAGAAGCAGGGAATATGTCCCCTAGTTTAAGGAATAGAATTAGGGAAAGGAATAGAACAAATGTGCTTGATGGGTGGGGATGGGTAGGTAAAAAATTGTCATCATTCGCATATATGTATATGTCGTGCATGCGGGATACGAAAGCAAAATAAAAAAAAGAAATAAAATAAATCTGGACAGGGAGGAGTTAGTTGGTGGTGATTTTTTTGTCAGCGTTCTGTATATGGATCATTACTTTCTTCACCTCCTATCCCATTCTTTTGCATTGCGACCATGAGAGCCGTTCGTATATATCTAAAGTTTCGTCTAGAAATTTGTCGTTTTCCTCGTCGTCATCATCAACCATACCCCATATTTCACTCTATTCAAATCCTGCAGCTCCCCAACCCAACGAAACTCTCACTCCACCGTCATACGCCGCGCCGCGTCGTGGATCGTCTTCGCAGTCCTCGTCTTTTCCGCTCAAAGTGAAATTGAACGACGAAATTCTTAACTCAGAGCAGTAGCGGCACCACTGGTGCCATTTGTGGGGTATGGGAGTGAAGTTCTTTTCTGACCATGAAAAAAAAAAACAAAAAACGAATGGTGTTATGACACTGATACTAGAATCCGGGACGGCGGAGGTATGGTAGAAGGAGAGAAAATCCTAGGGCTATACCGTAAAATTAGGGTGAGGAGAAGGGAAGTAAAGCCTCAGGGCTTTGTTCTCAGGGGGAGACGGAGTGGTCGCTATTTTATACTTTACATTATGCCCCTGTTAGTCACCCTCTTTTCTACTTTCTTGAAAAAAACAGAAAATAAAAAAAATGTGATGAAGAAAAACGCGGCTATAGAGAGAAAAGGAAAAGTGATGGTCAGTAGGATGCGATGGATTGATGAAGGGGGGGGGGGGGGGGGGGGGAGTAGCAAATCTATAGCAACAGTAGCTGCTGTTCCACCGTATGTCAATTCAGAAAACTCCTCTAGTGATGGTTGGAGTGCGGGGGGAAGGGGGAGCACATGATATACATACCCACCTCGAATCCGTATGTATAATCATTACCCACCCCCATCGCCACCCCATGCACACTTCTTTAGAAGTCATATAGTACGTGGAAGCGCGCGGCAGTAGCAGCAGCGACTCAAAAATTTCTTCACCGTTACACACGATTTTCAGGCTTTATAAAAGGCTCCGTAAGGTGACTCCACAGTGCCTGGTGGGTGTAGGTGGAGGACAGAAAATTTTTACACACAGAGGGTTTTATTTAAGAGAAAGAAGCCGCTCGTCTGTTCTTCCTCTTCATCCTCATCTACCTCAGCCTTCTTGATCTTCATTTTTTTTATTTTCTTGCAGGCACAAAAGTTGACGGTTGTAATCCGCCGTTGCGAGGGTGTGACGGGACGACGGGTATTAGGATTTTTGCGGGATGGAATGGTTGTGATATGGGGGTGGCAGGAGGAAAGTTGGTACAGTTGGATGTGGCAGCACCAAAGTAGGCACAACGAGTGCGCTATGCCCTTCACAAACGAAATTTGACGTTAATATGATGGTGGTTACGGGGGTTCTGTATGTGGGGGAACGGGGGTGGGAGGTTCATTTCTTTTCGCCAAGGCGGATGGCGGGCGTATTTCACATTAGTTTAAAGAGGACACAGCGTATTTCTGTTTATTTTTCCTCCTTTCCTTATTCAGTTTTTTAAGAAGAAGAAAAGTTGTTTAGGTAGGGCTCACATATGATTGTATTTTTGAGAGTCTTTAACTGCTTTTAGTGTGTACATATATACATTTTTTTACGCAAAACCATGTTTTTTCCGGCGCGTAAAAAACTTAATGAATCAAACGCTGATAGAAGCCTCAACTAGTACGTCTTATTATGGAATTTGTTTCAACCCTTTATGATCAATTTTTCATGATTCTGTAGAAAAGTCGCAAACAAAAAGCTTAAGACAAGATTTAGTTTTGATTCGTATAATAATCGTTTAACATGCTCAGCTCGACGCTCTCTTTTGTACTCTATATGTTCGGTCGGAGGTGGTCCACGCTGCCATAAGTTAAAAACCCATGTGGTTGTGCACGCCGCCTGTGGACCATCGCTGGTCCACGCTGGATTGAACGTGTTAAAATTGTAGTCCACACAGTCTGCAAATTTGTCCTTGAAAACACTGTAAGTTGAGCTCGTAAAAGAACTTAGTTCTTACCTTTTCTTATAAAACACTAACACAAAATTACTTTAAAGGAGTAATTAGAAAATAATGTCAATTTTACTTTCAAAAGTTGCTATGATACGGTTTCAGAAGTACAACAAGCGACAAAAATTATCATTCTCATTTTAAATTTAAATGTACTTCACAGCAACATGCAAAAAAAATTGTAATGTACGCATAGAACGAAAATCTACAAAATTAATTTATACACTCTGTAGTTCCAAATGTTTTCATACGAGGTACCCTGTTTAGATTTGATATGTTCCTTTGATCTGGGTATGGAATTTAAAAATTAAAAGTTTTGTTTTTGTAGAGGGGAAAGCATTTTCCAAAAAGAAGTTTTTTGTTCCCCCTGAATTTTCCTTCAAAACGAAAAAACGCAAGGAAAACGACTCATTTTTTTTAAAATTTCAGTAAAATTGTTGTATTCAATTCTTTATTTTCGTATACGATCGATGGAGACCTAGCCGCAATTGTATATTCCGCGTGATAAAAATTCGTATACCTTTTATGGGACATGACATTGAACATAAAGTGAAAAACATGCTGCGAAATTGCTTTCTAATACTTTATAAAAGCTTGAGTAGGTTCCGTATTGGACGCATTGCAGCTTGTGAGAATTAATATAAGGTAGAGTTATAAGATTATCACACATAGTTTAAATTTTTTTTTTCCACATAGATATATGTAAATACATCTTATAACAGTTCGATTTCTATGATTTATAGATTGATTATTCGGTGAATAATTATAATTTTGTTAAACTCTTGGTGAAAGGAAATTTTAATACTTCAAAATAATTTTTAGTCAATGGCTTGGTTGGATAACAATTAATTAGTTTAACGTCCATATTCTTGATTATCTCGCGACAAAGAGAAGTTCTACTTTTCCCAGAGGGACATAAAAAGAAATTGTTTACTCACAAGCTACCTCCTCGTCTACGCAAAATCCCTTTCATTTCTTGATTAATCCATTAATAATTCAGAAAAAATCCATCTTTTTACGATCTTAAGGCATTTTTACTGCCTCGGACTGTTGCCAAGCGAGATATAACATATTGCTCGGGGACATGTACATATATAGAGGGTCTTGTTTTGATCCAGCTGTTCCCCCCTTTATTTTCTGGGTTGTGGAGTTTAAATTTAATTGCACTATTTTGTTATTATTTACGAAAATAGTGCATAAACAGGTAATTTCAGGAAATTGCAAGAACGCGGTATATATCCTATACGAATATTTTTGAAATATCGTAGATACTATATGTATAAAGAATATTAATAATTAAATTAAATTACATTTTTCTGATCGAAAGAGGATTTTTTGTCCTGAATTGTGGAGAAATCTGATTTAAGTAGTTTTATTCCTCAGTATGCAACTAATTGAAATCTTAAGGGAATTGAATTTTTCTGTTTTATTTCAAATTACTTCGCGACCCTGGGACAGAAACATAAAATAATATTTTCATCCCCTCTTGTGTTGTGCTCCCTGGATATTTGGCGCGTACTTTCTTTGTCTTTATATTGGATGCTGGTATCCTGGCACATATGCCCTATGCTTCTCGAATAAAGACAAGATGAACTTATAATTATTTATTTTATTTTTCCCCTTGTTCTATTTGGTTCCCCCATACCCTCTGCGTACCCACCCTCAGGGGATATTTATTATTTATTATTATGATTACAGTGGGAAATTAGTGCCTTATTGTTGCGTTAGATTTACCAAAACTCTGTGAAATTCCCGCATTATCTGTCCCAGGTTATTGCTTTATGTTTGAAGGAAAACAAAATACTCATGAAACAAACAAGGTATCACCAGAAGCAGTACGTGCTCTTGCAATTTAATTCCAGAGGGTTTCTGGTATGCTCATTCATTTCAGAGCAGTTGTTTTGTTAGACACACATGAAAATTGGAATTAGTAAGTCTTTTCTTTTAAATTAAATTTGAAATGAAATTTTAAATTAAAATATTGTCTCAAAAAGTTTAACCGTAATTAATCCCACTGGGTAAAATCTATCCAATCCTTTTTTAACTGAAATACGACCCGTTTACTTGGAGAAAATGACTGGTGGGCAATAATAACTGAATTCGTCGAAAAACAAGTAAGTACAGGTTTAAGAATCTATTTTTATTTTTACAAAGCTTGAAAAAAAATTAAAATATCTAGATTGCAAATGTAAAATTGACGAAAAGGCGCTGGGGTCGATGAAAACAGTGTAACTATTGTGCAATTGTCAGGAAATGAAACTAAACAGGATTAATTTCGAAAATTACATCTAAAATAAAGTTTGCCTATTTCACTGCATTATCTTCAGGAGTTATCAAACGTTTTCAGAAAATATATGAGTTATACGATAGGGCTGTGGATAGGGGGAAGGGGAGGGGGCGGAATCTAGGACGAAAGATGAAAAATAAAAATCCCTGCATTTTGGCTCAGTAAGCAAATGCGAATCTTAATTGATGTCGGATGACATGGCTAAAATTATAACTACATACGAAACATTTCTCTGTCCAGAAATGAATATCAAATTTCTAGGCCGAGCATGTTTTTCCAAAAATTACTACTATATCTCCTCCTCCACCCAAACTTCCACTATTGATTAATTTCAAAGAAGATGACGACGCCACCCTTCATACTACAAAAATCTCCCGGATATTCAAAATCTAAGCAATATCAACCACCATTTTGTTAGGATGATATAGAAAAAATAAATGTTTTTCGTCGTCTATAAGGAGCTGTGGAGGGATTCGTGTTAGACTAAGGTGATGTCTTTCTGCTTTAAGACGCGGGGAGGTGGAGTCCGATCGCTCCTCATTTTTGTATCGAAGACTAATGCATGTTCAATGAGATCATTTATTTCGCGATATGCTCCCCTATTTGGGCCCTCATACAGTCAACAAATGAGGAAGTGGTCGTTATCTTTGGAATTGCATTGCATAATAACTACGAAGTAAAATGAGCAATATCCAGAAATCGAATGATTTGCAAAATGGTTTATTATCAGTTGTATGCTTTATTTGAGGGTGAATAACTGAAGATTTTGAAATTTCTTTTTAATTTAGCTGAGATAATGTGCAGCACAATGTGGGGCGAGTAAACATTCTAAAGAACAAAAAATATACGTAAATTAATTAAGTTCGCTCTTCAGTCTAATAATATTTAATTAGAGTTAAATGAATAACACCGGTCAACATAGAACATTTGTTTTTCTTAAATTTGGGTTTTTTTTCACAATTTTTTTTTTTACTTGTCATGTATCAAAATAAAGAAACTATTTCCGCAAACTCTTTAAAATTAGTTTTCATGGGCTTGGCAGCAATAATACAGATTTTGAAGATAATATTTTGACCATTTTTGACTAATCAATAAAAATAAAGTTTCAACATACAAGTTTAAAATTTCATTAAAATGAAAGCCTATTTTAATATCAAATACGTATTAATTCCAATTGTAAATACTTTGATATTTTGAAGGCATCAAGATTCCTCCACCAAAATTTCATTTTACAAAATACGCTCATTTTTTCTGCAAATGTCCTCCCATGGCACTGAAAAACGCATCGGCCATAATCTCATAAACCTTAAATTGACGGTTTTCAGTGTTATTGTTGGAATCTGCCGAAAGAATGAAAACATTTTGCAAAACGAAATTTTGGTGAAGGAATCTTGATGGTTTAGAAACCATGTAAAATAATTTTAAATTAGTGACAGTTTATTTTTAAAAAATCGATCAACATTTTGGAATGTAATTTTGCATGTAGAGTGTTTGCAATTAATTGCCAACATTTAATATTGCAAACATTTCTTACTGTGAAGAAGTCGATTTGACACAAGGTCATCGTTTTTAATTGACCTTCTTGAAGGTCAAACCAAAACCCTTTCGAGAATGTATAAGGCGCACCGGTGCGTCGAGTTTGCGCAAACAATAAACAATAAAATATCGGTAATGCTCCAAGAACAGCAGTGTAAGGAGCCTGGTCTGAACTTTCTACAAATACATTAAAAACAAACTTGAACTTGAAAGTGTGCTAAATAGACTAATTACATTAGCAAAGAATTGAGTATAGAAGAACCCAATGTATTTAAAATTTTTAGATGATTTTTATTATTTTGACGGGTGGTGATATTAATTGTGTAATGTGTGTAATAATAATATTTTAAATGGTCTTTATTAAAATTTAAAAATTGATGCTTTTGTTTTATTTGTTGATATATTTTCAATTTACTGTACAACCCATAATAATTACTCAAAAATATTTTCTTTAGATTGCTAACAAAATACAAAAACCTATGTATGTAGGTTATAATATAAAGGGTGTCTTTTTAGGAGCACATGGATTCGAATTTTAAATAAAACACATACAAATTAGAGAAATTACCAAATGTGTTTTTCATTTTTTAGGTACTTCTTTTGCATTTAACATTTGAAAACAATTTCGGGCATTTGACAACCACGATAAAATTTCACAAAAGTCATTCTGGATATCCTATTTTCGAGTATTTAGAGGCGTATCCCACTAATAACGCGTTCAATCCTGGTTTCCAAAGCGTCAACAGTTGCTAGCTTGTCGGCATAAACCAAAGAATGACTTGACATATTTATGTGATGTCCAATGGTGCCAAAGCGCAGCACCGCGGAGGCCAGTTGACCGGTCTACTTCGTGAGACAATGTTGACGCCAAAATGATTCTTTAACAAATCGATTGTTTCGGTCGAACGTTCTGTTAAAACCACAAGTCGTCAACATCAAAGTCTCGAAGTTTTGGCAACAAACATTCGTTGATCATTGCTCTGTACCGGATGCCATTGACGGTGACGCGTTGTCCTTCCTCATTTTTAAAGAGATAAGGGTTGATGATCCAACCGGCCCAAAGACCGCACCAAACAGTAAATTTATCAGGATGCATCGGTAGTTCTTGAACGTCATTAGGGTTTGCATGACTGCAAATTGGTAATTACGTTACCTCTGGTGGTCTCGAATGGACGATTATGGGCGTCATAATATTCACGAAGTGCTCTATAAAAACTTTTAACTGAACACTGAAAAACAAATTGCCACGATTTGGAAACGTTGCTCCAGAGTCAATGTATTCATGATGATTTGCCAACAATAGTGCACAGGAATGTCACTTTAAAGCATCAAAGTTACTGTTAGAGAAGCGTGTAATCCCTATTCAAGAAAACTCCTAAAAAACACCCTTTTAGTTATGAAAAATACTGCATTAAGTAGCACAATTTCGGTTGGCTATTTCTGATTTTAGCGTTTTGAGTAACTTCAACCACACGGCTGTAGCCCAGTCTCAGTTATGAAAAGTATTAAACCTTTCTGGTGAATTAGTCAGGCAGAAAGTTCAGATAAGTGCGGGTAAAATAAGATAAAACCGAGGACAAACAGAGATCATTTATAAAACAACAATAAAAAGAAATACCATTCTGACTGCTTATAAGAATTCGGAGTTGAATAAAAAAACACAAACTAATAAAATGAGAAAAGAAGCACACCATTGAGAAGAATCAAGTGATATGAATTAATGGCTCTCATTGGTTTGGGTATTAATCATGAAAATTAATTGTTGACCTCCAGGAGTATGTGGGACTCTTCGAAGAGAACGCGCTTTAAAATTGCCGCGATGTTCATTAGTTTACTCTGCAATTTTCTGAAAAAGTAACGAAGTTATGGAGAGGGGAGAAGGGGAAACGGCAGACTCATGGACCGACTTAAAGAAAACAATGTGAAAAATGTGAGAATTGTTAAAATTCTAAGTGGCTGGTAAAAATATTCATCCGGGCGGGTGTACAGCTCTTCGTCGGGACAATCCTATGACATGGCTATTTTTGCCACCCATTGTATTCAAAATCGCGCGAGCTCGAAACAATTGCCCACAATATAGAAAAAGGGAAGTGGTTTTTTGTTTTCTTAATTTTATTTTATTGAATATCTTTTTTTTATGTACATTCATATGTTATGTATACATATATGCACATATTTCATCGGACCTATGAACTTCAATATGCTCCTTTGAGCACTCTTAAAGAAACTTTTGCCGAGAAATCGTCTCCATCAGAAGCATAAAACTGGCAAAAATTGGTAGCTGGGCCGGATAGAGAAGCGGGGAGCAATGAGCTTAGGGCCATAAGCACTTCTCTCTCATCTTGAAGGGGAGGCCTAGCGCTTCTAAAGAACTCTATAGCACCACTGGAACCAGTATTCAGGGTACCCTTCTCGTATGCAATCATGTTTCCCATTGCCCCCCAGTCATATCCCTGAAACGACCAACGTGTTCTCAACGTCCTGAGACTCCCCTCCCCTCACTCCTCTATACAGACATAATCGGAATTAATGATATCTAAATGATATATGGCCCTTCGAACACAATTCATATATAAATTCATATATAAATTGTGAAAAACCAAGAAAAGGGACAGTAAATTTAATGATTCCTTTCGTCGGGTTGAATGTCACTAATGCACCCGGGCTCCGACAGAGTAAACACGGTCTAAAAGTTCACAATTAAAACAAATATAATATCAAAAAAACAAAAAAAAAACATATATATATATATACCATATGTATGTATATACTCGCCTGTAGCAGTAAAGAAAGGGAGCCTAAAGTATGTGTTCAAAAAATTAGACGCACATGGAGGATGAAAGAAAAATGATACAAATGTAAAAGTTTTGAACTGTTACAAGTATATTTTCCAAGAAAACAGTTTACTTTATATTTAAATATATTTATGTTGACAATTTATTTGTATTCGAATTAAAATTCGGTCACTCGTTCTCTTTGTTTCACAACATTTTGAATTCTTCTGGGAATGCTGGCTATACATGCCTTTATCATGTCTTTCAGACCTTTGTCGTTACTCCAAATATCCTCAATATTTTTTTTTTTAAATGGAGACTGTTGGATTCGGGCGATTGTAGACTAGGCCCAACAATTTTCAATCGGATTTAGATCCCGAGAATTGCCGGACCAAGAAAGAACTTCGATTGCATCATCATTTAGGAAATCTTTAATTATTTTTGCGGTATGACAAGATGCTCCACCATGCATAAGTATATAGTTTGATCTTGTATATATAATAGTGAATTTATATATGGTAAAAGGACATCTGCTAATATGACCTAATACTGGTCAGAACGCAAAGTTCCATCCACAACATATATTGGGCCTGGACCTTCTCCACTAACGCAACTCCATATCATAACGGAGGGCGGGTGTTTCACTGTTCCTTGTATACAGTCCTCATTGTAACATTTTCCTGGATATCTCCGTATGAAATTCAATGCTTCCGTTACCGCCTCCAAACGACACTCGTCGTTAAAAATCACCTATAAATTTTAAAATTTAGAGTAATTTTGTGCATTTTACAAACCACAATAAAATAAAAATTTGTGAGTACATTTTAACCAACTTACATTTTGCTAATTTGTAACCTTCTCAATCTCATTTTTTCTGTTAATTTCGGCTTCTTTGCTGGTCGTCTACATGTTAAGTTTGCCTCATAAAATCGTCTGCGAAGAGTCATCTTAGAAATATCCACCCCTTGATCTCTAAGTTGTCCATGAATAGTGCGAACAGGTGCTCGACGTTCTTGTAATGCCATATGCAGAATTTTCCTATCGGTCCTCTTGGATGTTTTCCTGTTTCTTCCACAATTTTTCCGCTTACTTTCCGACGCAAAGATTGAAAGATTCAGAGTTCGTGCGATCCTATCCCCTGTAGATGCCGAAATTTTTCCTGACGGGTGATTTCTCGATTCGAGAGGTATTTTAACTTCAATAGTCGTACTATAACACTTCTCTTTTCACTGGCGATGTCTTTAACACGTCCCAATTTGAAATAAATGGTAAACACTTTATAATTTTTCAGTACTCCGGTTTTGAATATCACAATCACTAATTTCCAATTGGAAACTCAGTAGAAATCCACGAAAGGCTAAAAGCTTCCAATACTAGTCACAAGTGTACTCTTCAAAGGCCGACTTCACACAAAATTTGCAATAAATTTTCAACAAATATTACCCTCAAATGAGACAAAAATTGAATCGATTCCATTTATGTACCTCCCAAACTTTATCAGGTAGATTTGGGATTTCTCTAATTACCAAAATATCTTGCACTCTTTACCTAACGATAGTTACTTTTGACGAAAGTTCCTGGGAAAGGGTTTTATTGCGGGAAAATCCCATTTCATATGGAATTTCTTCAAATACTTGACTGCGTCTAATTTTTTGAACAGATACTGTACATACGACCACTTTCCGTCCCTTCAGAATGCCATAGTATCACAGGAAAATCGAAATGCTTCCTCAGATTCAGCCAGAATAACACCTTCCAAAATTAATGTGAGTTTTATAAGATCAGCAAAACTTAAAATATTTATCAGCCATATTCACAATTATTAATATTATTAAATAAACTATTTTAAAATTATAAATTATAAATTTTAAAATGTAAAATTGTCTAAATAGTTTTGTTCAGCCTACTCTTCAAATAATAAAATTTAATTTTATGCGATAATTTTTACTAGTGTCTCCACTTCGCATTTTAATTTATGTTTATTCCCTTCAAAGAAACATAGACCCTGCTAATTCTGTGTATTGTGAAAGTAATGTAAAAATCTCCCACTAAAAGGAGGTAAGCAACCAAATAAGATCCGCCGGGGGATGCCATTCCCTGCCCTGAATTAAGAAAAGAAAAATATCAATTAAACACTACAATTACTTACGTACCAAACGTAATTTCAATCAATCACATACCTGCAATATTTGACATCATTTCAGGCCTTGCGAATGGCATCTCCGGCAGATTTTTTAGTCGGGGGGTTTTAAAACTTTAAGCTTAACCTTTTCCTATTACAACGTTTACATCCATTCTGGGTTTTCTCAATATTATTATATTTGTTTTTTATCTGAAACTTTTTTTAGATTTCTTACAAAACATTATTTTTATTTTTAATGTGGTACGAGGATTCGTTCGACAGAAACTATTTTAAAGAAAGAAAGAGCGAGAGTAATGTTTCAATTAGCGATTTTTTCTAAAATATTCATCTTTTCTTTTGCCGTAATAACTATTTGTATTTAAATATTTATAAGAACAAACGTCGATGAATCACAAAACCTTCACAGAAAGCCGTATCTAAATCAGTCAAACCATATTGGAGATACTTGGCAACACTCGAGTGCATAAACAAACAAACAATTTCGCACCCTTAACGCATATGTATACCCTCTCCGTTCCGTCGTGAGTAAAAGAGTTGTTTTCAATTAGCTTTGATTTCAATTCAGTTTTTTTTATCCAAAATTAAAGTAATTCTGTAGAAAAATCCAATCAAATTATTTTGACGTTGTAAATGTAGAAACTAATTTAAACCGAAGGCAACTAAATTTAATTTGTAAGATTTTAGGGACTTTGTTAAGAAATTTTTAACCAAAAAGGATGTTTAAGCTCTATTCGATTCGTTTCGTACGAAAATTAGAAGAGGGCCCCGAAACTATAACTACTTATGAAAAAACACATGAATTTTCGGGTTCACCAAAAAATTTAAAAGTACCTAAAATTTTTTCCATTTTTATAAATGTATACTAGGTGTTTTCCGCGGCTCTGCACGCGTGGTGTCGTGTTTTTAACAGTGACAAAATGTATATCTTTCAAAACAAGGAACGATATGTTTTTCTTCAATGCAGAACCTGCTTGTATACTACATTTTAATAGTCGTACTTATTTGCTAATATCAGCAGATTGCTTGCGGAATTGACACTCGAACAGGCTACATAAAACTGTCCGTACCAAAAGCAGTCATCCCTTAAATCCACTCCGGCCATTTGTAGCATTTGCCCCTGAGCTTTATTTATATAGTGATACCGACTTTAAGGGGGAACTGTATTCCTTTTAAACTCAAATGGGTACTATGGCGGCATTATAGGTACCCGCGGTATGAATACTGTACTACTTTGAGCGCATCCAGTGATTACCATGGCTTCTACAATATTTCGTTGGAGTTATGTAACTTGCAGTCTAGTGCCATTGTATAACTTTGGAGGTTTCAAATTCCTTAATAACATAATAGGTGCACCAACCTCAAGAATCAGAACGTGAGAAGGGAGACCAGCTTAATTAAGGCTATTTAAAAGTTCTGTGGGATAGTTCATAGCATCATCAGTGTTTACGACGGAATACACGGATTTATAATGTCTCTCTTCATCTTCAAAGGATTTTAACAAAATATCGTTAATGCCAGCCACTGTATCAGTTTTTGGAGTTAAAATAGCTCGATCGCATAACCACAATATGGGCTTCGTCTTAATTTTAGCGATATCTTGGTAAACTTTTGTTACACCCAGAAAAAAAAACATGTAGAAATGAATAAAAACATATGTAAAAATGAAATAAAACGTATATAGAATTTCGTGAAAAGGCAAAGCATTTTAATTTTAAATGGAAACCCATTTTATTTTTTTAACATATTTTGTATTTTGATTTAAAATGCACATATATAATTTTAAATATGAAATATGGTTGAAATTAAATGGTTAGACATTTAATTTTGAGAAAATAAATTTCATTTTTAAGTGAGAAAAGTAATTGTTTTTTCCTTCTTTTGGTGCATTTTCTTTTGCGAAAACAAAGGAACGTAGTTGATTTAAACAATTTACTATTTGTTTTTACATACAATTTTGACCGCCGAGCGGCTGGCGGACAAAATTGCACTTTGCCCTTCCCTGCAATTCCGATATGAGAACGGACTTGCACTTTTTTGTTGAGAAAAGTAGTCGGCGTTTCGATCCGGGGCATCAGCCAGATCTCTCCATTGTGGCTGATCGCTAATGCCCCCGCCACAGACGCCACAATCTATCTATCACAGATCGAACGCCGGTCCTTATATCCACTCGATGCAAGTCCCGAGTGTGAATTACAAGGAAGGAAAATTGTAACAATACATATGTCAGTTTATTTTTACATAGTTGAAACATTTTAAAATAACATATGTAGCATTTGGTAAAATGAACTTATCATATATTAAGAAAATGAAATAATTTTGCATTTAAAATTAAAATGGTGCAGTATTAAACTATTACATATTTATTATTTGTTTTAAAATCGTTTTCTGTGGTTTTAAATTAATTTTATGTGAAAACGAAATGATTTCCTTCTATGTAAAAATAAAAACGCTGTCATTTAAAAACAAAATAGCATTTTTTTCTGAGTGATATAAGCTCTTATTTTGATTCTACTGAAGTGGCCAGGCACGGTGGTATAATAATCTTATTATCCACTGTGCGGTAAACCCTACCTCCTATTTGTAGCAAAGTCTTTTCAAACTGACCAATAATAATATCATATTAGACTTCAAGGCGAGCTTCGTAATATGAGGCCAGAAATATGATAATTTTAAGCACGGCTTCAGTTCTTCAGCTCGAGTTCCCCTTGGTTTGACTGGTAATGTTTGTCGAAAATCACCAGCTAATAGAACTGTAATACCACCCAAAGTATAATTTGCTCTTATATCTTTCAGAGTTCTGTTGAGAGCCTCTGTGCTTCCTTTATGCGCCATGGTTCTTTCATCACACACTACATATAAATACATATTAAGCTAAAATTCTCTTAAAAGTTGTTCGTTGGTTCAGGAGGTGGCCTACTACAATCCGGGTTATAAAACGCAGCTACGTTAACATATAGGGTTTTATATCCACACAAAAAAATATTTATAGGCTAAATATGATATATATGTATTTATTTATCTAAATAGTACCATATATTTGTTATATTTATTATATTTTTGCTCGGTACCTGTAATTGGAATTTTAAAGTTTCCAACGTCAAATAACAAAGCCTTTCATACAAAGTTCTCCTTCCCATTTTCTCCCCCCTCTCATTTTTAGTTGAATTTTTCACAAATCCTTTCTTAACGGACGCTTACGCTATAAAATAAAACTAAGTTCCAAATTTCAGTTTTCTAGACTTACATAGAAGTTTTGATTGTGCGTTGACAGTCAGTCACGACAAACGATTTTATATATTGTATATAGAAAATTATTAAAATATAATCACTTCAACATAACATAATTTTGATAGTGTAAAGTGTATTAGGATGGTCAAACGTTATACTTTTTAGTCGGTTTTAACAACGTGGTATATTAAAAATAGTTTCCTTATTTGAATAATTATTATTTTATTTAAATGTTAATTTTGTAAGCAGAAATAGTTAACTTTACTATTCTAAATAGTTATTTTTAGATGTCACTCTAAAAAATACTAAATTTAATCATTAGAAACTGTATTTTCACATTTAAAATGTTAGATATACATACATATGTATATAGTGATATTATGTGAGCTAACAGCTCTGAATTTTTGATTGATAACCTCATAAGGGATCGAACGAATAACTACGGTAATTTGAAAATTATGATTATTAAATAAATAGAAAATGAGTAAAAGCGACTTACATATGTATACATGTGGAAATACATATATCTACATATTGATATAGTATGAAAAAAAAACTATATACCCCCCAGATCACTATGTGACCCACCTCCGCATTCTTCAGTTAGATCACTAAGATTGAAGATGAACGCGGAAACCGCTCCTCGTCAGATAAAACAGACGCAGATTACGTCTTAATTCTGTTGGCGCGCGAGCCTGGGGACAAGAGACGTAAAGATGCTGGAAGATATGCAAATGTGTTGATGTCGTTTTTAATTTGTGGCCAATGCCTAAATAAAAATAGCTTAATAAACCACTTAAAGAAATTTGTGGGACCCCGCTTATCGGGGGTGATAACTTTTCGGTTATATAATAATTTTACGTTTTGTATTATTTTTTTTAAAGTTCCTATCGTGTTAGTATGACCCCAGAATTATACCCGTCATCTTAAGCAAGAAGTAACATCATCATAGAGGATGCTGCTAATGTAACATCACTTTGTGATAGTTTGTAATTCTCATTATTTAGAGTATATGGTTTAAAAGTCAATATGCAGCATATATACGTGCATTGACCTTGCTGACAGAGATGTTTTGAGAAGGTTGTCTAAAGGATAAAGCATGGGTGGTATTAATTTATTAACTGACATCCCAATGATAACACTTAAAAACAATATAAAAGAAAAAAAAAGCATGAAAACACACAGGGTGCAATAATGAATCGAATTTCAACAGGAAAATGACCCGAAACATAGGGCGAGGCGAAAATCAGACTAATTGATGCCCCGACCGCGTCGCTGCCGCCTCTGTTGCCATCGTAATCGAGTTTCTTCAGGCGCTATGCTCTCTAGGAAACGACATATTAAAATAACACCTGAGAGGCTGTATTTGTTTCTAAAGTTAATATGTTTTTTGTCTACTTAATTTTTATACTGTTTCGGGGCTTTAAGACAGCCCATCTTTCTTAACTTTCTTATTCTTTGTGGGGTACCCATAAATTTTTAGATTGAATTGAAGCAGATTGCGTGAGATGAACTTAAACAAACAAAAGATTTGAAAAGAAGCAAATACGATAAAAGGTTCAAACTGACTCAATCAAAATTTATGATCCAATGTTCCCCGATTAATTGTATGAAGCATGGACGAGTTTTTCAATGCTTCAATTGTTAATTGTAAAAAATAAAGATGAGCAAAGATGAGTAGAAGTCGCACCCTCAACGTTCCGTAAAACTTAGCGAGCGGTTATTTTATATTGTGAATTTAATTGCAAAACAAAAAGTGGTTATATAATAATTTTATTCTATCATTTTTTTCTAATCATTGCCTTGCAACTCAATGGGGATGTCATTCAAGACTTAAAATTATGCCAAATTTCAAATTCCTACGAGAATTCGAATTCGAGAAAATCCAAGATTAAAAATCTTCTGTTCAAAATTATTTAATTAACTTATTGGCATGCTATTTAAAGGTAAAAATCAATTTTATTTTAAGTTCTTGCCAAATTGAAAAAGAGTGACAGCAAAAACACGTATGGGCTAATCAAAATGAATTTTCTTAAACAAATCGATTTCGCTTTTACCACTACATATATATTTTTTATATTTTTGGCTCAACGTCTAGCTAAAGATGAAATGAGGAAAAATAACGGAAACAAAATCTCAATGTTTATGCTAATTTCCCACCTTCAGACGCGTTAATTCACACGATTTCGTCGCCTTTTTTATATTTTTTCGTGTTATCTTAATATTTTTTTCTGTCCACTTTTCTGGTGCTTCTTTTTTTCTTAATATGTGCCTCAGATGTTTTGTTTTGTAGGAGTGTTCCCGCGGTGGAAGAGGCCCAATAATCTTCGCACGATGCTTAAATCTTTTTCATATACACCGTGGAGAAAAGTTTTGGTTAATAAATTTCCGAATTAATTGATTATCACGTCCCCTCGATTCGATTACAAAACACACGATGTGACCGTGCTCTCCATAACACCTACAACCGGCATGTGGCCGAGGCCAAAATACTACAAGAAATTTGTGTTTAGCGAGCGGCATCTTTATATCGAGGAATCTTAAGACCGGCTTTTTTTTAATACATTTCAGTTCTGGGCCTGAACCTAGACTTGGCTTCGATGGATTGATGGCTTTTGTGGCAGTTTTGTTCAAAATCATATTTCCCCTGGATATTTCTTTCTTGTATTTTTTTATTTGGATTTTTTGTTTGTTTGTGGAAATTTATTATTTTTTGTCGCCTTTATTGATTTTATGATTTGACTGCGTGTGGTCGAAATCGTTAGTTAAAACTGTTTGAAGAAGAGGCGGAGAATGTCCAGCTTAAGAAAACAAGTTCTGTAGATGACTAAATTTCGCCATTTCCTTAAGATTATATAAAAGATAATACAAGAGAGAAAGTATATGGTAAGACAACGACCCTACATTTTAGAATCACTAAGGGTATATTTATTTCCACTGAAGATTCTCGAAACCTTATACATATGTATATCGAAATTATGTATATAAGCTAAAAATTTTGAATGAAATTGAAGATTGGCTCAGTTTTGATTTCATTTGGAAAAATGGAGACTTAATTTACTAGAGTTTATACTGAAAGACAAATTATAATTTTTGCATTATTAATATTTCTTATAGCTATTTTAAAAGCAAAACAGGCTCTGAAGAGATTATCTTTACTTTAAAAAATTGCTTTTGTACGTGACTCATAATTAATACGTAGTAAAAATTCGAGTATCATCCTTCATTCACTACCTTTATAACGTGAACAAAAAATGTTGAAAGTTACGTAGTAGTTTTTGTAGCTAGTTGAGAGTGTCCCTTAATTTATTATTTAAACTCCCACTAATATTTTGAAAAAAATGCAACAGTTGTTATAATCGCTAAAATTTTTAAAATACTCGCCTATAATCATTTCGATCGCGAAAGTTATAAAGATTAAATCACCAAAATCACTAAGATCAATTGAGAAATATAAAATTGACAGCAAGAAACGTTTTCTTATTGAACGACGAAGTTGCCGTAATATCTCTACTAAGGCAACAGTGCTAAGGTCGTATGGTCATTGTAAACTTGATTTATTGGTTGATGGGTACAAGAAGTGTGGCACATCTTCGACGCTAATTTTCGTTGAGTTTTTTTCCTTATTTATTTATTTTTTGTACTATTTTCGTTCAAAAATGATTTCTTAAATTTCCCGTCAAATAACATTGAACGTACGTTAAAACCACATCTTAAGAAGATGATACCAATAAGCCAAGGTTTTCTTTAAGACGCGTGTTGAGAAAAATTAGACCAAAAAAAAAAAAAATAATAAAAAAAATCAAAAGACACGAAAACTTAGCCTCTTGGTGACTTATGAATCATTCTGTTAAAAGATGGAATTGGAAGAAAAGGTTTACTAGCCGATACCTTGATGAAGAGGTTACTACAAGAAAAACTTCATTCCATTCAGACGTACATTTATTCACCAATTCGAAAATAAATCGTCGTTAAGAGGCAATTTTGGGTAAAGTGTGAAAGTGTGAGATTACATTGATTATGCAAATCTAATTTATCGGTGAGACGCGGTGGTACGACTATTGAAATGAATTGGGTACCATGAAGTGTTTTTTAGCTGCATATTTATATCATAAAAACCTTGAAATCGCTACTACCTGTCACTAATAATGCAATTTTAGCTACCTTTATGTTAAAAATTACAGTACCAACTTTCAGAAATATTTTTAACAGGATGTCATGTAGGAAATTTGAGTGATTAAGAATTTGCGTATTTAGAATTACTTTTGAAAATGTAGCTGCCTGCTTAACCTGGGAAAAACCTTAACAATTAGCGGCCAGACGGATTTGCAACAGAAACGCGTCGCGCGAGTTCAGTACTTCGCGGGTACTTTTGATAAAAAAAAATTTATTAAAACGAAAAGAATTGAGATTTACACTTTATTTCGAACAAACGATCTTGTTGAGCTTGAAACTGATAAATGAGAATTACAAAAGCTTTCCGATATTATTTATACAGTATTTTTGCTTATGCTATGTCTCGACAATTTGCTTACGCTATGTCTCGACAATTTAACAGGTAAGTGACAAAAATGTAATCGAATATCAAAGGTGAATGAATTTATGAAATTAGCGAAATCGAATATCAAAGGTGATCAAGGTGAATGAATTTATGAAATTAATTAGGCTAATGATTGCTGGGTGCTATAACTCCTCCCCCCTTAGAGTTGAGCATCGGCCAGAGGAACTGTATTCTTGCAGTTTCGCTGGGTGATGCGATGACTGGTGCAGATGTTGGTGGGTCGTTGTGGAGATGTTTCGGTTTATAGATGCCGGTGTTCCTTTTTGCTACCAGGTACGTGACCAGGATGATGGCCAGGATGATTGTTGCTATGGCGGTACTCGTGTAGGGATTTATTCGGTAAGTGTTGATGTTGAAAAGGTCGAAGCTTGGTCCTCTGCTGAAGATATAGGGTTTGAAGTCATCTAGGTGTAGGCTATTGTTCGGGAACGTAACATTGATGTCGTTGAAGATTGTAGGAAGAATGTTGATCTCATCCCAGCATATGTTTTCTTTGGCTTCGTAGGTGATCTGGTTGATCGTAACGTCGCAATTTTCAAAGTGGATGAGCACTGTTCCGTTGATCTTCTGGTTTGTTGGTCCACATGTAGTGTTGAAGGTTGATTCTGGTACTTTTATAAGGAGTAAATAGTTGGGTTCTGGTTGAATGATCTGTGTTGTGGTGGTTTCCTCTTGGAGTTCGCAGCTGGCAGGTATGTTGGTGATCAGGTTGCCGATGCATCTAGAATCTTTGGTTTCCTTTCGGTGGAGGGTCTCATGGCAGTAGAATGTTCTCTCGATATTGTTGCATTTTGTGTCAAGGAATTGAATATAATTTGGATTAATGAGAACATAAGGTTTGGTTTTTATAATTTTATTGTTATGGATTGGTAAGGGAATGATGTGAAACAAGGAGTAGGGGTCTTTGGATATTACTGGTATTCGGATGTTGAAAATGATATTAGTGTCATTAAAGTATGCTTGGAGGCCTAAAAATTCATAAATATTTTCACCTGATTTAATCTCGACGGATTGTTTCTCAAATAATAGGTATAATTCAGATAATTCGTGGGGACTTAATATGTGTTTCGAAATGATGTTTAGTTTTGCTAACGTAACAGCTTCTGCTATGCCTGTTAAATGCATGTTCAGGAGATCTATATTGTAGTTAATTTGGTTAAGATATTGAATTAATTGAAGGGCCGCATTTTCGCTTCTAATTTTATTTCTTAGTTGATCTTGAAATTCTTCCAAATATTTTTTTAATAAGGTTTGTTGGCTATTAATATGCTTGGTTACGTTATCAAATCTTTCAATCATTTTTCCGTTAATTTGTGTTTGGCGATTAATTTCGATTCCTAAGGCTTTTTCATTTAACATTATAGTTTCGATCTCATCATTTAATTTTTTTGCATCGTTAGCATCCATGTTGCCAGTAATAGCTTTTATTACTGTCCCAAGTCCGTCAATCAATCCGCGTTTGTTTCTAGATCTAGGTGTTAAAGTGTGTAACCTATTTTCGAGTTCCCTTAATTTGAATTTTGTTAGTTCTACGGAGTCCGTCAGTCCGTCTGTATTATTTAACGTTTTAAGTGAGTCTTTAATCTTATTTATGCTTTGTCTGTAATCGTCCAGTTTTACTATATGTATTAGATTGTTGTACGTTCGTATGGTCCTAGCTGTACCAAGTTCAAGTGGTAATAGTCCTTTGTTGCTCATCTTTTGGGTCCGTATTACGGTCAGCCTGAAATTTACGTTTTTTCTTGATTTTGGATTTATGAAGTTTCTGATTAGTTTTAGTCAATAGGGTAATTTTTCTATTTTTCTTAACTATATTCTTCTTAAATCTAGGTGTTAGTTTATTGCGGCGGCATTCTTTTCTGTAAATTACTGATCCTTCGTTATATTGCTGCGCGTCTTCTTTAGTTTCGTTTAGCTTATTTATATTTTTCAATGCGTTTTCTTCTAATTTTGACTTAATGGTTGGATAGAGCTGTTCTTGAAATTCGTTTAGTTTCTGTAGGTATTCATGGCAATTATTTTGTGAGAGGTTTTTTTCAAATTTGTAAGTTCTACCGTAAAATACTTCAAATGGCGTAAGTTTTGATGAGGAATGAATTGTGTTATTATATGTTAATATTGTTTCATTTAAGGTATCTTCGTGGTCTTTATTTAGGCGTTTATTATAAATTATGCGGTAAATTTCTGTTAAGGTGGAATGGAGTCTTTCTACTGGAGAGTTACCTGAAGATTGTTGAAAGGAGCTTATATGTTGTTTAATATTGTATTGTTTACAAAAATCAGTAAATATTAAGGAGGAAAATTCTGTAGCTTGGTCACATATTAATTTTTTGGGAATTCCATGGATACTCATATAATTTTTTAACGACTTTATTACTGCGAGGCTAGTTCTAGCGGGTAATGTATATGCTGCAGCGAATTTTGAAAATTTGTCAATAATAGTTAAGATTTGCTGGTTGTCAATTGTGTAGATATCAATGTGTATGATGTCAAGTGGTTTACTCGGAATTTCTGGTACTTCATATTTTGGTTTTGGTGGCTTTCTTTCATATTTCAGAGTCTGACATGTCTCGCAATTATTGATTATTTTTGTAATTTTGGTTATCATGTGAGGGAAATAAATTGTTCGCTTTAAGTGAAGGAAGGTTTCATTTATACCGCGATGATTGTTATTTTTATGGTAGTCATTTATTACTTTGTCTTGTTCGTCATCTTCCGTAATATCCTCTAACAGTTCGGTGCATCGTACCATTTTAAAAGTTTTTGCCTGAGAAAAGAATTCGGAATAAATTTTCTGTAATGTTTTGAATGTAGTGTCATCTGTATGAACCGCTGATAATTTATTGGGAGGAAGATATTTTTTGAATATGCTGATAATATTTTCTTCTGAGAAATTAGGTAATCTTAGAATTCTTCTCTGTTTATTTTTGAAGGGTGTTTCTAAGCTAATTGGAGGTCTTTTGTTTGAACATTCTAAAATTAATTGGATATTGAATTCGTTTAAGGGTTTTTCGGAAATTGGTATGTTACGACTTATGTTTTCTTGTGCAGAATGAACTGTTGTGCCTGCTGTTGACTCGGCATTACCTTGTACAGAGGTATTAGGATGAGACTCATTGATGTTGACATATACTTTGATTTTTTCATTAATTTTAATTCTACTTAAGGCATCAGCGTTTGTATTCTGACTACCCTTCTTGTACACTATTTCGAAATCGTATTCAGCAAGCTTAAGCCTCCAGCGAACTAGTTTGGAGTTAGGGTCTTTAAGTCCCATTAGCGTGACTATCTTGAATTGGCGGCCGAAAAGGTATGGCCTGAAGTATTTTGTAGCCCACACTATGGCCAAAAGTTCCTTTTCCGTAGTGGAATAATTTATTTCGGAGCTGGTTAGTGTTCTGCTCGCGAAACTGATTGGTTTATCACTGCCAATCATGCCCTGAGATAACACAGCACCGATTGCGAAATTACTAGCGTCCGTGGTGAGAATAAATGGTTTCGTGAAATCCGGATATTGTAATATTGGATCGTTCATCAGCAGATCTTTACAATTGTTAAATGCCTGTATGTATTGAGCGTTCAGCTCCACTCTATTTCCCTTTTTTAGGCACACTGTTAAAGGTTTTGTGAGTTTGGCGAAGTCTTTTATGAACTTACGATAATAGCCCAATAGTCCAAGGAAACTTTTTATTTCTTTTTGGGTACGAGGGATTGGAAAATCTTTTATAGCCTTAATCTTTTCAGGATTAGGTTTGACGCCATCCGGTGTCACTATATGGCCAAGGAACGCGATTTCCTTCTGAAGAAACTCAGATTTATCCAATTGTACTTTAAAATTGGCCTCTCTAAGTCTCTGGAATACTTTTCTTATACTCTCGATGTGCTCTTGCAACGAAGTCGAGTAAATGATGATGTCATCTAAGTACACCAAACAATTCTTGCCTTGAATATCTTTAAGGACATTATCCATAACACGTTGAAACGTGGAAGGGGCATTTTTCAGCCCGAAAGGCATTCTGATATATTCGTAGTGGCCTCCTTCAACTGTGAAAGCCGTTTTCTTGACGTCTCGCGGATCCATCTCAATTTGGTGGAATCCACTTGCGAGGTCTAGGGTTGTAAAATACATACTTCTACCTAATTCGTCCAAGATCTCTGTTATATTTGGAAGAGGGTAACGGTCGCTTATAGTTTTCTCATTTAGTTTACGGTAGTCTATAACAAGACGCCATTTCTGTCGACCACTAGCATCTCTTTTCTTCGGTACGATCCATATGGGGGAACTCCACGGGGAATAGCTGGGTCTAATAATGCCCTGCTTAAGCATGTCGTTGATTTGTCTCTTTACCTCCTCTTTATGAATGAACGGATACCTATAAGATTTTGTGTAGATAGGTATGTCATCTGTTGTTCTTATTCGATGCTTTATTTTGTTGGTAAAAGAAAGGTTCTGCCCTTCTCTGAAGAAAACATCACTATACTCTTTACTTAATTTAAAGAGAGCTTTTTTCTCCTCAGGGTTAAGGTGGTCTGTGCGAAGGAGTTCAGTTAAGTCGTTAGCTGGGATTTCGTTCTGTCCTGGACTCTCTATAGTAAAGGTATTAATTTCTGAATATTCTAAATTAGAGTATTTGTCCACTTTTAAGGGTTGTTCGATTACGAAGGAGTGTTCTTCATCTGATTGATTGATTATTTCAACCATACTATACCAATTCTTTGAATGGTAAATTCCTTCGGCTATTGCCAAATTGGGTTTAATTATAGTTGTGTTGATGTAGATATCACCGTCTTTTACGTCTACCGGTGCTCGAATGATAGCTTTTGAATTTGGAGGAATAGTATATTTTTTTGACATTAAATTAGGTTTGAATTGTAGGGGAATTGTTGCGTTATTCGTTGATAACACTTTATTGACCAAATCTACTTTTGCTCCGAGGGCTGACAGAGAATCAAGTCCCAGTAGGCCGTCGAAATAACTATGGAATCGAAAAACTAGAAATTTTAGGTTACCGGGTTGTTTAAATTCTTTGAAGTTACGGAAGGTAACTTCCTGATCTAATTTGTGTTCATTTAAAACTGTAGTTATGGTGATTGGAGTTATTTCCTTGATTTGGGTTGGCTTTACGAATTCGGGATTAATAAATGACGACGATGCGCCGGTATCTATTAGGAATTTAAGTGGTCGCCCAAAAGGCGATGATATATTGATATAAGGTAGTATTGTGCCATGCGTATTGATATCTAAGTAGCCGATTTGTCTGTCGAGGCAGGTGACGTAAAATTTGTGTCATCTACTTCGTTATGTTGTTGAAGATTTTCATTTGAGTTTGTAGGGTTAGTAGGGTCCAAATTTTGATCTATACATAATTCAGGATATGGATAATAGTTCATTTCATAAGGTTCCATCTGGTAAAAATCTTCCGGTAAATTTGGCATTTGTTCGTAATCGTCATTGTTAAAGGTGAACATTGCGGTCGATCTATTGAGGTTGTAGGGGTTATTAGTATTAGGCCTGTATTGAGTGCTGTTACTCCTAAGGTTTCCAGAAGACGTATCCATTGGTTCAGGTTTAGGTAGAGGAGAAGTATTTTGTTTTGCTAGGCCGAAAGGTTGGTGTGAGTAAAATTGTGGGGCTCTTTGTTGAAATTGGGGTGGTCTTTGTTGGAAGGGAGGTTGGTATTGTCTCTGTTGAGCGAAAAATGGGTATTGTCTCTGTTGTGAGAATTGAGGGGGTGGTCCTTGTTGTGGAAATCGTTGTGGAAATCGTTGTGGAAATCTAGGTGTATTCAAATTTGCGCTAGCGTTGGGTATTTGTAGTTGTGTAGGGTTAAAATTTTGATTAATTTGAGGGGGAAATTGAAATGATTTAGTTTTAGGTCTAGTTCCGTTGTTATTGCCAGGGTCTAACTTATTATAAAATATATTTTGTTCTTTTACGCAGCACGCAAAGGCTTCCGCAAGCGTAACGGGTTTCATTGCTCTAATTGTAGAGCCTAAGGGTTCCCTTAATCCCATCAGAAACGTGTTAAGGCACATTTCTGTAAAGAGAGCCTTTTTGGCTTCAATAACGCTTGGATTCGTTTCGTGAATGTTAACATGATTATTAATGCTTGCTAATATTTCCACTACTTCACTATAAAATTGTGCAACTGTGTTATTATTTTGTCTAAGGCGGTGTAAATCTTTAATCAGTGAAGTTTCGTTACGTTTATCAGAGTAATGCAAAATCAAATTATTTTTTATATCATCCCAATTTAAAGCAGTACCGTACATGTTTAGTACTTCATTGGCTGATCCCACTATTTTGTTTCGAATGGCCCTCATTAAAAGCTGGCCGTAAGGTGTTCCACTTGTTACTGATATTAGACAAAGAATTTCTTCTACATTATCAATGAAATCGAAAAGTAATCTTGGGTTACCGTCAAATTTAGGGAGATCTTTAATTGCATCTGGCACTCTTAGTGAGTTGAATATATCTAGACTAGTTAAAGAGTGAACGGTGTTTCCCGCCGCGTTTGTTGTCGGAATTGATGCTTCACTTTGATTCATATCGGAACTATAATTTATATTACGTTTAAACCAATTTACTATTTTAGAACTATTGACTGAAAGGTTTGCGTTCGCAACCGTCGGTTCAATATCTTTATTTTCCAAATTTTCAGGCAGTAGCGTTAGATTTAAATTGTTCGTATTTTCGCACAGATTCGAACTTATTTCACTATTTATACTTAAACTAATAGCACTGTAATCGTTTTCTAATTCTAAGTCCTCAGGAATTCGCGACAATTTTAATTTATTTTTTACTTTTGACACTAATCCTAATGGATAGGGACGTGGAAATTGTTTTTTATTGGAGGACATTAACTAAAGGAAATATATTCAATTCTTGACTTACATGCAAATGGCAACTATCAGCTTCCACATTCTCTGCGATGATGGTACGATGATCCCTCGTTCCTCTCGCTGATCGTCCGCTCTGCTTCGGTTGTTGAGGTCACTTCCAGGGTCACTTCCAGAGATTTGCTCTCACTGGTGCTTTTCACGGCACGACACCACAACACTTCAACTTCCGAACTTCAATCTCGATTTCCGACGTTATTACCGATTATTTCCGGTATACTCCCGAATACGATCGATATTCTCTCGATTTTATTCTTCCAATAACGCCGAAAAGTTATCCTACCGACTGCGCCAGTTAAGTACTTCGCGGGTACTTTTGATAAAAAAAAATTTATTAAAACGAAAAGAATTGAGATTTACACTTTATTTCGAACAAACGATCTTGTTGAGCTTGAAACTGATAAATGCGAATTACAAAAGCTTTCCGATATTATTTATACAGTATTTTTGCTTATGCTATGTCTCGACAATTTGCTTACGCTATGTCTCGACAATTTAACAGGTAAGTGACAAAAATGTAATCGAATATCAAAGGTGAATGAATTTATGAAATTAGCGAAATGGAATATCAAAGGTGATCAAGGTGAATGAATTTATGAAATTAATTAGGCTAATGATTGCTGGGTGCTATAACTCGCGCAGGCAGGGTAATAAAATCGACCCTTAGAAAGGATGCGAGCCTCACTCCTTTCTGGCGACGATAACACCATAAACCGTAGACATTTTGATTGTAGCTAACATCTGGCATGCCCTAGAATAGTTAGAATTGTTATTTAACCCGCATTTAGTTAATGAATGTAAAGTAGTGCGGGTTAACTTAAAGTGAATGAGTGAATCGATAATGCCTGTTTCGGGGGTGGGATCTAGACGCTGGTATGTCCGTGTCCTGCACTGGTAACATATGTCTGTGCTGCCCGCACTGATCACTGGTATGTCCGTGTTCAATGTGGGGAGATATCCGACTGCGTACTCACTGGTATGTCCGTGTTGCGTAGGGCTCCATCTGCACTGGTATGTCCGTGTGGATCGGAGTCACCCCTGGTAAGGTAGGCACTGGTATGTCCGTTCCCTACACTTGCATGTCCGTGTAGACTTCCCTCAAGGTATGCTCTGGTATGCCCGAGCATTATTTGTTTATTCACGGTAGCTTTATGTAATCGCAAGTAGTTAAACGGCTCACTGAGTAATTATGCTCATAGGTGTCTTTTACTTCTTTGCAGGTGAAACTCGAGTCAGCGCCAAAAATTTGATTCAGAGTGTTCATGCATTAATTTTCTTGAGTGGAAATAAATATTTTGTTTAGTAACGATTAAAGATTTTATAAAAAATATACATAATAAGATACAATGTCATCATTTCTAACTTTTGTGACAAAGGCTAGACTAATTAAGGTTATTGCCCGGATAATACAAATTGCCCCAGGTAATCCTTGTATCTGTTGTCTCCTAAAGAAACAATAAATAAATCAAGAAATATCGAAAAAATGGGTTTAAAACCGTCACATAATCTTTAGCATTTCATCAGAAAAGCAGTCGAATAAACGACATGATAACGAGAAGGCGCACTCGTGAATTTTTAATAAGATCAAGATGACCCTAGCAGTCAACTGTCGCTCAGCATCCGCGTGTATCTTTGCGTTGTTGCGGAAGAAACATAAAAAACAAAATTGTACTGATAAATAAAAAAATATAATACAAGCACAAAAGGGTAGAAAGACAAAATACACATGGTTTCTTTTTAAAACCCAAAAAAATTTGAATGAAATCAGTTTGAAAAATCTAAAATTCAGACGGGATTGAGAAGAATAAGCAAAACAACAATGGGACAGGGCACAAATGGTATTGTGATTCAGTTTGAGAGTGTAGGGGTTTTTAGTATAGTTTAAGTGTTTTTAAGAAAGCTCCTGTTAAAAAGTAAAGTAAGATTAACATTCCGATGGGCATGTAATATCCGCATATCGACACTTTTCACTGATTTTGTAAGGATATTTGTTTTTTTGGAAGGGTTATGAAAAATTTAAAGTTAAATTACATCAATATATCTACTTATAGACCAATATATCAAGAAAAACTGCTTTAGTTTTCTTTGTATCTCTATTTGACATCATGGTAAAAAAAATATAAAAAATTATAGCAGATTTTATGGAAAAAGGCAGATCAAACGAACTGATGGACGGGCAGACCACAAGACGATCTTCAGGCAATCAGAGATTAATATGATCTGTCTCAGGCAGCATCCGTCGGTCCAGGCCAATTAGATTACCAAATTAGATCAGACCTCTGTGTCCAGGTTAATCCTCTCTCTCATTTTTTTATCCAGTTCTTCCACAGGGTGCTGTAAAACATTCCCAAACATATTCATCGTCTTTCGCAGGGCATGTGAAAATTTTTTAAATTTTTTGGAATAATTTAAGACAATGGGATAAGGGGATCGAAAAATGTAAGCATAAATATTCCTCTTAAACCGAAACAAAACTAAAAATTCATTCCTTTTTGTCTTCCATTAATACGAAAATACTGAAGAAAAATTATGGTAGTGGAAAATTAATTTAAAATTTTGCTATGATATAATTTTATTCTAAATTATTTTTGATATGGGTGAAAAATTCTATTTTATTAATTCCGAATGATACATATTATTCATTGCGGTTGCCTATTTTAACGCACAATATATGTCTTAAATTACTGAGATACTTTATCTAATGCGTTTTAGCTTGAAGTAGTTTCTTGCTTATCATTGTCAATAAAATCTGCTCAAGAGGCAGACAATGTGATTAAATCATTTAAATGCCATTTTAATTGTTTGATTCACATACAATTTCTCATTGTATAAAACGATTTGTATAGCTCCACCCCGACGTCATCAACCGAGAGATTGTGTGGAATGAGAAGGGGGAGCACTGTGAGCTCCCATCGTGTAATGATCATAGATCAAGATCTTCCCGACTCCTCCTGAGATGATTTGGATACAGCGGAAGGTGATACCGAGAATCACGGATTTGATTAGCGTAATGAAATCTTGAGGGCGGAATTACAAGGCATTTTGACCCAATTTACAGGTTTTGTGCTATAACCCCCCCCACTTCCCAACTAATCTTCTACTCCCCTCCCCCGTTTTTGATAACATTATATGGTCCAACGGAAACTAACGTTGCGATAGGGCACCTTTAAAACATCTCGGGGATTTTGCTGAGTGTTAGATGCGATGCTCCGGACAAGTTAAAGGTCGGTGTTTATTTGTTTGACCAATTGTCGCTTCAATTTTGTCTCATATCACAGAATTAATTTGATTAATCTCCCCTCCTTCTCCACCCTATTTACAATATCTTTTCACGTGAATTATTTGTAAAAAACAATTCATCCATTTGGTAAGTCCTCTTAAAAATGTCAGAATTTGTTTTATTTTTTTTAAAAGCTTTTCATAAGGGCTGTTCCTAAACTTTTTACTTTTATTCAAATTAAACAATATTTATTTCCTCTCATTCCTTAATTTTCTCATTAACCTTCGAGAAAATTTTTTCGAAATCTATATTTTGTTAGAACATGCCGTAGAATTATACCTACAAAAAAAATAAGAAACTCATTATATACGTGTAAGAAAATAAAATGGTAACAATAATAAAAGTAAATAATCTTGTGATCACTGAATAGTGACCAATAACACCGCAATGGATTTAATGGGTGTGACGGTGAGGAATACTACACACGCCAGCCTTCAGGTGGGCGAAAAGATAGAAAATTCTTGTTGTTCGCCAACGAGAAATCTCTTCTATGCCTTACGTGTCGTTTCGAAATTTCGTTTTGTTATAATTTTTATTATACGCGCCTGTCTTCTTCTGTTTAAAGTTACTTTTTCGATCCACATAATTTTTACAGTCCTATCCTTAAATAACCAAAGAAAATAGAACAAATTTTACCTACGTAAAGATTCTACATCAGCTTGAGCAATTAAATTCTCACATAATTCAGTAATGCTTGTTTTCGGGTACTATCAGAATTGATAGAAGTTAGTCTGCTCCGTTGTTTTGTATTAATTACTTATTTTTGATAGTATAAAAGTGTTTCTCAAAAAATCTTAGATCTTATTCCCTTCTCCCCTGAAATTTGGACTATCCGTTGTAGTAAAAGTATGCCGAATTTCAGATACTATCAAGAGTGAAACAAATAGGTTATCCAGCTCTGGTTTCTTGCATTTATTCTTAATTTTCGACAGTATGACTACATTTCGTTAAAAGATTTTAGGTTTCAGCCCCTCAGCTGCTAAAATTTGCACTATCCGTTGCGTTAAAACGGCCGATTTTCAGCTACTGTCAGAGTTGATAGAAATTAAGCTCCGATTTTTGCATTTATTGCTGATTTTGGCTAGTGTGAGCGGATTTTCTAAAAAATCATAACTAAACCGCTTCTTTAATTTCTGGGCTTTTTAAACTTTTCAAAGTTAATTGTTGGTTCTTTTTAACAATATTTCTTTTTTCATTGTAGGTTGTCTTGAGAAAATTGCGTCCTCTCTCAGATTTAAAATTCAAACTTTGTTACAGAAATAGTTGTTATAATTATTGTCATGTAGGAAATTTGAGTGATTAAGATTTTGCCTATTTAGAATTATTTTTGAAAATTTAGCTGCCTACTTAACTTGGGAAAAACCTTAACAATTAGCGGCCAGACGGAATTGCAGCAGAAAGACGTAGCGCGCAGGCAGGGTAATAAAATTGACCCTTGGAAAGGATGCGCGAGTTATGGCACCTAGAAACATCCACCTATAAAATATTTACAATAGTGCAATTCATTCCTCAACAAAGCTTACGCCATTTGAAGTATTTTACGGTAGAACTTACAAATTTGTTAAAAGCTTATCACCCCATAACTCCCATGAATACTTACAGAAATTAAACGAATTTCAAGAAAATCTCTATCCAGCTATTAAGTCAAAATTAGAGGAAAACTCATTAAAAAGTATCACTAAGCTTAACGAAAACAAAGAAGACGCACATCAATACAACTGTCGCGTCGTTAAGCTGTACAGAATAAATTCAAATAGTAAAAATGTAAAATCACATCAACGCCTCACGCTTAGATCGTCTGGCGCTTCGATCGTCTGGAGCCTCGATCATCATAAATACATAAAAACTATACCCAAGCGAAGTAAATAAAATGACAAAAAAGGGTCTTTCTGACGCTTACAAATTGCGAACAAATGCAACCAAATGCGTTTCCATAATTAATCATGGGAAAACCCAAATCTTACTGCGCACCGAAAAAGAATTATTTTTCTAAAGCGCAAGAACTAAATTAGTTCGAGCTCGTACACGGTCGTGAAACCATCAGACCGTAGGTACGAAAGTACTGCTGATGACTACCTGATCAGATACTGATCAGATGTCACGGGAGACTATGATCTCTCGCATGCGATTAAATTAAAATATAATACATATACAAAATAAAACAGACGGTTCGAGACGTTAAAAATATATATAAACGTTATACTTATGTAAATAGAAATGTGAAGAAAAATGTACATCGTTTTAAGGAAATAAATGTTATTATCAAAACGAAAATACAGCGCGGTTTTTAGTTAGACCTCGCTGACTATGCGACAACAACGAAGGTTCAGTTGTTTATAGAAGAGAATGCCCTCAGACTTAAGAAGAATATAGTTAAGAAAAATAAAAAAGTAACTCTGATAACTAGTACTAACCAAAAACTTCACAAATCAAAAATCAAAATGAAACGTAAATTTCAGGCTAACCGTAATACAGACCCAGAAAATAGAAATACAGGACCTGACTAAAAACAACAGACTACTACCACTGGAACATGGCACTGCTAGGACCATACGAACGCAAAACAATCTAATACATATAGTAAAACTAGACGACTACAGACGAAACATACGCGAAATCAAAGACTCTCTAGACAAATTAAACAATACGGATGAACTGACAGACTCAATAGAATGAACAAAATTCAAGTTAATAGAGTTAGAAAATCGATTACACGCCTTAATACCTAGATCAAGTAGTAAACGCGGCCTAATAAATGGACTTGGGACAATAATAAATGCAATTACCGATAACATGGATGCTAACGACGCACAGAAATTGAACAGGGAGATTGAAACTATAATGTTAAATGAAAAAACTTTGCAAATTGAAATTAGCCGCCAAACGCAAATTAACGGAAAAATGGTTGAAAGATTTGATAACGTAACTAAACACATAAACAGTCAACAATATAATTAAAAAATATTTAGAAGAATTCCAAGATCAATTAAGAAACAAAATTAGAAACGAAAACTCAGGCCTAAGATTAATTCAATTCCTGAATCAGATTAATTACAACATACATAGATCTCTTAAGCATGCACCTAACAGACATAGCAGAAGCTGGCACATTGGCAGGATTGAATATCATTTCTAAACATATTTTAAGTCCCCAGGAATTATACGAATTGTATCTATTCTTCGAAAAACAATCCGTTAATATCAAATGAGATGAAAATATTTATGAATTTTTATGCCTTCAGGCATATTTCAACGACACTAATATCATTTTCAATATCCGAATACCAATCATACCCAAGGACTCCTATTCCTTATTCCACACCATTCCTTTGCCAATCCATAAGAACAAAACTATAAAAACTTAACCTTATGTCCTTATTAATCCTAATTATATTCAATTTCTTGACACCAAATGCAACAACATCGAGAGAACCTTCTATTGTCACGAGACCCTCCACCGAGAAGAGACCAGGAACTCCAAGTGTATTAGAAACCTTATCAACAACGTACCTGCCAGCTGCGAACTCCAGGAAGATGCCACCATAACATAAATCATCCAACCAGAACCCAATTACCTTCTTCTTATAAATAGTCCAGAATCATCTTTCAACACTACGTGAGGACCCACAAATCAGAAGATCAACGGGACAGTGCTCATTCACTTCGAAAATTGTGATATTACAATCAACCAAATAACTTACGAAGCCAAGGAGAACACATTCTGGAATGAGATCAACATCCTTCCAACGATCTTCAATGACAACCTGATGCCCTACATCTTCGACAACGAATAAAGTTTCAACCTTCTGAATCCAAACACCTATCAAACAAACATCTAAATATATGAGTACCGCAATATTAATCGTCATCCTGGCTATCACCCTGATCACATTCATCGCTGTAAAATGGAATATCAACAACACCTATAATCTCAAGAATCGTCACAGTGACCCACCAACATCCATACCAGTCATCGCATCGTCCACCGAACCTGGAAGGATACAGTTCCTCTGGTCGACGCTCAACTCTAAGGGGGGAGGAGTTATGGCACCTACCAACATCTATCTATGAAATATTAAACATTACTGTAATACCGAAATTGCTTAATTGTCACATAAACATTTTTTTCTGCTATCCAATCATTTTTATAAATTTCATAAATTAATTTTTCTTCGACTTAAATTTATTCATCTTAGATTAAATTACACACTCACGTTGAACAATCTACCTGTTCAGCTACCTGTCTAGACTTAGCGTAAGCAATAATACATTATAAGTGTTACGTAAACCCTTGTCGCAGTTTATTAGAAACAGTCTCCCTCCTGTATAATTCGGTTCGGAAGAATAAATTTTGTCAGTCAGAAAATAATTTTTTTTATTAAGAGAACCTTAAAGATTCCTAACTCGCGCCTCACTCCTTTCTGGCGACGATAACACAATAAACCATAGATATTTTGATTGTAGCTAACATCTGGCATGCCCTAGAATAGTTAGAATTGTTATTTACCCCGCATTCAGTCAATGAATGTGAAGTAGTGCGGGTTAACTTAAAGCGAACAAAGTAAAGTGAAGTAGTTGGTGATATGCGGAGTTTTCAGGTGGGTGATTTAATTTTAAACTTATTTAGAGTAGTTTTTAATAGTAAACCTTGAGATATTATAGTTTGTGTACTAACGGCGTGATCAGTGAATGGATAATGCCTGTTTCGGGGGTGGGATCTAGACGCTGGTATGTCCGTGTCCTGCACTGGTAACATATGTCCGTGCTGCCCGCACTGATCACTGGTATGTCCGTGTTCAATGTGGGGAGATCCCCGACTGCGTACTCACTGGTATGTCCGTGTTGCGTAGGGCTCCATCTGCACTGGTATGTCCGTGTGCATCGGAGTCACCCCTGGGAAGATAGGCACTGGTATGTTCGTGCCCTACACTATTATGTCCGTGTAGAATTCCCCCAAGGTATGCTTTATTATTATTTATCAATGCTCATTATTAAGTAATTGGATAACATTCGTCCTTGCAGTCTTTTTGGCATCCTGATAATTCTTGTAGCTGCCCTTGGTGTTCTCATAATACTTTTTTTTTAAATTCAGCGACAAAAGTGCATACCACAACAACCACAGAATTGCGCGGCGACTTTATATCGTGTGTTTTATTCAGCGAAATGCTAATTCCTCCGGCCAGTTTTGCCACAGAGGGATCTTGCGATAATTTTACAAGTTTTCTTTACCTACAAAGAATTTAATTTTTTTGCTAGTCCTACTGCGAACCAGTGATGCTGGCGGCTTTCGTTGTTCGAATAAAGGAGTCGCACAGAAAAAATAAAAAGAGCACATCTTTGTTGTTCGCGCGACAGCAAATTTTAAAAAAAACAATATAAAAAAAAATTTCTAAAATAAAAAAAAGCAATTAAAAACACAATTTTGAATCCCAACAACCAAAAGAGTTGGGAGAGAAAAGACACAGTGTGACGACTTTGGAGTGTGATCTGCCTTCTTTCTAAATTTTCTTGTTCGGATATACTGCAGACTGCTGCTGGTCCAGCTTTTGATGCTGGGCGATGCTGCCACAGAGCAGACACGCCGCAAAGAAGGCACCCTACCTAAGAAACTAACCATAACCAAAGAAGTCCACATCCTCGGCCTCCGCAACGGCGGCGGCGCGGTGCAACAAGAGAAAGATCTTAACAAACGATTAATGATTTCGCCGAAAAATGGGACAATTCACTCCTATTGTAGCTGTATATAGCAACTGGTGAAATACATAAAGAAAAGGAGAAGAGGACGGCTTAATGTGAGTCGCTTTAAATATTTATAAAATATAGACTTCAAACTAGTTTTTCAAAAGTCGACTAACGCTTATAATGTTTACTAATTGATGTTATTATACAAACAACATTTAAAGGTCACTTGCACTTTCAGAAAAATGCATGTATTGTATTTATTTTCCAAATTTTAAATTTTCCCACAAAGTTTCGTTTTGAATTTGTATACAAACATATTGAAAGAAGAATGTTTCAATTTTTTTGTTCCAAAAAATATCTTTTTCGATTTTTTTACAGTGACGAGCAGGCACTTGTCTTATAAAAAAACAAATCGGAATCAAACGTTTTTTGTGTGTACAGCTTTTTACCGAATTGCTGTGGAAACATGTATAATTTGAAATATTTTTCGCTAACGTGCAAAAATTGCGGCGAAATACTATAACTTTTCAGAATTTTAAAGTAAAAATATCTAATATCAGAAAATATAAGCAACCCTCAAAGTTCTTTTGCATATCCATCATTTTTGAACCTAAATGAACATTCCTACAAGGTTTCATGAGAATCTAAGATGAAGTCTCAATCTTCATATATGTTTATTAGCCTAAATCCGCTATCACTATTTAAATTTAAAATCTTAAACGTAAAAATAACACTTTCAGTTAAACTTACTATTTTGTTAAGTGAAATCTAAAAATAACTAGCAAGAATAGGAAAGTTTACTATTTCTGGCAGTAAAGTTCACAAAATTGATACACTGAGTATATTTGACGGAACGCTTCGACACTGCATAAATTGAAATTATTGCATAAAAATTAATTTTATTATTACAATAGTGGGCTTATTAAACCCATTTACCTTAAGCCAGTTTTAAATTTTAAAGTTTATTATTTTAAAATAGTTGTCCTAATAATTTAAAAAATTGTCAATATAGCTATTTTAAATAGCCGAGCTGACAAAAATTAAAAGTTTCGAAATGATTTTACTAAGTTATAAATTGTTTTCAGTAAGTAGCAATTATAGTTAAATTTATGTAAGTTATTCTCTCAGTTTGCTGGGATGAATTTTACCCAGTATGACTGTTATGTAATTATCAGGAAGTGTGACTAAATAGGGTTAAATATTTACATGAAAATATTGCGTATAATGTCAAAGATTCTTTCTTTATAATTACTTGACAACCTCGGGAGATATTCTGATGTTAAGGTATTGAGCAGAAGGGAGCGACTAAAGAGGCAAGAGGTTCCATGGTCATGCTTGTTTCGCTTTTTGATGAGGTGCAATTCAAAAATTCCAACAAACGCAGAAGAAACGCGCGCACATTACGTTTCGCGAAATTCCAAAACAAGAAAACAAAAATCATAAAAGAAAGAAAATGATGCAAACGGTCCAGGAATATAACAATGAGGATGCTGCTTGGAAAAGATTTGGTGAATCTGAGCGAGGGTGTATATTCTGCAACAACCAGGCGAAAGAGACGTCGCTGAGAAAAGACGAAAAGAAGGGTTATGGGGGGTTGAATATCGCAGCGCAGTAATCGTACCGGGAAAACAATGAAAGTTTTTTCGGTAATTTCTTCAGAGCCCTGCGTCTTATTAAATGCCCTTTTTCTTGAAAAACGGCTTAAAAGGACGCGACTGTGTCGTTCGTGCCTCGCAGAAACTCATGTTAGTGTATGCCGCCGCCGCTGCAAAGTGATATCACTGAGAAGGGGCCTCAAAAGGCAGCCAAAGCGCCCAGAACACACAGGGTACTCCCCGTCGGAATCTGCAGCGCTCCGATCTGACAAAATCTTGGCGAGATGGTGGAGCATCGGATGATGGGGGCACACAGGAGGCATATTTCAGGCGCAGTCACAAAAAAGACATAATAAGAGTAAAAGATCTAAAAACTAAATAAAGCCAAAAGCGCAAACAAACAATAGAATTCCTTTACACGCGGAGTTAATAAGCGTTGCGCAAGGGCATCAAGCCCTAAAACGGTTTTTACACTGTCCACCGTCCAGTCGTTGTCCTCGTGCTCTTCGTGCCCCTCGTGTATCACGCACCCTTCTTCATACCTTCCTCTAGTCACAGCTTCGTACTACCTTTAGCCTTTTTCTTAAAACGGAGGTGCATCTTTCGTCCGCCTACTGCCGCGCCGCAAAAGATGCTGCTGGTTCATTGGAGTTGCGAATGTTGATCTTATTTTCGCGGGGGTCACGGCCTGGTGCTCTGACTGTTCAGATCTTCTACCTTTTAACTCGCGGGGGCTATTTTATTTTTATTTTATTTTATTTTCAAAAAGCCCACTTTTATGCCGCCAGTTTTTACTGCTCGCTTTTGTTCAAAGGTAATTTTGTTGACTATTTATACTAATAAATGTGAGCCTGATGCGCCTTTGAGTTAAATTCTGCAAGAAGGTGAGATAAATCGTTGATCTGCCCGGTGACCGGGTCTCTCATAGCTTTTATATTTTTATATACTATATGTCTCCTTTTTAATGTTTTTTTTCTGTTTTACATTTTCACAATCAGCCGCACGCGCGCGCGGGTCTTTTGGGGGTACCCACAGAAAAAGGTATAATATTACGTTCACAACGTCTGTTCCTCAAGGGCTTCCTCCAATCCAGATCAAAATAACGGAGTAGAGAAGAGAATTCAGAATTAGGCACTGATTTAAATGAAACCCTTACCAGATTTACGAGCCGAAACGAAACAATGGGTAGTAAGCCACCCTTACGAAACATCTAAAGATTCCTTCTTGCCTTCTTCTTCCTGACGACACAAAATACAAAAGACAATAATGGTGACTAACATACTTTATGATCAGTAACATTTGACCCTTATTTGCCCTATCTCTAAAATTCGATCTGTAATATTTAAAACATTACTTTTATTTACTACCGTTGTTGCGTAATCAGCAGATTTAATTTCGTTCTTCTTAAATTTTATTTTTGGTATTGCTACAACCTCGCGTGGAATTGAAGTATCCCATGCATGATCGTATCATTAATTTTTGCGATGAGGATTCTGATAAGGTGCGATCGCCATTATTGTCACAACAACTTTGCTGGATCAATAATTATAGACTCATTCTTCAGCTATTATTATTATTACCCTGACTAGCACACACTTTTCAGTGGAGATGGTGGACGGAATGCATAAAGAAAAATTAAAGTAAACTAAAAATAATTTATCGTATCGATGGTCTAAACAAATTTTTACGAGGCTTTTCGATGATATTTTTAAGTATAGAAAACGTAAGTGCCCAAAATCGCATTTTTGAACCGAGAAATCACTATATTAAACTAAAAAACTAACTTTTTCAAACTTTATGTTGTTATTTTTGTATACCGCAAGAACAGTTTTCTAAATACATTAATAAAACTAATTAAACATAGTTAACAAAAATTTTTTTTAAAAACATAACTCTTTCAACGAAAGTAAAAATTGTTCCATCTAAAATCGTCCACTATTACGTACTGTTATAAACTTCAAAGCATCCAGCATGAAACTTAAAAGAACTTTTGGCAATCTTTTGATATTTTCAATTTTTGGCCGCCATTTTCAAACTCGCGAAAAAGTAGCCTAGCCGGAATAGGTAGCCTATATTAGGCCGGAATAGGTAGTACCGTCACACAAAAAATGAGAATGGTCGGATCCAGCATTTAGGCGTGATAGAATACCCTGTTACACCCGGTATACAGAAATTGTATTCGCCATATTGCATCCACAATTTTGAATTTCCAAATTTTATAGCAAATTGTAAATTACCTCAAGATATCAATAGTACTCACTTTCATTTAAATTCGTTGAAGTTCAAAAATTGTTCTACGCCATATTGAATTCCGCATCTTCAATTTTCAAATTTTCAAAGTACAAAGATTCGCAATAAGGACATCTAAAAACCCCCAAATACCAATTTTCATGCCAATCTTCTGATATTTTCAATTTTTAGCTGCCATCTTGGATCCGCCCTTTTAAAACCCGCGAATAAAATGTATCCTACGTGGCATAAGAGTTATACAAACTATTATCAAGCTGGATGTGAACTTTCGCCGTACTCGCCAAACTGCATATACAAAAATCGATTACAAAACCAAGTAACACGTGCTCATGTGACTCCTAAAGGCTATTGTATTTTTATCTGATTTTCTACGCATCGCAGCGACTCCGAACCGGTCTCAAAAAGCCACTATTTTTAAGCCTTTTCCAAAAAGGTTAACACCGCCCCCTACCCCCAACCCCTTGGCCAAAATCACATCTGGAAGTTGAGAAATTAACTTTTATTTCACGATTTTTCACCTTTCGCCCCACTTTTCTCCGAAATGCACGTTATTATAATAATATACCTATTTTTATTTTTTTTGAGTTAACTATCTAATTACCTTTCCTAAAAGGTAAAACATGCACAGGTAAATAGGGGTTGCAAATGTCCTGAAATTAAAATACCGTCACAGGTACCTAATTACTTTATTGCAACATAATGGAAAAAGTCGTTAAGTAAACAATTTTTATAACAGCAAGGTCAGACGTGTTTGTTTAGGAAACACAGGTAATACATTTTATTATTTCAGGAAAACCTATAAAATAACAAATGTAATCTCGTTTAATGGCGTTATTAGTTTATGGTATTCAGTATTGACTCCTAAGTATCCTGACGGTCCGTTTCTAATAGGGGAGAGGTGGCATGAAAGGGACACGTATTGAAAGGGACAATTCAAATAACCGGTAAAATAAAAACAATTTCGAGACGACACTATTTTTGTCGTATGGCAACCTTGTCTCAAGTTCGTTCGTGGCTAACTTCATACTCTTCTCATTTCAACTACGGCGGATTCGTGCGAGTGCTGTTAAATGGGATTGAAAAGTATTTTTCTGTTAGTATTATGAAACGTTATATCCAGTACTGCAAGTTAATTATTTATGGATGAATCACTGTTTAAGATAGGCTGGACATTCACAGATACGAGAACATAAGGTTAGTGAACTTTTAATTGAAATTGTAAATTTTGTGGTTACGTTTCATATTTTTGTATGATATTTATGAAAGGGACACAACAAATGGTTATGAATGGGACGTTGCACAAAAAATCGCAAGCAGTAGTAGTAGCAGCAGCGAAACGTTGTCAAATGTAGATAAAGATTCTGACTCAATAGATGATATTTCTGAAAATGAAGAAGTCACTCCAAGACTAAGAAATCGCAGCATTACAAAAGATAAAACAAGAGATGATGACCAATGCAAAGTATGTAAGGAAAAATATTCAGAAAGCACTGAAGATTGGTTTCAATGTAAAATTTGCACAAAATGGGCGCACGAAACCTGTGGCGTTAAAGGTGTTTTTAATTTTTTTTGCTCACTATGTCATTAAAAACCACAATGATTATTAGTTTTTAAGTTTACTTTTATAAGACTGTAAGTCAAACTTTGTAGAGGCTGTTGATTATCATTCTAAGTCATCGGTCTAAGTCTAAAAAGAGATATATATAAAATTGTTAATTTGATAAGTGTTTAATTTGTTGTTAATTATAAAGAGACTGTTGATTATAATAGCTATTAAAAACATTTAAGTTCATTATATCTGAGAAAAATATTATAAATGTGTTTCATTATACACTTATTTCTTTGAAATTAGGTACTGTCCCTTTCATAAATTACTACGTCCCTTTCAATACAGTCCATTTATGAAAGGGACAAAATACACATTTTTTAAAGATGCGAAAATAAACAATTAAAAATTGATTAATGACAATTATTGCATTTCATTTCAATACTTTAATATTAAACGCATTCTACTCAACTCCAACCTGCTGCAAATATTTTCTCAATCGCTTACTAGGGCCTTAAAATCAAAAATGTCCCTTTCATGCCACCTCTCCCCTACTTCCTATAAATTATGGTATAAAAATGAGTAAGTTTGAAAGGACATTGACAACAGTCCAAGAAGCAATCGATAAGAACGGGTGTTTCCTAGAAAAACTTAAGAAAAAATGGCAGGATTCAGTGTTGAAGAGTATGCCGATATAATTCACGTGTGCATATTAGTAAACGGAATCGGAAATGATAATGAGGCCGTAGGGGAATACCAAAGGAGATTCCCGAATCGGCGTGTACCCGACAGAAGTGTATTAGTTAGGACTTTCAGGAGGTTAAAAGAAACTGGAAGTGTATCCGCCCCTAGAGCAGAAGCGCGATGAGGAACATCGGCCGATTCAGCGGACATCAACCAACAAATCTTCAACAACGTCAGGAACAGCCCTGAAATAAGCATCAGGTAGGTCGCACGACGGATAGGATTGTCTTCAGGGAGAGCTTGGCTCGTTGTGAACGAAGGGGGACTACATCCATACCACCATATCCCGGTCCAAGTACTACATCAGTTCTGCACTTGGCTGCTCGAGGCGGACATCGAGAACAGAAGGTTTCTAGACCGAATTCTGTGGACGGATGAATCGCAATTCACCCGGAAGGCATCACAAACTTCCACACCTGGTCAGATGTGAACCCACATAGGACAAGGTGTGGGTCCTTCCAGCAAAGATTTAGTGTCAGTGTCTGGGCTGGCATCATCGGCAACCAGGTGATAGGACCCTTCATCTTCCCCCAAGTGATGAATAGTCAGCTCTATTCGGACTCTTTGGAGAATACTCTTCGGGATCTGTTGGAGGACATGCCCCTGGCCAGAAGAAGCGCACCGGACTTTACACCACTGGACGTTTTCTAATGGGGAATGATGAAAGATGAAGATTACTCAAGATCAATCAACACCAGAGCAGAATTAGTTACCAGGAATGGAACTTCAGCGACGAAAATACGGGAGAGACTGGCTACGAAAGACCTCAAACGCGGAATCAGACGAAGGCTACTTGCATGCATCGAGACTGGCGGAGAACATTTCGAACAGCTTTTGTAGCACATAAGTTTTAATTGTAATTGCATAGTTTTTAAACGAATAAAATTTGTTTTTTAGTTAATTTTAGTATAATTTCTTAAAACTTCGAATTGTCATGATATTCTGTATACGGATTTTTGTAATTAATTTTTGTAGCCGATTTGTTCCTTTGAATGTTGCACGTTTTTGGAAAGGGAATTAGATAGGTTACTTAAAAAAAATAAAAATTAGGTACATTAATAACGTGAATTTCGGAGAAAAGTGGGCCGAAAGGTGAAAAATCGTGAAATAAAAGTTAATTTCTCAACTTCCAGACTCGATTTTGGCCAAGGGGTTGAGGGTAGGGGGACGGTGTTGACCGTTTTGGAAAGGGCTTCAAAATAGTGATTTTTGGAGACCGGTTTGGGGTCGCTGCGATGCGTAGAAAATAAAATAGAAATACAATAGCGGTTCCCATATAAGGCAACATTCTGATTTACGAATCACCCTGTAACTGCCGAACAGTGCGAGATGGACCACCCCCACCCCTCCCATACTATTTTTTGCTTGTTTCTTCCTGACCTTTCACCTCCTGCAATATTTCCCTCCAACCCTCTATGCATACATACGTATGTAGACATATATATGCATATGTACATATGTATATAAACAGGATGTTTCGTGAAGGAATTTTTTGAGTCATTAAGTGTGTAACTAGGAATATAAAATAAGAGCAGGTTCAGGTGTTGAACAACCAATGTTATGTATGCATGTATGTATGTTTTTACTTGGAGATTAGTTAGTCTAAACATAGCCAAAAGAAAAATACTTAAAGGTCCATTAACTCGAGAGACTTGTGGACACTTTTACGACCAACTTATCTGCCGATTGGTCTTGATTTCTTTAGGACATTGACTAATTTACCTAAGATCCTAAGTTTTGTGCTCCCTAGCGTGCGCGACAAACATACCTCCATAGACTCCAAAAGACCAATCAGTCAGTATTGTGGCATTTTTCTGTCTCCGATGAAAATTTTCTACATGTCCATTGCCCCCACCCCGCATCTTTTAGGTGCTCCCTAGTGTTGTGGTATGCCCGTGAATTATGGGCTTTTTAGGATCATTGACAGTCACCCAGACCGCAAATATGTGACTGAATCTCAGTGATGAGGGCGTACGTATGTCTGATTAGGTGCTAAAGTTATTAATGGCTACCTTCGAGACATCCATAAACTATGTACATACTTACATTCCTATATAAGGAGTTGAAGTATTCTGACCCTCTTTTACTCTTCATTTTAAAATAGACGCCAGAATCTCGATAATGGATAAAGAAATTATTGAGAGAGCTTCGCAACGGTTTTTGTGTCGTTACTTTTCATTGTTTTTGCCTTTAGTACATTACAATGTTGCACTGGATAAATAAATTAAGAGAGTTTCACTTTAAGTGAAGAAGAAATAAAATATCAAAAATGCCCTATAAGTGCGCGATGTGCGACTGTTGTACACCGTGTACGGTATGCTTTATTGTCGCGGTGAAGTTAGAAGAGGTAAGGATAGGTTTAAATTAAGGTGCGACCCCAGCATCAGGAAAATGCTATAAAAGGATAAAAGTACGAAATATACATGATAAATGCAACAACAAAAAATAAAACAAAATAAGAAGAAAGCATAAATAAATAAAAATAAAAAAAATACATTTCGCTATTAGTTTCCATCCCACGTTTAATCCATAACTCAAAAAGTGAGAGAATTTTAATTGCGACAAAGTTTAATGCTCGCTTGTCATCATGAAAACGATGATGGCGATGACGATGACGTTGTTGACGACGACTGCCGCGACCCACAGTGGTACCGCGCGGTAAAAGACGAAGAGGTGATGCTCGAGGTCTTCAGCGCGATTCAATTCTTATTGTGTGACTGCAACCTCTTGAGAAGGCTCTTCTTGGGGCACCGCTGGCACCATCTTAGACAACGAATACGTCGACGCCGAAGACGATGGGACTTTAAAATGCTGCTCCAGGAGCGGTGCTGTACCCAGCATCCAGGCCGCAATGAAATGCGGTGGAGAGCATCATGATGATGATCATCATCATCGTTGTCCACGTCGTCGTCACCGTCTTCGGACAGAGGCATAGCGTACACTGGGAAGACCCAAAACCACCAAATATCCACTTTACGCGACACACTTTAAAGCCCCCAGAGAAAATCCACAAGGTACACCACCTTCTCAGTTTTGGTATAAGGAAAAAAATAAGATTCGCACTGAATAAATATACAAAAATATTTTTCAATGCAGTTACACTATCTTCTGATATGTACATCGAAAGACAGAGTAGGCCATAACACCTTCTCAGGCCACTTTAAGATTCTATTTATTCTCTATAGACAGACGCAAATATGTATATGGAGACTTTCTGGCGAATTCGAATTTATGAAATATGCGTTCGTAAGGGATGGACGGACGCTATTATACATATTTTTAATCGTTTCATTTTTTTTATTTAAATATTTCCGTTTTTCTTCTCATCATCTCCTCACATGATCATAAATTTTGCGAACGGTCATCGAAATCTTATAATTCAAATAGTCTTGAAGTGATATTTTAATTAAAATTTATAATTGCGTTCGAGACACGTGGGAGGGTAAGTCACGCTAACGATTTTTGAAATATCAATATTTTTAAAGGATAGACGGATATACATTTCCTTTTCCCAGAACAAATAAATAATTATTGCATATTCGTTTAATCATAATTGGTAACTCTGGGTAAAATCCACCCAAACCCTTTTTTGAGCTGGAATAGGATCCGCTTAATTAAAAGAAAACAGACTTACATATGTCGCCATCTACACGTACATAGATTGAAAAATCAACTACATATATGTAGATTCATAATGAGTTTATGTTTTTAAACCGGTCTTTTAGATACCTTTTGACAGCTGTTTGAGGACGAGTGCTACCCAATTTGATTAAGCCAAGGACTGTAATGAATATATGTATGTGTATCTATATATGCATATAAAAAGAAATTGTTGTTTGTGTGAATTGTATAGACTCCGAAACTACTGGGACGATTGAACTCAAATTTTGCCAGTATACATACATATACATTTACATATGTTTCAAGTACGAGATGGTTTAGGGTAATAAAAGGTTTGAAAAATGTCCGATAGAGAACGCGTCAAATGCAATTAATCTTTTTGCTGTTCGCTGCAACTAAGTATATGCAATTAGTGCATTTTGTAAAGTGAATATTGGCATTGACATGACACATGACATGGCACATGGCATAACACCATGAAAATTTTTAGCATATTTAACTCTTTGAAATTACCAAACTCGTAGATATGGATGTGCCATATTTGATTTAAAAAATTCAAGCAGAATTTTAAGATAAACGACTCAAATATCAGGTATTCAAATTTAAATTTGAAAAAAAAACGCATTTTGTATTGGTTCAGCAGAGCGCACTGTACATTGGCTAATCATCATGTATATACATCATGTATATATATAAAATCGAAAGTTGGTTTGTTTGTTTGTTTGTTGCTCAATCACGCCTAAACGCCGAGTCCGATCATTTTCATTTTTTGGGTGAAGGTACTACATATTTCGGCCCAACATATAGACTATTTTTATTCACGAGTTTCAAAATGGCGGACCCAAGATGGCGGCCAGAAATTGAAAATATCATGCGACTTCCATGAAACTTAGTATTTGGGTGCTTTTGGAGGTCTTTATTGCGAATCTACATTCGAAATTTGGAAATTCAAAATGGCAGAATCAATATGGCGACTAAAATGTTTGAATACTAGGTAATCCATCACGCCTAAACGGTGGATCCAATCATTTTCAGTTTTTGGATAAAGGTACTACATATTCCGGCCCAACATATGGGCTTCTTTTTATTTAAGATTTTCAAAATGGCGGACCCCAGATGTAGGTCCGAAATTGAAAATATTAACAGATTGGCATGGAAATTGGTATTTGGGGGTATTTAGTTGTCGTTATTGCGAATCTATTTTCGAAATTTGGAAATTCAAGATGGCGGATTCAATATGGCGGCCAAAATTGTGGTAGATCGGGTGAAACTGGGTAGCCCGTCACGCCTAGACGCTGAATCCGAGCTTATTCATTTTTTGGGTGAAGGTACCACATACTCCGGCCCAAAATATAGGCTACTTTTATTCACGAATTTCAAAATGGTGGACCTAAGATGATGGCAAAAATTTGAAAATGTGAAGGGATTGCCATGAAATTGGTGTTCGGCGGATTTTGGATACCCTTTTTGCGAATCTATGTTCGAAATTTGCACTGAGAGGTGGCGGATTCAATATGGCGTAGACTAATTTTCGAACTTCAGGGACTTTAAATGAAAAGTAGTACTATAGATATTTTGAGGTAATTTCGAATTTACTGTCAAAGTTTGGAAATTCAAAATGCCGGACCCTACACGGTGACGCAAATTTGTGTACATTGGGTGAAACCAGATAGCCTATTACGCCTGAATGTTGGATCGGACTATATTTATTTTTGGGGGTGAACTTATTTTATACTGCGGCCTAGCATATGTATAGGCTGCCTTTTATTCGCTAATTTCAAAATTATGGAACCAAGACGGTGGCCAAAAATGTTAAATAGTAAGGGATTGACGTGAAAATTGGTATTTAGGGGTTTTAGATTTTCTTATTGCTAATATATATTCGAAACATGCAAATTCAAGATGGCGGATCCTATATGGCGCCCAAAATTTTTGTGCACGGGGTAAAACTGGGCAACCTATCACGCCTAAGCGCTGGATCCGATCACATTCATTTTTTAAGTTAAATACTACATATTCCGGTCCAACATATAGATTACTATTTTTGCGAGTTTGAAAATTGGCAGATCCAAGATTGCGCCCTAAAAATAAAAATATCAAAGGATTGGCAGGAAAATTGTGTATTTTGGGGGTTTTTAGTTGTCCTTATTGCGGATCTATGTACAAAATTTGAGAATAAAGATGACGAACCCAATACGGTGCGCGGCCAAAATATTCGTACACCGGGTGAAACCCGGTAACCCAGCTAGGATATATATAAAATCGAAAGTTGGTTTGTTTGTTTGCTGCTTAATATCGTCTAACGCCGAGTCCGATCAATTTTATTTTTTGGGTGAAGGTACTACATATTCTGGCCTAATATATAGGCTCCTTTTTATTCGCGAGTTTCGAAATGACGGACCCAAAATGGCAGTCAAAATTTGAAAATATCATGTGATTTCTATGAAATTCGGTATTTGGAGGTTGTTGGATGTCTTTATTGCAAATCTACGTTCGAAATGTGGAAATACAAAATGGCGGATTCAATATAGCGACGAAAATGTTCGAAATCCGGATGAAACCAGATAATCCATCATGCCTAAACCCTGTATCCAATTATTTTCATATTTTGGATAAAGGTACTACATATTCCGGCCCAACATATGAACTTCTTTTTATTCATGATTTTAAAAATGACGGACCCATGGTGGCGGTCAAAATTTGAAAATATTAAGTGATTTCTATGAAACTTGGTATTTGGAGGTTGTTGGATGTCCCTAGTAGGAACGTATGTTCGATTGTTGGAAATTCAAGATGGCGAATTCAATATGGGTTACATCAATTTTCGAACTTCAACGAATTTAAATGAGCATGAGCATTTCGGACTTACTATAGAATTTTAGAAATTCAAAATGGTGGGCTCAAATCGGCGTCCAACATTTTTGTATACCGGATCTAGTCGAATAACCCATCAAGCCTAAACACTGGATCCCATAACGTTTTTTTGGGTAATGGTTCCTCATATTTTCCCTAATATATAGGATATTTTTATTCATGACTTTCAAAATGGCGGACTCAAGAAAGGCGGCCGAAAATGGAAAATATCAAGGAATTGCCATAGAAATTGGTATTTGGGATTTTGGATGTGCTTGTTGCGGATCTACGTTCGAAATTTGAATTTTTGGAACTTCAAAAAATTTAAGTGAAATTTAGTACTATGGATAGTTTGAGGCCATTAATTTCGAATCATGTATATGTATAAAATCGAAAGTTTGTGTCTTTGTTTGTTTGTTTATTTGTTTAATTGTTTCTGTATTTGTCGCTTAATCACGCCCAAACGCTGGATCCGATTAGTTTCGTTTTTTGGGTGCAGGTTCTACATGTTCCGGCCCAACATATAGGTTACTATTTATATGCGAATTGCAAAATGCCGGGCCCAAGATGCCGGTCCCAAGGTGCCGGTCCCAAGATGCCGGCCAAAAATTGAATATATCAACGGATTGGCATGAAAATCGGTATTTTGGGGGTTTCTAGATGTCCTTATTGCGAATCTATATTCGAAATTTGGAAATCAAAATGGCGAATTTAATATGGCGACCAACGTTTTTTTAGACCAGGTGAAACCGGGTATCCCATCATGCCTAAACGCTGGATCCGGTCATATTTATTTTTTGGGTGGAGGTACTACATATTCCGGCCCAACATTAAGGCTACATTTTATTAGCGAATTTCAAAATGGCGGGTCCAAGATGGTGGCCAAAAATTGAAAAAAGTAAGGGATTGGTATAAAAGTTGGTATTTAGAGCTAGAGAGATGTCCTTATTGCTAACCTATGATCGAAATTTGGAAATTCAAGATGGAGGATCGAAGATGGTGCCTACAATTTGTGTACACCAGGTGAAACCGGGCAACCGATTACGCCTAAATCCTGAATTCGATTATATTTTTTTTTTGGTGAAGATACTGAATAGTAACATACCGGCTCAACATATAAGCTACTTTTAATTCGCGAATTTCACAATCGCAGACTCCAGATGGTGGCAAAAAATTGAAAGTATGAAGGGATTGTCATGAAAATTGATTTTTTGGAGGTTTTGGAAGTCCTTATTAAGAATCCAGAGTCGAAATATACAGTTCAAGATGGCGTACTCAATGTGATGATGATGGTTTTCCAACTTCAACGAATTTAAATGAAAATTAGTAGTTAATATGGATATTTTAAGGTAGTCTCCAATTTACTATAAAATGTTGGACACTCATAGTGGCGGACCCAACACAGCGGCCAAAATATTTGCACACCGGGTGAAACCGGTTAACCCAGCTGGTAGCTTATATACTAACGTGCGCGTTAGTATCGCAAAACCTCGAGAACTGCTCGACCGATTTGGATGATTCTTTTTTTTTGTGTTCGTCTCAATACTCAGGTGGTTTGAAAAACAACAAAATTGGAAAAAACCTAAAGGAATATCAAATAAGTATATCTAGCATTTTATTCTTGCTTCAGTGGTGCAGCCTTTCAAATTGACTTTTCTAAGCATGTTAAAATAATACGGTTATAAAACTACATTTTGAGTATAGTTCGATAAATAGAAAAATATAATGAATTTGCCACTATATTATAAATTTTTTCTGTCATTATATGTTAACGCCCTACATATGTATTCTATCAATAGATACACACATATAAAATAACATATCACTGAACATCGACGCCGAGCCAAAACTCTTGAAGTAAATTATAAAACATAGAATTTGGATAATAGGTTTCTTTGATGACGTAAGCAACCACTCAATTAGAAGTTTACGAAAGTCTTCTTCTAAGAGGAAATATAAGTTTATATCAAAATCCTTCATTTATGAGGTTAAAGGTGGGTATGATTGCACACAATTCTTCAAAAAGTGAATGGTAGGTATAAAACTACAAATAGTTAAAAATTTGATAAAGAAGCACAGAAAATTATATTTGTCTTAATGCGAGGAGGTTGAGATCATTGTTTTATATTCTAAGCAAAATGACAAAAAACGTATGTACACAAGAAAAGTTAATAGTTTAATATTATTAACCATTTCGGTATGGCGCTCATCGACCACAAAACCTTGCACTCATGGCAGAGATTAAGGTACCTAAAGCTAAAAGTTCTCGGCTAAAGATTGTGAGTTAACATGTTTATTTGCACTCAGTTTTGTAACAAAACTGAATGATTTTTCGTGAAATTCGGTATACATATATGTAAGTATGTAGTAACTTTAGGTGCCACAAAGACCACATAGCCTACTTTTCGGTATCGATTTCTACTTCGACTTGAACTTCAACTTCGATTTTGGTAATTTTGATTTTCATTTCTCTTTTACTTTTGGTCTTAAGATGGAATTGTGTAAGCATGTTTCCCATAGCTTTTTGGTTCCATAGTCCGGTAAAGGTCTGCTAGTAATTATTTGATTATATAACCGTTCATACCAAACAATATTCAAAATTTCCCACTGAAATTATTGCATACATATGTATTTCAAAACAATGTCCTCCGCCCGTGCCTGTTCCTCTATCAACGACTTTCTCCGTAATTATAATACCAACAGCTTCTTCCGGTTTTCACAATTAAATAAACTGATGAATGTTTTCTTATTTAATTGACGATGACGATAAGCATCGGTGAGACCACAACAACCATCATGAATGAAAGAGATAATCTTCGTCTTAAATTAAATATTTAATTGGTATACCGGGCAACGTCGCACAGTGGGCCAAAATCAATTTTGGGCGACCAAAAATCGATTTTCGTGATGTCACCGATTTTAAAAATGTTAATGACATTCGTTAGTAAGCTAAATGCACTACAAAGACTATGGAACCTACGTTACAAAGACTGTTCACTCCGGTAATTTAGCTTCTCATTTTTCGTGACCTTGGTACCGTTATTTCTCCCAACCCCACGATCTTGCTAGAAATCGATAGCATGCTTACGCATTGTGGTGAAAACGAGAGAAACAATGCTGAAGCGGGGCTTGGAATTTAGAGGAACTGGTACAGAGGCTACAGGGTGCCGACAGGCGATCATTTAAAACTGAAAGAAAACGTTCATTGAATTAAATAAATGTATGAGCTTTACTAAATTGTTTTTATTGCAAAATAGTTGAATATTTCTATTGCATTTTTTAAGAATATAATATATTCTTTGTATACACATTTATTTCTTCTTTTTCCTGAAATATAAGTATTCTCAGAGATTAAAATGTCTAAAAAATTGCATATACTGAGTAGTTCTCCGCTGGCTTTAGATATAAGTTCCCTTTAATGTTTGAAATGAAAACACTGTAATTTTGTCCAAGGAGGAAAAAGCGCATGGCATAAAAAACCTTATTTATTTCAACAACAGTGTTACAAATTTAACAATGATCAATCCTAAAATACATCACAAACATTTGATTAAACTAATAATAATTATTTAAGACTACGCGTAATATTTAAAAAGAACAAATCAGTTGAATTAAAATTATGAATCCCAAATGCATCACATTTAATAATTCCAATGGAAACGTCTTACAAAAACAATATTTGACAAGGAATTTCCTGAGTGTCTATAATATGTGTTAACAATTAATTCCTGTAACCCTTAATTTATATTGTTCCTTAAAATATTTAAATTCCGTTAATATACATATAAATTTTAAAACATTATGTGCGGAATAATAACTTAAGCCAAAGTTAAAGTAAAATTGATTTATCTAAATGTTAGTAAAGTTATTACTGAATTTGAATTTAAACATTTATTTTATATATTATTTCCGATTCGTTTAGAACATATTAAAGATAAATCAATGTGAATTAATAAATGAACTTAAATATTTTAAATGGCAGGCTCACGAAATGATGATACACGAAAAATACGTTTTATATTAAATACCTCTACATAATTATTTTATATAGTTTACTTGTCATTATCCATTGGTACATTGAAAAAATTAAGTTGAGGAAGATTGTCTATTTTAAGGCCACACTCTAAACACTTCACAAGACGTTTTCCTCCCATCTTTCACTCTCTCAGCAATAATTAATTAATATCACAAAAAACTGTTTTACAGTCCCTGACCAATGAATTAGACGCACCGACTAAAATAATGAGAATTTTAAAAAGGCGCCTGTTTTCTTTTCGAATTAATCGTTCTAGACATTTGGTTTTTTTAAATTGTCCAATGTTAGCATTCTAAGAACCTTTTTATAACTGGAAAAACCTAAAACGGTTGCAGGTAGGCATGTAAGTTGCATTTAACTAAGATGATAATTTTTTTGCGTTCATTTCTGAGTTTGCAAGTAACGGGTTAAGTCGTACTTTTATTGTTTATACAAGTGTTTCTTAACAAGTTAATTAGTGAACTTTGTCTAAAGAGTGTGTGGAAAAATATTTACGTGATATTACGTGAAAAAGTGCATTATTGTTGAAAGTTAACTGTTTTAAAGTTAATATTGTTCTAATTGAGAAAACTTTAGAAAATGGGTCGCGCAAAGGACATAAATCCCCAACGAAAGAGTGTAATGGTGAATTTAATTAAAGCTGGAGAATTGTCCAATCGAGAAATAGCAAGATTTGCAAAGTTTCTGCCTCTACAGTTGATAGAGAGGCTAGACAATTAGCCAGAGGATACTCTGGTAGCGAAAGTCAAAGAAGAAACTGCCGAAAAGCACGTATGACATCATCAAGAGAGGATCGGAAAATTATCTCTATAGCCGTCCAACATCGTAGAGCATCAGCTCGTGCCCTAACAGCCATCCTTAAGGACACGGGAATTGAGATATCGACGACGACATTGCGCCGAAGATTATGGCAAGCTGGATTAAAATGTAGGCGTGCGGCAAAAAAGCCCAGGCTGACCAAGATCATGAAAAAAAGGCGACTTATTTGGGCTAGAATGCATCAACACTTCACAGTTGATGATTGGAAAACGGTATATTTCATTCTTTTTCTTTAAATAATAATTTAATCAACATTTTCCAAATGACCAAAAATTGTTCCAATTTTTGTGTTCATATAGGTCATCTTTAGCGACGAATGCCGCTTGGAAGCGGTGACAGAGATGACTCAATTTGTTAGGAGGAAAACTAACGAACGTTACAATGAGGACTGTACCATAAGAACCATCAAACACCCTCCTTCAATCATGATTTGGAGCTGCATTAGCGATCAAAGCCCTGGACCTATTTATTTTGTTGAAGGAACAATGAGGCAACAGCAATATAAAACCGTGTTGTCAGACGTTTTGCTACCGTATATAAATGCACAACTATACCTACGATCCCACTTCATATTCATGCAGGATGGAGCACCATGCCATACTGCAAAAACAATAACCAAATTCTTCGAGGAAGAAAATCTGGAGGTGCTTCCCTGGCCTGGCAATTCTCCGGACCTAAACCCAATAGAGAAATGCTGGGCTTACTTAAAATCAAAACTATATCAACGACAAAACCCTAACATAAATGTCCTGAAGGAAAATATCACGGATATTTGGAATAATGACGACGGTTTAAAAGCTGCTATACAGTCTTGTATTTCGAGCATGCCGAGGAAGATCAGCAAAGTTATTAAAAATAAAGGATCTTGCATTGATTATTGATAAATGTTGTTATTATTCTTAAGAAAAATAAGTATCAATATCATTAAAAATTTAAAACTAAAAAAATGTGAGAGGATTTATTCAAACTTTTACTATTTCACTAATTTTCTGAAAAATTTGCTTGTGCGTCTAATTCATTGGTTAGGGACTGTATAATTGGTCCCTTATGCCAAAATATCAGTTTTAATGCACAAGCAATTTCAACACAAAATATTATAATTTTCAAAATCACGCGCGTAATTTCAAAAATTACACAGAAATTCAAGTAAAACACAATCGAAATCAATCAGCCTGTCCTTTGAAGCGAACGAGCTACCACTGCGTATCGGCATACACTCGCATTTGATTAGCATTTACCGTCCATACGCATAAGGAAAACTTGTGATAAAAAAACGTAAACAAACTTATATGTTAACCCCTTCAATGTGTGAAGCAGGGCTTCGAATTTCGGCAGTTCCTATTTGAAAAGCCGGGCGTATCGGCACCAACACAATGACAGAAAAACCCAGTGCTTCGCCGATACGGAAAGTAATAGGTGAACTCTTGTTGCGTAGTGTTTGTCGGCACTTGTACCTGCTGCCGTCATTCTTGCTTATAAGGAAATTTAAACGAGAATTTGGAACTGGAACCAGCTCTCTTTTCGACTAATGGGTAAATTTGTTGTTTTATTTTGCTGAAAAGTGACCATAGAGGGGATACATTGCGTCGCAAAATTAGAGTGAACATTCTTTGTAACTAGGTTCCATATTCTTTGTCTGGGCACTGGGTGCGTAATCGAGCCAGGTAGAGTTTCCCCGGCTACTGTTACGCATGCTTTAATGAATGTTTTGGGTCTAGGAGGTTGGAAAATGAGACAGTGGCAGGTCGAGTACAATAAAGACATTTGGGAATCCTAAAAACCCGTCTTGTTTTTTCTTTCAGCTTTGAAAATACAAGCAGTGGCGGCTCGTGCAAATTGTCGTTGGTGGGGCTAACTACTAAAAGAAAACAAAAGTAACTCAATGAACGCATGCAGGTTTCCGCTCTACACAAGAGGTACCATATTCAGGGCGTTAATCGTATTAAAGTGTTCGGTTTCCCCAAAAGAAGCTTTAGAATTCATGAGGAAGTGTTAAAATTAGAAAATATACATTATGTAATAAATATAATAGTATAATAATTAATAAATATTATTTGTAAGGCTCCTTTTAGGCCAATTGCGCACTTGCGCCGCTCATAAGAGCAGCTCCATCATACATTTGGAAGATTAGTTTGGTACCCACTTCAACCGTCCCTTGCGCAGAACAAATGAAAAAACTCGTTCTAACGGCAATTCATTTTTCACAAATCGCACAATTATCAGCAAATGAGAAGTGTAGGAAGTATCTGCTGTTTCATCTGCTTGAAGCGAAATAAAATTTGCTGTATCGATTTCTGTTCTTAAGTCACATCAATTTTGAAAATGTAATCTAAAAGTTCGTTTTTGAAGTATTTTGAGCGATACTATTGCTCTTTAAATAATCATCTAAAACGACATCGATAGACCTGGTATATGCTACCAAAGCCGGTATTTGTCCATGCTGCATCACCTCCCAATAATAGGCAATAATAATAGCACCATCAGCTTAGTAAAAGCCAGGAGAAACGTTAATCTAAAGCACATGACTGATCATCATTTGGTTCTATGTTAGTAAACATGCGACCACATCCTTCATGCAGACTTTTCTTCAACACATGCTTACTGACACGAACATCAAACAAATCAGCATTCTTATTTACATTTACCCTCATCCGATTAAGGGATTGAAAAAAGCTATAGTTAGTTTTACATAAAATAGTCTGTAGAAGCGGCACCGCCCTGAGATTGCGCTCGTTCTCTCTGAGATTGAAACTACATACTTTTAAGAAGCACTGAGTCTATCTTATCGGTTAATAGTTGCTGAACATATACAATATAAGCGATCTCCCGACGTTTGTGCAGAGAGTGCATATCAAGGAGCCTCAGCCGATCATTGTAAGGAGGAAGTATAACCGGATTGATGGTAAGTCCTTAAGGGCAAACCTGACAAATTTCCTCTATACGGATTCGACACAGTCAATGTGGACTTGATAATAAGGTGACCAGACTTGACTCCCGTATTCAAGAATTGGCCTGAAAAAAGTTTATAGAGCTATTTAAAAACGAATCTGTTGGAAAATTGCTTTGACCATCTTTTGATGAAGCCCAACATTGAGCTGGCCTTAGTTACCATACAGTTAATATGTTCCACGAAGTCCAGTTTAGGATCCAAGATGATACCTAGATCACGAACAGAATTAGCACGACGCAGAGCATGTTTTGATAAGGTTTACTCAAAACTCAGGGGGTTGCGGCTTCTATTAAAGGTCATGATTTCGCATTTATCAATATTTAATTCTAAATTGTTGTGCGTACACCACCAGTGGAAAGTGTTTAGATCTTCTTGAACCGCGTGGTAATCGGTAATACTTTTTGCATGATAGAATAACTTCATATCATCAGCATAGGTCAAGATTTTGCAGGTTTTAAGAAGAAGCGAAATGTCATCAATAGATAGAATAAAGAGGAGCGGACCCAAGTGACTACCATGCGGGAGTCCTGACGTGGCAAGTATCTTTTTCGAAGTAGTAAGATCGAATCCAGTTAACAAATGCGGATGGGAATCCAAGATTTATTAATTTAAGTATTATTACAGAGTGTGAAAGCTTATCGAAAGCCTTACTAAAGTCAGTGTAAATACAATCTGTTTGGTAACCTTTTTGGAAGCCTTCAGCAACAAAGGTAACAAATTCGAGTAGGTTCGTAGACGTTGAACGACCTTGGAGGAAGCCATGCTGGTTAGTTGAGACCAAGCGCTTGCAAACAGCGGAGATTTGCGAGTGTATGATTGATTCAAACAGCTTAGGGATACATGAAAGCTTCGCAATGGGCCTATAGTTACCTACCTCATTTGTGTTACCCTTCTTATGAATCGGGATAATAAAAGTGTTCTTCCAGAGTTCAGGGAATTGTTCACTCTCAAGAGACTTCTGGAAAATTAATGTTAAGGGAGAGACTAGTTCACTCGAACATGCCTTGAGAATGGCAGGTGGGATGCCATCGGGTCCCAATGTAAAGTCTTTCGTTGATATGCTTAAGAACAACAGAGGGAGTGATATGAATGGCTAGGTTGATAGGAACGGGATTTTTGTTCAACTGGTCGAAGTTATTGGAATCCGGTTCAAAGTTAGGAGAGAACGAGTTTTCAAAAAAGGACGCAAACATATCGGAGATAGCAGATGGATTGTTACTGGAAACTCCCTCGTATTGCATATTGACAGGGTAGTCATCCGCCTTCCTTTTGCAGTTAATAAATTTGTAAAATGCACGCGAGTAGCTATCAAATTCAGATGATACCTGTTTTAAGTAATTATTATATAACTGAGTGGAATATTCATGAAATCTATTGTAACACACAACGAATTCTTCATATGAAGATCTATTCCTATCCAAAAGATATGCCTTCCACCGTTTATTCTTTTTATTTCTAAGTCTTCGAAAGTCAGAGTTAACCCAAGGAGGAGAAGAGGTACAGGAACGCTGACGTAAGTACGGGACACAAGATTTAAAAATTTTAAAAAGTAAAGTGTAAAAGTTTGATAGAGTAGTATCAATATCATCAACAGATAAATGTGTGGAAAAGTCAGTGGCGAACAATCTTTTGGAAAGTTCGTCAATACCCGCCTTCCTGAAATTATAAGCAAAATCGTAAACGGCAGAATGATGATTATTTATATCAGGGTTATAAAAATAATCGATTTGGATAGGCGGATGAAATTTGTCTAGCGTAGATAGAATAATTGGACTGTGATCAACAATTATGTTATTACAGTCAGAAGAAAAAATAAGATCAAGCTGCCTACCCATCGTCATCGGAATTGGCTATCCATTGAACGCTGGGTAAATTAAAATCACCCATCAACAGGAGATCGTCATTCGGATTCATTAAATTATTAACGAATTCCAGTTTAGATATTAAAATATCATAAATACTATGACCATTCCTATCAAGGATATTGAGTTGATCGGGAGGAATATAACATGTCATAATGAATAAGGAGTTTCTGGCTAATGTTACTTTAAGGGTAATTAGCTCAATGTCAGAAGAAGCAGGCAGATCGACCAAGCTGCAATTGAGGTGGGTTTTACAGGCCAAAACAACCCCTCCTCCGCGAGCCACCGAACCAGTGAACCTGTCCCTACGGAATGTCTAGTAGGATGAGTCAAAAATCTCTTCATCCCGAAAACCATAGTGCAACCACGTTTCAGTTAACGCGATAATGTCGAAATTGCTGGAAGAGGACGACTGATACAAAGTCCTAGTTTTGGTTCTGATACCCCTTACATTTTGATAATATAAGGAGATCGTCTGGGGATTTATTTTTTTGATAATGACGGATTAGATGGGGTAGCCCTTCCTTTTAGATTACTTGAGTAAGCTTTGGAGTTTGATCCACGAGGGACGATGTTTTGGATTAGAACTCCAGAGGGCCAAAAGGAAGCATTAAGTAGGGTAGGAGCCAAATGTTCAGGCGTGTGCAAAATAAACGATGCAATTGGATTCGAGATTTTGTTTATTTTCCGGCATGTTACGTTTTGCGCACAGACATTTCGAGCTTGAATGTGGGAAAGAATTGCTTTGGATGATGTTCCCGGATCAAGACGAGAAATAAATAGGGATCGTCGTTGAGGGACTACTTGGAGAGGTTCTTCAACATTTGTTATAAGAGGAGGGGTAGTTTCGTCCCCTGGAAACGTTTCGGAAAGAGGTACTGAGTGAAGCGTTGATGCAGACTTAGCTCGTGGAGAAGGGGTATCTGAAGGAGAAGAATTACCGGTTGATTTCGTCATCGGTGTACGATTTTGGGGGTTACTGACAGACCGATTGGAGAAATCCGAAAGATTTATTAGTACCGCCCACGAGTTTTTATTTTTTACTTTAGAGGCACGAGTATTAGGTCGCTTTGATTGATGGATAGATTCTTTCTTTTCCATATCCACGCTCTCAGGAGGAGGAGGGGAAGAAAGCGGGATTCCATCAGGTGAGCTATTAGGAGGGACTTTTAGGGTAACAATCTCATTTTTAATAGAACGAAGTACTATTTGAGAATTTAGAAAACATTGAGCTGACGTTGCTATGGATCTTCTTAACTTGGCTCAAAATATCGCCGATGGCAGGTGCAGTTACAGCATTGTCAGTGGTTCCATATTTAGATGGTGAATTGCTGACTATGGCATGTAAATCGTCAAGAGTAGCAGAGATATTTAAGATCTTTGAAAAAATATCACGGTGCTTACTCAGAAGGGCTTCAGAAGAGCAGGTGGATAATTCAACCGCATTGATCAACTTGTCAAACCTCTTATTCAGAGCCAAGATATCCTCAGATAACAAACCTGAGTTGGAAGTGAAAGTATTATTCACCTTTTCGGCTAGGAGGGCCTGATCAATAGCGATTGAACTCGCCATGTTCTTCATCAGCCTAAGAACATGACACGGTTTTATAGCCGAACACTCTTCACATGTAAAGCTAAAAGATTTAACCCGTCTAGTAAAAACAATAGCGAGAATTTCTCGCGTCACTACCTATTAACTATGGTTTATTATTAAACCAATCAGCAGAAAAATTACGGGTTTGTTTTTTACCACATGTCTTTATAGCAAAGGTGGAGGGCTGATATGGTCCTAAGCGTTTAATTTCCAATTCTTCCTCGAGTAAACGCGAAACAAATGGTTCGAAAATTAAATTGCCAACCGAATTCATTTTATTATGAAAAGAAATCTTAATCTTTAAATTAATTTATCTGTACAAATGCCAAATTCTTTTTAATTTCCATAAATGCTACATAAACGGGCGAATTTTTTCCCTCACACTGTTATGAATTTGTGCTACCACCTACAAATATCTATCTCACTTCGACTTCGACATTTCCATATATCGATTCATTAGGCTTTCGGGGCTACTCTCTCGTTAGGCCCAAACGACCTTTTTCACAGCTATCTATGCACGCGAAATCGGTTAAAAGTGTTAGAGGATACCTCCACACATATACAGGCTGTTCAGAGGTGGGAGGGAAATATTGCAGGAGGTGAAAGATCAGCCCGAGTCAAGCAAAAAATGGTGTGGGTGGAGGGGTCCATCTTGCACCGTTCGGCAGTTACAGGGTGATTCGTAAATCATAATGTTGCCTTATATGCGAACCGCTATTACATTTTTATCTTATTTTCTAGGCATCGCAACGACCCCAAACCAGTCTCAAAAAATCACTATCTTGAAGCCCTTTCCAAAAAAGACAACAGCACCGCCCTACCCCCAACCCCTTGACCGAAATCACTTCTGGAAGTTGAAAAATTAACTTTTACTTCACGATTTTTCAACTTTCGGCCCACTTTGTCCGAAATTCACGTTATTAATACACCTATTTTTTATTTTTTTTAAGTTACCTATCTAATTACCTTTCCCAACAGGTGCAGCAAGCCCAGGAAAAAAAAGGATACAACAATTTATTTACAAAAATTCGTTTACAGAATATCATGACAATTAGAATTTTAAAGAAATTATACTTAAATTAACTAAAAAATACATTTTATTCACTTAAATCTAATTACAATTAAAACTCATGTGCTACAAAAGCTGTTCGAAATGTTCTCCGCCAGTCTCGATGCATGCAAGTAGCCTTCGTCTGATTCCGCGTTTGAGGTCTATGGTAGCCAGTCTCTCCCGTATTTTCGTCGCTGCAGTCCCAATCCTGGTAACTAATTCTTCTCTGGTGTTGATTGTTCTTGAGTAAACCTCATCTTTCATGATTCCCCATAAGAAAAAGTCCAGTGGAGTAAACTCCGGGGATCTAGCAGGCCAAGGAATCGGTCCACCTCGTCCAATCCAGCGCTCTGGGTAATGTTCATTCAACCTTGCCCTAACAACGTTGCCAGTATGCGCAGGTGCTCCGTCGTGCTGTAAATACATTGCGCTTCTGGTGGCCACGGGGATATCCTCCAAGTGATCAGGAGGGGTGTTCTCCGAAATGTCCAAATATAGGTGACTATTCAGCACTTGGGGTAAGATGAAGGGCCTTATCAACTGGTTGCCGATGATGCCAGCCCAGACATTGAAACTACATCTTTGCTGGAAGGACTCACACCTTGTCCTATGTGGGTTCACATTTGACCAGGTGTGGAGGTTGTGGAAGTTTGTGATGCCATCCCAGGTGAATTGCGATTCATCCGTCCACAGAATTCGGTCTAGAAACTTTCAATTTTCGATGTCTGAATCGAGCAGCCAAGTACAGAACTTCAATCGTCTTTCGAACTCTCCTTGATGTAGTGCTTGAACCAGGATAGGGTGGTATGGATGTAGACCTTCTCGGTTCACAACCGTCCACTCTCTCCCTGAAGACAATCCTAACCGTCGTGCGACCTGCCTGCTGCTTATTTCAGGGCTGTTTCTGACGATGTGGAGGATTTGTTGGTCGGTGTCCGCTGAATCGGCCGATGTTCCTGATCGCGCTTCAGCTCAGGGGGCGGTTACACTTCCGGTTTCTTTTAACCTCCTGAAAGTCCTTGAAAATACCCTTCTGTCGGGTACATGCCGATTCGGGAATATCCTTTGGTATTCCCGTACGGCCTCACAATCATTTCCGTCTACTAAACCGTACACGTAAATTATATCGGCATACTCTTCAACACTGAATTCTGCCATTTTCTTAATTTTTTCTGTTAAACACCCGTTCTTATCGATTGCTTCTTCAACTATGATCAATGTCCTTTCAAACTTACCCATTTTTATTTCAGGTATTGGAAGCGTCAGGTTACTTAGGAGTCAACATTGGATATCATAAACTAATAACGCCATTTAACGAGATTACGATATTTATTTTATACCAGTTTTGATAAAATAATAAAAATTTACTACCTGTGTTGCCTAAACAAACATGTCCGACCTTGCTGTCACAAAAATTGTTTACTTAACGACTTTTTCCATTATGGTGCAATAAAGTAATTAGTACCTGTGAGGATCTTTTAATTTCAGGACTTTTGCAACCCCTTTCTACCTGCACATGTTGCACCTTTTTGGAAAGGTAATTAGATAGGTAACTTAAAAAAATAAAAAGTAGTTAATAACGTGAATTTCGGAGAAAAGTGGGCCGAAAGGTGAAAAATCGTGAAATAAAATTTAATTTTTCAACTTCTAGAGGTGATTAGGGCCAAGGGGTTGGGGCTAGGGGCCCGTGTTGTTTTTTGAGACCGACTTGGGGTCGTTGCGACGCGTAGAAAAAAAGAGAAAAATAATATAGCGGTTCCCATATAAGGCAACATTATGATTTACGAATCACCCTGTAACTGCCGAACGATGCAAGATGGACCACCCACCCATTCGATTTTTTGCTTGACTTTGCCTGACCTTTCACCTCCTGCAATATTTCCTTCCCACATCTGAACACCGTGTATAACATATCTGTCATCCGCCGGGCTAAAACATTTTAGCCCAATGCACTTTAAACACATGAGGATTAAGAGAAACAAAACATAAAATTATAAAAGAGAATTTGACCTAGGACACAATTGGTATCTACCTAAGCAGAGCTGATTTGCTTCAGCCTCCGCGCAAAGAACCGTAGAGTAAAAGAAGAGAAATTAAAGTAAAGTTAGCGGAAGATCAAAACTTAAGAGCTTTGTGTTTTTTATTGATTAGTCTCTTAGTAATTCCTCACAATTTCTTGGCTTGTGGCTGGATTTGTTCAGCTCTTTCTTGTTTGAATTGCATGGAATTTGTGGTGTTATCTTTGTTGCATAGGAAAATTAGTTTATAATGAAGAGTTGCTTAGCTCTTGTAGCAGAGAAGAGATATATTTTAACCTTATTTGCAGTAATTTGCAAAATATTATAATTACAGTCGGAGATACAAACGCGGCTCATAGTGCGTTTCAAAAGAAAAATGCAATTTCATTTCGTTTTAATTTCAGGCGTTTTCTTTAGACTAGAATTTTTAATACAATTTTGTTTAAGAAATTTATGGTGGGACTAAGCCCCACTAGCCCCTAAGGTAGAGCCGCCCCTGAATACAAATGCACATACTTTTCCCCGATGGGGTTAATTAATATGTGTATATGTTTTTATATATGCACTGCACTAAATTAAGGGAAAAGAGATATTCTTTCTAAAAAAAAACATTCTAATTCAGAGTGTTGCGGTATCAGCATCAAGTATGTATTTGTTATTTAGTTCGTGTTTTTTGTGCTCAAAAATGATTTTTTGAAGTATGATACTTGTTTCAGCAGCGGCTGCAGCTGCGTTGTTAATAGCATCAGATGATAATTATGATGAGGATAGTACGCACCGTCTTAAGAGAAAATGATTGGTTAACAAATATAGGAGTTCCCGGGAAATAAATGGGAATTACAAAAATATTCTGAGGGAATTGCGAATCTAAGACTTTAGTGATGCAATAAAATTTATAAAAATGGATGAAAATTCATTTCATTACATTTTTCGACGCATAAGTACAACAATCTCTAAAACAGACACACGTTTAAGGCGATCTATTCTATCAAAGAAGAAGCTAGCAGTAACATTAGGGCGACACATCGGGAAAATATTTATTGAAAATCAATTGATTGATGATGTACAACTATTCAAAAATATGTTCAAAAATGTTCAAATAAATCCCGCTACTAATAAAGATTCTACAGCGCATAATAAAAATCTAAAAATAAGAGGTAATATTGATTTTTTCATACTCCGAACTTCCAAATGCATTTATCTTAAAACGCAATTTTTCAAAACAGCAACAATTATTTTAGTTTTTATATGCGCACAATTGACCACAAATTATAATAATAATTATAATAATTTTCTTAAATTTGAATATTTTTTTTCATTGGGGGTTAAGATGTCTATTTTAGTGTCTAAATTGACATGCATTTTTTTTCCGACCATCCAGAGGCGAGTTATGATGCGGGTCGATTTCAACCTTTTTTTTGAGACAGCAACTTTAAGGCTATCTTTAATAATGAAAAGTTTACAACAAAAATAAAAATTATTTTTGTAAAATCTATAATGATGCAAAATTATGAGTAAAAATATTTTGTTGATGTCTATTAAAATTTTTTAGATCGTCTCTCAAAAGACGTGTTATTTTTATTCAAAGCTTCCGATGTGTGGCCTTAAAATTTCTCGCCATTGGTGAAATTAACTTCTGACGCCTTGTGCCAAAGCAGCAGGTACAAATAAGAAGCAAAGGGTACTGATCAGGTTGCACTCGGTGCAACCAAAGTGATACCAGTGCGGAATTGATCGTTAAACCACCCCTGGTATGGTTTAACTGATTTGGTATCACTTGGGAGCTCTTTCACCTAAATTCAGGTAAAGTCCCTCAAAATCGGCTCTTTCGTTCCGCAATGATTTTCGAAAGGCCCATACACTCGCAAAATACTCTCTCAAAAATGTGTTTGCACGCATGATCCAATTTGTGTGCATGGTCGAAACCAAAGTAATACCAATGATAGGTACAATCGACGAAATGATGCACCCAGTGTGGAATGGCGGTAAAAGTGTTTGGATGGATTTTACACAGTGTGCCCACTACGTAATTTTCAGTAAATGTGACTAAATAGGCTTAAAGTCATTAAATCAATTTTTTAGATGTAGTTTAAAATAGCAATCTCATTTTGCAGGATATATGTATATAGTTAGACAGAAGAATATTGAAGTGATGACGGAAAAATATTGGTTGGTGGGTATTTCGTTAGGCATCGCATCACATAACTCTTGAGTCCTTTTCTGCACATCCTTGCGAAAATTACTTATGCGAATCGCCAACTATACAAGTCTGTACAGGTCTGTACAGATCTGTACAGGTCTGTACAGGCAACTATACAGGGCTATACAGGCTGTCCATCAGTATAGCTATAACTGCCATCACGTCAACAACATGGATGAAAAGCTCACGAGGCATATTATAAAGACGAGCGATGCTATACGAAAAAAGTACAAAGCTTTTAAGATTGGTAAAATGGAAACAGAAGCTCAATTGGAGGAAACCTTTAAGCCAATTATCAGCATGCTAAAAGAGCTATTGACATCGGTAAAGCTTGAGCCTAAAGAACAAATTAAGACAGAGCCCGAGCAAGAGAAGAGGCAAAGCTATGATGATGTATACAAACCACCTGCCCGTAAACACTTAAAGATGGAATCAACCAGCACACCTTTCCACTTTGGAGATTATTCATTGGATGAAAAAGGTGGTAGTGGTAGTGGTGATGATGTTGATGATCTTCAGGATGACGATGATGATGATGAGTTTGCTACACCAATACAATCAACAACATTAGAAGAACATAGTTCACGGATATTAGAATCACCAGGCCAAATATTAAAAAAATATAAGCAGCTGGTTAGTCAGAACAGTACAAAAATTGATAAAACCTATGGAGTGTACTATAGCGATGGGTGGAAGATTGGCAATTCATCGCTAAAAGTTGAAGATGAAAATATTGATACTGGAGGCAGACCATATAAGATAACCAAAGGTTTATTTGATCTGATTTTTATGAAACATCCTACCGGTTACAATAGAGAAGACTTGCACAATTATCGATCAATTTTAAACGATTCAAGCGCGCACAGGCGTGATTTTAATGAAAATAAACAAATAAAAGGAACAAATACCTATAAAAATAAAAGAATTATAAAAAAGTTAGTGAACACTCCTACACTGCGTACTGGAACAGGAGTCATGAGAATTCCTAAAGAAAACTTTGATTACCTCTATTGGGATGATCCTAATGAACTTGTTGATAGACTTCGTATACTAATATCATCCCAACAAGCTGGAAATAATAGTCATACTAATGAAATTATATCAATCGTTGAGGAGCTACGGGAGGCTGAAATAATTACATAAATATTGACATATACGATGAATACATTCATTTTGTCATATCCTATCTCTACAAACTAATCAGAGAAATGATAAAACGTTGGATGACGGCAAGCTCGATCACTTTAAAAGGTTGATGAACAAGCATAAAATTAATCACTACTTGACGTTTAATACGCTCAAAGCATCGATAGTGGAGCAATTCAAAAGAGTTTTAAAGATCATGATGTAGAAGGAGCTCAACATGAATGGTTCTTACAAATGGTTTGAATTGCTAAAAGTATTACTATCTCAATAAAACACAAAAACACATCAAACAATTAGGATGCGCCCTTATGATATAAATGCATACAATGAAAAGCATCTTCTCGGTACAGTGTATAATCACATAAATATTGCTGATTCAGCTAAATATAAAGAAGGAGACCATGTCCGTATAAGCAAATATAAGCATGTATTTGAGAAAGGCTATACACCAAACTAGACATCGGAAATGTTCAAGGTTACAAAAATTCAAGTGACTAATCCTGTAACATATCTGCTAGAGGACTACGAGGGTAACCCTATAAAAGGCGGATTTTACGAAATGGAGTTGCTGAAAGTGAGACATCCCCACCTCTAGCTTGTTGAAAAAATTCTAAAAAACGAATGACGATAAAGTTTACGTGAAATGGCTGCGACTCTCATCAAAGCAAATCTCTTGGCTAAATGCTAAAGATGTAGTATTATAATTTAAAATAAAAATAACTTTTGCGAAAAAGTTTAATTCAGCGTTTTATTTCTCAATCTAGATTTTTAAACTTCATTCAACCATAAGCTTAATTCTAAATCGAGCGAACTACGTATATTGTAATGAACATTAAGGTCTAACTTCCAGGGAAAAAGGTTTCCCTCACCTCGCTATTAATAAGAAAAAATTTAAACGTCAAATTGCTGATCTCAAAAGTATTTGTTAATAGGGGAAGAATCTTAAGTTTAACCTTGATTCAGTCATGTACTTAATTTGAAATCGAACTAACAATATGAATTGTAATAAAGATTGGGGCCTAAATTCCTGTGGAAAATGTTTCTCTCACCTCGCTATTAATAAGAAAAATTGTAAACGGCAAGCTGTCATGAACAAATAACGTAACCAGTAAGAACGAAAATCTAAAGAACGCTATTACAAAAGTGCCAAGCTAATACCATTCCACCAGTGGCGGCTCGTGGTATCCTAAACAGGGGAAGCAGAAAATTCAATAATATAATTTGTGGCCCCACGCTCGCCAAAAATAGTGACAATCACCTTTGCTACCATTATCGTCTCTACACTAAATACGTATAGTACATACGTATATATTTAAAAAAAAAAAAACTAATAACGATTCAAATTTCATGCGGTATTGCATATTTTCTATACTTAGATGTATTTATTGCTATTTATAAATAAAATCTACTCTACGTTCCTTAATGGTCGCAGAATTATATATAATATTGTAATACCAAAGCGGGTCTTTTTCCAGTTCCTTAACCAAAGTTTTTTCTATGTACAAAAGAGCCAAATCCGATAGCCGCTTTTGATCCATTGTATTTTTCTATAATCTTTAATTCTTTTTAAAGCAGAAAACCTTTCTGTGCTAACTGATGTAGCAGCGATTGTTAATACAAATTAAAATAATATTGTTAACTCCGGCATAACGTCTGTAATATTATTTTCGATTAAATTATTTAACAAAGGTGACACTGTATCCCTATCATTCCACAAAGTTTCATTACTATAAAATACAATTAATTCACTTTTAAGTTTAACAGAGTCGAAATTCGTTATTTTTTCAACTAATGTCTTTATACAGATACTACTAAAAATTCTGAAACAGAAAATTGAGAACTTTCCATAAGTTTATGCAGGTTCCCTTTTAAACGACCAAAGCTCAATCTCAAAACTTTTGCTCAGATGAGGCTAGCCTCTGTCTGGGCACGCACACACAGAATTCTCAGGCCCTGTAGTTTCTGCTCAGATAGACAAACACAACCATAACTTACTGCATCTCCATGTGCTTAAAACCTCCTTGAGGCATTCGGCGCATTGCCTCCTCTGGCACGCACACACAGAAAGCAAAGCTGATTTGTCGCGGAGAAAAGAGCTTGCGCAAAGGGAACTTTCTGTTGGATTTGGCTTAGTAGTTCCGACTGCACAGCTCAAGCTCTTTTTTTCGCATGGAGTGGGTTCTAGAGGCTAGCCTCACGTTGATTTCATGTGAAACTTTCATGGCACAGGGCAAGGCGAAAATGACAAATATTGCCATAGGATACAAGGAATTTCTTTGATATTTCAACAACTTTACTTGCAACAATAGTTTTCGGCGATATGCATTGAATCTTTAAAAAATTGTGCTAACGTTTTTTCTTTAATTTACAACTTAAGAACATTTAAAAATTGATAGAGGAGGCTCTGCTTCCCCTGCCTCCTTTGACGAGCCGCCACTGCCATCACGCCTAAACGCTGGATCCGATCGTATTCATTTTCTAAATTAAGGTACTACATATTCTGGTCCAACATATAGGTTATGTTTTTACGAATTTGAAAATGGCAGATCCAAGATGGCGCCCTAAAATTGAAAATATCAAGGGATTGGCAGGAAAATTAGTATTTTGGGGGTTTTTAGTTGTCCTTATTGCGAATCTGTATTCATAATTTGAGAATAAAGATGACGGACCCAATACGACGTGCGGCCCAAATATTTGTACACCGGGTGAAACCGGGTAACCTAGCTAGTCTTAACATAATAAATTCTTCACCAAAATATTGCAATACGTCAAATCCCTCTCAACTTGATTATATTTTGACAACTGACCCTGATAAGATTCTGTTTCACAACCAGATTAGCCCTGTAAGTGACATTGACCATGATTTTCTGTTTCTGACTTATAGCTTCCACTTTGAACGCCTAACATTGTTCTCACCTACCGCGACTTTAAAAATGTAAACCTTGAACATCTAGTCTCCGATTGTCCTCAATTACCCTGGGAAAGTATATATAACTATCCATCAGTGGACGATGAAATATTGTTACAATTTTCCTTCTTTGTAATTCACACTTGGGGCTTGATTCGAGTGGATATGAGGACCGGCGTTCGATCGGCAAGATTGTGGCGTCTGTGGCACGGGCATCAGCTATCAGCCACACTGAAGAGATCTGGCTGATGCCCCGGATCGAAACGCCGACCACTTTTGCTGAGCTCGTCTGCTTTGGCGGACGAGCTTTCATTCCCGACAAAAAAGTGCAAGTTCATCCTCATATCAGAATTACAGGGAAAGGCAAAGTGCAATTTTGTCCGGCAGCCACTCGGCGGTCAAGATTGTAACAATATCTATCTTTAACCATTTCTTAACTGACATTTTTAACACGCACTTTCCTATTCGCAATAAGACTGGACGTAATGGTAGATGCCCTGGTTGTCTTGGTTGACGAGGCAAATACATGACGGGATGGCTGAGCGTGACCTACTCCTTCAACGATCTAACTCGGCACGCTCTCTGGAAATGTTCCCTAAGTATAAGATAGCTCGCAACAAAGTGAACAGCTTAATAAAATCTGAAAAGCGTTCTTTCCTTGCGAATAAACTTAGCCCTGACCTACCGCCAAGGAATTTGTGGGATAATTTACAGAAGCTGGGTATATACAGTAAGGCGGTTCCGCCTGTGGATATTGATCCCATGAGCTCAACCAATTTTTCATAGCGAGTTCTCCTGCCAAATCCACTGACATATCCCGAGAGGTCCCCGGTAGAGAGGGATTCACTTTCTAAACCGTTTACGAAAGCGATGTGTTGGCTGCTATGCTGTCTAATGCTACTGTTCCGGATGAGCTGTCCCCTCGGCTCCTAAAAATGATACTACCATGCATTGTTAAAGTCGTCACACACATTATCAATCACTGCATCACGACGTCCCGGTTTCCGATACAGCGGAAGCAAGCTTTGGTTGTTGTTCTTAGAAGACGCAAAAACCTTAAAATTTGCGGAGGCAATTAAGAAAGGACAAGCGATGGAGTGTATATAACAACAATACCAAATTAAAGCGGAACCAGGAGCATGAGATGGTATATACCGTATGGCGCAACAGAACAGACGGACGAGCAAAGCCAACAATCACGGGAAAAAGCCGAAACACCAGGTTAGAAGTCCTAACAAGGGGAGTCAACACCAGCAGTGCGAGGTATGCGGGCTACGAAATCATACGAATGGCAACTGCAGGTACCGGAATCTCTATTGCAATAAATGCAAGCAAAACGGACACCTCAAGAAGATGTGCAAGAACTCAGCGTCACCTAGAAAAAACAAGGAGGATAAGCTAAATTATTTAAATGACATAGATTTAAGTCTGTACCACTTTAGGTTTAATTTAAAAAATGTTTAGACCCTTAAGCTGAGTGCTGAGATGAACGGCGTTTCGATGATCGCAGATTTGGATTCGGGCGCTTCAATCTCAGCAATATCTTTAAAATGTTTCCGTGAGTATTTTTCGAACCTGCCGATCGAAAGAACTAACATAATTCTGTCAAATTACAATGGCTCAAAAATACTGCCCATCGGTGTGTGTAATATGCTTATTAACACTAAACCTACCAAGGACGGGTCAAATGACCCGTACTCAATTTCTTCCTTGAGTGATTTATAATTTTTAAAGTTATAGGTTAAGATTTATGCCAATATTTATTAAGATTCATAATTGCTACATATTTAGAAATCGTTTTCAATTTGTCATTATTAGTCCACTTCTAAAGGTACATTACATTAAAGGCGCGAAAAATGAGTGAAATTACATGTTTGAGTGATATTTGAGTGCTGGTACGTTTAGTGTTAAGTACAATGGGAGTAAAAATAATATAAAAATCATGGTAATTGAAAATGGCGGACCTCCACTATTGGAACGAAAGTTTTTGAAAAGTTTTAATTTCGGGTTAAAAAAATTAAATTTTATGGACAACTCCGAGCAAACAAAAATGAAATTGCAAAATAAACATATAGAGAATTATTTAATGACGAATTGGATACTTTCAATAAGGGGAAAATTTAGTTAAAACTATTACCTAACGCCATACCAAATTTTGTTCAGCCTGGAAAGTGCCATTAAGTATGAAGACAAAGACTGAGGCCGAAATAGAGAAATTGATGGAGATGGGAGTTTTAGAACCAGTAAGTGTTAGCGAGTGGGGAACACCAATAATGTCAGGATTGAAAAAAAAGGAGATGTCCGTATTTGTGGCGATTTTAAAATCACCTTAAATCCCCAACTTGTCGTGGATAAATATCGATTACACCAAATCGAGAAGCTATTTGCTCAGCTGCATGGTGGGGACGAGTTCTCAAAGCTGGATTTATCTATGGCCTACCAGCAATTGGTCCTGGATGAAAAATCTAGAAACTTGACTACGATTTCAACCACTAAGTGTCTTTTCAGGTAGGTACACCCGATTAGTTTATGGTTTGACTCCCGCTCAAGCTATCTTTCAAAAAGTTATGGATAACGTTCTATCGGGCATAGAAGGCGTGGTAGTTTTCTTGGATGATGTTTTGATTACCGCTCCTAATAGACAGAAACATGTGAGTAGATAGGCTCTGCCGGTTCTAACGCACTTTTCCCATAATAAATGTATAGGGGCTCAGAAAACTACAAAACGGTATCAAAATCTCTTGGTCTGGACGTGGAGGAGCGTTTGAAAGCTTCTTCTGGTCAGCTGAAAGTTCTTTTGTGTGTGTTTGGGGTTGTATCAGGCGGTAGGGGTTGTGTTTGGGGTGGTATTTTTACCCCTCCCCCTCCCCCATAGAGATCGACCGCTCCCCTTCCGCCGATGAGATCTGTCCACCTCCCCCACTGAGATCGGTCCCCACCCCGCTTAGTTCGGTCCCCGCCCCCGCTCTTTCTTCGACGTGATACGTCTTGTGATATTGCGAAATAATCAAGAGAAATGAGCAGAGTGTGAGGCATTTGGCTTTGCTTCTTATCTCTAGCTTTGGACGATGAGATCGCTGAATTGCAATATTTTTGGGTTGCAGGTGGCTTTGTTTATATTAGATTAGAATGGAATGAATTATTTTATTAATAATAATATTGCATAATGTAGATCTTGTCTGAATATATTTTCTTGATGCAGATTTTCTCAGGAGGCAATTATCAATCGCACGATCATATTTTCTTAATAAATTGGATTTAATTTTGTCTAATTAATGATATTCATAAAACCCTACATACAACTTTCCTTCGATATATTTCACACTTAGACTTGTAAATGAGACTATACATATATGGTAAATACACGCGGCGAATTTGTTGCTCTAGTATTCTGTAGTTCCATGAGTTAAAACGCTATTAATACGGAAAATTTTCGCTCGTTTGACAATTTTTATTTTAGTATTTACTTGTACTGGAATTGTTGTTATTGTATAAGGTCTTATAGAGATTTCGGATAGTTTATACTTTTCCTTCTCACTCTTTAGGAGGACTTTATCTCCTATGTGGAATGCAGTGGCGGCTCGTCAGAGGAGGCAGGGGAGGCAGAGCCTCCTCTATCAATTTTTAAATGTTCTTAAGTTGTAAATTAAAGAAAAAACGTTAGCACAATTTTTTAAAGATTCAATGCATATCGCCGAAAACTATTGTTGCAAGTAAAGTTGTTGAAATATCAAAGAAATTCCTTGTATCCTATGGCAATATTTGTCATTTTCGCCTTGCCCTGTGCCATGAAAGTTTCACATGAAATCAACGTGAGGCTAGCCTCTAGAACCCACTCCATGCGAAAAAAAGAGCTTGAGCTGTGCAGTCGGAACTACTAAGCCAAATCCAACAGAAAGTTCCCTTTGCGCAAGCTCTTTTCTCCGCGACAAATCAGCTTTGCTTTCTGTGTGTGCGTGCCAGAGGAGGCAATGCGCCGAATGCCTCAAGGAGGTTTTAAGCACATGGAGATGCAGTAAGTTATGGTTGTGTTTGTCTATCTGAGCAGAAACTACAGGGCCTGAGAATTCTGTGTGTGCGTGCCCAGACAGAGGCTAGCCTCATCTGAGCAAAAGTTTTGAGATTGAGCTTTGGTCGTTTAAAAGGGAACCTGCATAAACTTATGGAAAGTTCTCAATTTTCTGTTTCAGAATTTTTAGTAGTATCTGTATAAAGACATTAGTTGAAAAAATAACGAATTTCGACTCTGTTAAACTTAAAAGTGAATTAATTGTATTTTATAGTAATGAAACTTTGTGGAATGATAGGGATACAGTGTCACCTTTGTTAAATAATTTAATCGAAAATAATATTACAGACGTTATGCCGGAGTTAACAATATTATTTTAATTTGTATTAACAATCGCTGCTACATCAGTTAGCACAGAAAGGTTTTCTGCTTTAAAAAGAATTAAAGATTATAGAAAAATACAATGGATCAAAAGCGGCTATCGCACGGAAAAAAATCCACATATCTTATTTGGTAAAAACATGTAGCAAGGTATTTATATCACAGAAGACTATAATTTATAACAAGGCGTGTTATTTTATCACACAATAGCTGAAACATTTTTACAGCATTAGTTGAACAATAAGGCTTGAAGCTATTGATAAAGCCAATTAAGCTTATTGCAATGTTATTCAAACGCATAGCATAATTTGATCTTGAACGTGCAATATACGCGATAAATATACGCAAGAGATGTTATACTTTATTGTAAAAATGATGTAACGCGCATGTAGCTTCTTGTGGAATAATCCATCACGGTTTAAACAATAAAATTTGGTAAATATTTGCTATACGGTATTATAATTGAAAGCATACATAAATTTTCCACAGAATTTACTTAAATTCTCTATCTCATGTAAAGTTGCCCCCCTTGAAAGAAAATGTTTGCAACTTCTGCGTACGCCCATGCCGGCATATAAGAAGAACATTATTTCGCTGTAATTCTAGGATTACATCAGCATTAACAGTTCCTCTTTAACGGGATACGACTATATTCATTTCTGCAGAGTCAACCTCAAAGTATATGCGTATCCGATCTTTCAGGCATGCATTATAACAGCGGCGCGATTGTTTATAACGTAGCGAGCTTTTAATGGATCGCGGATTTGGCTCTTTTGTACATAGAAAAAACTTTGGTTAAGGAACTGGAAAAAGACCCGCTTTGGTATTACAATATTATATATAATTCTGCGACCATTAAGGAACGTAGAGTAGATTTTATTTATAAATAGCAATAAATACATCTAAGTATAGAAAATATGCAATACCGCATGAAATTTGAATCGTTATTAGTTTTTTTTTTTTAAATATATACGTATGTACTATACGTATTTAGTGTAGAGACGATAATGGTAGCAAAGGTGATTGTCACTATTTTTGGCGAGCGTGGGGCCCAAATTATAATATATTATTGAATTTTCTGCTTCCCCTGTTTAGGATACCAAGAGCCGCCACTGCATGATGGGCTACTCCGTTTCATTCGCTGTACAACAATTTTAATCGCCTTATTGAATCCAATATTTTTATTTCCAAATTGCGAACATACATTCGCAATAAGGACATCTAACAACCTCCAAAATCACTAAATTCATACCAATCCCTCGATATTTTCAATTTTTGGCCGCCATCTTGGGTTCGCCATTTTAAATTCGCGAAAAAGGATCCTATATATGTGGCCGGAATATGTAGAACCTCCACCCAAAAAATGAATATGATCGGATCCAGCGTCTAAGCGTGATGCCCAGTTTTATCCCGTGTACAAAAATTTTGGGTGACATATTGGATCTGCCATTTTGAGTTTCCAAGTTTCGAACATATATTCGCAATTAGAATATCTAAGAACCCCTAAATACCAATTTTTACGCCAATCCCTTACTATTTAACATTTTTGGCCACCGTCTTGGTTCCGTCATTCGGAAATTAGAGAATAAAAGGCAACCTATAGATATGCTTGGCCGCAGTATGAAGTATATTCACCCCAAAAATAAATATAGTCCGATCCAATATTAAAGCGTTATGGGTTACCCGGTTTCACCCAGTGTACACAAATTTGCGTCACCGTGTAGGGTCCGCCATTTTGAATTTCCAATCTTTGACAGTAAATTCGAAATTACCTCAAAATATCCATAGTACTACTTTTCATTTAAATTCCCTGAAGTTCGAAAATTAGTCTACGCCATATTGAATCCGCCACCTCTCACTGCAAATTTTGAACGTCGACTCGCAAGAACGGTATCCAAAAACCACCAAACACCAATTTTATGGCAATCCCTTCATATTTTCAAATTTTTGCCATCATCTTAGGTCCGCCATTTTGAAATTCGTGAATTAAAAGTAGCCTATATTTTGGGCCGGAATATGTAGTACCTTCACCCAAAAAATGAATATAATCGGACTTAACGTTTAGGCGTGATTGAGCAACAAACAAACCAACTTTCGTTTTTATATATGTATATACATGATTAAGGGAATCAGTCATATTTCGCATCAGGGTCGTCAAAGGACAGCAATTCAACGTATTTACATTAAAGTCGCCGCAGATGATAACATTATGGGTGCTAAGCATCACAGCAGATGTGCAACTCTGGAGCCGAAAAGCAGATTCTTCATTAAAGCAAGAGGGCGGACAATAGACACTGAGACACTTATCATGTTCAGTGTAAAGTTCTACACAGATAAATTCAATTTTATCCTGACTATCTGAGGCACAAACGACTCGAGCTTTCAAAAACTGGTGCACATAAATAGCAACCTCGCCACCGCTGCGACCAAAGCGATCTTTCCTAAATATTCTATAATCAGGTAAATCGACTACATTAGAAAGGACACTGTCATTGAGCCAAGTTTCAGTCACCAGAACAGCATGCGCTCAAGACCCATTAAAAATATCTTGCAAAATATCCATCTTGTTACGCAGGCTTCGAGCATTGAAATAGCACACGTATAGGATGCGAAAATATTCAAAAGCGCTCTCTTCCTGTCCAGGGACGAGAATCCACTACGCGCAGCCATAAACACACGAAATCCAACAGACTCCCGATCCTATACTTATTAACAAATGTAGCATGCACATTTCAAGCACCGCGTTGAAGAATGAATTAAGTAAAACAATTAATGAATTAAGAAACATAAAGAAAGAACAAGAACAAAAAGAATAAGAACTAAAAAAAAAGAAAAGACTAAGGCAAAAATTAAAGATAAAGTGAAACAGGATAAAGTAAAATGACAAGCTAGAAAGCAAAAGAGAAAAGAAAATAATAATGAGGAGAAATAACTATGAGTAAGTAATTAGGATAGTCGTTGAAATCTTCTATTGAGCAGTGGCTTCAGCCACCAGCGCCAGTGTAAATCCAACCGGTGCATGCGATGGGGGAGTTGGTGTCGGCAAAACCACAGCATTCGAAGAAGACGTAGACGGTGGTTGGTGACTCAGCAGCCGTCGAAGATATACCAAGTCCAGGTATCATGTTTGCAACCTCTTTAATAAGGTTCTGAAGTACCTCCGTTGAAGGAATGTGGATGGGAGACTCATCAGCCTTCACTCGCGCATACATAGATCAGTCCATTACGAGTGAAAACAGAATGAATCTTTTTAGAAGTTTTTAGTTTGAGCGCATCACAGAAAATACGATGATGATGCTTCGTAAGGCTTTCAAAAACATTACCATGGGCATCAGAGGAGAAATTAGGGTGTAAAGCTTTCAATTTAACTCCTTTAGAGCTTTTAAACTTACGAATAAACACTCTCTGTTCAGCAACTGAGGAGAATTTAACCACGATTAGCACATTTTTTCTCTTAACCTGGCTTTTTGATGAAGATTTAAGGCGAAATGCAGCAGCATATGGGGACAGCTGATGGTTGATCTTCGTCGAGATAGACGTTACAATGTCAAGAGGGATCTTGTCAGGCAGACGGGGAATCCCAGTAATGATGGCATCTGACATTCTGTTGAGCTGTCGTAAGTTATTTAGCGCATAGTAGACATCATCCAGCTCACTTCTCATCTGCTGAACCTCAGTGGACAATTCCTGCAGTTCACGTTTAGTCGCAGTTATTACATGCATGTTTATGCATGCACAATCAAATAACTCCAAGACGCCGACGGACGAATTAGCTTACTACGCAAACAAGGTGCATTCACCTGACCGAATTGTGTCACAGCCAAAAGGTGCTGAGCTAACACAGCATATGACTGCGGGGTGAATGAATCTTGTCTATGTTGATTTTATTAATTTGTTGACATTTAATTTTATTTTATTGATTGATTGTATAGGTTAAGCAAATTTTTGTATAAATTACGATAGGAATAAAAAAAGAGGCAGTGCTTGTCACAACATTACGGAGTTTGTTTCTATCCACCTCAATACAAACATTGGTCCTTCGAGCGCCTTCTGTAGAAATAAGTGTCTTCAGAAGAACTAGCAACTGTGGAGATAATACTCTACAGGTACCAAATAAGCTGTGGAACATAGTGTCCATAGTCGGCAAATTTCTCTGTTTCCGTGTAAGGCTCAGAGTTTTTGGTCATCATCCCCTGGAACATAGTGTCCAGAGGCTCTGTTTATTTACATTAGCTAAGGAACCAGTGTCCCTAGCCAGCTAATTAAATCCCATCAGCGATCATCTTCGACACTACTTATCAATTACCGAGAGGTAGTGGACGTCTATACTGCGATACTTGGACCCAGGACAACTCTTGGATACAGAGAGCTAGCATCAACTGGAGAAGTTAAGTGCCTGAAACTAGCATAGGCCAAAGCAGACCCAGAGCAGAATGACGACAAAAGGTGACCATTTGGACAGCTTGGTAAAGGAGCAAAAGGAAAATGCGTTGAACATTCACAAGTTACTGGTCAACACGAAGAAGGATGCTGCAAAAAGGAAAGCGAAAGAGTACGCTGAGGTGAGGCTAAAGGACCTAGAGGAATTGTGGGAAACCTTTCAGCTAAGAAATAAGGAGATCTTAGAATACAAAAGCATACAGCCAGAGAGCCCCTCTTTTGTAGAGTACTTCTACAAGGAAGTTAGCGAATTATACGCTAAAACAAAAGGCTTATTGGAGCTCATTTGGAGCAAGCCATATCAAGCAGCAGCTAAAGACAAGGAAGACGATGACCCCATACTACGCAAATACAATATAGTTGCGGCAGCGCTGAAGAGAGCACTAGCGAAATTCGAAAAAGAATTACCGACCCAGACATCGCAAATATATTGCGTCGAGAAAACAAAGTTACTAAACGAATATTGGACGCGATTCCTTGGGGTCCACGAAGAATTAATGACAACTAAAGATACCACAATTGAGGAGTACCTGGAAGAATTCGACGAAATGGAAGATGTATATCAGGACTTAATTATAAAGTTACAAGAAAGACATGAGTTGTTAAAAGGGAAAACTGCCGTAGATCAACGCAGTAAGGAAGAAAACATAACTCATGCGGATTCAAAAATCAAGCTGCCTCGAATAAACATCCCGGTGTTTGGAGGAGATTATTTGAAGTGGCAGTCCTTTAAAGATCTCTTCACCGAAATAATCCATAAGGACAGGAAGATAGCGCCGGCAGAGAAATTATTCTATCTAAAAACTAATCTGACTGGAGAACCGGCAGAGCTGGTGAGGCACCTTCAAACGACTAACGAAAACTATGAAGCAGCCTGGGAGACACTTAACAAGAGATTTGACAATCAACGACTACTAGTAGCCGCACAAGTTAGGGTGTTGCTAAATCAGCCGGAATTAACTCAAGAGTCTGCTGAGGGGCTTAAAAGATTGCACGATACTACGACGGAATGCTTGTTAGCTATAAATAATATAGGAATAGCGACAAGTCAATGGGATCCACTTTTACTATGCATACTGACACAGAAACTCGACAGAGAGACACATCGGCTATATGAGCTATCTTTAACAAATCCCAGAGAAGTGCAATCTCTGAAGGCCTTCTTGGAGTTCATAGAGAATCGCTTCCAGGGTCTGGAAGCACTGACAGGAAAGAAACGCATGAATACTAAGGAGGAAGGTAAATGGAAAGCCACATTAGGACACCATGGTCAAATCACTCGTTCGTGCATATATTGCCAAGCAGATCATTCCATATATACATGCACAGAGTTCGCAAACCTGACGGTACAACAACGAAGTGACATAGTGCGAAAATCTAAACTATGTGAAAATTGTTTAGTGAAGGGACATTTTGTGAAAGATTGCAAAAGCTGGAAAACCTGCAAGCTTTGTGGGAAAAGGCACCATACTTTACTTCATCAAACAGCCAAGCCGAGAGAACCGACTAATAAACCCTTGGAAAAAAAGCCATCCAGTGTGACTACAGAAGTAAAGACACACACAGCAAATTGCACTCAAGGAGTAAACATTTTGCTACCCACAGCCGTAGTGTCAGTTGTTGGAGAACTCGGAAGGATGCTTAATCTACGAGCACTAGTAGATCAGGGCTCACAAGCATCTTTCATTACCGAAGATGCTGCTCACCGACTTAGACTGAAAAAACAAGGAACTTACGCACAAGTTTCAGGAATCGGAATGACAAAAACAGACGGAATTCATTCATGCGTTGACTTGACTATTAAGCCAAGATTCCAATCTGAGTTTGAGCTAACAACAACTGCATTTGTCTTGAAGAGACTCACGAAGTTACTACCAGCAGGAAAGGTGGAGCTTAACACCAGCTGGAGTTACCATCAGGAAATTCTGCTAGCAGATCCAGAGTATGCCCTGCCAGGACGAGTGGACTTGATTTTAGGCGCGGACATCTATGGTAAAATCCTGCTTGACGAGGTACTACGTAGTCAGCCAACTGGTACCCTAGCACAGAAAACAGAGCTGGGGTGGATCCTGTCAGGAGAAGTAATGACACAAACAAATCAACGGAGCTCTTGTTTTATCTCGGAAATAGACCTACACAACGATTTGAAAAGGTTTTGGGAGTTGGAAGAAACAGAATCAGAGAGGGTTGCAACAAGTGAAGATGCAGCTTGTGAACGTCATTTCAGAACTACCCATCAGAGGCATCCAGATGGACGCTACACCGTGCGCATACCGTTCAAGGAGGATCCTGAGAAAATCGAAGAACTATATGGTACTCGTGAATTGACGCTAGCCAGGTTATTCCAGATGGAGAGAAACTTCAAAACTTATACTGTGTTCGAAACCATGTATAAAAGCTTTATTAACGAGTACATAAAATTGGGACACATGGTACCTGCAACGGAAAATTTGAGCAAAATCCACTACTTCCCTCATCATGCTGTGCTAAAGGCAAACAGTACTACAACGGCCTTAGAGTAGTATTCCACGCATCTGCAAAGCGGCAGTCCACTAAAAGCTTAAATGACATAATGATGACTGGTCCGCAACTACAACAAAACCTTACTCATATCCTCATGAGGTGGAGGAAATATAAAGTAGCATTTACAGCAGATATAGAGAAGATGTTCCGTCAGATCAAGGTAGACGAACGAGACCAGGATTATCAAAGAATTTTATGGCGCGACTCCCCTGGGAAACAATTCAAGAGTATAAGCTAACTACTGTAACTTACGGAACAGCCGCCGCTCCATTTCTAGCAATCCGGACACTGCATCAGCTAGCACGAGACGATGGAGACATGTATCCTGTTGCAGCAAAAATACTCGTGGACGACACTTATGTAGATGATGTAGTATCAGGAGCAGATACCACCAGTCAAGCTATACAAGCAAGCGAACAACTGATTAACCTACTAAAGGGAAGTGGATTTAATCTTCGAAAATGGAGCAGTAACAGTAAGGAAATTCTCAAAGCAATACCCAAGGAGCTCCATGAATCTGTTGATGAACTTGATTTAGACCAGGACAAAGGTCTGAAAACTCTCGGATTGCTATGGAATCCGAGAACAGATACCTTGAAAATACGAGTAAGTCATACAGCGGAGTACAACGAGAATACGAAGCGCCAGGTACTGGCTGAAGCCGCGAAAATATTCGATCCAATTGGGTTACTAGCCCCAGTAACAATCAAAATCAAGTTACTTTTACAAGCAATTTGGAAGGAAGGGTCCAATTGGGACGTACTCTTACCAGAGAAGCTGCTAAGCGAGTGGTCAAAAATCAAAGCTGAACTCCCTTCTCTAGAGAGAATTGAGATCCCTCGATGGATCAAATACTCCAGCAATATTTCCAAGGCTCAATTACATGGATTTTCCGATGCTTCAGAGTCTGCCTACAGCGCGGCTATATATTTAAGAACACTTAGCGATGAAGACGTAGTCGTAACTCTAATTACCGCGAAAACTAAAGTTGCTCCACTTAAAGGTACCCTCACGCTCCCACGCCTAGAACTGTGTGGTGCAACACTTCTAGCTAATCTGCTAAAGGAAACACGCCGAAGCCTGGAAATTCCGGACTTAGAATGCTATGCATGGACTGATTCCACGATAGTACTTTCCTGGATACGAGAAGATGCTCACAAATGGAAGACATTCGTAGGCAACCGGGTGGCACAGATTCAAGCCATACTTGACGCCACTAGGTGGCACCACGTAAAATCTAGCGATAATCCAGCAGATATCGCGTCCAGAGGAATCTACCCGTCAGCGTTGAAGTCACAAACATTGTGGTGGGAGGGACCTCAATGGCTGAAAATGAGGCAAATAAGCTATCATGCCGAAGAAAGAAGATTATAAGATCAATTATCAGAAACGATAAGGCTGGAGAAGAGAAAGCTAGAAGCAAATGTTTCGATTCAAGAAACTGGAGATATTTACGAAAACCTATTAGAAAGGGTTTCTTCACTAGGCAAATTACAGCGGATTACAGCCTATGTAAATCGGTTTACAATGAACACGAGGTTGAGGATAAATGAACGGCGTAGAGGCACCCTCTCAGTAAAAGAGTTAGATGATGCCCTTGTGCCATACGTAAAATTGCTACAAATCGCCAACTTCCGAGAAGAAATAGACCAGCTCGGCAAGGGGGCACAGCTTGATAAAAGAAGCAGACTACTCTCTCTAAACCCTTTCCTAGATGGCAACCAAATATTACGAGTAGGTGGGCGGGCAGGAAACACCACCGTAACATTTGAACGAAAACACCCAGTGATACTACCATATAAAGGTAGGCTTGTGTCACTTATAATCGAACATGCGCATAAAACGGCGTTACATGGAGGAAACTCGCTTACTCTTGAGATAATACGACAGAAATTTTGGATCATGAATGGCCCTAAAGCTGTGAAGGGATATATACATCAGTGTATCAAATGCCATAGGTACAAGGCGCAAATGGCTGAACAACTAATGGGGATGCTGCCAGCAGCAAGAATAACTTCCAACCCTCCTTTCACACATACGGGAGTAGATTTCGCGGGACCTTTCGACCTTTTAGTTGCTCGTGGTCGGGGAAATCGGAGCTACAAAGGCTACATATCACTTTTTGTATGCCTAAGCACTAAAGCAGTGCACATTGAGGTAGTCACAGATCTAACCTCGCGAGCTTTCATTGCTGCATTCAGAAGATTTGTAGGCAGGAGAGGACCTGTAGCACATCTGTACAGTGATAATGCAACCAACTTTGTTGGAGCTAATAGAATACTCAGTAATCTTTTCAAGGATGAAGGGTATAAGCAGGAGGTCAACGATGCCTTATTAGAACAACATACGCAGTGGCACTTCATTCCCCCCTCAGCACCGCATTTTGGAGGACTATGGGAGGCCGGAATAAAATCCATAAAATACCATATGAAACGAGTCATCGGCGACACCAGGCTCACTTATGAAGAAATGTGCACCCTAATGGCTCAAATTGAGGCGTGTCTAAACTCTAGACCGCTTTGCCCGTTAAACGAGGACCCTGAGTCGCTAGAGGTTTTGACCCCTGGACACTTTCTGACCGGACGACCGTTGCTCACTGTACCAGAAAAAAGTTATTTGGAAACGAAGACGAACCTTCTGAGTAAATGGCACCAAATTGAACGAATGCACCAAGATGTCTGGCGGAAATGGTCGGTTGAATATGTTGCTCGACTTCAATATAGACCGAAATGGGCAAGACGGCACACTGACATAAAGGTCGGAGACATTGTGCTAATTAAGGATGATCAACTGCCACCGGCAAAATGGTCACTAGGTAGAGTGAAGGAAGTGTATCCTGGACGTGATGGACTAACGAGAGTAGTAAAACTACGTGCAAAAAACTCGGAGTTTACACGCCCGATTTCAAAGGTATCACTACTACCGCTCATAGACGAGCAACCCGAAACAGAGTGGGTAAACGAAGAGCAATGCCCGGAATTGGAGACCTTAGACCCTGAGGCCATTCCACAAACGATACATACGCCGGAATGTAAGCACAAAGGAATGAAACGCAAGCAGGAGGAGACCGACAACCTAGAGGCTGGGCGAGACAATACTCGGTCTAAGAAAAAATGCAACCGACGGTTCACGACTCCAGCGACCGCGCAACCCCAAAATCTCATAGGATTTATACTGTTGTCGTTCCTAGTTGTACTAGTGCTGGGTCAAGACACCCAACCGAATCGAGCACCATATCAGATGACAAAATTTAACGACAAGGATGGTATTTACTTCGAAGATTTGGGAGAAGCTCAACTATATGCTAGCGAGTGGAACTTGATTGTATACTATGGTCTTGGCAGTTACTGGAAGAAATTTGAAGGTATCAGAGATTCAGTCTCAAGATTAACTCACCTCTGTACAACAATACAAAATAACGAACAATGTAGATCCACCATCACGCAGCTTAAGTACCAACTGCTCCAGGCCGAGCAAAGCAATGAACTTCTCTATCAACAGAATGAGAAGACCACACTCCGCGACAAACGAGCTCCTTTAGAAATTGTTGGAACAATCTCAAACAAGCTTTTTGGTATCTTAGATCAAGGTTTTGCTGAAAAATACGAACAACAGATTAAGGAAATCAAGGAAAATGAAAATACATTGCGAAAACTTCTGAAAAATCAAACCTCTATTGCGGAACATACTGTGAACGTGATCCGGAAGAACACACAGACGATACACTCTCAACTCCAAATGATACAAGATCACATGGAAACAATTGAAGGTGGTATGAACAAAAGCCAACATGACTTCAAGTCCTCGCAAAGCTTCACAGCTGCGGTAGTCCTGATCCTGTTGCATTTAAACAATTTCCAACAAATACAAAGAAACCTCCTCTCAGTGGTTATGGACGCGAAACACGGTAGATGGAATACACTCCTTCTTACTCCAGCACAGCTCAACTATCAATTAAAGACTATAAGAGAGCACCTTCCTAAAAACCTCAAGGTTCCTGGAGATAGAAGCGAAGACTCCTTATTATCGATTTACAAATCCATGAGTGTGAGAATGCGCATAACTAAAAGGAATGTGCTCTTTGATATTAAGCTGCCGCTGCTCTCAACGGAAGGTTATCATCTATACAAGTTAATACCTATACCTGCGCACCATAACGGGCTACACGTCTATATTCAACTTTCCACCAATTTTCTTCTGGTTAATACTCATCGAGACAGATTCAGCCCGGTGACCACCGAGGAATTAAGGGTCTGCATGAGGGTGAACGACCAGCAGCTAATCTGCAAACAAAACCACCCCATCTTCTCGCTGAGCTCAAATGTATCGAGATGCGAAGTTGAAATGCTGCTCCATCGTAATCAACTGTCATCATTTTGCACATTACGGAGCAAGAAGCCTGAGACACAGTGGGTTAAATTATCGTCCCCCAGTACTTGGCTTTATGTAATGATCGAGGAAACCCACTACAAAGTCATATGTGAAGGTTCCGTTTGGCCAGTTACTTTGGACGGAAGTGGAGTTATTCAGCTACTGCCAAGGTGCATGCTCCATCATCCTAATATGCACATCAATTCCAACGACCTGATCCCGATGAAATCGAACTCATCCTTTATACCAGAGAACAACATAATCAAAACTCACATCGATATTGCGACAACGAATACTACGCTTAAAAACATGCCTCGACCGTCTCAACTAATAGACGAAGTTGAAATGAGGGACTTAGAAGAACTATCTGCTGCAATAGAATCCCAGAAAGAACAAGTTCCTAAACTACCAAGTAAATGGAATTATCATGATCTGCATCATTACACTGGAATCTACCTACTCGTGGGCATTGGAATCGCATTCGCGCTGTTCTACTGGTGGAAGAACCGAAATTTGAGAACGTTACAACCTACTACTGTGGCTGTTGGGATCCCGGTGCCAGCGCCTCGACGAGCGACCAGCTTAGAGCTTCCGAGATTCAACGAGACGGGGGAGGATGTTTATGCATGCACAATCAAATAACTCCAAGACGCCGACGGACGAATTAGCTTACTACGCAAACAAGGTGCATTCACCTGACCGAATTGTGTCACAGCCAAAAGGTGCTGAGCTAACACAGCATATGACTGCGGGGTGAATGAATCTTGTCTATGTTGATTTTATTAATTTGTTGACATTTAATTTTATTTTATTGATTGATTGTATAGGTTAAGCAAATTTTTGTATAAATTACGATAGGAATAAAGAAAGAGGCAGTGCTTGTCACAACATTACGGAGTTTGTTTCTATCCACCTCAATACAAACACTCATCAATCCTCAGTGATAGCCGATCCTCAAGAATGTCCATTCGGTCATTGATAACATCAATCAGAGTTTTAACGAGCTTTCTCTCTAATAATTCAAATCAATCGGAAGATCTTATAGAATTCGATCGGGACATGTTAAGAGAGGTGTTGGAGGCTCTGTTGAGTTGACTCTTAGCCGGAATTTTCGAAGAGTTTGAAGCTTCCGGTTAATGGTGTTGAAGTTTCACCGCTGTTCTCGTCTTCACAGGTGTGTTGGTAGTTTTGTTACCAGCTACTTTAGAGCTCAACTTTGGAGATGACTTTTTACCCAATGCAGAAATCACGAAGAAAACCTCAGAATCGATAATCTGATAAACCCAAATCACTATAGCAATAGCACAAAATGCGCAGTGGCAGAGGTAAATAATGGCGAGTTGTATATTAGCGAGATTGGGACCGCAAAAAAACCGGCAAAAAGGCGAGCACTCAGGAGACGCGTGTTATTCGATTGACATCTCCCAAGAAATTGGTGGTACCATTCTATATGATAAGATGATATGCTCAGACAGATTCCCAGCACGTTTCGTCTCTTGTTGTCGAAATGTTTTCTCAGGTTCTTTCTAATAAATTTCTTCTTCTTCCTATTCATAGTTTTCATCGAAGTTCGCTTATATATTTAATTTTGTCTTGTACAGGAGCTTTTAAAATATCCAATATAAAAATAAGTATATCCAATTTTATGGAAAATTAACTTTGTTCATTTGCTCAAAGAAGAGTCAATCGGAAAGCTAGTAGAATAAAATTAAGGTCCACATGTTTGTAAATAAAGATCAACTAGGATGAAGTTATTTTTTATATCGTAAAGATCTTCGGATGATTGTGTTTTTTGAAATTGATGAATTGCCCATCGACAGTACAAAAAATTAGATAAGTAAATCTTTTTCCATCAAGGACTCATTGGAAAATAACCCTCGCTGAAGACAATTCAAATGCGAAGTGCAGATCATCACAGTTGTAAAGGTTATTGCGTAATTTATATATATATATTATTATTTTAAGATAATTGATATAATATAATTTTAGAAATTGTTAAAAGTCGAGATGATAAAAATTCCAAGTTTTAATAATTAGATTATAAATTAATTTGTAGGGGCAAAATGGCATGAAGGAGCCAGGTTTTGAAAGAGCCACTTGCATTATTTCGGTAGTTTATGAACGAATTTGGTTGGGGATTTTATTTTTAAGTGGCAAAACTGATTTCCCGTCACCCACAAAAATTTGCCAGTTCGCCGAAACCAATGGACACCGGTACACTGATTTAAAGTTTTTGGCACTAAAAAGTAAACATTTTGCTTCATTTAAATAGTTTTTTGGTATTTTATTATAAACAAATATAGGTCCGTGATCTGTGTAAAAACTGTAGCCGCAAAAGTTTTGATATTGTTGTTATTTTCAAGGTTATAATTTTTTTAAAAATAAGCAATGAAAGAGCCGGTGAATGCGCCTTGAAAAATCTGGCTCTTTCATAACCGACTCTTTCAAAACCCTGCATTTGGATTTTGTAAATAATTTATAATAATAATAAGTATCCATTTTTTCATATGTTATAAAATTATTTGCTTGAGACATTCCATTATGTGAATCTCAGAGGGGTTGAATTTGCCAGACACACGCATAAAACAGACTGGCTCTTTCATAACTTTTAGTGGTTCTTTCAATACCAAAATTTTATGAAAGAGCCATATGACACATTCTTTTAAAATGAATATTTCATTGTTTTTCTTATTGTTTTTAAGGTTTTTTCGTATGAAATTATCTACTATAATTTATAAATTAATTTTTATTAATTTGAGAAAACAAATTATAATTTTCTTCAGTAAAAGTATATTTTTTTGCTCCGTTTAGAAAACTGGCTTTTTCATGCCACTTTTCCGCTTGACCATCGTCTAACCTGTCTTGTTGCTGACCTTGTTCCTTTTATTTTATATTTATTTTATTTTATTTTTTACAAGTGTTCCCCAATATATATGAATGAATACGGAGTTAAGCTAGACCATAACAGTGGGTATGGAGAGCAATGTTGTCCGTCTTTAACGCTCATCTCAATACCTTCACCCACTTTTACCGTTTTTTCAATTTCTCCACAACCTCCTTTTGAAGAAGAGAAAAACATGTTTAATCCGGAACATAACTTGGGCAACACAAAAAAAATAGGGATGTTGCCGGTTTCGTGGTCTTTTGAGTAGCACTCATCCTACAAACAGAGCGTGAGTTTCTGTGAAAGCATAAAGCTTTTCTTATATCGGCCGAAAGGCTGGTTTCTTAGGTCATTTGAACACTTTTTCGGATGGACGAATTCTTTTCGAGGAAAAGTACACAAGAAAAGAAATAGATTTTTTCATGATTTTCTGGTAGTATTTCTAGTTACTATATGTATGTTCTGTCTGACGGCCGAACACTTTGCATGGCTCTCACAGACAGAAAAAATAAATATATACTATCTATATACATATATATATATAAATGCATATATATAAATATAATGGGGAATAAGAACCCCAGCACAGAGGACGACGACCAAAAAATGTGTTTGACTACTTGAGGAAACTAGTTCAAGGTCAATGATGATACGAGAAACGTGAACTACACAAATAAAAACGTTTGCACACAGGCCCCATTTTGTTCTTATTCTTCTTTTTCTTCCTTCTGTAGCTGGTTTCTTTTCACTTTTGAGAGAATTTCACGGCCATAAAATATTAAACATTTTTATTTATTTATTTTTTATTTTTATAACTTCACCGGACTGTAAACCGAAAATGTATCTTTAGTTGATAATTTTTTACCAAATACCTTGCTTAATCCATAAAAAAAATTTCTTTTTTTAAAATAAATGTCACTTATTAAACACTTTTTTATTTTATTCACAATTTAAAACATAACCAGTCAGGAAATGCGAAGACAAAAAAGTAAACTCATTTAAAGAATAACAAAGAAATAAATAAATTGTTGAAAAATCACGTGGTTTATAATATAAACTTTTGTTAAACATCAACAGACATCCAGAAGAAAATATGGATTTCTTTTCGGGGTAGGAAATGGGTCTGGCGGGAAAGTTTCTAGGTTAGGGTGAACTATAAAATAAATCATTTTAGTTTTACGCTGTATTCTATCCAGCTGATAAAAATGTACAAAATAATACTACAATAGTTAGGGTTGCTTTAGAAAATCAGATTGTAAAAGGAAATACTATTTGAATAAATTATTTTATGTTCCAATGCCACGCGATGCCAAAGGGGTTTTCAGGTGGAACTATACCAAGTGACTATACTAAGTCCGGTCGTGACTGTTTGTTTACACGAAGGGTCAGGGTCTGTGGGACCCTGATGGGGCTCTGGACGGACGAAGCGAGGCCGCAGCTGGGGGGCGTTCATTAATCGTATCACGCGTTATACTGCAAAAGAAGAGCACCCTCCCTTAGTTCAGGACATAATATTTTGTCTGCCTTCTAAAGGGCAGTTGGAGTGGCACTATCTTTTCTATCTCTGGGGGTTTGCAGGGGATGGTCAGAGGGTTTGCCAAAGAGCTTACGGGGTATGTGGGACTGCTAAAACGTTGATGGTTATCGTCCTCGTGTCTCCTCGACATGTTGGCACATATCAGTTTAGTCTCGTCTTCGAGACTTTCGCAATCAAATACAAGAAAACTGGTGCGACTTGGGAACAAATTAATTACACCTGGGGCTCCACTCATTACTGCAGTCAAATGAGTGGGCGCAAATTAGAAAAATATCCCCGGACTCCCCTGGGCCTTCACAAAATAGATGTGTACAGTGGCAGCACGGCGGGCGGCTAACCGCTAGCATAGTTCTAGCAAAAAATTAGTCTATAGATACATTAGGATAGGAAGCAGGGGCAGTAAGCAAACTAATTAAGAAAGCAATCAGATGGTTAAGCAAAGTCATTCTGTGGGTTAAGTGAAGAAAACTTCTTCTTCCAGATGCTTTGTTGTTGTTTATTTATTTATTTATGTATTTTTGTCTTACTTGACAACTTCGACGACAAACGGTGACATGAAGATGGTTTGCTTGTTTCTGCTGCTGTGACGTAAGTTTTTTAAAGTCTTTTTTAATATACTTTTTTTGTACACACGTAAAAATAACGAAAAACTGGCCTAACGCTATTCACGGCCTTAATGTGAATGACACACACTAAATAAAAATTTGTTTAGTCTTCAAGTTTAACTTTTGTACCCGCCGCGAGATACCACTGCCACAAATATACCACTCAAACTAAGAAAAGCGTCTTCTGTCGCTGCACAAATTAATTTAATTTGAATTTGTGTTTTTTTTTTGTAGAGGCCAATTAAAAGTCAACCGAGCTAAAAATACAGGAAATCTTGAAATAAAAAAAAAAACAAAGAATTTATCTTTTCTTTTAGCTTTTAATGTCTCTTACTTATGCGCTATGAGATGTGGGTGGTATCTAATTTGAAAAAAATTTGCTGTTTGCTTTTCCTGATCGTCAAACTAACTAATATACAAATTAAGTCATGGGGCCAAATTAAAATATATTAAAATTGAATTGTGAGCGTGTGCAAAATGTATATGAATGACTTTCAGCGATACAATATCTTAAAAGGACTCTCGAGTCCGTCTATCATTCCATCACAGAATTTTTTCTCGATATATCTCCACTGTAGGAGTTTCACTTGGCGTTAGAAAAATAAAATTTGGGTATTTTAAAAAAGTTAAAAATATATTTCTTATAGTTTTTGGTCTAATGGTCTTAATGATACTGCACAAAATTGACCCGATATAACCGTTTTTAACTGAACAACTTATTTTTTTTCTTTCATTCAAATTTCATTAACAATATCAAATATGTATGCACACATTTTCTAAGATTAACAGTAATTTAACGATACGCACTTGTTCATTTTTGCTTTAATAACTTTGGCAACTTGTTTTACTGCTTTAATCGCTTTCGTATTTTCTATTTAAACTGAGAGCCAAAATGTATAAAAGGAACGCTGGGGATAAAATGAACTCAAATACATCAACTGCCACTTCCCTACCCTTTTTCCTATAAAAGTTACCTTTAAATTTATTTTTTGTGTCGGTGTTTGTTTTTCACGGTCAAGGAAACTTTTATAAAGTCATAAGAACATCAGTCGCTTATTTTTGGGATACTCCCGGCCTTTGTTTGGTCACTTTTAAAGAAAGTATTTCTTTTTTTTGTGTACATGCATATATATATTTATATCGGGTATATATTACGAAACCCTTCTGGAACGCTTGGAATAATACATATGTTCTATAAGTCTGGCTAGGGTTTGAGGGTTCAGAAAAAATATTTTTTCAGGTAGGTATTGTGTTTAAGGTTTTTTCGTATGAAATTATCACTTTTATGAATAAATATTAATTTGAGAAAAAAAATCATCGTTTTTTTCAGTAAAAGTATATTTTTTCATGCCACTTCTCCTCTACACTCTAAAAAATAATTGAATAATTTTACAACGTAAATTTGCTCATATCCATGGTAATATAGATCTATTGGAATGCAAATTTAAATATTAGCATTGTAATTTTTACTCCAATATAGGGTAAAATTACTCATATGCTTAACAAAATTACCCTTACATAGGACAAAATCACTCATATGTATCGCTTGCTTAGGGTACATTTACACGGAAATATAAACAAAAGTAGTAGCTTCAAAATTGTTGTACATACACTCAGAAAACAATGCTATTTTGTTTTTAAATGACAGCGTTTTTATTTTTACATAGAAGGAAATCATTTCGTTTTCACATAAAATTAATTTAAAACCACAGAAAACGATTTTAAAACAAATAATAAATATGTAATAGTTTAATACGGCACCATTTTAATTTTAAATGCAAAATCATTTTATTTTCTTAACATATGATAAGTTCATTTTACCAAATGCTACATATGTTATTTTAAAATGTTTCAACTATGTAAAAATAAACCGACATATGTATTGTTACAATTTTCCTTCCTTATAATTCACACTCGGGGATTGCATCGAGTGGATATAAGGACCGGCGTTCGATCTGTGATAGATAGATTGTGGCGTCTGTGGCACGGGCATCAGCTATCAGCCACACTGAAGAGATCTGGCTGATGCCCCGGATCGAAACGCCGACCACTTTTCTCAACAAAAAAGTGCAAGTCCGTTCTCATATCGGAATTGCAGGGAAGGGCAAAGTGTAATTTTGTCCGCCAGCCGCTCGGCGGTCAAAATTGTAACAGTATGTAAAAACAAATAGTAAATTGTTTAAATTAACTATGTTCCTTTGTTTTCGCAAAAGAAAATGAACCAAAAGAAGGAAAAAACAATTACTTTTCTCACTTAAAAATGAAATTTATTTTCTCAAAATTAAATGTCTAACCATTTAATTTCAACCATATTTCATATTTAAAATTATATATGTGCATTTTAAATTAAAATACAAAATATGTTAAAAAAATAAAATGGGTTTCCATTTAAAATTAAAATGCTTTGCCTTTTCACGAAATTCTATATACGTTTTATTTCATTTTTACATATGTTTTTATTCATTTCTACATGTTTTTTTTTCTGGGTGTACATATAGCGATTAATTGAAACTTTTCTTATTTGACCTACAGGTTTACAAGTATAACTGAAAGTATTTTCATATTAGAGCAGAAAAAGGAAATATCTTCTTTAAGGAACCTTTCATCCTCTGTATACATATGTATATATTGTATATACATTGGACAAATATTGAACATGTATATTTTACAACAGGCGTCCAATCGACTCAAGAAGCACTTTTTAAATGACGCCGCCAATATGCGCACTTTTACACTTATACATTGGTGCAATTACAAACTATTTAACCAATTTTCGTACGAGGAATGTAGTAACATTACACATTTGCCATCGAATGATGAAATAAGGAGCAAAATGACGTCCAAACTTTTCCTTTTCTTGGAATTGCGCGATGGAATACAACGAATATACTTTTTATAGAATTTCCAGAATCAGCATTTACTAACATACGACTATGCAATTAATTTTACCACTTTGATGTATTTTTCCGTAATTCTGGGGAATATTATTGTGGATTTTCACTAACTTTTTTAGGCGAAGTATGTATTTTTACTGACAAATTGTAATTGTACTGTGTTCAAGTCGTAAAAAAATTGTGGAATACTACAATTATTTAGTGTATTTTTATTTTTTTTTAACTCAAGAGATGAGCATGTTCTGAAGTTTCTTTTCTTTTCTTTATATATGAGTAAAAGTTAAAAAGCAAGTAAGGAATTGTTTTTTCCAAGATCTCTGTGACGAAGTCTGACAAGACTGTGAATGCCCAGAACAGCTACACATTCTAGCCGGGTCCAGCTTCCACTTCTCCACCCCTGCTTCCTAAAGTTACAGTATGTACTGTAGTAGCTGAGGTGGGGTAAGGCTGGATCAGCCAGAGCTGTGTCCAGACAATTCTCTTCCCATTTTTATTTTTCTGGATATACCTCGGATATAACCAAACTTCAAATCGATGAGAACATCAACCTCATTCAGCCAATTCCATATAAAGAACTGACCTTACACACTTTTTGCGTTGTGAAAGTCCATCCCGCATAGAACCAAGCAGAAATATATAACACAAAAAATAAATAAAACATACAAATACATATATGGATAAGTCTCGACTGGACAGTGAAAAGACCGTGGGTGAGGTGGAATATGTGTCTGGGGTTGCGATAGATAAAACGCTCCTATGCGTGCGTAAATACCACCGCCGGGAAGAAAGTAGGGTTCAACCCCATTTCGTGGAAGAAAATGCGATATATTTTTTTTTAGGTCAACAAAATGTAAGTAGGCCACAAAATACACATAAAAACAACAAAATGTTAAAACATGTTTTTCAAGAAAGTTTAACTTTCTCAATTTTTGCGTGAGTACATAAGATTTTAATACTCCTATAGTCTATATATTTTTAATTAGCCTGCGGTGTATTAATAACAGATAGCGGTAACAGCGTGAACTTACATATATATATATATATATATATATAATTAACTAAGTAAGTCGTTCAGACAGCATCACTCTATCTGGTGCATGAAATTAAAAAATATATGCACACCAAATCAATTCATAAGTCAGGTTATATCATTACTTATGAATTATTTGTCAAGATTCAATCTAACTGTAGATGCCAGTAAAACTTATATTTCCTCTAAATTATGGGTTCTATTAAAAAATAGCTTTAGTGTGACTAAATACGGATAAAAAGATTTATTTAAATTTAATAAAGTTTTAGTCATAGAACATTATGGTATTATTTTTATTTTAAATTTAAAACTCTTAATTCCCCTAGAAAGTGTAACCAATGCTGACGAAATGTCACCCCGTTTAACCCGGAAATCATTAAAACTAGAAATTCTCAATGAAATAGAAATTCGTCGTGGGGGGTGGGAATAAAAATGGGTTGGGGGAGAGGGCAATTAAAATTCAATGGACGTTCATTCAGGAAATTAAAGTTCTCGCAAATCAGTGGTAATATTCATAGTATCCCCAATTAATATACCTTAGCCCCTTTTGAAATTGATCATCATCAAGTTATTCTATCATTATGCGGGGGGTCTCATCATATCATCCAGGATCACTTCACAGCTAACGACCCTTAAATGAGTGATTAATTAAGAGAACTCGACTAATCAACCTTTTCAACAGAAAGAAAATTAAGGGCTGTGTAATTCGCCCCCCCCCTCCCCCCCCCCCCCCCGCATCTTGTTCCTCCTTTACTTTAGTCATCTTCTCGAGCCCCCTCTTAGGAATCAGTATGACCTACCGGATGATGATGATGTTGCCGCCGGAGTTAGTGTTTTTTATAGTCCTACTTTTGATTATGACGACAACCGGTAGGGTTTTATTTTGGGGGTTGAGGCAGAGAAGGAATATAAATCCCCGGAGTGTGACTGCGGCGCTTAACCCTCCGAAAATCTTAATAGGCTTGCAAATGAGCGAAAAAAGGGTTGTACTTTGAATTACGTAACACGCAATACATTTGTGTCATTACATTACACGAAATTACCGATGTTTGGGTCATGCTATATTAATTATTGTTGGTAGTTTAATTACGCACATTTGGCAGGAATGAATGAGTGAACGTGTTGGGTACACCGCCCCAAAAAATCCACTCAAAAGAAATGACTTAATCTTTTTAATGATTCCGACGAGACAATAGCATTTTTTACACTTCATAAATATTTTAAGAATTCCCGAAATTTTATCATTTATGGAATCGAAGGGTTAGAGTTAGGACTATAGGGTTTTTGTAGTTTTGTTATTAGACTTCTTTAGTGAGTTAAAAATCAACTCTGCCAACAATTTTTGATTCCCTCCCGAGCATGTATGTAACAAGGTGGTGATTACTATTAATCCTATTGTTGTTTCCCGGCGGGCACATTTTATATATAAAACAATCATCATCATGGGGGTCCCGGTGCATAATTCTCTTCAAAGGATGCAGGGCATAGAGAAAAAAATATTATGGAAGGGGCCATGATGTTTCTAGCTTATAACATTCACATATTTCTGGACCACTTGGAGAGCCTCAAGATAGTCATCTCTTTGTCCGGAGGAGCTACAGCCGGATATAATAAAATTCCTCTGAAGTTTCACCATAGTTATTGACCATTCATCCGTTTTTGTTTTTGACGGAAAAACGAAAGAGGGTAAAAAAGTGTTTGGGGGTTTGTTGAATTCATCATTTTGCATCCACTATTTCGAAATGTAATTAATTCACCAGTCGAACCGAAGCCCTTTTCCGCGCGAACCTTTTCAATATAGAATATATGTATGTATATTACATACTTGTATGCATACATATATATGATATATGAAATGAAACATTCAGTCGGAGAGATAGAGAAGGCTTAACCCATGAGTCAAAATTTGGATGGGATGATGTTCACATATAATGGCACTGTGCCTAGAGCAGATGGCTCGTTAAAATGTTTCTTGATTAGTTTTGTTCCTCTGTTGCGATGATCAAAGGATATAACCCAAAATGCAAAATAGTTTTACGAAACTATTTCCTGTTTTATATAGATATAATATATATTGTATAAACTCTGAAAAAAAAAAACAGAAAAACATGCAGCGTAAAACGGTCGAAAAAAGGGCTTGTTTCATCGCCACTTTTTTTTTTAACTGTCTTTAGAGCCATACGATTTTTGTTGTGAAATATGTATCTCAATCGTTTTCTAAGAGCTTGATCCGTTGGATGGAATTAGTATGGGATTAAAAGAGACGCTTTTGGTCGAAAGGAGGGCTAATTGTTATGATTGAAGCCTAGAATACCTCAATCAATTGGTTTATTACTTTGTTGGACGTGGTGGATTGGGGTGGAGAAGGTAGATAAATTATAAAAGCTAACTGGGATTTCTAGATTTTCAGTAATATAAAAGAATTTAAAACTAAATGAAAAAGGTTCTAGAAACTTTTCCATAAAGTGCAATGTCACAACAAATTCTTTTAAGTATATTTTATAGTTAAGATGTAATGCAAACTGAATTAAAGATTTTGAAAAATATGTAAATTATAGGTATACCCTCTGATTCTTACCTCTATTCATTTGTTTTGTCTTCTTCGTATTATAAATTAATCGAAAATTATGTAAAGGTAAAAAAGAATTCTAAAAGAAGGATAAGACACAACTTTAAAAAACACTATACACACTGTATGTAACGAGAAAAAACCATTAAGACGACAACTTCGAACAACAAACGACGACAATGAAAACCATTCGTTGTCCCCGATGGGGACCAGAAAGATATACAACTTGAGAATAGGTACACGAAGTATGTGCCCCCTATAGGACACCAATAACAAGAAGAAGAAGAAGAAGAAGAAGAAGAAGAAGAAGAAGAAGAAGAAGAGGAAGAAGAAGAAGAAGAAGAAGAAGAAGAAGAAGAAGAAGAAGAAGAAGAAGAAGAAGAAGAAGAGGAAAAATAAAAGGAAGAAGAAGAAGAAGAAGAAGAAGAAGAGGAAAAATAAGAAGAAGAAGAAGAAGGAGAAGAAGAAGAAGACAAAAACGCCCGATGTAATTTAAAAAAAGGTTTGAAAGCAAAATTATGGTTTTTTTTTTCATTACAAAAAACAACATACACACGGAGCTCGAACTTACACAAAATTTATATAAAAGTAGAAGAGCCCAGGCGCGCTAAAATGCACAAAAATACCGCGGCACGGCATTTTGGACAAATAGATAAGATATGAAATTCTCTGAAGTGACTATAAAAATAAAAGAAAATAAAATAAAAGTATAAATCTGCAAAGGGGTAAAGGGTGGCATTACACATTAACATTTTTCCCTACATATCACCAGGCGGAGTCTATTTTGCATACTCTGGTCGTTCTCTCGCGCAATTCAGTCGACGGTTTTTAAGCAACCAATCGTCGTCACATTTGTTGTGTGGAGCCAATCAGCGCTGAAAACTCGTTTTGCACACAGTCCAGGCTGGAGCCTCAAGTGGTGGTGGCGGGCGCTGCGGACTCTTGGAACACACCGCGGCACACAGCAGCAGCAACCAGGAGCAGCAGCAGCAGCAGCCAGCAACAGCAAGCAGCAGACGGCTGGTGCTCCTCTTTTGTATTTTCCCACTGTTCGAAAAAAAAATATATATATAATAAAAAATGGGGAAGCGCCAAGCCTCAAGTCTGCTGCTAGTTGCTGGAGCGCGGTGCTCATAAAATTCTGGGGGGGCTCAGCTGATTGTGTGCTGCGGCCACAGATGAGGAGAACGAACAGCAGGAGCATGCTGATTATGCTTCGTTTGATTTACAAATATGTATCCACCTCGAAACCCCTTGGGTACCCTTTCATGTTTGTGTGTGGAGAGGAGGGGGTGGGGGCCATTCTTCTTGACGGAACCCAATACCCCACCCAAAAATTAGCTAGTGTACTCTCCCACCCGCCCTGATCAGAGCAAAACGAAAATAAATAAATAAAAAACTATGAAAAACAAGATATCTGTTCTTTAGTATTTTTGTGCGATAAATGAGAGCGGCCTTCCTCATCAAAAAACGGGGGACCATTGGATCATCAACGGATGGCTCTTGGACACCCAGTGCGACTTGACTCTCCAGTGAATGTCTGAGACAGACAGTACAAGTTCGAAAAGAAAACCGAAATCGTTTTTAAATATCTTAAATACGTTTTCGTTCGTCTTACGCATGAGAAAATCATACCACTTCTGCCTCTACCAAGCAAAGGGCGCCAAAGGGCCAAGAACTCCTATTTTCATTTTTACTTAATGAATCCCCCAAGTTTATCAAGAGAGTATAGTTTCATATCTAAGAGAACATATTCCTCCTAAAAATGAAGAAAACAATATGTATGATCATTGCACTAACAGGGGGCGGGGAACAGATAAACTCTCTTTGAGAACAATTTTTGCAAGAGTTCGAAAACCTCCCTTTCAAAACAATGTTAAGAAAAAGCTCTTACTTTACGTTTATGAAGTAATAGGATTGGGGGGGTTGGCTTTTTCTTACACTGTTTCTACGACCGGAGGTATCCACAATTTCGGATTTTGGGCGTAGTGCACAAAATACCTTCGCAGAAAACAGACAAGACGGCGGAAATGAGTAGAGAAGTGGCTTTTTCCCTGCCATAGGTGGGTGTGCAGGTTACGGATTACAGAGGTATGGTTTGGATAGTTTACGGGGGGGTCTAAAGAGAGCACGAGAATCATTATACAAATTTTTTATATCGTTTGATCGTTTTGTGAGAGAGAGAGGGGGGGAGGGGGTTATGCCGCGTTCGGAGAACACTACACTTCACAGCCACACCAAACAGAGCGTGGTATATGCGCAATTGTGTTTTCCCCCTTCTCCATAGGGAAACATCGTGTATTGGGCTCCATTGCATCTAGGCCGTAACCGCGCAAAAAATGAAAGAGGTGGTACACATTGGTGAGGGGGGTTAAAAGTAAAGGAATGATATATAATTACTACCAGAAAATCCAAAGGCATATATGTATATGCACGCGGGTTGATGGAGCTCCTTACCCAGGCAATCAAAGATCATCATTATCATCACCATCATTTGAAGATCAAGGGATTCCCTTGCATATAAGGAAAAAAATTGTTTTTGACTAAGCTTCCTTCATCGCACCATTCCCTCTATTGTGATTATTGGGATGACAATTACAAATTAAAAAATGTTTTTACTTGTTCGATATTGCGCTAGAAATGAAACGTTTTGACCTATACCTCAACCTTAGAAACAAAAAACGATCTAACAATAATTTGTCTCCCTCAGAAAAATGAGCCAGCCTTTAACACTAACGGTGCCTTCGTCGATGCCCCTTTCTCCCTACCACCTCCGTTCGAACACATTATCACTGTCCAGCTAACGGTCATCAGAAGAGTCACATCTACCGCTCCTATAAGAAATTTGTCGTGTTCTGTTGTTATTCTCTTTCTCCTCTTTTAGTTTTAAGGAAAATCAGTCACGCGTGGGGTAATAGTGAACCCCCACCCCGTAGTCCTTTTTTTCCCATCTCCATTTTAAGGGGAAGAGCAGTGTTTTCGGAACATGCAGAGAGGGAAAAGGGAAAACAGCCTTAAAAGGGCACTTACGAAAATTTCAGCAAATAAGAGATGCACACGAATGGAGGAGCAACGGCAAATATCTTTTGGTGGTGTCCCATTTTTTCGGATAGCCCACCCCTTCCTACCCTCCGAGTAGCACAATAACACCGCTTCTCCTTTAGCTGCTTCTTCTTCCTAAAATGCTGATAATAGAGACAGGGTGAAGCAAGGCGGGCCGGAACGAAGAGAGGATTGCTACTCCAAAAGATTTGGTCCAATACCCCTCCCCCTCCCCGACCCCAACAGGGGTATTACCGAATGAACTCAATGCATCGCACATACATATGCAAAGTCATACAACTACACTGACAAAAAGTCCGGTTTTATATGGCGCAAAAACGAGACCCCACCTATTCGCGAGCGAATCATTATACGACTTGGTGGTAATTAGCAAGAAAACAATTAAGCCAAATAAACGGTCTTTCCTCTTTTTATTTTTCTCTGGTGACACGACCATTTCAAAGGCACAAACTTGCGTTGGAGCTTTGTTGGCAGAGTCGTCGTCGGTTGAAAATGAAAATAAAAAATAAAAAACTAGACAAGCCCCTTTGAATGGCGAGTGGGCGGATTCGATGGGTACAACCCATTTTTGCACATTTTTCTTTTATTTTTTTTTCTTAACTCACATCTTTTTGTTGCTATGCCTTTTCTTGGTACCAGGCAATGTGCTGATTCCTATTGTGATTTTAATATTCTTCGACTTTTGTTTATTCATTTTGCGCTTATTCATATATTTTTTATTTTGTTTGTCAGTTTGTTTATTATTTTTTCGAACAAGAAGGCAACTGAAGGACGGTTTTTGTCGCTGACTGTAAAATGCCTACAAAATGGCAGAGGAGGAGGCTCCATCAGGCTCTAGGATTAGCTCTGAATAAATGTTGAATTACAGCCAAGAGTATTGATTAAACGCTATTTAGTTACACTTCCACGAAATTAGGTACTTTTTATGCAGGGATAAACAATTATAGAATTTCAACCTACGAAACAAAACAAAAATAATAATAAAAATGTCTTTTTAAAATTAAAATTGCTTCCTTTTCGATGAATTTGATTATTATTACACCGGATAGTATCCACCCCACAATTTCAAACACTCCTCTTCAAATTAGTGTCAAAAAATAATTATGTATGTAAAATACCGATTCAAATTATTCTAATCTGAGTTTATAATTAATAGTTCAATCTACCTGTAGATGACGGCATAAGTCTCATTTCCTCTAATTAAGTAAGTCGTATTTCAATTCAAAAAGGGTTGAGGTGGATTTTGCCTAGCGTGACTAATTAAGGTCAAATAAAAGTCAGGTTGAATTTCAAAATTAAGTCCCAATTTTATTTACATATTTTCATATAATATATATTTTGTTTTATTTAAATCTCGTTGTAGTCCAATTTTGAAAAACGAAGGTAAAACTGCTTGATTTTCCTTCGTCAGTCTAATTGAAGTATACAGACTTTTAATTATGAAATTATCGCTGAATGTAATTAAAATAAAATTTTCTGCATGAAATACAAGCTACCCGACATTCATTCTTTAAACAAAAGTTTCATTATCATTACCATCAGCTTAACTTGGTGTTTTTACCTTACTATGAAAGACACTCGGTTTCTTCGCAATAAATTTTCTTACCCTTTTGCAATTTCTTTTAACTGATGCTTTAATGTTAAAATAATTATCACATTTAAAGCAACATCACTTGTCTTACAAGGAAAATTAGTTCATAAAAAAATATATTCATATACATGTACATACATATGTATGAAAAAGAAGTGGTATGTTGAAGGGAAAGGTATTGTTGCAAAAAAAGGTTAAATTGAAGGGGCCCACCTCTCAGTGTCGAGATACGCATCTATCTTGATATGGCAAAAATTTGTAATGACCTTATATCACGCAAATGTTTGTTCTCATTCTTGTTTGGTTTTTGTTGACTAATTCGCAAAAAGTTTATTTAAAAGGATTATAAAATAAAATAAGAAATTTAGGGATTTGGCAAAAGTCTTAACTATTTTGATTAGAGCACTCTTCGGCAAAGGATATTAAATTTATGTTGTACAATACATTAAAAAATACGTCCTTTTAATTTATAAATTAGAGACAGAAAACTCATTCAAAATCAGAAAACAGCACAAAAATTAATAAATTTCCTACTTCCTTCTGTTTTAATATTTTCGAGCGTTTGGGTAGCTGATTTCCTTGTGAGGGTCGTTTAAAGTCATTTAAATAAAAGCGCTGGTTAGAGGTCGAGGGAGCTATGGAAATATTAAACCCGCATAATCCTCATCATCTATTATCGCATTTGTCACAGCTTGCCACAATACCGTTATAATAGTCCGAGATCCCGGGTAGTGACGACGGCGTACTTGTGACCAATTTCAATCTCTGCAATGTCTGAATCTCTTGAGAGGAGCAAAAAACAAAAGCCATACGCACTATGTGTGACAATTCCTAAATTTTGAACAATTGTTCAGGCTTAAGCCAAGAGATGCACTTGAGCAAGCAGCGTGCATTGCCGTGACGAAAATTGTTTGGTTTTTTTCTTTGCGTACATTTTGTGTGTGGAGGGTTCCCTGCTACATAGTAAAAAATGTTTTGAATTTTACAACATTAAAAATGGTAAAAATTTAAATTTAGTAATAGCAAAAATACACACTTTTGTAAAAATATACGAAAAACGATTGAAATAGGATTTTGTTGGTAATATTACAGAAAACTAACTTTAATAATACTTATACAAGTTAAAATTCCCGATTTAGATTAAAATTACACACTCAGAAATCTAAATACACAACTCGTAACATTGATCTTACAATTCTCCATTTAAAATTCCCCTATAAAGAAGAAGGGCTGTATGCCTGTTTATTCGTGTTCTAGAATTCGTAATATGCGATCTCTTGTTGATTGATTTGCGTTGTGTCGGGAGCATTTTTTTTAGTCCCGTGTGAGTAATAAAGTAATATTTCATTTAGTGCAATTTGTTAGTACAGTGAAATAATGAATAGGGAAAGATATGAGTTTTATTGTTTCTAGTTCATATTCTTAATTTTTTTATTCTTGTTTTTGTTAAGTTTTTTCGAAAATATTCATTACATATGTAAAATAAAAAATTGTTGAAGTAAATAGTGTTTAGTATTTTTATTGGAAAAACACGAGTGAAAAAAGGAGAGTCCTTACAATATGGCGATACAGTTTATTGAAAGTGCGAATATAATTGAGACAGGAAGTTCAGAATAAACAAAATGACAAGAAGGTGATTTTTCATTGAGCCGTGTAGATGGTGCAACAGGATGTGTGTAGGTTTACACTGCGAGGATTGCTGTTTTCAACACTCCCCCTCAAGACGAGCGCGTAGTTGTCCTTTCAGATGTATACCAGTCCCATGTCCGCTACACATTGTAGATGCCTCTTCGTTGGTAATGCTTTCGTGAGCACATCCGCCACCATTTGATCCGTTGATACATGTTTCACGCTTATTTGTCCTCTCTGCACTGCGTCTCTTGCGAAATGATATCTGATGTCGATATGTTTAGTCCTTGGGTGGAACATTTGGTTCTCCGACAATAATTTAGCACCTTGATTGTCGCAGAATATTGTGCCACTTATTAAGTTGTCAAAGCCTAGTTCTTTCAAGCATTTGTTTAAAAAGATCGATTCCTTTGCCGCCTCAGATAGTGCCATATATTCGGTTTCAGTTGATGATAGTGCCACCGTCTTTTGCTTCTGTGCACGCCAGCTGATCGCCGCTCCGCTTAGTAAGTATACATAACCGGTGTACGAGCGCCGATCATTTGGACATCCGGCCCAGTCAGCATCTACATACCCGAGCAGTGCTTTGTTTGACTTTTCGTACCTTAATGAGTATCCAGTTGTGCCTTTTAAATGTCTCAATATTCGCTTTGCTGCACCCCAGTGCTCATCGCTCGGGTTCTCGTTAAATTGCGCCAGTGCACTAACTGTTTGCGCTATATCTGGCCTTGTAGCTACCGCCAGGTACATCAATGACCCAATAAGCTCCCGGTATGGCCGGTTTCTTGGAGATGGGCCACTGTTCTCCCCCTGAGAAGCAACAATCCTTGCAGTTACTCATGCCGAATCTCTCTAATAATTCATTGATGTAGTCCCGCTGGCTTAGGTTAATTCTTCCGGTCTCTTGGCATATCTCGATGCCTAAACACTGCCTCGAATCTCCTAAGTCCTTGATCTTCAGTTCTTTGTTTAGTCCTGTTTTCACCATGCTTACGTACTCCTTGTCGTTGGATACCAGTAGCATATCATCCACGTAAACACAGATCATCGTGATCCTGTCTTCACGTTTTGCGTGGAATACGCAGGGGTCCGATGTTGTTGGTCTCAAGCCAAGGCTGATCAAAATCGCTGCCAGCCGTTCGTACCAAATTTTTCCCGATTGCTTCAGCCCATATATTGCCCTTCGTAAGCGACAGACTTGATTTCCTTTTCTTAGGTTTTTTTGCATTTTCAGAGCTGCCTTGTGTACTTCAGAGTCCCTTCGTTCCGTTCGTACGATCTCGTTAAGGGCTTCGTTCAACAGTTCCGGAGACTCCATGTATAACTCTTCTGTCAGTTTGCCGTTTAAGTAGGCCGTCGTAACATCCATTTGTTGGACTTTCGCATCACTATGTACAGCCAATGCCATCATCAGCCTCACTGACTCCAATCTTGCGACCGGTGCGAACGTTTCTGCATAATCAAAGCCCGGCCTTTGCGTGAATCCACGAGCGACAAATCTCGCTTTTCTTCGCTCGATTAACCCGTCTGGACCCACCTTGTTCTTTAAAATTACTTTCGAACCGATGACGGTCTTATCTTGGGGCCTTGGGACAAGTTCCCATGTACCATACTCTAAATGGGATTTGATTTCATCAACGATGGCACGCATCCATTGTTCCGCATCGGCGCCTGCTAGTGCATTTCCCACGGATATGTCCGCGTTGAATACTTCCTCCAACACAACATTACATGTTGGTTCTTCTGACTCCTTTGGTATCTTTTCGAGTGGTGTGAATGATGTTTCGAGTGGCCTCTTTTCGCCGCGGGATCTGCTTTCCTTGGCGAATACTTCCTCATCACTAGACCCTTCGTCAGTAATTGCTTCTCGGGCTCCTGTATCAGCTGTGCTATAACTTGATGCGCTTATTGTCCTATATACCTTTCGAGGACGTCCCTTGCTGCCATCGCGTATCAACCTGGCCATCCGCGACCCCTTTTCAATGTCAATCGTGTTTCATCGCTTGCTTCGACGCTTGGACGTATTTCAATCTCTGTCCATCCGGATGGGAGTTCATCCTTTTTCGCTTCTTTTGCATGTTCTGTGGGCATGATTTGCTTTCTGTGACTCGTACGCTTCTTATCGTATACTGGCCCTTCATGTTGCACTTCAAGTGGATCTATGCTTGCCTTAGATTGTTCTAGTCTTTCATCGAACTTTACATCTCTCGCTATAACCACTCTCGAATTTTTCAGCTTGATTCGGTACGCCTTGGCTTCATCTGCGTACCCCACCATTCGCCCTTTCACGCCTCTTTCATCGAATTTGCCCTTTCCTAAGGACTTATCTAACACATATTCCCTCGCTCCAAACACCTTCAGATGACTCAAGTCTGGAACTTGACCGCACCAAAGCTCATATGGTGTTCTGCCTCTGATGCATCTACTAGGACACCGATTTCTGACGTAGTTAGCCGCTGCTACAGCCTCAGCCCAATATGAATGTGGTAGCCCAGACTCGACCAGCATGCATCTAGCCGCATCCAACAGTGTCCTGTTCCTCCTCTCTGCTACGCCGTTTTGTTCTGGTGTGTATGGGACGGATAGCCTTCTCTCAATCCCCTCATGCCTTAAGTACTCATTAAATGCAGCACTACAGTACTCTCGGCCATTATCAGTCTGTAAGAATTTGATTTTTGCGCCAGTATACGTTTCTACTTTATTTTTAAATTCTTTAAATTTGCCAAATACCTCATCTTTTGTTTTGATGAAGTGAATATCGCACCAGGTGCTGTGGTTATCAATGAAGGTAACAAAGTACCTTGCGCTGCCGCTGGAGCTGACCCTCATCGGGCCGCATACGTCCGAATGGACTATCTCCAATGGGTTGTTGCTCCTGCCGTCGCGCTCCTTAAATGGTTTTGTGACGAGTTTGCCTCGGCAGCATACATCGCACACTGACGTCTCGTACTTCCCTTTCAGCTGGATTCCTGTCGCTAGCCCTTTAGCGTAAAGTCCATTTACCGCATTCATGTGTATATGGCCTAGTCTCCTGTGCCACAACACAGGGTCTTCTCGTTTCGGATTCACCTCGATGGCCTGTGCAACATCATATTTATGCTCTCTGAGGAATTATAAATCACCGACCCGATCCGCTGTCATAAGGACGTTTCCATCTAGGTCTCTTACCAGTGCCTCCTTGCGCCTAAACACTACCTCTTTGTTTTTATCAGTGATTTTTGAAACTGACACAAGGTTAGTTCTCAGGTTGGGCGTATTGTGCAAATTTACCGCCTCACACTCACCCCCTGTAACTGGAATGTTTACCGTGCCCTTGATTTTCGCCGTAGTTGTTGCCTCATTTGCCATTTTCAATATGGAGTTGCACTCAGTCGTTCCTCGCAGATTTTCTTTATTACTACAGATGTGTGTGGTGCACCCACTGTCCAAGCACCATCTCGCCTTTGCTTCCTCTTGTGCCTGGTTTACTTCGCTTAATATCTGTTCAGTAACATAAAAGTCTTCCATGGTGCTTGCGTTATTGTGCGGCTGTTCGACACCCTTTGACCTGCAATCTTTAGCAAAGTGGCCAAGCCGATGGCACTTAAAACACCTCAACTGTTTTTTCTTTTTGTTTCCGACTTTTTGTGCGTGGTTCGACTTAGTTAGTAGAGCGTTGCTGGAACTTGCATTGCCCTTTCGTGAAACACTCTCGTTTAATATCTTAACTTTAAGCTCGTCCGGGGAGGGCATTTTGTCTCCATTTTCGACCGCGCATCGAAAGTTTTCATAACTTTCGGGCAGGCTTTGTATCATGAAGATATTCAATACTTCCTGGCTGAACGGTACCTCCATTGCAGCCAATTTGTCTGCTATGTCCATGAATTCGTCCAGCTGTCCCCGTAGGTCGCTCTCCTCGTTGATTTGGAATCTGGCAAGCCTTCTGGCCAGTGTGCTCTTCGTTACAGGTGCCTTAGCCGCATGAATCGACTCCAGCTTTAACCAGACTTCGCGTGATGTCCCACAATTTGTAATGGTCTTCAACTCCGGTGGACTTATCGCCAAAATTATATCCGAACGCGCCATGCTATCCATTTCGGCCTAATCGTCGATTTTACTTTCATTTGAGTTATCGATCGTTGCCTCTGGTTTCTTGTTTTTGCCGTTTACGTAGCCCCACGACTTATTTTTAATCAGCAGCGCTTCCATTTGTATGCGCCATGTGTCGTAGTTATCCTTCGACAGCAACTCAATTCTAGCGCTGGTGCCTAACATTTTACGCTGCCTCTATCCCTTTTGATTAGATGGCCTCACTCGATTCACACAATTTTCGCAAAGGATAAATGTCCACTTTACTTACGTGCTGGGCCCATAACCTATTGGAAAAACACGAGTGAAAAAAGGAGAGTTCTTACAATATGGCAATACAGTTTATTGAAAGTGCGAATATAATTGACACAGGAAGTTCAGAATAAACAAAATGATAAGAAGGTGATTTTTCATTGAGCCGTGTAGATGGTGCAACAGGATGTGTGTAAGTTTACACTGCGAGGATTGCTGTTTTCAACAATTTTATTAATTCTAATTCGAAAACCTTATTTTTCCCCCTAAGTATAAGGCTGAATTGAGGTGTCGACTACAGCAAGTGAATTTTTCAAGAAATTTGGTTACTAACACATACGCTGTTATTCCCAATAAAGAAAGCCACAAAGTAGATATTTGCAGTTTACATTTGGAGATGTAAAATCTCATTCAAAAATTAATTTTACACTCCCAAGGGAATTCGTTTACACACCAATGTAATTTTACATTTGACATGCTAAATGATTTCAATACAAGAATGTAATTTTACATTGATAATTTAATTGAATTACAGTTTGAAATGTTTTTTTTCCATTAGCAATTTAATTTTAAATTGGACGTGTAATTTTGCAATAATGATTGTTGGCAACAAATTGCCTACATTAATTATTGTAAAAATTGTTTACGAGGACGATGGAAGCCCCATAAAGGCTGTTACGGACGAAAACATCAAAGAAGTCTATAAAATAATTATTGATAATCGCAAAGTGAAGTTGTGTGAGATAACTAAGACCCTAAAGATATCAAAGGAACATGTTGGTCATATCGTGCATGAATATATGGATATGAGAAAGCTCTGTTCAAAGTGGGTGCCGCGCGAGCTGAAAATCGACCAAAAACAACAACGAAGCGATAATTCTAAGGAGTGTTAAAAATGGTATCAAAAAATTATAGGATCGCTATACTCGCTGTATCGCCCTCGAAGGGAACTATATCATGCATACCATATATATAAAATCGAAGTTGGTTTGTTTGTTCGTTTGTTTGTTTGTTTGTTTGTTGTTCAATCACGCTTAAACGCCGAGTCCGATCATATTCATTTTTTGGGTCAAGGTACTGCATACTCCGGCCCAACATATAGGCTATTGTTTATTCGCGAGTTTCAAAATGGCGGACCCAATATGGCGGCTAGAAATTGAAAATATCAAGCGATTTACATGAAACTTGGTATTTGTGTGCTTTTGGATGTCTTTATTGCAAATCTATGTTCGAAATCAGGAAATTCAAAATGGCGGATTCAATATAGAGACTTAAATGTTTGAACACTAGGTAATCCATCACGCCTAAACGGTGGATCCAATCATTTTCATTTTTTGGATAAAGGAATTACATGTTCCGGTCCAACATATGGGCATTTTTTATTCATGATTTTCAAAATGGCGGACCCAAGATGGCGGTCCAAAATTGAGAATATCAACGGGTTGGCATGGAAATTGGTATTTGGGGGTTTTAGTCGTCCTTATTGCGAATCTGTTTTCGAAATTTTTAGAAATTCAAGATGGTGGATTCAATATGGCGGCCAAAATGTTGGTAGATCGGGCGAAACTGAATCCGAGCTTATTCATTTTTTGGGTGAAGGTATCACATATTCCGGCCCAAAATATAGGCTACTTTTAATTCACGAATTTCAAAATGGCAGACCTAAGATGTTGGCAAAAATTTAAAAATATATAGGGATTGCCATAAAAATGGTGTTTGGGGGTTTTTGGAAACCCTTATTGCAAGTTCATGTTCGAAATTTGCAGTGAGAGGTGGCGGATTCAATATGGCGTACACTAATTTTCGAACTTCAGGGAATTTAAATGAAAAGTAGTACTATGGATATTTTGAGGTAATTTCGAATTTACTATCAAAGTTTGGAAATTCAAAATGGCGGACCCTTCACGGTGACGCAAATTTGTGTACACTGGGTGAAACAAGGTAACCTATAACGCCTGAATATTGGGTCGGACTATATTTATTTTTGGGGTGAACTTACTTCATACTGCGGCCAAGCAAATGTATAGGCTGCCTTTTATTCTCTAATTTCAGAATGACGGAACAAAAATGTTAAATAGTAAGGGATTGACGTGAAAATTGGTATTTATGGGTTTTTAGATATTCTAATTGCGAATATATGTTCGAAACTTGGAAACTCAAAATGGCGGATCCAATATGGCATCCAAAATTTTTGTACACGGGATAAAACTAGGCAACCCATCACGCTTAAACGGTGGATTCGATCATATTCATTTTTTGGGTAGAGGTTCTACATATTCCGGCCCCATATACAGGATACTTTTTCGCGAATTTTAAAATGGCGAGCCCAAGATGGCGCCCTAAAATTGAAAATATCAAGGGATTTGCAGGAAAAATGGTATTTTGGGAGTTTTTTGTTGTCCTTATTGCGAATCTATGTTCATAGTTTGAGAATTAAGATGACGGACCCAATACGACGCAAGGCCCAAATATTCGTACACCAGGTGAAACCGGATAACCCAGCTAGTTGAATAATAAAAACAAATTATATCAAAAACAAACCTTTTTCTCTGCTAGCCTACGAACTTTTCAGCCAACCTGTTATGTATATATTTTGATTGGCAATAAATTCAGGGCCAGAGAAAATTAACCCTATTACGACTTGTATGGGCCGAATTTGTTGGTTAGGATTATCCTAAATCAACTTGACTAATTTTGCTAAGTTCACTAACTACACTTATTAATTACAACATTAAATAAATCGATGTTACAATCAAAAAGTTCTCTATAGTGCGGAATAGTGTGGAATGTGATGATCCATTGGTAGAAAAAGTATTCAAAACCAAAAGTCTTTGGTACTTAGTGAGTAAAAGATAACAAAATTATTCCACCTAAACCTATATAACTGATCACAGCGAATTGAACCTTTCTTCTGACTCTAATTTTCTCAGTCTTTTACCGCCATTCCACAATGGGTGCATCAACTCGTTTCGACCATGCACACAAATTGAATCGTGCGTGAAAACACATTTTTGAGAGACTATTTTGCGAGCGTATGGGCCTTTCGAAAATCATTGCGGAGAGAAAGAGCCGATTTTGTGAGACTTTACCTGAATTTAGGCGAAAGAGCTCCCAAGTGATACCAAATCAGTTAAACCATACCAGGGGTGGTTTAACGATCAACTCCGCACTGGTATCACTTTGGTTGCACCGAGTGCAACCTGACCAGCACTCTTTGCTTCATATCTGTACCTGCTGCCTTGGAACAAAGCGCCAAAAGTTAATTTCACCAGTGGCGAGAAATCTTAAAGCCACACATCGGGAGTTTTGTGTAAAAATAACAAGTTTTTTGAGAGATGATTTAAAAAACAGTTTCATATATATTAACAAAATATTTTTTACTCACAATAATGCATTATTATAGATTATAAAAAAATATTTTTATTTTTTGTTTTTGTAAAATTGACAAAGAAAGAAAAGAGTCAAAGGCAAAGGCAAAGGCAAAGGCAAAGGCAAAGGCAAAGTTAAAGTTAAAGTTAAAGTTAAAGTTAAAGTTAAAGTTAAAGTTAAAGTTAAAGTTAAAGTTAAAGTTAAAGTTAAAGTTAAAGTTAAAGTTAAAGTTAAAGTTAAAGTTAAAGTTAAAGTTAAAGTTAAAGTTAAAGTTAAAGTTAAAGTTAAAGTTAAAGTTAAAGTTAAAGTTAAAGTTAAAGTTAAAGTTAAAGTTAAAGTTAAAGTTAAAGTTAAAGTTAAAGTTAAAGTTAAAGTTAAAGTTAAAGTTAAAGTTAAAGTTAAAGTTAAAGTTAAAGTTAAAGTTAAAGTTAAAGTTAAAGTTAAAGTTAAAGTTAAAGTTAAAGTTAAAGTTAAAGTTAAAGTTAAAGTTAAAGTTAAAGTTAAAGTTAAAGTTAAAGTTAAAGTTAAAGTTAAAGTTAAAGTTAAAGTTAAAGTTAAAGTTAAAGTTAAAGTTAAAGTTAAAGTTAAAGTTAAAGTTAAAGTTAAAGTTAAAGTTAAAGTTAAAGTTAAAGTTAAAGTTAAAGTTAAAGTTAAAGTTAAAGTTAAAGTTAAAGTTAAAGTTAAAGTTAAAGTTAAAGTTAAAGTTAAAGTTAAAGTTAAAGTTAAAGTTAAAGTTAAAGTTAAAGTTAAAGTTAAAGTTAAAGTTAAAGTTAAAGTTAAAGTTAAAGTTAAAGTTAAAGTTAAAGTTAAAGTTAAAGTTAAAGTTAAAGTTAAAGTTAAAGTTAAAGTTAAAGTTAAAGTTAAAGTTAAAGTTAAAGTTAAAGTTAAAGTTAAAGTTAAAGTTAAAGTTAAAGTTAAAGTTAAAGTTAAAGTTAAAGTTAAAGTTAAAGTTAAAGTTAAAGTTAAAGTTAAAGTTAAAGTTAAAGTTAAAGTTAAAGTTAAAGTTAAAGTTAAAGTTAAAGTTAAAGTTAAAGTTAAAGTTAAAGTTAAAGTTAAAGTTAAAGTTAAAGTTAAAGTTAAAGTTAAAGTTAAAGTTAAAGTTAAAGTTAAAGTTAAAGTTAAAGTTAAAGTTAAAGTTAAAGTTAAAGTTAAAGTTAAAGTTAAAGTTAAAGTTAAAGTTAAAGTTAAAGTTAAAGTTAAAGTTAAAGTTAAAGTTAAAGTTAAAGTTAAAGTTAAAGTTAAAGTTAAAGTTAAAGTTAAAGTTAAAGTTAAAGTTAAAGTTAAAGTTAAAGTTAAAGTTAAAGTTAAAGTTAAAGTTAAAGTTAAAGTTAAAGTTAAAGTTAAAGTTAAAGTTAAAGTTAAAGTTAAAGTTAAAGTTAAAGTTAAAGTTAAAGTTAAAGTTAAAGTTAAAGTTAAAGTTAAAGTTAAAGTTAAAGTTAAAGTTAAAGTTAAAGTTAAAGTTAAAGTTAAAGTTAAAGTTAAAGTTAAAGTTAAAGTTAAAGTTAAAGTTAAAGTTAAAGTTAAAGTTAAAGTTAAAGTTAAAGTTAAAGTTAAAGTTAAAGTTAAAGTTAAAGTTAAAGTTAAAGTTAAAGTTAAAGTTAAAGTTAAAGTTAAAGTTAAAGTTAAAGTTAAAGTTAAAGTTAAAGTTAAAGTTAAAGTTAAAGTTAAAGTTAAAGTTAAAGTTAAAGTTAAAGTTAAAGTTAAAGTTAAAGTTAAAGTTAAAGTTAAAGTTAAAGTTAAAGTTAAAGTTAAAGTTAAAGTTAAAGTTAAAGTTAAAGTTAAAGTTAAAGTTAAAGTTAAAGTTAAAGTTAAAGTTAAAGTTAAAGTTAAAGTTAAAGTTAAAGTTAAAGTTAAAGTTAAAGTTAAAGTTAAAGTTAAAGTTAAAGTTAAAGTTAAAGTTAAAGTTAAAGTTAAAGTTAAAGTTAAAGTTAAAGTTAAAGTTAAAGTTAAAGTTAAAGTTAAAGTTAAAGTTAAAGTTAAAGTTAAAGTTAAAGTTAAAGTTAAAGTTAAAGTTAAAGTTAAAGTTAAAGTTAAAGTTAAAGTTAAAGTTAAAGTTAAAGTTAAAGTTAAAGTTAAAGTTAAAGTTAAAGTTAAAGTTAAAGTTAAAGTTAAAGTTAAAGTTAAAGTTAAAGTTAAAGTTAAAGTTAAAGTTAAAGTTAAAGTTAAAGTTAAAGTTAAAGTTAAAGTTAAAGTTAAAGTTAAAGTTAAAGTTAAAGTTAAAGTTAAAGTTAAAGTTAAAGTTAAAGTTAAAGTTAAAGTTAAAGTTAAAGTTAAAGTTAAAGTTAAAGTTAAAGTTAAAGTTAAAGTTAAAGTTAAAGTTAAAGTTAAAGTTAAAGTTAAAGTTAAAGTTAAAGTTAAAGTTAAAGTTAAAGTTAAAGTTAAAGTTAAAGTTAAAGTTAAAGTTAAAGTTAAAGTTAAAGTTAAAGTTAAAGTTAAAGTTAAAGTTAAAGTTAAAGTTAAAGTTAAAGTTAAAGTTAAAGTTAAAGTTAAAGTTAAAGTTAAAGTTAAAGTTAAAGTTAAAGTTAAAGTTAAAGTTAAAGTTAAAGTTAAAGTTAAAGTTAAAGTTAAAGTTAAAGTTAAAGTTAAAGTTAAAGTTAAAGTTAAAGTTAAAGTTAAAGTTAAAGTTAAAGTTAAAGTTAAAGTTAAAGTTAAAGTTAAAGTTAAAGTTAAAGTTAAAGTTAAAGTTAAAGTTAAAGTTAAAGTTAAAGTTAAAGTTAAAGTTAAAGTTAAAGTTAAAGTTAAAGTTAAAGTTAAAGTTAAAGTTAAAGTTAAAGTTAAAGTTAAAGTTAAAGTTAAAGTTAAAGTTAAAGTTAAAGTTAAAGTTAAAGTTAAAGTTAAAGTTAAAGTTAAAGTTAAAGTTAAAGTTAAAGTTAAAGTTAAAGTTAAAGTTAAAGTTAAAGTTAAAGTTAAAGTTAAAGTTAAAGTTAAAGTTAAAGTTAAAGTTAAAGTTAAAGTTAAAGTTAAAGTTAAAGTTAAAGTTAAAGTTAAAGTTAAAGTTAAAGTTAAAGTTAAAGTTAAAGTTAAAGTTAAAGTTAAAGTTAAAGTTAAAGTTAAAGTTAAAGTTAAAGTTAAAGTTAAAGTTAAAGTTAAAGTTAAAGTTAAAGTTAAAGTTAAAGTTAAAGTTAAAGTTAAAGTTAAAGTTAAAGTTAAAGTTAAAGTTAAAGTTAAAGTTAAAGTTAAAGTTAAAGTTAAAGTTAAAGTTAAAGTTAAAGTTAAAGTTAAAGTTAAAGTTAAAGTTAAAGTTAAAGTTAAAGTTAAAGTTAAAGTTAAAGTTAAAGTTAAAGTTAAAGTTAAAGTTAAAGTTAAAGTTAAAGTTAAAGTTAAAGTTAAAGTTAAAGTTAAAGTTAAAGTTAAAGTTAAAGTTAAAGTTAAAGTTAAAGTTAAAGTTAAAGTTAAAGTTAAAGTTAAAGTTAAAGTTAAAGTTAAAGTTAAAGTTAAAGTTAAAGTTAAAGTTAAAGTTAAAGTTAAAGTTAAAGTTAAAGTTAAAGTTAAAGTTAAAGTTAAAGTTAAAGTTAAAGTTAAAGTTAAAGTTAAAGTTAAAGTTAAAGTTAAAGTTAAAGTTAAAGTTAAAGTTAAAGTTAAAGTTAAAGTTAAAGTTAAAGTTAAAGTTAAAGTTAAAGTTAAAGTTAAAGTTAAAGTTAAAGTTAAAGTTAAAGTTAAAGTTAAAGTTAAAGTTAAAGTTAAAGTTAAAGTTAAAGTTAAAGTTAAAGTTAAAGTTAAAGTTAAAGTTAAAGTTAAAGTTAAAGTTAAAGTTAAAGTTAAAGTTAAAGTTAAAGTTAAAGTTAAAGTTAAAGTTAAAGTTAAAGTTAAAGTTAAAGTTAAAGTTAAAGTTAAAGTTAAAGTTAAAGTTAAAGTTAAAGTTAAAGTTAAAGTTAAAGTTAAAGTTAAAGTTAAAGTTAAAGTTAAAGTTAAAGTTAAAGTTAAAGTTAAAGTTAAAGTTAAAGTTAAAGTTAAAGTTAAAGTTAAAGTTAAAGTTAAAGTTAAAGTTAAAGTTAAAGTTAAAGTTAAAGTTAAAGTTAAAGTTAAAGTTAAAGTTAAAGTTAAAGTTAAAGTTAAAGTTAAAGTTAAAGTTAAAGTTAAAGTTAAAGTTAAAGTTAAAGTTAAAGTTAAAGTTAAAGTTAAAGTTAAAGTTAAAGTTAAAGTTAAAGTTAAAGTTAAAGTTAAAGTTAAAGTTAAAGTTAAAGTTAAAGTTAAAGTTAAAGTTAAAGTTAAAGTTAAAGTTAAAGTTAAAGTTAAAGTTAAAGTTAAAGTTAAAGTTAAAGTTAAAGTTAAAGTTAAAGTTAAAGTTAAAGTTAAAGTTAAAGTTAAAGTTAAAGTTAAAGTTAAAGTTAAAGTTAAAGTTAAAGTTAAAGTTAAAGTTAAAGTTAAAGTTAAAGTTAAAGTTAAAGTTAAAGTTAAAGTTAAAGTTAAAGTTAAAGTTAAAGTTAAAGTTAAAGTTAAAGTTAAAGTTAAAGTTAAAGTTAAAGTTAAAGTTAAAGTTAAAGTTAAAGTTAAAGTTAAAGTTAAAGTTAAAGTTAAAGTTAAAGTTAAAGTTAAAGTTAAAGTTAAAGTTAAAGTTAAAGTTAAAGTTAAAGTTAAAGTTAAAGTTAAAGTTAAAGTTAAAGTTAAAGTTAAAGTTAAAGTTAAAGTTAAAGTTAAAGTTAAAGTTAAAGTTAAAGTTAAAGTTAAAGTTAAAGTTAAAGTTAAAGTTAAAGTTAAAGTTAAAGTTAAAGTTAAAGTTAAAGTTAAAGTTAAAGTTAAAGTTAAAGTTAAAGTTAAAGTTAAAGTTAAAGTTAAAGTTAAAGTTAAAGTTAAAGTTAAAGGTAAAGGTAAAGGTAAAGGTAAAGGTAAAGGTAAAGGTAAAGGTAAAGGTAAAGGTAAAGGTAAAGGTAAAGGTAAAGGTAAAGGTAAAGGTAAAGGTAAAGGTAAAGGTAAAGGTAACGGCTTGCCATGGAAATTGGTATTTGGGGTTTTTTAGTTGTCCTTATAGCGAATCTAATTTCGAAAATTGGAAATTTAAGTTGGCGGATTGAAGATCGGTGAAACCGAGTAGCCCATCACGTCTAGACGCTGAATCCGAGCTTATTAATTTTTTGGGTGAAGGTACCACATTTTCCGGCCCAAAATATAGGCTACTTTTATTCACGAATTTCAAAATGACGGAGCTAAGATGATGGCAAAAATTTGAAATTATAATGGCATTGCCACAAAATTGGTATTTGGCGGTTTTTGGATACTATTCTTGCGAATCCATGTTCGAAATTTGCAGTGAGAGGTGGCGTATTCAATATGGCGTACACTAATTTTCGAACTTCAGGGAATTTAAATGAAAAGTAGTACTATGGATATTTTGAGGTAGTTTCGAATGTACTATCAAAGTTTGGAAATTCAAAATGGCGGACCCTACACGGTGACTCAAATTTGTGTACACTTGGTGAAAGCCTGAATGTTGGATCGGACTATATTTATTTTTGGGGTGAATTTAATTCATACTGCGGCCAAGCATATGTATAGGTTATCTTTTATTCGCTAATTTCAAAATGACGGAACCAAGATTGTGGCCAAAAATGTTAAATAGTAAGGGATTGACCTGAAAATTGTATTTATGGGTTTTAGATTTTCTGATTGCGAATATATGTTCGAAACTTGCAAATTCAAGATGGCGGATCCAATATGACGCCCAAAATGTTTGTGCACGGGGTAAAACCGGGCAACCTATCACGCTTAGATGCAGGATTCGAACATATTCGTTGTTTGGGTGAAGGTAGAATACTTTTTGGCGAATTTTAAAATGGCGAACCCAAGATGGCGTCCAAAAATTGACAATATCAAGGGATTTGTATGAAAATAGGTATTTTGGTGGTTGTTAGATATCCTTATTGCGATTCTATGTTTGAAATTTGGAAATCAAAATTTCGTATTCAATATGACGATCAAAATTGTTGTACAGCGAGTGAAATCGGGTAACCATCACGCCTAAACGCTGGATCCGATCATATTCATTTTTTAAGTTATGTACTGCATATTCCGGTCTAACATATAGGTTACTATTTTTGCTAGTTTTAAAATGGCATATCCAAGATGGCGCCCTAAAAGTGAAAATATCAAGGGATTGGCAGGAAAATTGGTATTTTGGGGGTTTTTAGTTGTCCTAATTGTGGATCTATGTACAAAATTTGAGAATCAAGACGACGGACCCAATACGGTGCGCGGCCAAAATATTCGTACGCCGGGTGAAACCGGGTAACCCATCTAGTATCTAAATGTGAATTCCTCAAAGAAAATGAAATTAATAATTTTAGGCCAAAATGAAGAAAATATTGGTAGTTTAAAATTAAAATACGCTCAGTAACTTTTGGAATGAACTTTGTTATTCATACTTTGAGATACACAAATAGATGAGGGGAAAAATGGAGTAAACGTTTGTGACGGTTGTAATTGTTAATATTCTTAGCATTATATTATTTCATTTTCTTAAATTATTATTTAATTAGGTAGATATTCACATTAGACCTTAAAGGCATGAATAAGTAAAAGGCATTTTTGTTTCGCAATTCGGAGAATTTCTTATAAGATAATAAAATTTATTAGCTTCAAGAAACCTTAAACAAGAGCATGATGTTGAAATTGGGCCAATAAACAAAATATTTGAAAAGCCATAAATTCTAAAATATGTGCGCATATAATAATATTGCAAAAACTACTAGATAAAATTTTTCCCACTTTAAATAGTTATAACACATTTTCTATTAAAAATATGGATGAGTTGAAAAACTTGGAATCAACTCTGGAAGAAAAACGGAGTGAAGAAATAATAATATGTATTTCAAAGTTTTCCATAACGTTCCTATTAAGTTTCGTTCATAATACTTAGGTTGCGGACATTAAACAGGTGAATGGTTGTTCGCCAAATGCAAAATTTTTCAATCCACTTTTCGCTGACGACATTATTTTAAAAATCAATTGGAATGGGAAGTAGAAGCAAAAAAAAATATAAAAAGGATATGAATTGCGATATGAGATGGAAGGCCTTTTCCACTCGAAAAAAAACCTGAAACATGTCTTATAGAAGGTCTCCATTTCCGACTAGGATGAAGTACCACAACATATTGAAAAGAATATTAGTAAACGTTTTGCAACTTCAGTAATATTTGCCAGATATGGTCGAACCCCGGAACAACGAAGACGTTTAAAACCTTTAGAAAGGGGACTTGACAAAAGTCGCGGAAAGTGGCATGAATAAATGGCAAGCAAGTGAGATGTTGCAGGGGTCTCATGCAAATCTGCTTGTTGGCTTGTTGGACTTTCCTACCGGGAAACGTGGAGGGATTGAATTTTTCCAGGAATCTCTGCTCAATGAAATTTTGCAGGGAAAAGGACACGCATGCAGTGAATCAATAAGTGCATAAGTATAAATGTGGTCCTCGAGTCGATATTTGGTCTGGCTATATTTCCTCAATGCCGAGGTCTCATCCGCAATTTGCTTTGAAAATGAATTTCTGATTGCCTTAATTACTATATATGTAGTATTGGATTAAAATACATAAGTCAGGTTTTCACACCAACTTCAACAATCTAGGAAAATCTTGCATTTAATGTTGAAAGTAACAACAGAGGACTTTTAATATAATTATTTTATACTTTTTAGGACTTGGGATTTTTTTGAATCGGTATTATTTTGTTTTTAAACACGTCTTCTTTGGCAATAGTTGAATACAACACTGTTATTGTAGAACGCAATATTAAAAATTAAAGTGTCATTCTAATCGGAAGTTCAGAACCTCGCCCTGATAATTATTAATTCTTAGTTTTTGGTACTATCGTATCTTTTAATATTTTTGAGATAATTAGGTGACTTAGTAAACCGCCATATTTGGTTCGCCATTTTGAAGCTATATAATCAGGAACCGAATGTACAATCAATGATGCTTAAGTCACGCACATAGTCATTTTGTTTATGAATTCCCAGACATTTATCACTTTTATTTCAATTTACCCTTCAGATTTTTCATTACATATCATTACACCTCCGAAGAATCTTCGACTGTCCAACAATAACAGAATCATCAAAATCGCTTCATGCGTTCAATAGTTATGCACAAAAACACATTATATTATAGAAAAATACATACGAGCCGAATTGATAACCTCCTCTTTTTTTGGAAGTCGGTTAAAGATATTTTAAATTTTACCGCTGAAATCTATACTATCCGCTGAGCTACAACACAGATGACTTTCGGGTATTATTAAAATTGGTAGAAATTAGTTAGCTAGCTCTGACTTGCATTACATTTACGTATTACTGATTATGGATTGTACGGAGGATTTTTTAAAAAGAGTTTCAATATAAACCACCCCTTTCGCTTTTACAATTTTAACTTTGACGGTATTTATTTTGAACGTCTCCTTAAATCACTGAAGGGTTTCCTTTTTATAAAAAGTAAAATAACAAAAGTAGGAGTTAATTGTGGTCTTTAAACAAACCTTGCTGATTTTCCCAGTGAACTTAATGGACTCTAAATTAACAAAATGAATTTGTTTATTACTGTATAATAACCAAAGCATATAAGCGGACCAAGTATTGGTAAACTTAATTTTTAGTTATTTTTAACAATGTTTTTATTCTCACGGTATTGCAATTTTTGAAATGCGTTTATGTTCTGTCCGATCTCAAAAAATTAGTGAACGAACACTAAAATATTAGAAAATTGTGTGGAGTCTGGATCTGTAAGAGTTCGCACACAGTCACTCACAATTAATCAGAAATGCCTTGAAGTGTCAATAAGCCCCAAATTTAGGTGTTTAAGAATCTGTTTAACTTAGCAAGTAAGTTAATTGACGGAATTAAAAGGTGACCGTTATAACGGTGAATTAGGATCAGCACAAAGGTGCTGATAAAGCGAGAAACTTAAAGTTAATAATGTCCTGCTGCTGGGTTGACGAGCAGGTGAATTATATTTTGTTCTTGTTCTGAATTGACCCAAATTAAGAAATTGAATCTTGACTGAGACTTTGTTAAGAACATAAGATAAAATTGTACTTATCTGCATCCACTAATGGTAAGGTAGGATAGGGCAGGTAAATTATCTCGTCTGGTAGTTGCGCAGACGAGTGGAGCAAAATATGGTAATTAGGAATTTTGGCTTGATCGTTCCTCAAGCCAATGGGTATTGATATCTTAATTTGGTCAGATCCCAAAATTAAGTGTTAGGAAAATTGCCTGAATAGATTTTCAGGGCAATGAGTTAATTTCTTGATTTAGTCGTTCCCTAAATTAAGTGTTAGTGGGATTTGCCTTGATCGTTGCTCAAGGCAATGAATGTTACAATTTGTTCTAGTCACTACCTAGAACAAATGATCTCAATATAGGCAATACCTATATTAAGTGGACTTAATTGAAATGGTCAGTGCCTATTTGAATTAGGACTTAAGGATGGAAATTAGAAATTTGTTTTAGAACAAATAATCTCAATATAGTCAATCCCTATATTGAGTGGCATTAATTCAAATAATCAAAACTTATTTGAATTAGGCTTAAGATTGAGCGAGGAACTAGAGGTTAGAGGTAAAGGCAAAAAAGCAAAGGCAAAGGTAAAATAGCAAAAGAGGCGAATAGCAAAAAGAGGAAGCTATCAGGCAACGCAGAGGCTTTTATACCCTTTAAATTGCACACGGAATTCAAGTTTACTTCACACACATTTAATCCACCTTACGGTACCACCCACTGAGTGTGAGTATACTGTGATAATTGATTTTGACTTTGACTCCTAGATGTCCTCCGTTTACAAGTTCGAAAGTTCGAAAGTGATCTAATGAGTGATCACTATTGTTTTTGTATACGTTTGCGCTTGACAGATATCAAGTGATGGACAGTGCGAGGATAGCACCGCAGGTAAGATTTGCATTTTGTTGTTGAATTCAGTTAATACATGTTCTTTTTCTTTTTACAGACTCAGAACGGCGTGGGAACTTCTCGATATGTCCAGCGAGCGATGCTGATGATAGTGGTAAGTGATTTTATTTGTTTAAAAATTCAAAGAGTTTGTTTTTAATTCCAGGTGTAACTCAGCTGTGGGTGGCACCTGGGCCGATCATTGTGGAAAGCTGAATTTGGCGCTCGTGCACCAAACAGTTTATTTATTGAATCATGTATACACATATATAAAATAGAAAGTTGGTTTGTTTGTTGCTCAATCACGCTTAAACGCCGAGTCCGATCATTTTTTTTTTGGGTGAAGGTACTACATATTCCGGCCCAACATATAGGCTATTTTTAATTCGCGAGTTTCAAAATGGTGGACCCAAGATGGCGGCCAGAAATTGACAATATTAACAGATTGGCATGGAAATTGGTATTTGGGGATATTTAGTTGTCTTTATTGCGAATCTATTTTCGAAACTTAGAAATTCAATATGGCGGATTCAATATGCGGCAAAAATTTTGGTAGATTGGGTGAAAATGGGTAGCCCGCCACGCCTAGACGCTGAATCCGAGCTTATTCATTTTTTGGGTGAAAATACCACATATTCTGGCCCAAAATAAAGGCTACTTTTTATTCACGAATTTCAAAATGATGGACCTAAGATGATGGCAAAAATTTGAAAATGTGGAGGGACTGCCATAAAATTGGTGTTTGAGTGATTTTGGATACCCTTATTGCGAATCTACATATGTTCGAAATTTGCACTGAGAGGTGGCGGATTCAATATGGCGTAGACTAATTTTCGAACTTCAGGGAATTTAAATGAAAAGTAGTACTATGGATATTTTGAGGTAATTTCGAATTTACTATCAAAGTCTGGAAATTCAAAATGGCGGACCCTTCACGGTGACGCAAATTTGTGTACACTGGGTGAAACAAGGTAACATATAACGCCTGAATATTGGATCGGACTATATTTATTTTTGGGGTGAACTTACTTCATACTGCGGCTTAGCATATGTATAGGTTGCCTTTTATTCGCTAATTTCAAAATGACGGAACCAAGACGGTGGCCAAAAATGTTAAATAGTAAGGGATTGACGTGAAAATTGGTATTTAGGGGTTTTAGATTTTCTTATTGCGAATATATATTCGAAACTTTCAAATTCAAGATGGCGGATCCAATATGGCGCCCAAAATTTTTGTGCACGGGGTAACACTGGGCAACCCATCACGCCTAAACGGTGGATCCGATCATATTCATTTTTTAAGTTAGGTACACATATTTCGGTCCAACATATACATAGGTTACTATTTTTGCCAGTTTGAAAATTAGCAGATCCAAGATGGCGCCCTAAAATTGAAAATATCAAGGGATTGGTAGGAAAATTGGTATTTTGGGGGTTTTTAGTTTTCCGTATTGCGGACCCAATACGGTGCACGGCCAAATTATTCGTACACCGGGTGAAACCGGGTAGCCCAGCTAGTTTTTAATATTTTCGCCTGATAGGTGCTACGAAATTGTAAGTTATTAAGCTGAATTTATAAATTTTCAATATTATTTCGATCTCTCATTGATTTGTAAATACGAAAAGCAAAAATTGAAAGAGCAAAGAACTGAAAAATAGTTTTAAATAATCTTGTGCGACTGCAATCCATCAATTGTCCCTCCTGATCCGTAAATATCAGAAGATGATCAATTCTGGTGCAGCTACTGATGCTGCTGGTGCTCTTACTGATCTTTAGGTATCATTGTTAAACTGGCTCCCTTCGTACAACTTCCCGAACGTCCTTCCTTGTCGTTTTTATTTCTGTTCGACGTTCGTTGTTACCCGTAGTTGTCGTCATTATATTTGTTTGTTTTCCTATAAGGAGGGAAAATACTCCACAACGGGTTTTGTCTTATATTTACGTTTTTTTGTACATCGTCTTTCTCAAAACGTCTCAAGATATATGTATCACATTTTAATGGTCTTGAGAATTTTCCAATGTTTTCTTAACTGACTTTTTTCCATGAAAAGTTGACGCGATGTATGTTTTAAAAGCGTTATGAATATCTCTGCCCTTAAAGATTGATAAAATTTCAATTGCAAGTGATTCGTTCCTCCGTAAAAATCTTGTAAAATATGCCAAACAAGATTTAAAGTATGAAAATATGAAATTCAGAAAAATAAAACAAATTTTACTTAACCTACCACTTAAAGAAAATTCTGTAGATCTAAACGTACACAGTAACAAATTTTTACAACAATTAATGTAGGCAATTTGTTGCCAACAATCATTATGGCCAAATTACACGTCCAATTTAAAATTAAATTGCTAATGGAAAAAAAACATTTCAAAGTGTAATTAAATTAAATTATCAATGTAAAATTACATTCTTGTATGGAAATCGTTTAGCATGCCAAATGTAAAATTACATTGGTGTGTAAACGAATTCACTTGGGAGTGTAAAATTAATTTTTGAATGAGATTTTACATCTCCAAATGTAAACTGCAAATATCTACTTTGTGGCTTTCTTTATTGGGAATAACAGCGTATGTGTTAGTAACCAAGTTTCTTGAAAAATTCACTTGCTGTAGTCGACACCTCAATTCAGCCTTATACTTAGGGGAAAAAATAAGGTTTTCGAATTAGAATTAATAACATACTAAACACTATTTAATTCAAGAATTTTTTATTTTACATATGTAATGAATATTTTCGAAAAAACTTAACAAAAACAAGAATAAAAAAATTAAGAATATGAAATAGAAACAATAAAACTCATATCTTTCCCTATTCATTATTTCACTGCACTAACAAATTGCACTAAATGAAATATTACTTTATTACTCACACGGGACTAAAAAAAATGCTCCCGACACAACGCAAATCAATTAACAAGAGATCGCATATTACGAATTCTAGAACACGAATAAACAGGCATACAGCCCTTCTTCTTTATAGGGGAATTTTAAATGGAGAATTGTAAGATCAATGTTACGAGTTGTGTATTTAGATTTCTGAGTGTGTAATTTTAATCTAAATCGGGAATTTTAACTTGTTTAAGTATTATTAAAGTTAGTTTTCTGTAATATTACCAACAAAATCCTATTTCAATCGTTTTTCGTATATTTTTACATAAGTGTGTATTTTTGCTATTACTAAATTTAAAATTTTACCATTTTTAATGTTGTAAAATTCAAAACATTTTTTACTGTGTAGTCCAAAAGAGGCACGGTGGGCCGTAGCAAAGATTTAAGTTTTTATAATGCAGCCCGCAGTACAACTCCCAATGTACCTTAATCGGCCCAAATGAGGGACGGCATTGCGTAACAGAAGGTTCTATTTTGAAATGTTCGTGCCTGTTTTAGAAGGCTGTGTGTCTGCAAAATGGCTACTTTTGGACGCATTTATGCGTTTATTTGGGCACGTATGTACCAACAAATTAAAAAGTTTAGAAGATTAACCGCAAAAACAACTACATATAACCTAAAACATTAGGGGTGTAACATGAAGGTAACTATAATCAAAAATAAAGTTTAAGAAAAAGTAAGAGACCTCTTGGTAGACAAGTTCAAGGTAACCAAAAAAAATCATATTGTTGTTGCCTGTCTCTGTAACAAAATTTGAAGCAAATTTTTTACTTTACTGCATATTGATTAATGCAGATGGATCAACAGAGGTGTTATCGAGCGCCCGACGGTGAAACTGATTGTATAATTTTCTTCCTAATGTTTGAATAAGCGACTTAAAACCCAAGCAAGGCGACGCACACAATTGTTATCCCGCAAAAGGCAACTGGACTGCCTGGGAGAGGTTAAGGTCAGTTAAATAACGACACATGTTTCAGGAACGCAATTCGTGATCCATTTCCTCGCCGTAGTTGAAAGAGTAAATTTAAAATTGAAGTGATATAGACGTATTTATTATTAATTATATACATTTTATTATACATATCGATTTAATAAATTATAATATATAATAACAAATTTGATATTATGCTCGTTATAAAATGTTTAAGCAAAATGTAGAAGAGTTAAAGTTCTGACCTCTTCGGAAATCAACCCTAATGAGCAGAATCGGAACTCCTACTTTTGTCGCACAAACGAAAAGAAAACAAAAAGAAGGAAAAAAATTATGTTCGCAATTAATTAGTTGGTTAATGAGCACGCAGACTCAGATAATTCTGTAGCATTCTGCTCTATTCTCTGATAACCGGGGATCCCCCAAAAATTTCCTGGACGAATAAAGTTATCGTCTCGTCCCATTAATAAACGACCGAAACCCGCCCATTTTTGCGCTTCGCTGAATCGCTTTTGGGGGCTGCTGCGTGAGAGGCTGCACTCTTAATTAAGCCAGTGTGTGACTCCCTCTTCCAACATATACCTCGTACCTCCGAATAATCGTATATACTTTCCAATTAAAATGACTTTCAACCCTTTTGCTGACTCGACGACCTCCAACCTTCATATGTTCCAAAAACTTAAAGAGGGTGGATGGGTGAAAATGTTCGCATAAATTTCATTCGTATAAAATTAATATAGAACCTCTCATCGCATATTTCGAGTTCATTGGTAGGGTTTGACGGTAGGTTGTGAGGGGGATAGTCGCCAGTAAATATGCATGCTATGGATTGCATCAGGTTTCAGAAGGTTGGCCTGGGGTGGGGTGGGGAGGGGCAGGGTGAGAGGAGGGCGGGGCGGGGGGGGGGGGGGGTGTGGAAAATGTTCATGGTGTATTTTCATACTTCGAAAGTGTTTCAATTTTGATAGAAAGTCAGCCAACCGTTGCCTATGCGGTTTGGTCTATGAGGCTGGGAGAGGTCAGGCAAAGGGAGGATTTTAGTTGATAGAGTGGGTGGTGTACGACTAACTGCTCATCCTGTAGGAAGCCAGCTGATGATGTCCAAAATGTAATTTTCGAAGGACTAAAGAGAGGTTGGGGAAAGTCATGTACTAATATTTGAAGAAGGGGAAGGGGTGTTTTACATGGCATCAGATAATGATCAAGTGATATATGAGGGAGGTATTTCGATATGATTTTCATAATTTTGACCCTTTTGTTAATTTCCCGTTATTGATTATGATGCTTTCACGCTTTCAAAGATTGGTATGGGGAACTGAATGAAGGAGGGGTGGTATCCAGAACATTGTCGAAGAAGATGAGGGCTATTATAAATTCAGTGACAGCATCCCGGTACAGCTCCCTGATTAACTCGTTATAGTTTTCTACACTCGGCCGGGATCTGTGTCTGGTACGCTTCCAGAGATTTGAGTGAGGTGATAAAATTCGTTTCGTGAGTTTCATCACGACAAATATCATTACTTCCTGGGTAATTGGTCATGTCGCCGATGGGAAGTACCCTTAAGCGTGATAATTTTTATATAAAAATTAAATCTTTTAAATTTTAAAGGATTTTTGAATATTTTTGAAAGTCAGTTAAAGAGGCATAGCCATTTTAATTGACTATTTTACCTTAAAAATCTAATTTGACTTCAGAGTCACGATATCCCTTATTTGTCTTAGAACAAAATTATGTCCTATACTTGTTCAAATTGGTGCTAGAAATTGGTAGTAAACCAAAATATGGATTATTCATAAACAGTACAAATTTGACTAGGACATTACCACTATATATTTAAATTACCCAACTATGTTGTATAACAATTTAAAATATTTTCATATCCTTAAGACTCCAAAAAATGTTCTGTACTATTCACAAACATTCAAAAAAATCAAACATAGGTTTTTCAACTTAAATTCCTGAAAATGTGCTATTTGGACTTAATGTAGGTTCGAAATTCACAAAATTGTTGTTTCAGATATTTTGGAACTTTATTTCTTAAAGGGTAAAATAGGTGCTTCAAGTTAAAGAGTGCTGTACGCTCTAGGGTTAAAACCATAAATATTGGTATCGTTTGAAGACTGATTTTCCTAAACCTCTGAAATATATAATGTCTTAAGGCGTCACAATAAATTACGTCACACAAATTCAGCATTTCTTGCATGCACAAGAAAATTATAGCCTTACAGTTTTCCACAAGACTACATATAAATATAATTCAATATTAGTAACATGTGAAATGTGTTCAAATTAACTTGATTGTAATTAAAAACACATAATTTACAGTTTTATGAGTAAAAGCATTTTTCCTGTGTAACAAAAACCTAAAGCTTGTAAAGCATCTCTTTCGGAATTCAATGAGTAATTATTTTTGGAAATGGTATAATTTCACTGTTCGAAAAATTTACATGACGGCTATCTCCACTGTAAAAGTTAATTAGAGAAATATTTAAAATGATATATTCAGTGGAATGACACAACTTTTAAAAACAGCGTCTCAAATATTAAATACAGCATAATAATTTTAACATTGACATTCTTATAATACAAAATATTTTAGATATTGTATTAAATAACAATTGACATATGTTAGTGAAACTAGTAATAACTACACTCTAAAAACTGAGTGTAAATTTACTCTAAAGTTCAGGGCAAATTTACATTTGCTTCTGTGGAAAAATTGATCACAATCATAAAAGTACAAATTTTTGGTGTAATCCAACAAAAAAGTGTAAATGTACACCAATTTTAAACTTTTGGTGTAATATTCATTCAATTTCGTAAATGTTATGTAATTTTATACCAAATTGGTGTACACTTACACAGGAATATGTAAAATTACGTCAAACTGACGTAAATCTACGACTTAATTTCCTATGTTCATACCAAACGTCAGCGAATTGTCACTTTGTGAAGGAATTTGTTCGAGTAAAGACGTGCTGACCTGCGGATTGTGTTTTTTTTCTTTTAAAAGCAAATAAATTATCGGTTAAAGGTACTAATGTTGTCTTGTAGTATGTGCAATTTTGAATCGAATACGATTGAAAAGTATAACCTACATTTGTATAAGCATCGTACCAGGAAATTTGGCATATTTAAGTGCTTGTGGGCTGAGTGCGGTGTAATGTTACCTTCATATAGAAATTATCAAGCGCCATTGGTTTAGAAAGCATTCAGAAGAAAAACGGAGAACTTCAGAACAACATTTTGCCTACATTTTCTTTGAAAAAACTATTTTCCTTAAGTATAGATGCTTTACTTTTATTGAATTAATTAGGGATGTTATTTGTACTAATTATGTATTCAATGTAATATATCCGAACGGTATATCTCAATCGCTCGAATTTTTTGTACGTTTTTTGTGGAAGTACTATCCTGAAAATCTAAGAGGCTAAAAAAATCATATAAATAATTTAAGTAAAATCAACAATCTTATAACTAGATTAAGGGACTTGGAAAAATGATATGTATATACATATATATACAGTATATACGAATATACTGTAATAATCTTAATACTAAAGTTTTTTACAATTGCCAGAAGAATTTTTCCTTTACTGCTTTTTATACTTCATGTGTCTTTTTTGTATGAGTGTATTAAATGAATAACAAACAATAAATAACTGCATATTTATTACAAAAATAACAATGTTTCTATTAACTCCTTCATTTTATCCTACTGCTAATTTCTAATGTTCTATACCTTGTTTTATATTAACCGCATTTCCCCGGAGTTATAACTAAAAACTCCTTTTAATGTAATATTTTTACATTAGGTACAGATGTTTGTAAGGCGACAATGACGATATCTCTAACAACGGCACAGTTCGCTGAAGGAACAATTTTCGTTTAAATCCTTTTATTTAGCTCAAACTTTCATTGTAATTAAGCAGTTTAAGGGAACATTTTACTTTTAGCGAGCTGTACCGTGTTTGAGGTTATCGTCATTGTCGCCTTAAAAATATCTGTAATGTAAAAATATTTAAAATGAGTAATTATGTCCAACAATTTACATCTAATATATGTAAATGTACATACTATAACAGAGTAACAAATACACAACTATTGTGCAAATTTTACGCCTTTTATGCCTAATTTTACGCCGCTATGTATGTAATTCTTTACACAAGCAAAGTGGATTTTTACACAGTCATTTGTGTAATTTTTTTAAGTGTAATTTTACCACTATTATAGAAGGCATTCAATTTCCTTCTAAAATGAGGGTAAAATTACAACAAAATTTTTTAGAGTGTATAATGTTAAAATTTTTTTCAGAACCAAGATATTCTCTATGACGTGACATCAGATCAGCCTCGACCTCCAATTCCCTATGTAACATTTTGTCACACTTCTTGGGCCCTCCCCTCGCCTCCTCACCATGACGCAATTTAAGAATGACTTCCAATACCAAATTACCAGTCACTAACTTTAAATTAAATAATATTTAAATATTAATTTCAAATTAATAATAATTTTATGCTGCGGCACCCGAATTTTATCTGTTGAGTATAGAGGACAAGAAGGTAAAACCTCAAAACTTACCTCAACGATAACTACTAGAATGTGTAGACGAGGATTGGATGATTGTAATTCTGTCCCAATGGAATGTATGATAGAAAATCTTAGAGGAGGAGCAGACCATGCATACATATATGCTGCGGGGAGGTATCAGAAATTCAAATCCTCATCTTTCAACCAAATTACTTTACGATATCTTTTTAAAACTTTTTTTTCCTAGTGATATTTTTTTATACGTGTGCATGGCTTATACAGGGGGTGGTCTATCTCTCCGAGATTTGGTCGTAGTGGTACAGGGTAGCACCTTATTCATCCCGAACTCACAGGCCAGGGCCATGATACATGCCAGCAGTCGGGCCAGCAGCCAGACAGAGCATCCCATCATCCCATTTCAAGGCGAGTACAGCAGCATCCTCCTCGGCTGCCTATGAAAGTGTTGTGAGTCCTGTGCTACTGCTGGTGGTGCTACAGAGGTTCAGATTTTCTTTCCTACAACTCCCCAATATCCCCCTAAATCCCTATAACAAAAAAAATATATGCAACTTTTCTATGGTTATCTCGTACGTTATGTGCGCGAAGGTGGCGCTTCCTTTTTCTTATTCTCATTTTTTTTGTCTCCTCATCCCGCATGTAACATTTTTCCACATATGTAGATAAAGATTCTAAGGGAAAATGAGAGAAGCTCTAGAAGACGGAGGAGGGTTCCTGTACCATTCACTCTCCCGCACCATAGTCTGCTTGAGTCGATTTATTTATTTATTTATTTTTTCATTTTTTTTGTACTACACAAGATCGCCTGGCTTTAGTATTTGGCCCCTCTCTCCTAGAGGGTTTTCATCCAAAAAAGCACACGGTGTCACACGTCGTCCTATATGTTCACATCTACATACGAATTATATATGTATATACTATATATATATATGTATTTTTATGACTTCTTTGCATTTTGTTTTCATCTTTCATCTGATTCTTTTAAGGAGTACCCTGTGGAGCCGCTCTCTTTTGTTGGATGGAAAACGATTCATTTTGTTCTCCCCTACCCCTCCATATAAAATTCTTTCTTGTTTTTTCCTTAGCACTACTTCGTTGTCCACATTTATGTAAAATAGCGTCACCCAATTTTTATCCCTCTAACACTCGTGGGGTATACCAGGGTATCCTCCTCAACCACCCCCAACCATTACCAAAAAAAAGTTGATTTCCCTTATTTTAACAATTCTTTGTATAAGGAAAATTCCTCTCCATTTTCATTTTATGTTCTTTTTTTTGTGCCAGTACCTATAACCGCCCCCAAACCAGCGTCTTGGTCGTCGCCTTGGTCTTCATCATTCCGTTACTTCGATCCTTTGAGAAGGATATGTGTAGTCCTCGGCACTTTATATGAGCTGAAAGATTGGTTCGATGGACAGTGGAGAGACGCCAGGAGAGGGTACCCTCCGACAGTTGCAAGGTCTGCAGATTTTTGTCCTTTTGTATTCTTTTTAACTTCTTTCTTATTTTATAGAAAAATTGTCTTATAGAAGCCAGTAGAGCAAACACACATGGTACCTACCACCTTCTGCCACAAAATAGTAGTTGTCTGCTTCGTGGCGGATACCAGGAATGGGTACACCGTGGGTTTTGGTAAAAATAAGGATCTCATCATCCCATAAAGTCACATTCTATAGACCCCATCTCACCTATTCAACCAATTTGCCTGGGCTCAAATTTTTTCTTGCAATACCCCACATTCTGTGAACGCACATTTTGTATGTTTTAAACGACGATATAATTGGATAAAACGAAATAAAATAAAAGAGTAAAACTAAAACATCGAAGATAGAATTAAAAAATATTCGAAGTTGCATCCCTTGGACTGAGCACGCATGCTTTGCCACCACCCACCAGCCACAAACCCCAACTGTTTGGTTATGCAGGTGGTAGTATCTTTGAAATTCCGTAGAACCTATCCGAGATAAGACGAGTTCGGACAAAAAATCTGTTAATTGAATTTACTCTGATATCTTGAGCGCTTACCTTAGGCACAAAGAACTCTAAGTTATGATTTAGTAAAATTAACACAAATTATTAATTACTGCACTAATGACAGACAGCCACTTCTTAATTATTAATTGTAACTGATATAGTAGTACAAAATCGGCTGAATTCTACCACAGTTTTCCTCATGTAAGTATACATAATTAAAAGAATCTAGAAATTTAGCACATCATAAATTATGGAGCCCATGAATGGCAGGGCGTTAATTAATATTTAGAACTAATAATTAATTTATGTACCTAAAATTTCGCTCAATTGATACTTTTGCTTTTAAACGTGCACAAAATTTCTAAATTTCACTAGTATCGGTATTGTGTATATAGTATGTATGTATTTTTTAAATTCCTGTTACAGTTTTACCGTACATCAGTTTCGTAAATACACACAAAATAAAACTTGTCCCATAAGAGTTGTTAAATAAACAGAAATCCTTTTAAGGAACAAAGGCAAAAAAGAAACGTACACAACTCTAACAATTTCAATATTTTATTGAATATTTTATTGAAATTGGACGGGACAATGAAATCGAAACGATTTTTTTTTATTATTAAAATGGTCCCCTAAATAAGCCCATGAATTTAGGTGGCGGTCAAAGACAGACTGTTGAATAGAATTAACACCGCTTATAAAACAATGGTAGACCCAAAAAGTTTTTGGGTTATTCGCCGAAAAGCAGCCGGCGTTCTCTTTTTAAAAATTGTATCGCATCCACTTCGACAATGGGGCGATTTTTGTTTCTTTTTAATTTTTATATTTTGTGAGATGAATGCAAAAATAAATTTCTCATCTGAGACCCTAAAAAGTGATAATTTCCTTCTCTACGTGAATGTTACCTTAAAATTTCGAATATTTTAATTGTGTTAGATGAGGACTATCCTAATTACAACCATGAAGAAAACAACTTTCGTTTGTTATTATATATACATTATATATTTTTTTATGCTTTTTAACCCTGTCTTCCATCTCTGTCTTGATTTTTTTAATTGCTGAAAACAAGTTCAAAGGTGCCGTTGAGCTTGTCAACAGATAAAATGCAAATGAAATAAAAATGTAAAAAATAAATCTGCACAATTGAGGCACGAACCATGCGAACACGTTCGTATGGGTCTTTGAGATGCGCGCGCATCTCATCCACTTAATCAAACCGAAAACGAAATAGTTTTGCTTGTCTGAACGGCTTGCCGTCGCGCCGTGCGTTGCCGTGGTCGGTCGGTTTGTCTTGGGGTAACGTCTTCAGGTATAAAAATAAAAACAAAAAGGGATCTTGTAAGCAACCCACAACACACTCGTCGGACGTGCACATCGCAGCCTGCAATGAGTACCTACTGTCCATTGTGCGCAACTGTGCGCATAGATCAGAAAAAAAATTAATTAAATAATCACTAAAAATTTACAATAAAGAGCAATGTCTTACTATTATTATTATTTTTCTATTATTACCACTATTCCAGAGTTTCATTATTTATATACTCATATTATGTAGTTGGTTTGACGGAATTTCTTATAATCATGTTAAAATTTTTTTATATGTGTAAAAATTTCATACATATGTATCATACCATGGCATGGAACTTTTTCAGAGTTCTCTGTACCTTAGAAAACATAACGCAGACGCGTCTTAGGGTCTGAGACTTGTAGTTTTTTATAAACCTTGTTTTAATTTATTTTTTCTTTTACTCCAGTTCCCCAGTTGTTTCCAGTAGTCGCTCGCGCATGGAGATTTTAATCAGATAAGGGTCGATAGCGTGTTTAAGGGAATTAAGCGGAAATTACACGCCCTTGCAACTGTTTGGCATTTTTATTTATTTATTTTTTATTTTTTGGTGTTTCTCGTTGGTTTTCGTTATTTGAATTTATGTCGCTTGTTTAACTTTTTTTTATTATTTATTTTATTACTATCTGTTAATTTGTATTTTACTGCATTCTTTTACTTTTATTTTTATCGCTTTTTCTTTGTTGCATCTAGGTAATTTGTACACTCAGAACAAAACAAATAGGTCAAAATTAGGTTGGAGCAACTAAAACGACAAAGTTATTTCAACAAAGCTCCTTTTCGGGTACCTTCACAATTGTTAGAAATAAGCTAACAAACTTCTTTTTTTTGAATTTCATTTTCCTTTTGGATAGTATGAGGAAATTTTCTATAAAGATTTGAAACCCTAATCCTTCACCCGGTAAAATCTGCACTATCCAATTCGGTAAAAGCAAGCTGATTTTCGGGTACTATAAGAAGTGATAGAATAGTTAGCTAGCTCTGGATTTTTGCAATTCATGAAAGACTTTAATAATTTTTTCGTAATTTCTGGCTGATTTTTAAACTACCTCCGATTTAGGCCACCGGCATCAAACATTTTCCTTTAGTGTTTTCCTTCTATTTAAATTTAAATTTTAAAAGCCTGCCGTAATTGTCGCTTTTAAACAAAATCTTCATGATTTGTCCAGTTAACTTTGTTGAGTTTAAATTAGTAAAATTAATTCGTCCTGTCCTCTCTTGGTTTTTATCATGTATATAGGGCGTTCAGAGGTTGGAGGGAAATATTGCAGGAGGTGAAATGTCAGGCCGAGACAAGCAAAAAATCGTATGAGTGGGGGTGTCCATCTTGCACCGTTCGGCAGTTACAGGGTGATTTGTAAATTAGAATGTTGCCTTATATGCGAACCGCTATTGTATTTTTATCTTTTTTTCTACGCATCGCAGCGATCCCAAACTGGTCTCAAAAAGTCACTATCTTGAAGCCCTTCCCAAAAAAGTCAACAGCACCACCTACCCCCAACCCCTTGGCCGAAATCACCTCTGGAAGTTGATCAATTAAATTTTATTTCACGATTTTTCACCTTTCGGCCCACTTTTCTCCGAAATTCACGTTATTAACACACCTACTTTTTATTTTTTTTAAGTTACATATCTAATTACCTTTCCAAAAAGGTGCATCATGCCCACGAAGAAAAAGTATACAACAATTTATTTACAAAAATCCTTTTACAGAATATCATGACAATTAGAATTTTAAAGAAATTATTCTTAATTTAATTAAAAACTACATTTTATTCCCTTAAAAACTCATTACAATTAAAACTCTTGTGCTACAAAAGCTGTTCGAAATGTTCTCCGCCAGTCTCGATGCATGCAAGTAGCCTTCGTCTGATTCCGCGTTTGAGGTCTATGGTAGCCAGTCTCTCCCGTATTTTCGTCGCTGCAGTCCCAATCCTGGTAACTAATTCTTCTCTGGTGTTGATTGTTCTTGAGTAAACCTCATCTTTCATGATTCCCCATAAGAAAAAGTCCAGTGGAGTAAACTCCGGGGATCTAGCAGGCCAAGGAATCGGTCCACCTCGTCCAATCCAGCGCTCTGGGTAATGTTCATTCAACCTTGCCCTAACAACGTTGCCAGTATGCGCAGGTGCTCCGTCGTGCTGTAAATACATTGCGCTTCTGGTGGCCACGGGGATATCCTCCAAGTGATCAGGAGGGGTGTTCTCCGAAATGTCCAAATATAGGTGACTATTCAGCACTTGGGGTAAGATGAAGGGCCTTATCAACTGGTTGCCGATGATGCCAGCCCAGACATTGAAACTACATCTTTGCTGGAAGGACTCACACCTTGTCCTATGTGGGTTCACATTTGACCAGGTGTGGAGGTTGTGGAAGTTTGTGATGCCATCCCAGGTGAATTGCGATTCATCCGTCCACAGAATTCGGTCTAGAAACTTTCAATTTTCGATGTCTGAATCGAGCAGCCAAGTACAGAACTTCAATCGTCTTTCGAACTCTCCTTGATGTAGTGCTTGAACCAGGATAGGGTGGTATGGATGTAGACCTTCTCGGTTCACAACCGTCCACTCTCTCCCTGAAGACAATCCTAACCGTCGTGCGACCTGCCTGCTGCTTATTTCAGGGCTGTTTCTGACGATGTGGAGGATTTGTTGGTCGGTGTCCGCTGAATCGGCCGATGTTCCTGATCGCGCTTCAGCTCAGGGGGCGGTTACACTTCCGGTTTCTTTTAACCTCCTGAAAGTCCTTGAAAATACCCTTCTGTCGGGTACATGCCGATTCGGGAATATCCTTTGGTATTCCCGTACGGCCTCACAATCATTTCCGTCTACTAAACCGTACACGTAAATTATATCGGCATACTCTTCAACACTGAATTCTGCCATTTTCTTAATTTTTTCTGTTAAACACCCGTTCTTATCGATTGCTTCTTCAACTATGATCAATGTCCTTTCAAACTTACCCATTTTTATTTCAGGTATTGAAAGCGTCAGGTTACTTAGGAGTCAACACTGGATATCATAAACTAATAACGCCATTTAACGAGATTACGATATTTATTTTATACCAGTTTTGATAAAATAATAAAAATTTACTACCTGTGTTTCCTAAACAAACATGTCCGACCTTGCTGTCACAAAAATTGTTTACTTAACGACTTTTTCCATTATGGTGCAATAAAGTAATTAGTACCTGTGAGGATCTTTTAATTTCAGGACTTTTGCAACCCCTTTCTACCTGCACATGTTGCACCTTTTTGGAAAGGTAATTAGATAGGTAACTTAAAACAAATAAAAAGTAGGTATGTTAATAACGTGAATTTCGGAGAAAAGTGGGGCGAAAGGTGAAAAATTGTGAAATATAAGTTAGGTGATTAGGGCCAAGGGGTTGGGTGTAGGGGGTGCTGTTAACTTTTTTGGAAAGGGCTTTAAGAAAGTGATTTTTCGAGACCGGTTTGGGATCGCTGCGATGCGTAGAAAAAAAGATAAAAATACAAAGCGGTTCCCATATAAGGCAACATTCTGATTTACGAAACACTTTGTAACTGCCGAACGGTGCAAGATGGACCCCCCCCCCCCCCCACCCATACGATTTATTGCTTGTCTCAGCCTGACCTTTCACCTCCTGCAACCCCCTGTATATGCATATAAAATCGAAAGTTCGTTAGTTTGTGTATTTGTTTGCGGCTCAATCACGCCTAAATGCTGCATCCGATTAGTTTAATTTTTTAGGTGAAGGTACTACATGTTCCGGCCCAACATATAGGTTTATACGGGAATTTCAAAATGGCGGATCCAACATGGTGGCCATAAATTGAAAATATCAACGGATTGGCATGAAAATTGGTATTTGAGGGTTTTTAAATAACCTTATTGCGAATCTATTTTCAAAATTTGGAAATTAAAGATGGCGGATTCAATATGGCGGCTAAAATGTTTGTACATTGTGTGAAACCGGGTAGCCCATCACGCCTAGGCGCGGGATCGGAGCTTATTAATTTTTTTGGTGAAGGTACCACATATTCCGGCCGAAAATATAGGCTAATTTTATTCACGATTTTGAAAACGGTGGGCCTAAGATGATGGCAAAATTTTGAAAATATGAAGGGATTGCCATAAAATTGGTGTTTGGGGGTTTTTGGATAACCTTCTTGCGAGTCCATATTCGAAATTTGCAGTTAGAGGTGGCGGATTCAATATGGTGTACACTGATTTTCGAACTTCAGGGAATTTAAATGAAAAGTAGTGTAACAACGCGACTGGTTTTCGACTCTCTTTGATCAACTCCATGGCATGCCCGCTAGTGATCTGCCGATCCCTCGCTACGAAACGCATCCCTTTTATACCTTCTAGGAGCATAACTTCGCAGTATTTGCATAGTCCTTGCAGTTTATCACCACGCTAATGCATGGCGCGCCAGAGCAATTAAACCCTTGGTCCTGCCTAATATTCAGGCGCAATCATCTCGACCGATCATTACGCCCTTATACCCTTCCTAGCGAGGTTTATTATCACCCATTCCGGGGAGAAGACAATCGGAACCAGATGTTTTATTGGCTTGGTTACGCCAGGTCGGCGGGTTTTCCCGACTCATGCGCTACAGCTGTCCTCAGTGATGATCCACACAGTCAGACACTTGTCTCAAATTAAACCACGTTTGATAGCAAAACCTTTTCCCATACTCTGACCACACAGAATTGGTTAACCTTATACCACACAGAGAACTTTAGCGTTCAAAACACACAGTGGCCGATACAGATCAATCGCTCATGAAATTGAGAAACCCATCCACACAGTATATTATGGGGCCAATTAATTTTACCAAAATCAAATTACATAGGTACCACACAGTTATTTTCCTCTTCTCTCTTCTGTCCTAGGCTTACACATAGTATGTTCACTAATCCTTTAATCTGTTTCCATTGCCTCATCCCCTGGTTCTTCCTCATCAAAGTCCATTTCCTTCAGGGGACACCACGGTTTCATTCTCTCCGCTGTTTGTACCGACTCGTAAGGCTTCTGCGCTACTTGTTGTGTTGGTGTCGGTTACTATATACCGATCATTTGATAGAACCTTCTTGACTTGGTACGGTCCTCTATAACGCGGCTGCACTTTCCTTGATTGACCTGTTGCCACAGGTTCTTGTTTTAATAGAACCAAATCGCCTGTCTCATATGTTTGTGGCGGTTTATGGGTAGCATTGAATTTCTTTCTGTCTTGTTTGTTTTTCCGCCATTCGTTGCAATACCCTTCTACGCCGCTCCGCAATTGGAATATCGTCTTCATTCGTATGTACCGCCTCAATGTCACCGTCCTGAAGAGCAAAGAGTAATTTGTTTTTCAGGATAGTCCTGGGATGATAACCCAACAAAATTTCTTGAGGTGACTTCCCTGTAATCGAGTGTGGCATACTATTTAAGCCCCATTGTATAGCCGAAATGTTTTTATCCCAATCACGACCGTCTTCCTCATTCGTAAGTGTAGAGATGGCTGTTTTAACAGTTCTGAAATACCTCTCTATCTGCCCATTAGATCGTGGTGTCTTGACTGTAGTTAAGATATGTTTGATGTCATTTCCGTCGCAGAACCTTTTAAATTCTTGTGAAGTAAACACCGTGCCGCGGTCCGAAATTAGCCTTGCAGGCATACCGAAATACTGTGTCACTTCGTTCAATAAGTTGATCACTCCGCGGCTTGTTGTCGATTTTGCTGCTTTTAATACTACGAATTTTGTGAAGGCACAAATCAATCCAATCAGATGTGTATTTCCTTTTTTGCTCTTGGGGTAGGGCCCTAGGTGGTCCAAATGAATTGTGTAGAACGGAATTGGTTGCCTCTCTGGTTCATACAAAACATGTCTTGATTCGTCGTTTCCTCTTTTATTATATAGACACTCGACACAGCAGCTAATATATTTCTTGATCACCTGCCGCATATGTATTAGGGAACCAAAAATATTTTTGAAGTTAATCCACTGTACGCCCATGTCCGCAATGTCCCATGTTATCATGGGCTAATTTGATAACCCTCCATCGAACTCCTTGAGGTACCACAAATCTTAATCCTTGCTCGGTCATTTTATAGATTCGGTTATACTTGAGCTGATAGACTCCTTTGATTCCATCCACCTCGCCTTTATTTGTTATATCACCTTCTAAAATTTTCCTGATTCTTGCCAATTTAGGATCTTGATCTTAAAGTGTAGCTAGCTAGTCCTCTTCATTCATCCCCACTATTAGAATACTGTGACTGACGGGTTAAGCTTCTTTACCCTCCTCACAAGGGCTACAGCTAAGAGCATCAACATGGCTCATCTGAGTTCCGGGCCGAGATACCAACTCGAAATCATATTCTGCTATACGCAGCCACCAACGGGCGATCCTTGGACTTAAATCCTTTTTTGTTTCAGTAAACTTAAGCGAATTGCAATCCGTCACAATTTTGAAATGTTTATTCAGTAGACAGTGTTTAAAACGTTCCAAACTCTCTACAACGGCTAAAGCTTCGAGCTCATAACTGTGATATTTGGCCTCACAGTCAGTCGTAGCTCTACTGAAATAGGATACTGGCTTTAGCTTTCCTTCTGTATCTCTTTGCATTAGGATTCCCGCTAATCCATGACTACTCGCATCAGTATGTAACTCGTGCTCCGCATTGTAGTTATATAGGGTCAATAATGGGCGTTGACTAAGTGTCTCCTTTATTTAGGCCCCTTCTTGTTCGTCTCCCCAAACGAACTCCACCTCTTTCCTGAGAAGCTTATTCAGCGGGGCAGCTATCTTGGAAAATCCGCAGACGAAACGACGGAAATAACCTGCTAGGCCTAGAAATTGGCGACCTTCCTTCACGTTCTTCGGCTTTTTATACTCCTTTACCGCCGTCGTTTTTATTTCTCCCTGTTTCACTATACCGTTTGAAACCTCGTGTCCAAGAAAAGTTATCGTCTCTTGTAGAAATTCACACTTCTTTATGTTTAACGTCACATTTGCTTTCCTCAGCTCCTCCAACAACTGCTTCATTACGCTTAAATTTTCATCTACACTCTCAGTGGCGATCAATACATCATCCATATATGCGATCAATTTTGTTGAATCTAGTCGACTCGTAATTTCCTTCATTAATCGCATGAAAACGGCAGGTGCATTGGTCAATCCGAATGGCATTCTTTTAAACTCGTAATGCCCGTTTGGGGTTACGAATGCGGTAAGGTGTTGGCTTCCTGTTTTAATTGGAATTTGGTAGTAGCCGTTCATTAAATCTAACGTGGTGAAGTATTTCTTGTTAGCAAGCGAGTTAAGGGTATCTTCAATGTTCGGAACTGGGAAATTTTCCCTTTTTGTCAAAGAATTAAGCTTGCGGTAGTCCAGACACATGCGTACTTCTCCATTTTTCTTTGGGATTAATAAGACAGGACTTGCGTATTCCGACGCCGAAACACGTATTACGTCCGCTTCCAGAAGTTCTTGTATTTTCTTCTTGATTACGTCCTTTAATCCATATGCTAACTTATAGGGCTGACAACGTACAACTTTATTTTCCTTGAGCTCTATATTTAATTCGACCAGGTTAGTTTTTCCCATTTCAGATATATTGTTTGCAAAACAATCCTGATATTGATTCAGCATACTCAATAGCTTCTCCTTGTAGTTCTCGCTGATAGACGTAGGAGTTGTTATATCGCTCATCGTGAAGTTCATTCGCGACAAGCATAATGGAGGTGTTTTACTAGTGATCTTAGTTTCGTTAATGATGTCCAATCTTCCCCATTCTTTCACTAACTTTATCTCTGGACGATCTAAGAAATTCCTTCCAATAATTATCGAGGTTGGTTGCGCTTTATCTGCTACCACCAACAACTCTATTTCTAACTCGACATCTTCGATTTTCACCCTAGACTCAATGTTTCCTAGCGCACTGCATTGATTTCCCCCAAAACCTATCAGTTTGATGTCACATTTTTTTAGAGTCCACTGATTCTTTAACACAAGACTCTCCCGGATAGTGGAGCATTCACTACCTAAGTCCAAGTAGGCCTCTACCAGGATTCCGTTAATGATAATTATTGGGTGGTATTCATCCTTGGCCTTTGGGGCGAAAGTCTTATTTTGGATGGCTATGTTAGCCATCGTCCGTGAAGGGCAGTCTTTTTCGAAATGTCCGGTTTCCCTACACATGAAACACGTCCTATTCGTGGGTGCAGCTTTGCAAACGTTAGCGTACTGACCGAATTCCCCACAATTAAAGCACTTCGATGATTTCCTGACTCACTCCCCTAGTTTTTGCGGTCTTGAGCGGGCTGTGCGCGGATCTCGCAATCTTGGTTGGGTAAGGATCTTGGCGGTTTCTAAATCTAGACATTCCTGGGCGCGATTCTCTTAACCGGCTGTAGTCGTCAGTTGGACTCAAAAGCTGTCGTTGCCGGCCATGAGTTTCCAATTCTTCATACCGCTTAATATTAAAAAGTAACTCACTAAGGCACTTACAATTCATTGCTAAGAGCATATTTGCCAAAGCTCTGTCCCCCACTCTCGATATGATGTATTTTATTGTTTCTTCTTCTTTCATATTTATTCTTTTCGCTAGAGCGACTACACTATAAAAATAGTTCTCTACGCACCCCTCTCTACTCCTTCGCCGAGTCATAATTTGAAGGAGTACCGACGTTTCATCTTTTTGGGACGGGAAAGCTTCAACTAAGTCCGCTTTAAATTGCTCCCAACTTGTTATGCAATCTTGCCGAGATTGGTGCCAAAACTTGGCAGCTCCTTCCAGACGAGAAATTGCATATTGTTGTTTACGCCAGGTCGGCGGGTTTTCCCGACTCATACGCTACAGTAGTACTATGGATATTTTGAGGTAATTTCGAATTTATTGTCAAAGTTTGGAAATTCAAAATGGCGGACCCTATACGGTGACCCAAATTTGTGCACACTTGGTGAAACCGGGTAACCCATAACGCTTATATATTAGATCGGATTATATTTATTTTTGGGGTGAATTTACTTCATACTGCGGTGAAGAATATGTATAGGCTGCCTTTTATTTGCTAATTTCAAAATGACGGACCCAAGATGGTGGCCAAAAATGTTAAATAGTAGGGGATTGACGTGAAAATTGGTATTTAGGGATTTTTATATATCCTTATTACGAATATATGTTCAAAACTTGGAAATTTAAGATGGCGGATCCAATATGGCTCCTAAAATTTTTGTACACCGGGTAAAACCAGACATCCCATCACGCTTAAATGCTGAATTTGATCATATTCATTTTTTAAATTAAAGTACTACATATTCCAGCCCAACATATAAGTTACTTTTTTTGCGAATTTGAAAACGGCATATTCAAGATGGCGCCTTAGCATTGAAAATATCAAGGGATTGACAGGAAAATGGGTGTTTTGGGGCTTTTTGGATGTCCTCATTGCAAATCTTACTTTCACAATTTGAGAATTAAGATGACGGACCCAATACGGCGCGCGGCTAAAATATTTGTACACCGGGTGAAACCGGGTAACCCAGCTAGTCAATTATAATAAAACAAAAATGTTATATTTTGTTATTTATTGTATTTTATTATTCGATATTAATTAATTTTTACTGATTCCTAAAACTACTTTTGATATTTCATGGAAACATCTCTTATGTTTGTTGTGTGCACTTAAAATAAAAATAAACTATATTATTGACTATAAAGCAGGGCTTATTACAGCATCCGGGGCCTAAGTTGTATTCATCTCAATTAGCAGCATTCAGTGGCTGGAGCAGAGGCAACATGATCAGAGGCATCATCAAAGGCAAACATCACCAGACTTATAGTCTCCGGATCCCCACACCAAACTACACCATTATCAGTGTAAGGGCTCGAGGGGAGTCTCGTCTAGCGGCATGTTCTCCTTATGCTCGCATTTATGTGTTCTCTTACGCCTTTAAATTTTATATATATATGTACATATATATATATATATAGATAGATTTTAATCTTTTTGTTTTTTTACATTTAATTCGATAATTTTGTTGGACCGTCTGGACATCGGGGACGATGATTTTACACTCATATGTTGCATATGGTGATTATTTTGTTTATCACGGCCAAAAGACATAAGCACTCTATTAGGAGTGCAACAGCAATTCACTAGACTAAACTATTAAGATTGTGTTTTGTTTTGTTATTTTGTATTATTTTATTTCTATCCACCCTATATGTGAACCAAAGATTTAACATGTGTATAACTATAACATTTTGTTTTGGTGGGGGAGAATTATATACTGGGTAAATAATATAAACTGTGTAGGTATTCTAAAACCCCATCTTATACCCAACCATCAAGCCCTATTTAGAGCCTGGTTCTGATGGGTACTCTTTTATTTTATTTTTATTCTTTTTTTTTTGTCCGGCGTCCACATGGACCTCAATATTTTATCATCCAATACGACGACGGTCACCCACTAGCGACGGGTATTGCGACTGCGACAGCTATGGGGACGCGCTGTGCGACGACTGAGATTTGGTTTCATTAAAATGGCTTAAATGGTCGGAAATGTTTAATTAGTGGTGCTGAGAGATCATTGTCATTTCATTGGATTTTATTAAGTTAATCAGATAATATCTGGCGGGTTTGAAGAGACCCGATGTGTAGACACACTTGACCTGGCCATCTAATAACCCTTCCAATTGTGACATACAATTCATTCTCTACTACGTCGTTGGTTGTCGTTTCTCTACTTCTCCTCGTATGTTTGGTTAAATCGAGCAAGCACATTGTTAGTACGAGCTCTGCTGACGATCGAGCAATTTTGATGGATTGAAAACTATGGAGGCATTATAAAGAGAAATCTAGAGATCATTTCTGCATTTATGCCTTCTCTGACCCCCTTACAACGATTCAACCTTCATTATACAGTTGACATGTGTAATATGTGCAAACAAAAATTTTTTGCGCATGATTATATTAATTAAGGTGAGTACACCATCGCGAATACAGTCAGTAAATATGATCCGGATTTCGATGGTGTCATATTTTTCGAGGGTACATAGAAAAGATTAAATTTATTAGATACTATAAGGGGATATTTAAGTTTGATACAACACCATCGCTTAAATGGGATAAAGAAAATGTTATTTCCAAATTTGTAGATTAAAACAACTATTGTCAGTGACTTTTCAATTACTAGATTACGCAATATTTTAAATTGGTTTAGGCACATCGTTTCTGCGAAAACTCTGCAAATAAAATTTATTCATTTACATTAATTTTCGTACCTAAATGCAACATTGCGAATTATTATTATAAAATAAAAAAAGTCATTATTTAAGAAAAGAAAAATTATTAGAGTCCCATTTATGAGATAATTAATCTGTAAATTCGAATCAATTTTTTTAAAAACTATGAAATACTTTTTGCTATTTCAAGAGCGTATTCTTAGGTATGTACCTACCTACACTGAGAGACAAATAGCTCTCATATTGAAAAAATATTTCCTGCAAAAACCCAACAAACGTTGTACTGTTAAAAGGAAAATATATTGTAGCCACAAGAAATTTTTTTGAAATGCCCAAGTATTTTTACAGAAAATAAAAACAATAAGTCACTCAGCAAAAGACCTGTTGTTAAACTAACAATGTTTTGTCAAATAAAAAAATATTACTTTCCTTGCATAATCACTTTGGCTGTTAATGAAACCATTAACAAGATTTTTGTGCATTTGAAAAATTGCTTTTGTTGGCACAACAAACTTTTATCCTTCGCACAAATTTTTCAGGAAGAAACTAGATTTTGTTCAGTTATCTTATGGAAAATTAATTTATTGAAGTAGAAAAAATATTGTCATATAGGCAATTTTTTTTGTATATTTGACAATGTTCACCTTATAAAATGTTGTCATATTAAAAATTAATCGTCAGTTCTTTTAAACATTTGTCATATAAACAATTTTCTTTTGCCTTCATGGAAGTTCTGCCTTCGAAAACTATCCAGTTCCCGTTGCACTTTCGTTGAAAGAGGTTCTTCTCTTATAAGAAAAAAGTGAAAATAGTGAGTTCGTCAAGTATAGTTTTTCCTGGAAATGGATAAAGAGGACGCAATATCACAAATTCAACAGTTTTTATTGCAATGTGGCATTGAAGAAAACATAATAAAAGACTACAAGCTAGCTGAACGTTTTAATGGTGTGTTTGCAATTATCAAATAGCGTTATTGTTTTGATTGTTTTATCGTCAATATATTTTTCTTTTTGGTTACAGAATGTAAAGTCAATTGTGAAGCTTTAAAATACATAACGGAACGACAACTTAATACTTTTTTCAACTTAAAACCGGTTCCTCTTGGTGTGGAAATAATAATAATGCATCCCCTCTGCAAGGTAATTTACATATACACACATATATATTTCACATGTTCAAGAAAAAACATAAATCATTTCATATGGGATATCTGGTATTTGTAGGTATAATACATCTTTACATTAATTATTTTTTCAGAACCAGATGAAAACCTCAAAGAAGTATTAAATAAAATAAAGTGCGACCACTGTAGCTGGGCAGAATTGGAAGAACACTGGATTTCAACTAGTCAGTATCGCATATCTGACATACAATATACAAGTTCAACTGCTGAAATAATGCAAAAATAAGAAAATCATTGGATTCAAATTGGTAAAAATCTATTGTTGTTTACATTTGATAATAATTGTAACAGAATTTTCCTTTTATTATATATATTTTAGATTGATATCGATTTTAAAACAGTGTACACAAATGCAGGTAGCTTAATTAATAGCTTCCAAGACGCCATACCCTCAATGATAGAAATAATAAAAGAAAAAGTTAAACATGCTGATGGTCTGCGTATTTTAAAGCAATATGAGCAACAAGAACATACCACGGAAAGTACGTTGTGTTTGATAAAATAATTTGTTATTCTTATTTAAATTTCTTAGATATGAGCTCATCTTCTACATATATTGTATCTTCTGCACGCTGTGCTTGTTCCCACGTCCAGAGAAACTGTTATTGAGGACAACAAAAATCATTTTTATTTTACATACATATGTATATTTCAACACACTTATTCTTTTGTAATTAAAATATAATAATATCCTAGTACGTAACCCATTTCGCCTGTCATTGAATTATATACCTATTTTATATATATATAGATTATGTACTTATTGTATGTATATTAAGTTTGAAAAATGTGAATGAAATATATACTTAAATATATTGTTTTTTCTAAAATTCTGATTTTTTATTTCATATTCTGTAAAATTCATTCCTATGCTGTTTGTATATTCTTATATACCTGCAAAATATATGCAGTTCAGGTTTATTTTCAAGATATATATATATAGATATGTATAATATACATACATAAAACAGCATAGGAAAGAAATTTACAAATCAAAAAGTAATTTTCAATGCAACAAAGTGGGATTTGTTGATTGGATAATTTATAATTGGAAAGGAAATTTTTTATTCAACAAACTGGAATTTGTAAAACCCACAAAAACTCTTTCATTCGTACTTTCGATTAATTTTCTTATTGACGATTATTTTCATACTGAAAAATAAAAATTTCTAAAACTATTTTCATGATGAAAAGTATTTTTCAATATAAGAATATGTTATTTTACGTAATTGCAAAGTTTTGTGAAATTGACAAAATTATTTTAGTAATGAAAGACACTTTCTTTTGACCGTATATTGACAAGGGATTTTTCAATTCAATATACATTTCTTTCAATATGATCATTCAATTTCTCTCAGTGTATAAACCCGCATACCTTATCCAATTTCCAAGATTTTTTCAAAGTTGTTTGGAAAATTATTCAAGAAAGTACATATTACGCTAAAATATATGATATAAAAAAATATATGTATAATTTCAAACTTTTATAAAACAACCTTATAAGTATAAGTAAAAGTACATTTCTTACATTTTGTTTTGAATCAAATTGGAAATTTACAATTTTGGTAATTATTACCTAATTTTGTAGAACAATTTAATTCAGACAAAATCATGATTTTTGGTATAGCTCAAAATATAATTTATATTCCTCAATTTGAGAGAAGTCATTAAATACATTCCTTGACAATATTTCCTTCTTTCTTCTTGCAATTAAAAGCATTTACAGGCGGCAATTATGTCACGTTCATTCACCCTGTAAGTCACATAATAATTTAGTTACTAGCGCTTCTTTCAACCCCGAAAAGAAAACATCTCAAACGTGCAATTCCATCTCCTAGATTTATTATAACATCCCCCCGAAAAATATTATACGTTCCACTTTTGTTCAACCTTCCCACAATCTTAGCGTATCACTAAATTTTTATCTTATATGGTCCAAAAAAACTAAATAAATAAAATAAATAAAGGGACGAATCCCAACAGTCGCAAAAACGAGCATCCAATAGATCAAAAATATTGTTGAGACTGTCTGGAACAAGCCAAGGGCTACTTGCATTAGGCACGTGATTATCCTGATAATTAAATAAATCGGTCATAATTTCCGGAATTTTATCCCCCTTCTCCAAAAGACCCTTGTCTACTCTTTTGTCTTATGACTTTTGTTTAGACTCTAGCAAATAGTGCCGTACTATCACTTAACGTGCAATTGCCGTCGCCACAATCGCATCTTAGAAGGGCATAGGGCTCTTTTTCTTGACCAAAAAACATATGCTGGGTTTGCCCTAGAGCCATAGATGTCTTACTCCTGGACATCAACTTGTTGTACCATTTTTATCGTGGTGTAGATGTCGTACAAGGGTAAAACTGACCGGTGGTCAGTTTGGTTCATTTTCATCACACCGAGGGGTAAAAGTCCATTCTGCTTACATAGGGTGGTGGCCGAGTTTGGGACAGTTTAGTTTGTTACACCCGCCCTTTTCTTAGTACTGTGTTCGAGAAAAAAAATGCCAGAAGGGAGGATATTTAGGGCTGCGTGATGCTACCGTCTCGTCGCACCCACTGTTTATCTTTTAAGTGATTTCCAACAATTTTCTTGAACATTTAGAGACAAAACAAATCATTTCAAGGGTAATAATCGCACTAAGGTGGTGGACATAAGTCGAGATTTCCGTTTCGTTGGAAGGGATGAAGGGGTGCCTTGGAATTTTTTGTTCCTATATGTAGTGAATAGCATTTCACTCTATCTTGGAACTAATATACTAAACGAAAGGGGAAGCGTATATTAAAGGTATTTTATATCCTGACATTCCCGGGGATCATGAAGATAATTTATCTGGAATACGTGATATTTCCCTTAATTTAATATCCTCTTATTGCACCATTTTAACCGCACCCAAAATATGTGAAAAATACACGTAAATTGATATATTTGTGTGGCTAATGTTGATATAGTATTGGTTTTTCCTACATTACAACAAAAAAACAACCAAAAATCGATATTACTTTCTTTGAGAAATAAGTTAAGAGAATTGTTTCGGACATACGTCATAGCATCCTAAGTTTGCAGAATAAAATCAGGTTTAAATATATCTTTTAGTCACAATTTGTCTTTACGAAAACACCTTTTATTATAAGGATATTATACATATACTTTACTGCCTATGTCCTACCTGAAGTTCCGCTATAAATATTGGTGAAAGAATTTTTAGAATCGAATGATTAGTTTCGGAGATTACTTTCAACAGCGAAACTTACAAACTTTAACTATTTTTAAGACTATTAGTATATAGATTTTCTGAAAATCTTGATCCTTCACCCGCTGAAACTATATACTGCGGTACAAAAATTCAGATTTTCAAATATTATCAGAATTGATAGAAATTAGTAGTTATAGCTCGGTTTTTATGCTTTTATAATATACTGGCTGTTTTCCGCCCGCGTCTTCGTCTGCGTGGAATTTCGTTTTCATCACGCACTCCTATTTTACCTTTTTGTTTAATTTCTTTACTGAAATTAAGAGACTACCCAATGTTCGACATTTTTGATACGATTAAAGAATATTTTTGTATTCGATATTGACAATTTTTCCTTCTGGTGCTTACATAAAACCCGCATGAAAATTGATTCAGAGTTTCGGAGATTAGCGTGAAAAGACAGACAGACAGAGAACAACTTAAAACAATTTTTTTTGTGTTTCATTCTCTTTTTATCGCTCCCTTTCAATGTAGAGACACGAAGATTCGACTATTTTATTATATAATATATTTGCAATCGATTTTCGAAAGACGATACGATAGAATTAAAATATAAATAAAAAATTGACAAATAAATTGTATTCGACCTTAAATCTCTCAAAGAAATAAAAAATGTGTTTTTGTTTTCTGCAGGAACATGGAAAGGGTGATGAGTTGCGCCTCTACTCCCCTCGCCAAACTCCTACTCACCAACATCCTTCATCACAGTTCCAATTTGTTAAATTTATGTTCGTTTGAGGATCTCTTTTCTCGCCACTCGCGAGAAAATATATCATCCCAAAACCCCCTCATCCGTAATCTTATATTCGTTCTTCAAGAAAGAATTTCAATCTTCTCTTAATGGGTGCCTCAAGCGCACTCTAAGTATTTTGTCCGCACGCCTTCACTTTACATCCCTAGAACCCTTTTTTTTCTTTCTGTTTAAAGAGATGGGTGGTACCTTTGGTATAGGATATAAATATCTCATCCCGTTTAGCTATTCGATAGAGAGACGTCATATGTAGGTTGCAGCTCTGATATATTTTTCTCACACCCCAAAAACAAAAAAATAAAAAAATAAAGCATTTCTTTTGCCCATACGTTACCATACCCACTTTCTGCGCATCCAAATACTATTTTCTAAAAACAAGAAAAATGACAACTAAATGCATTCTTCTCACGCTTGCTAAAAGAAAAGCCTAAAAAGCCGAAATGCTTAGGCTATAGTAACTCCCCTGACCTTATATAAATGCGGGGTGGCGGTATACGTCCTCATCATCTTTATATTGGCTACAAGAAAAAATATCTATAGATATGAAAAAATAATTTAAGGCTTCCACCACGAAATCCACCTAACTAAAAACCACCCCCAACAAAAATTGGACGAAATTTGATATGGTTAGAAGGAGTGAAGAGGTGCAGGTGATGATATCTAATAAGGTAAAATTCGACCAATCGAAAACAAATTTTGTATTTCTTTTAGACAATTCCAGACACCTTCTTTAATACACCACCTCATCTAATCCCTCTAATAAACCAATAGTCCAGAATCTAGCATGCTCTTTAGAAAATAGATAAAATAAAAAAACAATGCTGCAAGAAACTAAAATATGTGACGAGAATAAGAAAAAATCAACCCTTTACAATTTTCTTATACATTTTTTTTTTTCCAAAGTCGGCAGGTGCGACTGTTGTCATTTCCCTGGTCTATACCGGCCCTGGTTAAAGAAGGATTGGGGGAGGGGTTAATATAGCCTATACCATGTACACATACCATATTCCCAAAGGAGTTTCTTAATTTTGTCTTCTTCTGCATTTCCTAAAAACGAATAGAAAACAAGATGAGGAAAGGCGAACAGTGTGGCTAGGATATGAAAGGGCTTACGGGGAAAGTGGGTAAACTCCTCCACCACTTGCGCCACCATCAGCAGCAGTAGCAAAAACAAAAACAAATTTCTTTAAAAAACGGGGAAAACAAAAAAGTACATACGAAAAGATACAAAAATTGGAATCGTTGAGTTATATCACTCGGTCCTACCAACTCCTGAAGGGTTAAGTATGAGTTTTGAACGGGAGATGGGGAATGGGACAAGGGCTGGCCATCCGTTTCTTACACCAGGATGTGGTATAGTTGCTGGAGAGGGCGAGGAGTTTGATTTTTGGGGCGCGATTCTGCATATATCTGCTATTAATCCTGAAAGTGGCCAGAGAATCCTCAGTCCTTTATATATATATTTTTTTAAGGTCGCTCTGGATATATTTTAATGTCATCGCAAGCCCTTTAACCCCTTCTGCCACTCACATACATGACTTCTTCTTATTTCTGCAAAGTTATATACAAACAAATACACGTGAGGGCATCTTAGGGACGCTCCCCTCCCCCCCTGCCATGACCAGCCCTTGCTATCAAGCATACGCTGTAATGTTTGTTTCACCCTTACGTCCTCACAGAGCGGTGCCCATAAGGAAGCCCATGGAAGCCATTAAGCAATTTTGGGCCAGGAGAGAAGCGCCAACAGGATACAAAAAAGAATTATACCAAGGTAAAAGATGATACACGCGAAAACCTTCCTTCTACCCGATGGTGCTTTATATCCGATTGAGTTAAGGATGGAAAACGTAAAAATAAAGGGAAGAAAATATACCCCCTATAGGTAAATATAAAAACCTATACTTTTTTACTTCGTCTTATTTTTCACGACCTGATCTGAAGGTGTGTAAGATAAAAGGGTGTACGGTGGTAGGAGTCTTGAAGGAAGAGGGTATTGAATTTTTGCGCGATATCCACCTAAACGTTGGTAGGTGGAGGGGACGAAGGTTTTGAAGAGTGTACTCTTTGCACCGAGGCCAAAACGACGCTCTCGATGGGTTGACATGTAAGCGAAAAAGGCTCGAAAGGTAAACTTTTTGATGGATATGTGCAATTGTGGGTGGCCGAACAAAAAAAAAGTTTTAATCCTGTTTTAGCAAAAAAGACGACAAGGAGCCGATTGGTTATGTATTTGACATTGTTGGTAAAGAGTTGACTTTTACAAAGTGAAATTACTTTACTTTTAGAACCGGCTACAGAACCCCTCGGTAATATAATACAAACCGAAAAAAAAGTGTAGTCGAAATTAACTAATTTTTAACAATTCTCTTGACTAATTTTCAGTTTATATTGCAAAGTAATCTAATGTTATTCGAAAAATCAAAGTTGAACAACTAGCATTATTGCTATAAACTAAATATTTGTCTTCTCATCTATTTAAAATCCATACACTGAGAAAATAATCAAATCTGGAAACGGTCCTGGGAACTATAAACTGTTCACCGAAACCAAAAATTAGTTAAATCAATCAAAAATTGTTAATGACAATCTAAATTTACTTGATGCAACATAACGTTCCGTTTTCGTAAATAAATCAAATATTTTTCAATCGCAATAACTGATTTATATTTTATTTATCGTTCATGAGAACAATTGTTCATGGCAACCGAATTTTATCTATTCCTTCGACGACTTGCTGATTAGCACGGACGAAATTAGGTTGTCTGAACAAAACAATTTGTTATTCAAAGTAGTTCTTTCTACAAAACACATTGCGAAGTTATAGTAAAGGATTAATTGCTATAGCAACAACATTATTTATTCACTGTAAAAGAATTATTTTATAAAGTCAACTAAAGCAACAGTCAAACGAAATTTTATTATCCTAATAACATCGAAACCTTTAGTCAGTTACCACAAACGAATGAAATAATTCAAGACCTCAAGAGTAGTTGTCACAACCGAAGGGTTGCTGTCACAATTAAATGAATGTTTGTATTAAAATATAATCGTTTGATAAACCAGAGTTGACAGGGCTCCTTTGTGTTTTCAGTCAGTCTAGTTCTTTGGTTTAGAGCAGTCGCAGATCGTGTGTTGTGCTCTGATTTTGTTTCCTGCATCAGTATTTTTGGTAAGTATACATTTTCAGCCGTAATCCACACACAGTTTACCTAGAGGAACAAACTATTTCCTCTTTTTTTTGTTAACTTCTCCAAGATTTTTCACGTTGCAGCCTCTCCATTATTTGTTTGTTCTTCCATGATTATAATGCGTCAGTAGTGTCAATGCATGCCAAACACAAAACGAGGGGCACACAGTAAAAAAAAGTGTGGCAGTCAGTGAGTCATTCCTTGCGGTTTTCGACTTGTGCAGTGTGGTATAATAGTTTGGGACTATTAGACAGCCAACCAAAAAACACAATAACTAAGATCTGTAAATAAAGTGTACCTACTTATGTAGAAATATCAATAAACAAATGTCAATATACAAAACAATGCATTGTTTTAAATATAAATCCTATACTATGAAATTGTAATGAGTCACAACTGAAATTAATGTTTGTTTGTATTATCATTATTTTGTCAATAAAATCATAATTCGTGTTCCTTTAATTTACAATACATTTCTAAAAAAGTCGCATTTAATGATTTTTAGAAGTGTATTGAAAATTCAAGGAACACGAATTATGATTTTATTGACAAAATCATGATAATTCAAGCAAACATTAATTTCAGTTGAGATAACAGAGCAACTTAATTTCCTGCAACCGAATTAACACTCCAAATTCAATCGATGCAACCAAACGATTTCATTACAGCTACCAAATATTGTTTCTGACAACATTTATTGTTAGTTAGTTATCGTTAGCGACAACAAATTTTTTTGCTTATGGCAACAAATATTACGTCCCCGCAACCGCAAAAGTACTCGTCGCAAAAGAGAAAACCAAGTAACTGCAAACGAAACAGATATATTTCAGAGCACTGAAATGTATAGTAGGGCAATTTAGGAAGTTGTGACAACTGATTATTTCTCTGGGTGTAGGCATTATTTATATGAATATATTTACAATGTGCTGTTTCCCGAAATTTTCATTTTTTAGATCTATAAAATTTGATTTTAAAGTCTGAATTAATTAAAACGTCATTTATATGTTATGGCACGCGGACTATTAAAAGACATCAAATATCTTACTTGTCAAAATGCGATAAGAACTTTAGGAGTCATGTGGAATCAAATTAGTAACATAGGCACTTACATATGTACATATAAGCACTTAGATTGCTAAAACCATTACCCTTCTCTCGCTTTTGCCTTAGTCGAATAAATATGAGTTCATTTTGATTATCAAAGAAACAAAATAATATATTTAAACGACTTTGTTAGTCCTAATTACTTTTACTAATTTTTAAATAAAGAAAACCATTTAAAAATCTGCTTTTTTCTAATAAATATATCTACCTAAATTAAAAAATTGATAATTAGTTAATTTGAAAACATGTAGTGTAGGTATTGCAAGAATAAAAGAAAAACAAAGAAGATTGCACTATTGATTAACACGAAGGTAAACTTAGATTTCAAATATTTTTCCATCTTTTTATTCCTGCAAATAATGTACTGTGCTACTAAATTTCGCTACATTCATGATATGCTTTAAAATTAATTGAACCTATCCTTTAATTTTTTTAACACTTACACAGTACGAGTTAAAGCTTTAAAAATTGTTGTAGTTTTGTTGAAGTCGTTTATAAAAAAGGTTCATATTCAAATAATACATTTTTTAGGTTTTTACTATATTCTTATTCTCAAAAAATTTAATTTCATTCAATTCCTCATTGTCTGATTATTTAAAAAAGATGCCATTACCGGGCATTTAATGACTGAATACATTTTGTTTCCTGAAACAATTTTACGTATCAAATGCACCAGAATAATTGAACTATGTTGAACCACCTCATGAATCATAGCCTTATCATTTTATGAGTTTTGCATCCCCTAATTGAACAAATGGAATTTGACTCAAATTGACAAATGTTCTTGGACCCTTTTAAAATAATTCATATATCGAATGGACTAATGTGAAATCAATAATATCATTCTGGCTAATAAATAATTATCGAAGTAAATTTTTGTTTGTTATTAAAGTATTTAATATTTTTTTAAAGAATGTAATGCTGAAGTTTTTTGACCTGATTTATATTCTGTAAATCTAATATAAATTAAAATTGTGCAAACAATAATATTAATAAAAAAAAGTTTCATTTACCAGAAATCAAACTTGATTCCTTGCAATGTAGAAGCCAGCCCATAAACAGTAAAAAAAGTTAAAATAATAAAGCCGAAATGAAAAGATTTAAACACTTCTTTCTCAAAATTGGTTGAATAGTGTGCGCTACAAATAACCATAGCAAGGCTGTACTATCATTACGTACAATTTGACCCCAAAGTAAAATTCTAGAGACCGTTCCTCTCCTTGTTAGTGTAAAAATCGACTGAAATTCGCTCCGATTGAATTGAGAAGTGACATCGTTGTGTATTTTGACAATTTTTAATAATTTAACCTTTTAAATCTCGCCCATCGTGCTTGTCAGCTTATTAAAACCCCATTAAGCAATGATCGTGTAACACCCGAAAAAAAATTAAGAACATCAAGAGAAATTATGAGTCCCCTTTGCGCGCGGGCTCTTTAAGTAGTTTAATTAACGGAAATCTTAAATCAGTGTGACAACGGTCTTGGGAACATTTTTCGCCTCAATAATGGGGCCCCCTAATTGCATCACATACCCTCTGCGGTGCGGCTTGTGGTGGTGTTGCTGCTTGCTGCTAATGCCGAGGCTCCGCACCGCCCCGCGGCCCGCTTCGGTGAATCCCCTGGGTCGGCTTTCTATTGTCCACTCATTTTCTTTACTTAAAGGAGACCGGACAAATGACAATATGTTTTTAATGAGTGCGAGCCGGGGTCGCGGGCAAGTTCGTTTTTGAAACCCTCCTATAAGAAAAATGAAAATGATTAATTTTTTCGCACAATATAAATATAATTACGACGTGGGAGAAGGAACCACGCTGGATTTATTTTATTGTGTTGCTATTCAGTTCCAGAAGCATCCGCTGGCTAACGAGAGCCCCCTTAACGAAAATTCGATACATTCCGTGATTTATTTTTATTGTTTTTAATTCAGACGGTTTCACTGTCCGGCGACTTCGACGTGAATGGAGCTAGGGCTAGCTCAAGTAAATATTTCCCTCCTCAAACATGGCCAATTTGATCTGAACACATTTTTAATATATCCCCACAGCCACCAACAAACACCAGCGAGATGTGCACGCGAATGAAAATGAGTTTTTAATATTACTCCGCGAATGATTTTTCAAGGTCATGGAAATTAGAACTCTAAATATTACAGCTTTAAAATATGCTATATATATAGGAAATTTTCATTCATTTGATTCCATAATTTTTTCATTATAATTATTTCTTACGTCTATTTTAAAAGCAAGATAATAAAGAAAAATTACTTCTTAACGAGAGAGAAAGTCACGTCAGTTTTTGGATAGCTAGATGAAAATACCCCCTTAATTTACTTGTTTCGCGCTGAGCCAGCATAATTTCTTCTTCCTCCCTAAGTGTTCTTGTTGATGCAGGCAATTAAAATTAATTAAAGCCATCAACCCTGGGATGTTTTAAAAGATTGGTTCTGAGATTTTTCTCTCACGCATTTTTTAGTCCATGAATGATTTTATTTTATTTAAATTTTTTTGCTTTTGAGACGAGGAAGCTAATTATGTTACATGTTGATTCAGTTTATTGGTTTAAGCCCATCATATTTTATGAAAACCAAAAAGTAGAAAATAGGCAATTTTAAATTTAAAAACATTACATGATTGAAGTATTTTAAAAATGAAATTCACCCATCAAACTCTTGTATAAAAGTTTGACTGATTTTGCTCCGTTCTGTTCGAACAAAATTTAAAACGAACTCGTTGTGACTTTTCTAAAAGTTTGAACCGGAAATTTGCTCAGCCGAAAGTACGAAAATCCTTTTCAAATCATTCCAAACTGCTTCGAGGAACACTGCATATGCTCCATTCTCATTCTGTCCTTTGGAGTTTTAAATTTGAAAAAAAGAAAGCCCATAAAGATTAGCATAGTTTTGCCACCTTTTTAAAAATTAATGTAAATAATGGTGCTATTTTAGTGAAATTAATTCTAACTAATCAGAAGATAAGCTTATTTTTATAGAAAGGATCATGGCATTCACAACGTAAAGTACACGCTATAAGATATTAATTTTAATTTGCTTTAAATCCCTTCTTCATTTTAAGTGGATCCCTAATAAAAAATTTCGTATGTACACTCAGAAAAAAATGCTATTTTGTTTTTAAATGACAGCGTTTTTATTTTTACATAGAAGGAAAACATTTCGTTTTCACATATAGTTTATTTAAAACCACAGAAAAAGATTTTAAGTTTTAATAGTTTAATACTGCACCATTTTAATTTTAAATGCAAAATCACCTCATTTTCTTAACATATGATAAGTTCATTTTACCAAATGCATACATATGTTATTTTAAAATGTTTCAACTATGTAAAAATAAAATGTCATATGTATTGTTACAATTTTCCTTCCTTGTAATTCACACTCGGGGCTTGCATCGAGTGGATATAAGGACTGGCGTTTGATCGGCAAGATTGTGGCGTGTAAAAACAAATAGTAAATTGTTTAAATCAACTACGTTCCTTTGTTTTCGTAAAAGAAAATGCACCAAAAGAAGGAAAAAACAATTACTTTTCTCACTTAAAAATAAAATTTATTTTCTCAAAATTAAATGTCTAACCATTTAATTTCAACCATATTTGATATTTAAAAATACATAATGTGCAGTTTAAATTAAAATACAAGATATGTTAAAAAAATAAAATGGGTTTCCATTTAAAATTAAAATGCTTCGCCTTTTGACTAAATTCTATATACGTTTTATTTCATTTTCACATATATTTTTATTCATTTCTGAATGTTTTTTTTCTGGGTGTATCTATTTGAAAATGTTTGCTCTTGTTCCCACTGCACTTAAATTAACTGCACGTCAACAATTTACAGGTAAAAAAATATCTAAGGAAAAAGACTACACGAGTCTCTCTGGGGGAACCTCTTGGGATGAATGGAGAGATTGTTGCAATTGTGCCTAATGCTGGAAATGTGCGCAATTTTTCATATATTTTTTTCTTTCATATTAACTTAATTCGTAAATAATTGCACTAATTTACCGGTAAATTAACTTCTGAGCCATTGAGTGCATTTCATTATTATAATTTTTTATTTTTGTTTTATTGTTATTTTCACCGTACCTGATTTTTATCCGGTTTTCTTGTTTTCCTTTTTTATTTTGTATTAATATTTAATCTAAACGGGCTTGTTATAATTCAGACGTTTTGTTTTGGGCCTGCATGTGCAGCCCTCCTGTGTTTATCCTTGTTTTTTCCAACCGTGATAGAAATTACGCTGCTAACTGTGATATTTTGTATTTATTTTTACTGGTTCTGAATATTATGAGAGCATTTTACAAAAATATTTTAAATCTAAAACGCTTCCACGTTCAAATCTGCACAATCACCTCCGATAGAAAAATGCTGATTCTCGAATACCGTCAGAATTTTACGAATTTATTTAGCTACCTCTGGTTTATTGCATATATTCGTGATTGTGGCGCTACTGATTATTCTCTTGTAATTTTTAGGAACACAACAAAAAATTTGCTATTTTCTTAATAACGTCTAACTGTTGTTTAGACAATCCCCGGTTTAGGGTTTGAAGTTTTTTAGCTCTGGGTCTTATTCATACATATGTTTCCTCAAATCCCTGAAAGGGTTCCTTCTATTAAAATTAAAATATTTAAATTTTGGCATTTAAGAAAACCTTGTTAATTTGCCTACGGAAGTGAACTGAATTTGCTTTATGAAAATTATGATTTTTTATGTATCCGAACCGCGCGCAGGCTGAAAACCAGCCAAATATTTAGTAAATATACGCACACTTATTTTTTGATTCTGTTTACTCCGAATCACTTTCCTTTAACCACAATTTAATAAAATCTCTTTCTGTTTCTCCAAATTTAATATTCGAACATTATTTTTTGGGCTGAAGAGAACTCATCCTCATATACAGTAGGTGATCAATGAATTAGAAACACTTGAACATTTTAACACAGTTTCAATTTATAATTGCAATATGCGTTTAGGATGAAGTCTGATAAAAAAGAGTTTCGCATGAAACAATTAAGGGAATCTCCCACATTTGTTAGGCAGGTAAATTTTATAACATCCTTCCTAGAAAGGGTAAAAAGGAGATATAAAAAGGGTATAAAAAAGACGATTTCAGCTAAAGTGCTGTCATTTGCATTAAGGAAGTTATCGAGTGAAGTTGTTATAGAGGAGATAAAGTGTTTCTGTAGAAAATAATAAACAGTAAGTGTTAAGAAAGTGCCAGTGAAGTGCGAAGAAACAAAGTGAAAAAGTATGATTTTAAGGTGTATATGAATTTTTTTTCTGAACCTGTGAATTTTTCATAGTGGGACGGCGAAAAGACATAACGCGTGGGAAAAAAATCGAGATTGCAACATTGTTAAGATTGCAAAAGTTTTCTATTCGGGAAATAGCTAGGAGAACTGAAGTTTCGGCGGCCACCGTGAGCAGAATTTCAAAAAATATTGAAGTTGGCTTGTCTCCCCGTCATAATAAACGAGAAAACTGTAAGAGCAGAAGGAAAACCTCTGCCAGAACTTATTGGGAAATTATTCAGAAGGGTGCACAACAACGCAGGGCATCAGTACGCGTACTTACTAGAGAGCTGAATGAACACGGAGTGAATATATCAGCGGTGACAGTCAGAAGAAGATTTTATGAGGCCTCACTAAAATGCAAGCGGCCTGCAAAGAAGCCGAAAGTAACGGAAAAAATGAAGAAGAAGCGATTAATTTGGGCTAAACTTCATCAAAACTTAACCATTGATGATTGGAGAAAGGTAATTAAAAATTGGAATATAAGGGTTCAGTGTTGACCCGTATGTTTGTCAAAAATACCAATTTTTCACTTTTTCGTAATTTCTTTTTTTTATTTAGGTCATCTTTAGTGATGAATGCCGCTTAGAAGCTGTCATGGAAGCAGCTTATTTTGTTAGACGAACACCCAATGAGCGTTTGCAAGAAGACTGACTCGTCAGAACGATCAAACATCCACCGGCAACAATGATTTAGAGTTACATTACTGGAGAAGGTCTCGGTCCTCCTTATTTCGGCGAGGGAACGCTACGCTCGGAGCAATACAAACGTGTCCTGGAAACGGTCCGTCTTCCTTATATGGACTCTCTATCTTCTGGCAGTTCCTCCTACACGTCTATGCAGGACGGCGCACCATGCCACACCGCAAGATCTGTTAATGATTTTTTCATTTCAAAATATATTAATGTTCTTCCTTGGCCAGGCAATTCTCCAGATCTCAGTCCTATTGAGAACTGTTGGGCCTTCCTAAAATCTAAAGTATACTCGAGGTCAAATAATACCATTCAAATTTTGAAAAATAATATCGAAGATATATGGAATAATGACGCTGAAATTAAGGAAATGATGATCAGTTGCATTGGAAATATGCCAAACAGAATAAATATATAAATTTTTATACACTATGTACACAAGATGGAGCTGAATAATAAATATGCAGTGCAAATTTTACATAATTTTTACTTATTTCCTTAAATTTCCAGAAATACCCAAAAACTTTAAAAAAATTCGAGTGTTTCTAATTCATTGATCACCTACTGTACATATGTGATTCGAAATCAGTTTCACATTTCAAATGATACTACATGTAATCTGTGGGTCTTCGAATAAAGGCAATAAAAGGAAGAAATCGAAACCAATTCAATCATACATTTTTGGGCGATTCTCTTCAGTGTGATCATAAGCAGAGACGACAGCTTTGACTTGATTTTTGCAGAGTTTAAAAATTATATTGATGATAAAGATCAAGGGACATCAAGAGACGTCAACTCCTATCGTTTCCCTCATAAGTGAGGAGATCCATTGTCTTGAAGAATTCAAACCTTAGGGCCCCGAAGAAAAATATATGTAACCGAATAAATGATTTATATGAGAACGTAAATGATGTTCTGGTTGACAGTTCTTTTGTTTATAGCATCCGTTTCTCGCTATGGCAAAGGGATTTTGAATTTTGATTTTACTTTATTCGTGAATATTTTCTGGTTAATGAAATAAATATACATGAGACCTTTGCCCGGTTTTTTGTTCTCTACAGTCCTTTAGCATAAGTTTGCATTACAAATGTCCATGATTCCGATCCCTTCCTCGAGCAAATATTTAATAGACCCAAATCAAAGACATTGTTATAACAAGATGTTCCAAGGTACAAATACAGTGCAAAACAGCTTTGCGATTGACTACACGAATGGGCGCAAAATTATCAAGTTGAGCCCCTGCAAAATTCCTTTCCCAACTACTGGATAGGGGCAAGAGCGAATCACGCGCGGCTCAAGGCCTGCGCGCCCATACAATTAAGCAGATTCAGCCATGCGTCAACACCAAAGAATATGGAACCTAGTTAGTGGTATCGATTAAAATCAATAATTGTAAAATCGATACCGCTGGGCGACCAAACCCCATTAGCCGGCAGTTGGCTGGCCGGAAATACAACACGGGCAGCTACTCCGGTTTCGGCTGACCCGTGTAAAAATGTGTGCGGAATATAAAAACTAAAGTGGAGTGTTTTTCATTATACACATATATTTTAATATATATATAATATATATATATGTATTTTGTTATTTATACATAACAAAATTGGCGCAGCCGGTAGGATCAGGGAAGCCAGATTTTCATAGCTAGGAAAATCATAAGAGCTTGAAAAGTCTTGATTCTGCGAACTATTGGGTTTCGAGAAGCCCCAACGCTCCAGGGTAACCAACTATAGTTGCCTCTGCTCCAGGCGGGCAAGCAATTACCCCACCTTTAAGGGAGGACAACTTTAGTCGCCGCTGTTCCAGCCGAACAAGCGATCTCCCTACAATTCCCAGTCGTGCATCAAGGCACCAACGAGGGATTGTATTGGTTAAACAATTACCCCAAGAAGGACGTGAATGTCAGGAGAGGACAACATCGCCCCCATCCCAGCTGAGGAGGACCCGACAGCAATTCAAACAACGAGGGAGCATCCCGGCGCTTCAACAACAGCATCGCGGGAGCAACCCGCCGCTTCAGCTTCAACATCGAGGGAGCACCCCAGCGCCTCAGTAGCAACATCGAGGGAGCAACACGCCGCATCGGCTACAGCGTCGAGGGCGCAACCAAGCACCTCATCGCCCCCTGAAGTAGGAGCCTACCAACGCAGCCTAAGACTCTGAAGTGGAACTGTGATACCCCGTCTAGAATACCACTTATAATATTTGTTAGAAAGAGTGCGAGCGTCAGAAGCCGGATTTTCCAATCGGCATTTTGACTTAATTAATAAGAAATTTGAAGAAGTTAGCGAGCAAAGAGAAGCTCGAATTTCTAAAGCTAAACGAGATTCAGAGGAATTTCGTGAAGAAATTAAAAAATTTAAAGAACGCTCGCAATGTTTCTCCCCAATAGATAAGACTGGTGCAATAGATTTAAGTTTGAAAAGTGAAAGTGTTAGTGAACTCGAATCTGTGATTCACGGCCTGTCCGGGTGGTTAAGTGCTACATTCGCGGAATCTTCATCCGCAGACGAGTCGTTCGGCAGCCCCTGCCCCTGCAGAGAGTTTCATTTCCGCTTGCTTCCGCGAAGTGCCAAAAAGAAAAGTGCTCGAAAATGGCCAATTACGATAAAGTGATTAAGTACACGACGCAGATCGTGCCACTTTTTTCGGGCGAACACAGCCCACAAGTTAGCCAAGAGCTCCAGACCTTTTTAGGGTGTTGCCACTAGGTCGAGAGCTGCCTCACGGGGGAGGAAAAAATCGCTTTTCCTCGATTTCTGCTTACCTGCTTAAGGGGAGCAAGCCTATCAGCTGTTTATAGCTGAACCTCCGATCAATTTCAGTGATTTTGAAGATCGCCTAAACAGGGCGTATCTTCCCAGAGAAACATACCAGGAGCTGGTGAACAAATTGATTACCACCAGACAATATCCCATGGAATCTCTCAATGCCTTCACGGCAAGAATTAAACAAGCCTTAGCTTTGTGTAATGAGGCAGCCGAGAGGAAATACGGCGCGACCGCGGCAACAGCTGTGAGACCACAGCTAGAGGATTTTGCAATAGGCGCCCTTAAGAGTGGGATAAGTAATCCCCACTTATGTCAGTACCTTCTTACTTTGACAGAAGGTACTCTAGAGCAAATTACTACGAAAGCTCTAGATATGGAGAGATTGCAATAGAGCTCTCCCTACTTACAAACGCAAATCCCAAATAGGGATTTTAATAGGCAGATTGGAGAGCTCTCAAATCTGCCCGAAAATTTGTACATGCCGTCACTAAATTCCGGAGCCCCACCTGTACCTGCGCCGCGCAGCACTAACAAAGTCGCTCAGCAGGCAGCCAATTTCTGCGACCTCCCTACACGGGAATTCGTCGCGAGAATTACTTGTAGTTTCTGCAAGATAAAGGGGCATACTTATGCGGATTCTCTTAAGATGAAAAATACACCCTCATGTGAACATTGTCGAACGTATGGGCATGATACTATTTCGTGCCGCCGGAACGACAATAGAAGGCCTACCAACGTTCCCAGAGGCGGGAACAACGGAAATCGAAATAGACCCCCTAATCGGGAGCCCCCGCGAAATAATAACTAGCCGCGAAATTCCGAAACGCTTAGAGCCTACAATGTTAAGCAAAGTTGCGGCTTCTGTGCTCGAAAAGGGCACACAACAGACACTTGTGAGTAGAAACGATGGTGGGAATTAGGAAGCCAAGGAAACGAGGCTCAGTCGAGCCCGAAATCCCCGGTTGGACTATAAAAATCGACAAAAATATAGGGTACACTCAGCAGCCCAAGCCAAGTACTCCCATAGTGGAGCTCCCCCTAGATATCGGGCTAAATAAAAAGACCCCCCTAGTGGTGGACACGGGCGCTGAGATAAGCTTGATAAAAAAGCAAGCTTTAAAGTCTCTCGAGGGCATTAACCCCGAGAAGACATATACCCTGCAAACTCCATTTGGCACAAGGGAAGCTGTAAGGGAAAAATTGTTAAAGAACTCCCTGGCAAAAGGGAAGTAGATAAGCTATGAGAGTTCGGGCGCAATTTTCCCATAAGAAATGTACAGGGGCTCAGAAAACTACAAAACGGTATCAAAAGCTCCTGGTCTGGACGTGGAGAAGCGTTTGAAAGCTTCTTCCAGTCTTGGACGAGTAGTTTTGAGGTGTGTGACGTCATGAAAGCTTCTTCTGGTCTTGGACGATCTGCTGAAAGCTCTTTTGTGTGTGTTTCGGCATAGACAAACTAATTACATAGATGTCCAGTCGCATGTAAAATTTGCGCCACAGAAAATCAAACTCACACATCTGAAGTAAAGCTCTTTTGCGAGCGACGCGGGCTTGCGCTCTTCGCTCTTGGTTTATGCCACTCACACAGGCTCACAAGCAGGAAATTATAGGAAACTAGCTGGGTCACCCGGTTTCACCCGGTGTACGAATGTTTTGGCCGCGCATCGTATTGGGTCCGTCATCTTTATTCTCAAATTTTGTACATATATCCGCAATAAGGACAACTAAAAACCCCCAAACACCAATTTTCCTGCCAATCCCTTGATATTTTCAATTTTAGGGCGCCATCTTGGATCTGCCAATTTTCAAACTCGCAAAAATAGTAACCTATATGTTGGACCGGAATATGTAGTACCTAACTTAAAAAATGAATATGATCGAATCCACCGTCTAAGCGTTATGGGTTATCCAGTTTTATCCCGTGTTCAAAAATTTTGGGTGCCATATTGATTCCGCCATTTTGAGTTTCCAAGTTTCGAACATTATATTCGCAATTAGAATATCTAAAAATCTCTAAATACCAATTTTCACGCCAATCCCTTACTATTTAACATTTTTGGCCACCGTCTTGGTTCCGTCATTTTGAAATTAGAGAATAAAATGCAGCCCATACATATGCTTGGCCGCAGTATGAAGGATATTCACCCCAAAAATAAATATAGTCCGATCCAATATTCAGGCGTTATGGGTTACCCGGTGTTCCGTCGAACGTCACGGGACCCTAACCCCCTACGATGCATGTGTGCCCGACCGAAATGTGGCGAGACGTAGGCGCGAATCTACGTTCTCGAACGAACACCCGGTTTCACCCAGTGTACACAAATTTGCGTCACCGTGTAGGGTCCGCCATTTTTAATTTCCAGACTTTGATAGTAAATTCGAAATTACCTCAAAATATCCATAGTACTACTTTTCATTTAAATTCCCTGAAGTTCGAAAATTAGTGTACGCCATATTGAATCCGCCACCTCTCACTGCAAATTTCGAACATGGACTCGCAAGAAGGTTATCCAAAAACCCCCAAACACCAATTTTATGGCAATCCCTTCATATTTTCAAAATTTTGCCATCATTTCCGCCATTTTGAAATTCGTGAATTAAAAGTAGCCTATATGTTGGGCCGGAATATGTGGTACCTTCACCCAAAAAATGAATAAGCTCGGATTCAGCGCCTAGGCGTGATGGGCTACCCAGTTTCGCCCGATTTACCAAAATTTTGGCCGCCATATTGAATCCGCCATCTTGAATTTCCAAATTTAGAAAATAGATTCGCAATAAGGACGACTAAAAACCCCCAAATTCCAAGTTTCATGGAAATCGCTTGATATTTTCAATTTATGACCGCCATCTTGGATTCGCCATTTCGAAAATCTTGAATAAAAAGAAGCCCATATGTTGGGCCGGAATATGTAGTACCTTTATCCAAAAAATGAAAATGATTGGATCCACCGTTTAGGGGTGATGGATTACCTGGTGTCCAGAAACTTTAGTCGCCATATTGAATTCGCCATTTTCACATTCCAAATTTCGAACATAGATTCACAATAAGGACATTCAAAAGCATCCAAATACCAATTTTCATGGAAATCGCTTGATATTTTCAATTTCTGGCCGCCATCTTGGGTCCGCCATCTTGGGTCCGCCATTTTGAAACTCGCGAATAAAAAATAGCTAATATGTTGGGCCGCACTATGTACTAACTTCACCCAAAAAATGAAAATGATTGGATCCACCGTTTAGGCGTGATGGATCACCTGGTGTTCAAACATTTTAGTCGCCATATTGAATCCGTCATTTTGAATTTCCAAATTTCGAACGTAGACTCGCAATGAGAACATCCAAAAGCACCCAAATACCAATTTTCATGGAAATCGCTTGATATTTTCAATTTCTGGCCGCCATCTTGGGTCCGCCATTTTGAAACTCGCGAATAAAAAATAGCCTATATGTTGGACCCGAATATGTAGTACCTTCGCCCAAAAAATTAAAATGATTCGACTCGTCGTTTAAGCGTGATTGAGCAACAAACAAACAAACAAACAAACAAACCAACTTTCGATTAAATATATATACTTGATTGTAGATAAAAATGCACCTACAAATATACTTAAAGAAAAATTGTTCGAAATTATTAATAAATGCGAATTTATGGGACTAAATGTCAAGCAACAGCAAATCAAAAAACATATAAAAATCTGGGTATAACAATAGAAGAGCCATATTTTAAACATGGTAATAAAAAAGTTTTTTGTTTGTTTGACATACCACATTTATTTAAATCAATCAGGAACAATCTTATGAAATACAATTTAGTAACGTCTCATGGTGAAAAGACTACGTGGAATGTTTTAAAGGAACTACATATATAATATTGAAAAAACCTCTTATACAAAGATGTGCCCAAAACTTACTAATAAACATATTCATCCAAATAGATTTGAAAAAATGAGTGTCAAATTAACTGTGCAGGCTATTAGTAATAGTACAGTAGCAGCCATTAAAACCACTTTGCAATTGGGAAGATTTAGTGATAATATAAAGGAACACGCTCTTTCAACTGCAGACTGTTTGGAAAAATTAAATAACCTTTTCGGTTGCTGTAACAGTAAATCGCCATATGCTAAGAGTCCTAACAAATCTGCGTTAATGGAAAATAATATTTCCAAGAACTATTTGAAAGAAATGAAGGATTATGTTAAACAACTTCATTTTGATACCGAATCTAATAAAGTAAAAATAAACTGCCTTAATGGTCTGTCACAAACAATTGAAGCAATTTTGCAAATATCGGAAGAAATCTTTTCGAACTCTGAAGAAATATTCTTTTTATGTACCAATAAATTGAACCAAGATAGATTAGAAAATTTTTTTAGCGTGGTACGTTACAAAAAGAAAAATCCCACAGTCGGGGAGTTTAACGAAATTATCAGCAGAATTGTATCAGTTAAACTAATTTATTCGTCTAAGTTTGGAAACTGTGAAGAAGATGATACCGAAAATCTTTTGTTAGACTGGAATGCTGTTGTTAATCCTGTTAATGAGCAAGAGACAAATTTTGAAAAAATTAATGAAACACATAAACAGTTAGAAATCGAACCCAACTTAGAAACTCTTACTTTAACGGAAGAAAATTTAGATGCAGCAAGTACTTCATTTGAAAATAACATTTCAGATAACGCAACGATGTACTTCGCTGGATATGTCCTATTACAAATTTTCAAAAAAGGACCATTTGATAACTGAGAAATATGTAAATCATGCACAACTTCAAATACTACTAACCTATCGAGATCCTCAGAATTGTTGGTTTATTACAAAAACTTTTCCAGCACTTCGGATTTTGGAGCTTTAATTATTCCTACAGAAGAATTTTTCCAAGTTTGTAAAACTCAAGTACAAATTTTCAAGGAATATTTTGAAAATAGTGCACATCATGAAAATATAATTAAAAATCTTGTCAATATTTGTTCCAATCATGTATATATATAAAATCGAAAGTTGGTTTGTTTATTTGTTTGTTTGTTTGTTTGTTTGTTTGTTTGTTTGTTTGTTTGTTTGTTTGTTGCTCAATCACGCCTAAACGGTGGATCCAATCATTTTCATTTTTTGGGTGAAGTTAGTACATAGTCCGGCCCAACATATAGGCTATTTTTTATTCGCGAGTTTCAAAATGGCGGACCCAAGATGGCGGCCAGAAATTGAAAATATCAAGCGATTTCCATGAAAATTGGTATTTGGGTGCCTTTAGATGTTCTTATTGCGAATTTACGTTAGAAATTTGGAAATTCAAAATGGCGGATTCAATATGGCGACTAAGATGTTTGAACACCAGGTAATCCATCACGCCTAAACGGTGGATCCAATCATTTTCATTTTTTGGGTAAAGTTAGTACATAGTCCGGCCCAACATATAGGCTATTTTTTATTCGCGAGTTTCAAAATGGCGGACCCAAGATGGCGGCCATAAATTGAAAATATCAAGCGATTTGCACGAAACTTGGTATTTGGGTGCCTTTGGATGTCCTAATTGCGAATCTACGTTTGAAATTTGGAAATTCAAAATGGCGAATTCAATATGGCGACGAAAATGTTTGAACACTAGGTAATCCGTCACGCCTAAATGGTCGATCCAATCATTTTCATTTTTTGGGTAAAGGTACTACATGTTCCGGCCCAACATAAGGGCTTATTTTTATTCATGATTTCTAAAATGGCGGACCCCAGATGGCGATCCAAGATTGAAAATATCAACAGATTGGCATGAAAATTGGTATTTGGGGGTTTTTAGTTGTCCTTATTGCGAATCTATTTTCGAAATTTGGAAATTCAAGATGGCAGATTCAATATGGCGGCCAACATTTTGGTAGATCGGGTGAAACTGAGTAGCCCATCACGCCTAGACGCTGAGTCCGAGCTTATTCATTTTTTGGCTGAAGGTACCACATACTCCGGCCCAAAATATAGGCTACTTTTTATTCACGAATTTCAAAATGGTGGACCTAAGATGATGGCAAAAATTTGAAACTGTGAATGGATTGCCACCAAATTAGTGTTTGGGGGATTTTGGATACCTTTTTGCGAATCTATGTTCGAAATTTGCACTGAGAGGTGGCGGATTCAATATGGCGTGGACTAATTTTCGAACTTCAGATATATTGATGTAATTTCGAATTCACTGTCAAAATTTGGAAACTCAGAATGGCGGACCCTACACGGTAACGCAAATTTGTGTACATTGGGTGAAACCGGGTGACCTATAACGCCTGAATATTGTGGATCGGACTATATTTATTTTTGAGGTGAACTTATTTCATACTGCGGCGTAGCATATGTATAGGCTGCCTTTTATTCGCTAATTTCAAAACGACGGAACCAAGACGGTGGCCACAAATGTTAAATAGTAAGGGATTGACGTAAAAATTGGTATTTAGGGGTTTTAGATTTTCTTATTGCGAATATATATTCGAAACTTGCAAATTCAAGATGGCGGATCCAATATGGCGACCAAAATTTTTGTGCACGGGGTAAAACCGGGCAACCCATTACGCCTAAACGCTGGATCCGATCATATTCATTTTTTAAATGAGATACTACATATTCCGGTCCAACATATAGGCTACTATGTTTGCGAGTTTGAAAATTGACAGATCCGAGATGGCGCCCTAAAATTGAAAATATCAAGGGATTGGCAGGAATATTGGTATTTTGGGGGTTTTTAGTTGTCCTTATTGCGGATCTATGAACAAAATTTGAGAATAAAGATGACGGACCCAATACGGTGCGCGGGCAAAATATTCGTACACCGGGTGAAACCGGGTAACCCAGCTAGTATATTAAATAACTTAAAATGTGCTAAAGACAATGAAGATTGCGTTAACAAACGATTAAAAGTTTTGAAAGATTAAAATCTAAAAGTCACGCATAAATCCCCCACGCCCCGCAACCTCCTTCCAAGTCCTATACATCACATCAGTCAACATGTATATATATATAAAATCGAAAGCTGGTTTGTTTGTTGCTCAATCACGCCTAAACGACGATTCCGATCATTTTCATTTTTTGGGTGAAGGTACTACATATTCGGGTCCAACATATAGGTCAGTTTTTATTCGCGAGTTTCAAAATGGCGGACCCAAGATGGCGGCCAGAAATTGAAAATATCAAGCGATTTCCATGAAAATTGGTATTTGGGTACTTTTGGATGTTCCCATTGCGAATCTACGTTCGAAATTTGGAAATTCAAAATGGCGGATTCAATATGGCGAATAAAATGTTTGAATACCGGGTAATCCATCACTCCTAAACGGTGGATCCAATCATTTTCATTTTTTGGGTGAAGGTACTACATATTCCGGGCCAACATATAGGATACTTTTATTTGCGAATTTCAAAATGGCGGACTCAAGATGGCGGCCAGAAATTTAAAATATCAAGCGATTTCTGTGAAACTTCGTATTTGGGTGCTTTTGGATGTTCTTATTGCGAATCTACGTTCGAAATTTGGAAATTTAAAATGGCGGATTCAATATGGCGACTAAAATTTTTGGACACCAGGTAATCCATCACGCCTAAACGGTGGATCCAATTATTGTCATTTTTTGGATAAAGGTACTACATATTCCGGGCCAACATATAGGCTACTTTTTATTTGCGAGTTTCAAAATGGCGGACCCAAGATGGCAGCCAGAAATTGAAAATATCAAGCGATTTCCATGAAACTTGGTATTTGGATGCTTTTGAATGTCCTTATTGTGAATCTACGTTCGAAATTTGGAATGTGAAAATGGCGAATTCAATATGGCGACTAAAGTTTCTGGACACCAGGTAATCCATCACCCCTAAACGGTGGATCCAATCATTTTCATTTTTTGGATAAAGGTACTACATATTCCGGCCCAACATATGGGCTTCTTTTTATTCATGATTTTCGAAATGCCGAATCCAAGATGGCGGTCATAAATTGAAAATATCAAGCGATTTCCATGAAACTTGGAATTTGGGGGTTTTTAGTCGTCCTTATTGCGAATCTATTTTCTAAATTTGGAAATTCAAGATGGCGGATTCAATATGGCGGCCAAAATTTTGGTAAATCGGGCGAAACTGGGTAGCCCATCACGCCTAGGCGCTGAATCCGAGCTTATTCATTTTTTGGGTGAAGGTACCACATATTCCGTCCCAAAATATAGGCTACTTTTGATTCACGAATTTCAAAATGGTGGACCTAAGATGATGGCAAATTTTGAAAATATGAAGGGATTGCCATAAAATTGGTGTTTGGGGGTTTTTGGATACCCTTCTTGCGAGTCCATGTTCGAAATTTGTAGTGAGAGGTGGCGGATTCAATATGGCGTACACTAATTTTCGAACTTCAGGGAATTTAAATGAAAAGTAGTACTATGGATATTTTGAGGTAATTTCGAATTTACTATCAAAGTCTGGAAATTAAAAATGGCGGACCCTACACGGTGACGCAAATTTGTGTACACTGGGTGAAACCGGGTGTTCGTTCGAGAACGTAGATTCGCGCCTACGTCTCGCCACATTTCGGTCGGGCACACATGAATCGTAGGGGGTTAGGGTCCCGTGACGTTCGACGGAACACCGGGTAACCCATAACGCCTGAATATTGGATCGGACTATATTTATTTTTGGGGTGAATATCCTTCATACTGCGGCCAAGCATATGTATAGGCTGCATTTTATTCTCTAATTTAAAATTGACGGAACCAAGACGGTGGCCAAAAATGTTAAATAGTAAGGGATTGGCGTGAAAATTGGTATTTAGGGGTTGTTAGAGATATCAACAATTATTCTTCAATTGTATTTAATATTGTATAATTTCAATTTATGTAGAAAGTCGTATCACAATTTCTGTACTGATTGTACCCTTACTCAACAGTTTAATACATTATTGAAGAAACGGTTATGTATCAATTGTTCTAACGATCAGCAAAAATTCACTCACTCGTTGTTACACCATAGAGCAGATCAGTCGGATCTTGCAATAAATCGTTCATAGAAATTTTGTGTCTTTCATTTTTCGCCTCGACCCTTAACTCAAAAACGATTGAGTTAACATTTATTGGTGACCCCGACGTGATCGCGACAGTGAAATTAATTGAATTGTTGAGACATAATCTACTGTGCGATCAGTTGAACATCAAATTGGTTATAAACTCTACGGTACTGTGCTCTGTGTACCGTTCGTTTCTCGTGAACATTTTATACATCTCGAACTCTTTCGTGGACTATCGTATATTTAGTAGTGAAATAAACTAATTAAAAAATCTCTATAAATCGGTTAGACTCATTAACTTGTGATTTGGTGGTTAATTAGTGGGACAGTTCAGCTATTCGGACCGTTACACCAGATCTTCAGGATCATCGAATATTCGGGAAGTACCGCAAGTACCACAATTATTTCTCCTTAATATTTTCGCTTAAATTATTTATCGATTGCAACCTATAAAAATCTAAAATGAGCCTAGCGGAAGAGCATCAAAAAAGCTTAAATGCCTTAAGAACTAAAAGATCGTCTACAAAGGCAGCAATCACGCGTATAAAAACGTTTATCGATCAAAGGCAGGGAGATTTGCTTCTAGGCGAATTAGAATGCAGGCTTGGCTTACTTGAAGCATATTTCAAGCAATTCCTCGCGATTCAAGATAAAATCGAAAATATAGATCCTGACGAAGCAAACGGTGCCGTAATGTGTGAAATCGAGGACAGTTATTGTTCAATAAAGGCCACTCTTTTAAATCTAATCGGAGAACAGAAAAAACGCGATTCGCTTTCAATAACGGTAGATGAGGCAAATCGAACAATAGTATCTCCATCAATCTCGTCCATCGCGCTCAAATCGAATCTACCAAAATTCCAATTACCTCAATTCTCGGGTCAATATATCGACTACACGAATTTCATAAATACATTCCAGCTGATAGTGGATTCCAATAACAATTTAAATAGCATCAAAAAGCTCGTTCATTTGCGATCTTGTCTGAAGGGTGAAGCTCTTGTTACCATTCAGGCACTAGAAATAAATGCAGAAAATTACATTAAGGCGCTTAAGTTATTAGATAGTAGATACAACAATAAGTATCTAATATTTGAGTCTCATCTCAGTCATTTGTTCAATATTCCTGCAACTACGAAGGCGGCTGCCAGCAGCATTAGGAAGGTTCTTGATCATGTGAACGTTCACTTGAAGGCGATGCAGTCGTTGGGTTCAGATAACGATATTCTGAATGCTGTTATCATTCACGTAGTAAAGGGTAAATTAGATCAACAATCGAGGTCTAAATGGGAAGAGTCGCTCAACGTTGATAAACTACCTACATGGGATAATTTTTCGGAATTTCTTCAAAAGCGCTGCCAAGTAATTGAAGGCAATGAAGTCAGAGAACATTCAAAGTCAAATCCAGTATCGTCAGCTCGCGTCTCGTCGAAAACATCTCTTGCAGTATCTAAACAGTCATGTGCTAAATGCAATCAAAATGATCATACAATTCATAAATGCTCAGCATTTTTGAACTTACCAGTAATGGACCGATTCAAGGAGGCTAAGCAATTAAATTTGTGTATAAATTGCCTAAATAAGGGTCACGCGGTGAAATCTTGCTCATCATCTAAATGTCGTGTCTGCAGTTTACCTCATCACTCGCTTTTGCATCGCTATAATACTGCAGTCAAACCAAGCTCAAGCCCAGCCTCCAATAATAATCAATTAGTAAGTTATAGTGCTAATCAACCCTCTACTGCGTTAAACAAACCGGAAACATCTTCGACACCTACTTCATTACATGCCTCCGTTGCCCAGTCTTATGCAGATCAGGTGATCCTTGCGACTGCTATAGTTAACGTAAGAAACAAACTGGGACAATTCATTCCGGTTCGAGTTTTGCTTGATTCAGCATCACAATTGAATCTCATGACTCAATCGCTAGCGAAAAAATTGCAGCTTTCTTGCAAGGGAATTCAAGGCCATATATCTGGAATTGGCGACACTAATTCTACAGTAGCATATGCTACAAATGCCACTATAATATCGCGCGTCAACGAGTTTCAGGCGCATCTTGAGGTGTGGATTATTCCTACTATTACTAGTGTCCAGCCCGAAGCACGAATCGACATCTGTGATTGGAACATTCCTCGAAACATATCGCTAGCTGATCCTGGGTTCAATATTCCCCACAAGGTTGATATGCTATTAGGTGCAGATGTTTTCTATCAACTATTATCGGTTGGTCACATTCGCTTGGGTAAAAATCTGCCAATGTTACAAAAGACTCTACTTGGATGGATAGTCGCTGGTCGTTTTAAGGCAGAAAATACTTGCCGTCGCATTTGTAACATCGCAGTCGACAATGATGTAGAGCTTGGAGATAACAAGCTGATGGAGCTCGTAGAAAAATTTTGGGAGATAGAACATATTAATGATCAGGTAGTCAATTGGAGCAAAGAACAGCGAGAATGTGAAAAATTCTTTGTCAACACATTTAAGCGTAATGAGTCTGGTCGATTTATAGTTCATTTGCCATTCAAAGGGGATCCAAGCGTGCTTGGAGACTCGTACGCTATTGCATTAAGAAATTTCACTAGATTAGAACGCAGATTAGAGAGGGACCCAGACTTAAAAAATCAGTACATCAAATTTATGAATGAATACGAACAGCTAAATCATATGCAACAATGGCATGGCGATGCCTCAAATATTAAGTATTTCATTCCACATCACTGCGTATTGAAGCCTGATAGCTCGAGTACCAAATTAAGAGTTGTCTTCAATGCGTCCTGCCCCACTACTAGTGGTACGTCATTGAATGATATCTTGATGGTCGGACCAACTGTTCAAGAAGATCTTTTTAATATCGCTATACGATTTCGATGCCGAAAGTTTGCTATTACTGCTGATATCTCAAAAATGTATCGGCAAATTCTTGTAGATACTCAAGATAGACAATTCTTGGGAATTTTATAGAGACCATCACCTACACTTCCCTTGAAAGAATATGTTCTAGCTACTGTCACTTACGGGACATCGTCGGCGCCCTATCTAGCTATACTAGATGCCTTGTTGAACTGGCAAATGAATTCGCGGAAACCTTGCCTGCCGGTTCTCATGCAATCAGAAAGGATATGTACGTAGACGATCTACTTTGTGGAGCTGACAGTCTAGAGCAATTGATAGAACTCAAGCATCAGATTGTATCTATCTTGAATTCCGGAGGATTTGCATTGAGAAAATGGTCTTCGAATTGTGCTGCATTTATGGATCTTATTCCGCTAGAAGATCGCGAAACTATAGCTGATTCAAATGCAGTAAAGGCTCTTGGATTGATTTGGAATCCGACGTCTGATGAGTTTCAATTCAAATGGCCTTTCGCTTCGGAATCATCGCGAATAACAAAACGAACAGTTCTCTCGGATTTGTCGAAATTATTTGATCCCCTCGGGTTAATAAACCCAATAATCGTTACTGCAAAAATATTCATGAAGGAACTGTGGCGGCTGAAATTAAATTGGGATGAATCTCTTCCTATAGAGTATCATACTCGTTGGATGAACTACCGATTTCAGCTCAATGATGTTGCAAAAATTCGACTTTCTCGCCCAATATATCCTAACAACTGCAGAACGATTGAGTTGCATGGATTTGCAGATGCGTCCGAAGATGCTTATGGTTGCTGCATCTACATGCGAAGCGTTACAACAGAAGGAGATATAGCTGTTAAATTGGTTACTTCTAAATCACGAGTGTCACCGAACAAGGTCATATCTCTACCTAGATTAGAGTTGTGTGCTGCGCTATTACTCGCTACTCTAGTAGAGCGTTTGAGACGCATTATTGAACCATTCCCGAAAATTACATTGTGGACAGATTCAGAGATTGTGCTGCATTGGATTGCTGGAGAGTCATCTGCTTGGAATACCTTCGTCGCAAATCGTGTATCTAAGATACAAGCTGTTGCAGATATCAATCATTGGAGACATGTAGATTCTAAATCGAATCCTGCGGACATAGTTTCCAGAGGAGCTACAATAGACTATTTAATTGATTCTATATGGTTTTGTGGACCGTTATTTTTATCACAACCTAATCAGAATTGGCCTTGTAATGAAAAATTTCAACCGTATTTGGAAAATTTACCAGAAACCCGATCACAAAGGTCTGTGTTGATCGTGTATCGTGAAAGTCAGTCGTCAGATTTTATATCTGAACAAAAATACATTAACAATGCTTCGAAATGTTGTCGTATCTTTGCCTTTGCACTCCGATTTATTAAGCGACTTGCATTATGATTAAGTTTCAAGGGGCATACGTTAAAAAATCTAACGCTAAATACTTCGACTCCCATAGAAGATGCCCTCTCTTATGCTGACATAGATGAAGCGTTCATGAGAATTATCTATGCCATCCAACGGTCAGCATTCAGCTCAGACATAAAATGCCTCGAGAATGAAGCACCACTTGATTCAAAAAGTTGCATCATTAGCCTGTCACCATTCATAGATAATTCATCGGTACCTCTTCTGAGAGTAGGGGGACGACTGCAAAGGGCAAAAATACCATACGACGCGAAATATCCCATACTGCTTCCACGGAATCATCCCTTCGTAAAGGGATACGTCACAGACTTGCATCGTCAGCACTTTCACGCTGGAAGTCAAACCTTATTATCGATAGTTCGCCAGCGCTTCTGGATTCTCGGTGGAAAAGTTCTCTGCACTCAAGTCCTGCGTAAGTGCATACATTGCTTTCGCTATCGTCCAAAAACCTTCAGTCAAATCATGGGAAACCTACCTGCAAATCGTGTAGAAGCATCTCGGCCATTTCTCATTACCGGTGTTGATTTTTGCGGACCAGTTTGGATATCGCTTCAGCTAAGGGGAAAACCGCTAGTAAAATCGTACATAGCAGTCTTTGTGTGCTTCGCAACTAAGGCGGTGCATCTCGAAGCTGTATCAGATTTATCTTCAGATACATTCATTGCTGCGCTCAAGAGATTTGTCGCCCGTCGTGGAATATGCTCAAAACTAGTATGCGACAACGCAACAAACTTCGTTGGAGCCAAGACAAAACTCAATGAACTCTATCAACTATTCTGCTCTGAACAATCAAAGAGAGACATTAGTGAGGCGTGTATGAGGCAAGGTATCACCTTTGAATTCATCCCACCTAGATCGCCTCATTTCGGTGGGCTGTGGGAGGCCGCCGTAAAATCAGCCAAATACCACTTGCATCGAACTATTCATCAAGCATCGTTGTCCTATGAAGAGCTTTCTACTTTAGTAGCTCAAATAGAAGCCATATTAAATTCTCGGCCCATCACGGCCTTGTCTTCGGATCCTAATGATGAACAAGCTCTGACACCCGCTCACTTTTTAATTGGGCATCCGTTAGTAGCCATTCCAGAGCCAGACGTGACGAATAAGCCTTTATCATCCACCAAACGTTGGGAGCGTTTACGCACCTTGCAGCAGCATTTTTGGCGCCGCTGGTCTCATGAATACGTGCCCTTGTTGCAGCAACGTCACAAATGGTCTACGTCATCACCTGATGTTAGGGAAAATACACTAGTTCTAATCGCTGATGACCAGCAACCCCCTCAAAACTGGCTCCTGGGACGAATTGTGAAGACGTTTGTTGGTTCCGATGGTCACATCCGCGTCGCTGAGGTGAAGACAAAGGGGAAATTCGTTCGTCGCGCCATACATAAATTGGCACCCCTACCACTAGATGATTGAAGGTATACCTGGATACCTTCAAGGCCCCCGGCATGTTAGAGATATCAACAATTATTCTTCAATTGTATTTAATATTGTATAATTTCAATTTATGTAGAAAGTCGTATCACAATTTCTGTACTGATTGTACCCTTACTCAACAGTTCAATACATTATTGAAGAAACGGTTATGTATCAATTGTTCTAACGATCAGCAAAAATTCACTCACTCGTTGTTACACCATAGAGCAGATCAGTCGGATCTTGCAATAAATCGTTCATAGAAATTTTGTGTCTTTCATTTTTCGCCTCGACCCTTAACTCAAAAACGATTGAGTTAACAGGGGTTTTTAGATATTCTAATTGCGAATATAATGTTCGAAACTTGGAAACTCAAAATGGCGGAATCAATATGGCACCCAAAATTTTTGTACACGGGATAAAACTGGATAACCCATAACGCTTAGACGGTGGATTCAATCATATTCATTTTTTAAGTTAGGTACTACATATTCTGGTCCAACATATAGGTTACTATTTTTGCGAGTTTGAAAATTGGCAGATCCAAGATGGCGCCCTAAAATTGAAAATATCAAGGGATTGGCAGGAAAATTGGTGTTTGGGGGTTTTTAGTTGTCCTTATTGCGGATCTATGTATGTACAAAATTTGACGATGCGATCGCTGAATTGCAATATTTTTGGGTTGCAGGTGTCTTTGTTTACATTAGATTAGAAGGGAGTGAATTATTCAAAGAAAGAGTTCTTTGTTTAGGGATGCTGCAGCATTTGCTGATGAGGATTGTTTGATTTATTGATTGATTGATTGATATATTAAATGCTATGACGGATTTGAATCAGTTCTTATTTGGCCCTTGACGAATTAGTATCACCAGCTAAGTTTCATTTTTAAAAAGCGAATTATGTGGATGTGCTATACAGCAGAGTCATGGCCCAAGGCTGTCGATTTAGATAGTGCAGTTCAAAGGATTAACCGTCAATTTCAGGATTTTCAATATTCAGCTATATTAAACCAAAATAGAGGGTATGATTGTTGGGACGAGGAAAATTATAGAAACGAAGAAAAGCAATATCAGCGTGGGATTATTTTATGTGAAAAGTTTTTGTGTAAATCTATGAATTTGGAAACGTTCTGTGACTTGCTAGCGTGCATTAAATTAACGTGTTTTCTGTGGGACTTGAAAGACTTTCTACCCGAAAGTCTTGTAATAAAATACACTAAACTGTTTTCTAAATATCAATTGGATAATTCAGAAGAAGAGGACGTGGATGATATTAACTTTGATTTGCATGATCACATTAATTGTACGGGATGTGGTTTGGGTGAAGAACTTCGTGATTTAGTGTTTTTTTCTGAATAATCGCCGAGGGAATGAAATTATGAGAATAAAAGGACAGAGATGCAAGGTGAAAAAATTACTATAAATACAGAGCGAATGCCAGACTATAATTCAGTTTCGCGTGTGTGCTCTGAAATTGAACAGTTAAAAAATATTAATTAAATAAATAGTGAAAAATGTCTCAGCAACAACATAAACAACAACGATGTGCTGAGGAGATGCCTGCTCGCAAAAGTAGTTCTGGAGCCCTGGACACCATCAATTCGTATAGCTTTAAACAATACTTTAAAGTATGCGACATGGAGCAGAATGCAACTTATAAAATATATAAAATAAGGAAAATAACTACAAAATACGGAGAGCGAGTCCTAGTGGAGCTACAAGATAAGCAAATGTTCCTGCCTGCCAGATATGGAAGCTTGCCTGATAGCGTTTTGGAAGAAATTAATCAACTGGACAACGTTTACATCATGAATTTGAAACCTCTTGGTGATACATCGGAGCTTATCTTTACTCAGCATAATAACGACGACAACCTCAATGTCAATTTAACATACTTCAATCCAAATGAATATTATAATTATTAAAAAAAAATAAAATAAAATAAAATATACTAAAATAAAACCAAAAAAGCATCTTTCATATTTTCCAATAATATCCCTGGCCCCCCAAATTCTATAAATAGATTGACTCCCCAATTTTTCAACTAATCTGCTTCAAGGGGTTGTAATGAGCAGTTTTAAAGATACAACGAAATTGCTGAAGGAAGAGGCTGATAAGGGAAGTAAAGCAAAAGAATTGCAGTATAAGCTTAATTCTGTTTCACTTAAATCAGCTGCAAAATCAAAGACTCTATCTGAAAGTAAGAATACTTCAGATATACGCTACAAACAATTGAAAGATAAATAAAATGTAAGTATGTATTGCAAATAAACTTGATGCCAATATAAAATTCAAATTCAATTGTAAATAACAGATGAATATCCCGGTATTTCTTGAGGAGTTTTCCGAAATATTGCTGGATGAGCATAAGAATCAAATTGAAGCAAGCTATCAATTTCTCAAACAATATGAGAATATAGGTAAAATAAAATCAATATATGGTGAGCATTATACCAACTGTCCATGGGCGTATGATGATGCAACTGAGGGACCAGATACCTGCGGTTGTCATGATGTGCAACGATGTAACCGGGAATTTCAACACCTCATGAAATTTTATATAAGGTTGACGAGGAACAACTTTAAGAAATGCCGAAAAGGGTTCGATTTGATCTAATACCGCAAGTGCACATTGCATATGTGTGGGAGTTTGCATACAGAGCCCAGCCGTAAGGGAACGTTGCACATATATGACGTCGATAGGATGAGGTTTCAAGAGAGAATCTACAATACAAGTAAAGTTCTGGAGACAATATTAAACCAACCCCATCGGGATACAATATACAATACAAGATATTATAATAAGGAGATTGAGAAATAAAAGGCTGATTTAAACTTTTTCAGAAACAATGATTTTTATTTTTAAATTATATTAACACATCCTTAGCATTTATCCAAGAGTTATGCTTTGATGAGAATCCCAACCATTTCACGTAAACTTTATCGTCTTTCGTCTTTAGAATTTTTTCAACAAGGTAGAGGTGGGGATGTTTCACTTTCAGCAACTCCATTTCGTAAAATCCTCCTTTTATAGGGTTACCGTCGTAGTCTTCTAGCAGATATGTTACAGGATCAGTCACTTGAATTTTTCTAATCTTGAAAATTTCCGATGTCCAGTTTGGTGTATAACCTTTCTCAAATACATGCTTATATTTGCTTATACGGACATGGTCTCCTTCTTTATATTTAGGTGAATCAGCAATCTTTATGTGATTATACACTGTACCGAGAAGATGCTTTTCATTTTTTGCATTTACATCACAAGGACGCATCCTAATTGTTTGATATTTTTTCATATTATATTGAGATAGCAATATTTTTATCATATCAAGCCATTTGTAAGAACCATTCATGCTACACACCTTCCACATCATGTTCTTAAAGTTCTGTTGAATAGTTCCATTATCGACGCTTTTAGTGCAGTAAAGGTGGAGTAATGATTAATTTTGTGCTTACTCATCAATCGTTGAAAGTGTGTGTTGTAAAACTCCTTTCCATCGTCTATTTGTAAGTTTTTAGGTCTTCGGCCCTCTTGGAATATAGTTTGCATGGCTTCTGTCACCTCTGTACCGGTTTTTGTTTTAATTGGCACAGCCCATGCATATTTGGAGAAAGTATCTAAAACAGTAAGCAGGAAGTGGTCACCTTTATTCGCATGCTTATAAGTATCCATTTCCACTAAATCCGCTTGCCATAGATCATCCAGCCCTTTAATAATGACTCGATGCCTTTTAAAATTTCGACGAGCAGGTTTGTGAAGCTCATCGACAACTTGTCTCTTACTCATACGGTAGACCAGTGAAGGAGATTGTTTTTAACATTAAATTTTATGAAGGTTTAAGAATCCACTCCTTTTTCTTTCTTTTGGTTTTTATTAACTATGTTGGAGAACAAATAACATTCAATCTTTGCTATTTCATCATTAATATACATATAGTGTAAGGTTTTTCACACTCAAATTAATATGTTTGCGTATTTCGCCATCATATGATAACATTTTTACATCGATATAGTTTTTAGTTGTAGCATCAGTATTTTCTAGCGGTTCGCCTAGATGAGTAATATCTTTGAATTTCAAATCGTAGTCGCCTTTAGGAGTTAAATTGAAACCATCTCCTTTCGGTCCTGGGGTTCCTTGAGGTCCGGGAGCCCCAGCTTCTCCTGAAAGACCCGGAGGACCAGGAAGGCCGCGAGGGCCCTGTTGAATCTTAGTACTCCTAATTGATCGACCAAACTTGTCAACGCTTATTTTCAAAATGAGATGTAATTTTTATGCATGGATATTTATACAATTATTTCAGCCTCCCGCAGCTCCTCAATGATTGACATAATCTTATTATTATGACTATTATTTCCAGCTTGTTGGGATGCTATTAGTATACGAAGTCTATCAACAAGTTCATTAGGATCATCCCAATAGTGGTAATCAATGTTTTCTTTAGGAATTTTCATGATTCCTGTTCCAGTACGCAGTATAGGAGTGTTCACTAACTTCTTTATAATTTTTTATATTTATAGGTATTTGTTAATTTTATTTTCTTATTTTCATTAAAATCACGCCTGTGCGCGCTTGTTTCATTTAAAATTGATCGATAATTGTACAAGTCTTCTCTATTGTAACCAGTAGGATGTTTCATAAAAATCAGATCAAATAAACCTTTGGTTATCTTATATGGCCTGCCTCCAATATCAAAATTTTCATCTTCAACTTTTAGCGATGAATTGCCAATCTTCCAGCCATCGCTGTAGTACACTCCATATCAATTTTTGTACTGTTCTGACTAACCAGCTGCTTATATTTTTTTAGTATTTGGCTAGGCGATTCTACTATACGTGAACTATGTTCTTTTCATGTTGTTGATTGTATTGGTGTAGCAGACTCATCATCATCATCATCATCGTCACCCTGAAGATCATCCAATGAATAATCTTCAAAGTGGAGAGGTTTGCTAGTTGATTCCATCTTTAAGTGTTTACGGGCAGGTGGGGTGTATATATCATCATAGCTTTGCCTCTTCTCTTGCTCGGTCTCTGTCTTAATTTGTTCTTTAGGCTCAAGCTTTACCGATGTCGTTAGCTCTTTTAGCGTCCTGGTAATTGGCTTAGAGGTTTCCTTCAATTGAGCATCCGTTTCTATTTTACCAGTCTTCAGAGCTTTATACTTTTTACGTATAGCATCGCTCGTCTTTATAATATCCCTCGTAAACTTTTCATCCAAGTTATTGTTGTTATTGTTGTTGTCTTGACGGCAGCCACAGATATACTGATAAACAGCAGGTCTGTACATCCGTACATACAGGTAGCTATACAGACAGCTGTACATATAACGGTACAGGTAGCTGTACTGGTAGCTGTACAGGTAACTGTACAGTTCTGTACAACGATTGAAGGTAATCTGTATTGTTGCTCCTTTTTCATAGTCTCATGAAGGCGTCAAAGCCTTTCCGGTATCGCCCTCTACCCATAGGACTATCCTTATCAATTACCAAGAATCCATACTTGTCTTTCCAGTACTCGGCTCGGTGCTTTCCGGAACTTTTCAAATCTCATATCAGTATTCACGTGGTTGTTGTAAATATGTTTCAGGTTCAGGTCGTCTTGCTTGAATATTATGAACAAATTTGCATTATCCCGAATCAGATGCTTTGGAATGTGTGTGTACGTCTGACAGAGGTAAAAGCTGTCTACATCATTATGTTGACCCATGCAAAAGTATGCTCTAATATTATTCTGTTTATCGCAAGCCACATCATCAAAAATGAAAATAGAGTTTCGCTTTGCTTCTTCCGGTAGTATAACGTCACAGTTGTTGGAAAATGTATAGTAGCCTAATCCAGATATATGTACGTCCCACAACTTTTCTCAGATACTCGTATTTTGTCTGATTTAACGACTTTGAGTAAACGTAAATATTTTCAAATCGTAGTCCATTAGGATGTTCCAGTAAACTAATCATAACATTTGTCTTGCCGCAATTGGATGGACCAACAATAATTCCCCTTATGCTGTTTGGTAACAGCGCTCCATAATGCTTCCTCTCTGCACTTGTATTTGATGCCTCAACATTTCTAATAGGCAAGCATTCTTGTTGCTTTATAAACTTCATGATGAGTACTAACCAAATCCATATAAAAACAGCTGCTTTTATTGGGTACCCATTAGTCTTGTCACAAACGCATAAAATGAATGATCATACTGATAATCACCTCAGTCGGCGAAAGGTCATCAGAGAGAAAGGAATATTCAACTCTCTAATCAACAAGTTACCTTTAGAATTGCATTTACCGGGCTATCAGTACTGTGGTCCAGGAACAAACTTAGCTAAAAGATTAGCCCGAGGTGATCCCGGTATTAATCCCCTGGACGCTGGTTGCAAAGAGCACGATATCGCATACTAGAAGTACCGTGAAACAAGTGATCGTCATATTACCGATCGTATACTAGCAGAAAAAGCTTGGCAGCGCATGAAGTCCAAAGAAGCTTCTCTAGGAGAACGCGCCAACGCCTTGCTGGTAACAAACGCTATGAAAGCTAAACTTAAGTTTGGAATGGGGGTAAAGGCAAAATTTCAAATAAACAGCGCTAAAGAGAAGAAGAAGTTACACCCGTTTTTTCGTGACGCTGTACGTTATGCACGGAAAAGTCTAAAGCTGAGGAAACCCAAACATTTGCTGGAAGCAATAAAAATTGCTACAAGTGCTGCGAGAGATGCCATCAAGGGAAAGAAGAAGATGATTACGACACCACGTGCGATACCTATCCCGAAAACTGGAGGTGTTCTACCATTCCTCATTCCACTATTTGCCGGACTTTCAGCCCTTGAAGCATTATCAGGAGGTGCAGCTGGTATAGCTAAGGCGGTAAACGCTGCAAACAGCGCACATCAGGAAGGAAAGCGCAGAAGGAAAGCGCCATAACGAAACTATTGAGGCCATAGCGATGGGAAAACCTGGTCAGGGATTGTTCCTGAAGCCCTATAGAAAAGGCTTGGGCCTTTTTCTTAAAACCCAGTCAAAAAACTAATAAGGTCGCTACCCAAAAGAGCTCTAAATGAGCTCGAGATGCGTAAATATGCGCAGCATGTACCACATTTTAGAGGAGTCTTTATGCGCGATCAATTACCGAGGAGACCGTGGAGAAATGATAGTGGAATTATAAATCTAGATGTTTCATCAGGACCTGGAACACATTGGGTAGCATACAAGAAGAAAGGAAGCCTCATTGATTACTTTGACAGCTTTGGAAACCTACAACCTCCGCAAAAAGTTGCGAAATATTTGGGCGAGAACACCACATTCAATTCCACAATACATCAAAGTTATGATTCAGTTATATGTGGACACTTGTGTTTAGAGTTTCTATATAATTATATTCAACCTTTCTAATAAGAATTGTATGTATATAAATAAAGGTTTTATATTAAAATGAGGTTATTTTATTCCAAACCATCATGTCGATAACACTCTCGCTTAGTGGTAATTCATTGGTGCTTACTGCCGAGTATTTTCCACCATTAGAACTGGAGGGTGAGTACGTCTGTGGACTGATTGATTTCCAAACATACAATTCTATTCCCAATATTGATGAGGGAAACAACTTGATGCATGTGGGGAAGACAGTTATTGAAATACCGGTCAGATCATATGAGATTGATGATATAGCGAACTATGTGCAACAAAGTTCAAATTAGAGTAACAACAAGACAACAATCTCAATCAAAGCAAATAATAATACTTTGAAAAGTGAAGTAAAATCTTCGGAAGTCATTTATTTTGATAAGGAAAAATCTATCGCTCCATTATTAGGATTCGGCAAACAAGTCTTTCCGCCTAATATATTGCATACATCCGATTTACCTGTTAATATCATCAAGGTAAACGCCATAAGAGTTGAATGCAACATTATATCAAGCTCGTTTATAAACAATAATCATGTACATACGCTCCATGAGTTTTCTCCGAGTGTAGGCCCGGGCTATAAAATAGTGGAGGTGCCCAAGAACGTCATTTATTTACCTGTGAACGCGAAACGTATAACTTCTCTCACATTAAAGCTTGTAGATCAGGACGGGGACTTGATAAATTTTAGAGGAGAAACAATAACCGCTAGAGTGCACTTAAAGCCTCAGAATGCTTATCTATAATAGTAATATTAATAATAACAATATGAATAAAAACAACAGTAATAAAGAGCAAGTCATTACTCAACCAACAGCCTTGAAACGTACAAGACGTGCGCTGACTGCTGTTAATAAAGAGCTTCTAAAGACATTGGGATTTATTTTGAAAAATGAGTGAAATCTTGGATATTACCCGAAACGTTGGTTATGACAATAGCATAACAAAGATCGATTACCACACGTACTCACCGTTCCTCGCATCATTCAAAAACAGCGACGAGATTTGTATTTCAGTACAGCATCAAGATTTGTATGTCCTGCCAGCAGAGAGTTTTATTTATATTGAAGGAGTACTAACCAACGTTGAGGGAACAGTAACAGATACCGCAAAGCTGGTCAATAATGCTCTAGCCTTTCTCTTTGATGAAATTCGCTATGAGATCAACGGTGTAGAAATTGACAGAACTCGAAACCTTGGAATTGCTACAACCTTAAAAAATTATATATCGCTAAATCAAAATGAGAGTAAAATACTATTCAACGCAGGGTGGTCTCCCGAAAAGTTAATTACAACACCCAAAGGATTTTTCAATTTTTGTGTACCATTGAAATTACTGCTTGGCTTTGCTGAAGACTACAAGAAAATCATTGTAAATGCTAAGTATGAGCTGATATTAATACGAAGCCGTCCAGATGACAATGCAGTTGTATCACCTACTGATGCAATAAGCGTAAAAGTTTTCAAACTTCAATGACGTGTTCCTCATGTCAACGTTGCTGATGACCACAAGTTGATCCTGCTAAAAACTATTGAAAGTGGCAGTGAGATACAAATACCATTCAGGAGCTGGGATATATACGAGTACCCAGCACTCCCATTATCAACGCATCATTCATGGACGGTAAAAACAACATCACAATTGGAAAAGCCAAGATATGTCATCCTAGCTCTACAAACTAATTGGAGAAATAATAAATCAATGGATGCCAGCAAATTCGATCACTGTAAACTGACAGATGTCAAAGTTTACCTAAATTCTGAATCATACCCTTACGATGATTTGAACCTGAAATTTGATAAGGGTAATTACGCCCTCTTATATGATATATATATAAAATTCCAGCAATCGTACTATGGTCGTCAGTTCCAGCCACTTCTTTCAAGAGAGAAGTTTGCGAATGACGCAGCGATTGCAGTAATTGACTGTTCGCGTCAAAACGAGAGCATTAAAATTGGACCGGTGGATATTAGGCTGGAATTCAAGACATCTGAAAACGTCCCCGCCGATACAACAGCATACTGTCTGCTGCTGAACGATCGTATTGTGGGATATACACCTTTAACCAACGAAGTCAGGAAACTTGTATGGAATGCCTATCATCATCATTGATTTGCAAGGATTTAAAGACAACCACAATAAATTTATATTGAAAAGGCTGGCAATTTTAACGAGTGAAAATAAAGTACAACACTACGTATTCCAACCTCCATTTCCCTATAAGGATTTAACTCGATCAGAAAAGATACATTTTGAATGGGTCCGACACAACCTTCAGGGATTTAGATGGGTTGATGGGTATATGCCTTACCACAGAATTTATGACGTAATAGCACCATTATTGCGGGATAAAAACATTTATGTGAAAGGAAGCGAAAAGTTGAGATGGTTGAAACAGATTTTTGGAAATAAACTAACGCTTTATGATGCAGAGGAAGAGAGATGTCCCAAGCTAACGACTCTGGAAACAAGTGAACCATCTTGCATTCTACACCAAGGACAATGTGCTCTGAAAAATGTGTTTATATTAAGGCATTTTTTGAATAAAACAGTTTATTAAAACGTTATAAATACTCTTTTTATTTTACATTATATCTTAATTATAATAATAGATACTAATTAGATTAATCTACATTCCTTATACTATAATGAGCCCATGGTAGAGTGTCATGACTATTATTATCAACTAAATGACGCTTATTATCGAAAGGGCTTAAGGTTGTTTTAGATTGTTTGGTGCTATACAATATATGATTATGTGAAACTATGCTATTTTGTGTATGTGTACCCTCCAGGTGTTCGTTTAAGCATCTCACATAGTCTTCAAAGGTTATCTCCGTCTTCACCACAGCAGTTTTTACGCCCTTTGCCTTCTTCGTTGTTTGATGTCGTCCGGTTTCTTTTTGCACTCTCAATGCATACATTTTAGCGCGTAGACCAACAATCTTCAACATTATATCACCGCTGTTTTCATCCTTCATAAGGCCTCGTATCTAAATAGAAAAAATTACATAAGTATTTATGTTTCTTTAAAATAATATTTTGTAATTGTCTGTACTACCGTCTTATTGACTTGGCGTATGTTGTATGGATTATTTTGAGGGTAGTCGGATGTATCAAAACGATGAAGATGTTGTTTCATATTCTCATAAATGTCATCAGTCTGTACTTCATATATAAGAGAATCGGTGTCGGTGTAGCACAGCTGACAATTGGTATCATATCGGTTTTCCATATAGTTGTAGTGGAACTCGTACAACAAAGTTTTTGATATGTCCAATATTGCCATTCCTACGTAGATGGGCTTATTGAAAATTACTTCTGTTTTAAGTAATTCTACAGCTACCAAGTGATCGTCAAAAATCGAGCGGGAGTGGAAATTGAGCTTTGATGTTAGTGCTTCGGCTCCATACCGAACTTCCCACGCTGTTACAAGCTTAATATCTCGGCGAAGGCGAACATTCTGAATCGTTTTACCAAATACTGCATTTCACAATAACTTGAAGAGATTCTTCTCGAAATCGTTCTTGGCGTTCTTTCTCAAGTCGGTGTTTAGATCTATGTAAGGCTTCATCCACGCAGCCTGAGAGAATTGCAAGGCGCGATGAATTTTTGTAACCTTGAGGCCTTCAGCCAAGTACTGCTTCAAATTTCTGTAGTGTATCACATAATTTGTCTTACTGCATAATGTGGCCAGCATTTTTTCCTCCTTGAAACCTGGTGGAGCACACTTTTCTGGAGCCATGGGTAGATCTTTTTGTCTCTCGTGAATATACACTGGATATTCTAAATCAACTTCTAATATGTAGCCAGTTGGTGACTCATCAGGAATATTAAAGTTTAATGTGCTAACATCATTCACCCATTGAATATCCTTGTATGGTAAATATTGGGTCATAGCCCAAGAGTACATTGCGTTTATGTCATAGTACATGAGCTATGACGATGGCTTACTGTTATCGTAGTCCGTCATGTACTTATTATTAGCTCGTGCATACCTTTTTGAGCACTGGGTCATACCACCGCGAATTCCCTTTTCCATAAAGTGAAGAATATTAACGTCGTGCAAAAGTTCGATCTCTGCGTCTGTATATTTTAGCATCGCATCCCATGCAAGCCCGGGTGCGGTATAATAATGCGCTGCATCTAATCCATAGTTGTTGATGCATCCCTCCCTGAAATTCTTAAAGACGTCGGCGACGAGCAGTACATCAGTTTTCAAGTAGAAATCGCTATATTCACCAATATTTTGCACCTCAAACTCTACCCACACCTTGTTTGCGTGCTCATCACCTTCACTGCTAATTTCGCATTTTCCCAGAGAGTTGTAAAAAGATTTACGATCCGGTAATTGGGTCTCCTCAAGATTGTCCCAGTCCTTGATATGCTCGTATCGAAAGACACCTTTTCTTGTCAGTAGCTGGAACTTATCATCATCATCACTTATGTTTGGAAGTTGAGAGCGTACAATTTTCTTTTCAGCTAGATAAGATGAGAGTTTATCCAGTGATGATGGCATGAAGTATCGTTCTGGTGTCCTTGTAATTAATGTTGCAATCTTGATGTGCAGCGCCTCTGTATTTTCCTGTGAGGTGGCAGTGGTCTCTCACCTTAATGTCTGTGGGAGTGAATCCTTTTCCGCATATATGACATGTTTGTGGAACCACAAAAACTTGAATTTGTTGGGGTGTAAGAGGAGTCATTGTTTGAGGGTTTTGAATATCTTGAGCTCGACCCGCTATATTCTCTAGTTCTTTTGCGAACCTCTCTGCGCAGTTAAAACCTCTATAGCTGTTGTAGTATGAAAGTTGTTCATCATATGAGCATTTGAAGTAGTACCCCACACTGTGCGGCTCATGGCGTTGATTTTGTTCTGTCTTTCCGATTTTTTTATAAATGGGTTTCAATATGCATTCAAAATCAACATAGATAATGAATGGAACTTGTTCTTTATTTTTGAAGTTCTTAAACTTAACACTTTTCTCATGTGGGAAAGTAACTCTGTACTCGTTGAGTTTTTCACAGTCTTCCAAGTGTTGCCTGAGCTTTTCTTGCGTGTAAAAGTAGTGGAGGCACCGATCGCAAAAATATTTTTGGCCATTGTGCTGGGAAAGTTGTGATGAAAGGAGCCGAGATAAGTGCTTCATTTATACGTATGGATAGCGAATGGGCTCATTGTTTGTACTAGAATCATCCTCCTCCTTCTCTTCATATCGGTTCTGTATTAACAAAAGATTCACATGTTGTTCTTGACGATTTTTCGTTAGACGTGATGGGTTTACATTGTACTTTTTGGGTTTACCCTATTCTTTTCCAAAATATATACATTTATGTTGACGTCATTCATTTTCTCAAATTTTGCAATATGTGGTCTGGTAATTGGGAATGTTATTCCGTCTAGTTTCAGGACTGTGGAATAGTGGGGGTATTTAGTTACGCGATGTGGATAGATGGATGGTCGGATGTAAGGCAGATATTACCGCCCACGCAATACAGGCGTTGTCATTATTCTTTATTTTTATACATGCCTCACGGCGTTTGATTTCAAGAGGTAGCTCAATATAGGACGATCCGAGCTGTGGTGTATACTTTTTGATGTTAATCATCAAATTAATTACTTGTTTGAGCGCCCAGTCTGAGTCTCTTTCTTGGAATTCTTCTAATTCCGACGTAATTTTATTCATTACGTTTTCGGCGAACCATTCTGTTATGTCGGTTTCTCCCGATATAACCACATTTTTTATGCTGCTTATCTCTTCTAATTCTTCGCCTTTACAAATTGTCCACATAATACACTATTAACCTTTAAAAACGCTTCTTTCTTCAAAGCATTTATGATCTTTCGAACAAATAATTTTCCGCAATCCTTCAAGAATTCGAAAGGGTCTTTGTGGGCAAGATTAATAATTACCCCTGTTCGAATGCTACAACAAATTAAAAGTATTTAGTACCGCCGAATAATAATTAAAAAAGTTTATATGAAAAAATATTAACATACCGATTATTAAAGGCTGACTGCACGTCCTCCCACTTTACTCTGGTACTAACGTAACTCTAACGACTCTAGTGGGGTGTGGGTTCATATAACCGGCACCAGTAAATGCTAACTTTTTTAATTGCGCGCGATATCCTTGCACGTGACTAATGCCATTTATACAGCACTGCTTTTCACAGGTTTTGCTCTTTTTAGAGCTTGCCGAAGAGCTCTAAAACTCCCTGGAACACACTTTCGCATTTTGATCCACGAGTCCGTGGTTAGCTTCAGCATCTTCAAAGGCTGACTTAGGCCCTTGGACACAATCATTTATTTGCACCATTTTGAATTAACTTTCAAATTAAACTTTAACACTATAACAACCGTTCTTTTCACATAAAATAATCTTCAAAATATTTTTTTCTACTTCTCAAAATGAAACTTAGCTGATGATACTAATTCTTCAAGGGCCGAATAAGAACTGATCCAAATCCGTCATAGCATTTAATATATCAATCAATCAATCAATCCCTATCAGCAAATGCAGCTGCATCCCTAAACAAAGAACTCTTTGTTTTGAATAATTCATTCCCTTCTAATCTAATGTAAACAAAGCCACCTGCAACCCAAAAATATTGCAATTCAGCGATCGCATCGTCCAAAGCTAGAGATAAGAAACAAAACCAAATGCCTCACACTCTGCTCATTTCACCTGATTATTTCGCAATATCACAAGACGTATCACGCGGAAGTAAAAGCGGGGTGGGGGAGGGGAACAGATCTCAGCGGGGGATTGGGAGGGACAAAGATCTCAGCAGGGGAGGGGGATGGGTAAAAATACCACCCCAAACAACCCCTACCGCATGATGCCACCGCAAACACAACCCCTACCGCATGATACCACCACAAACACAACCCCCATCACCTGATGCCACCCCAAACACACACAAGAGCTTTCAGCTGATCGTCGAAGACCAGAAGAAGCTTTCATGACGTCACACACCTCAAAACTGCTCGTCCAAGCCCACAAAAAGCTTTCAAACGCTCCTTCACGTCCAGACCCAGAGCTTTTGATACCGTTTTGTAGTTTTCTGAGCTCCTGTACATTTCTTATGGGAAAAGTGGCCCCGAACTCTCATAGCCTATCTACTAAGGGAGACTAAAATTCCCTGCACTTTTCAAGTAATCGACAATAACGCCGATCTGTCCCATGAAGGACTACTGGGGAACGATTTTCTTGCAGAATACTGCAATATCGAGGGCCCCGACAGAAAACTTCAATTTCCTCGAACGGAAATCAATTTAGAGGAGTTTTCGTTACCAATTCTATTGGATACGAAAAGTGACTGTCCCCAAAAGGCGACACAAAACGATATACAGGAAGAGATGGAATCCGAAGAGCTAAAACTGTCCACCTGCCATATTATCGAAACTTCCCCAGAGGCGGAAGTAAGTTGCCTATTGGGAAACAATTGATCGGTGAAATCAGGCGGCATGTAGTAGACTTGAGGGAGCCAATATGCGTACCTGCACGATCACAACTGGTGGCAAAATTACCTTTACTGTTGCCGGAAGAAATGCTATGCCTTTCGCAAGAACTAGACGATTGCGTTTTCTTAGCCAATAGTATCGTACCCTCTAAGCAAAAAAAAGTTCCTGTTGGATTCCTCAACACTAACGATTCCCAGATAGCCCTAAAAGACCTAACTTTGCTGCTAGAACCAGTAAATAATTACAGACTAGCACCACTAAACCCCACGGAGGGTAATCAAAAGGAGTTTGCGTCGGAAGGGTTAATAGAGCCAAGTTCAAGCAAACTTGAGCTAAATAAATAAAATTAGTATAAATACACGCGGCCAAAGAGCCCAAGTATAATTAAACGCGGTAAAAAAACCGACGGAGAAAGGCCAAAGAGCCAAAGCAGCCACAGCGCTCGCAAAACCGCGCCCGAGAGCCCAATAAGTACCATTAATAATAATAATGACAACTCAAAGACAGCAACAAGCTCCCAAAAGTTGAGAATAAACGATGCAGGCGACCAAACAGCCAATCTTGTCTATGTACGAACCCCACAGGCGGATCGACATACAACTGACCCAGTAAAGGAGCGTGTAGCCAGGCTAGAGCAAGAACTCAACCTGAGCCCCATTTTAAGCAGTCAAGAAAGGGAACAAATTTTGGAATTCTGTCAGGAATACAACAACATATTCCACCTAAAGAGTGACTATCTGACGCATACGAATGCTACAACCCACCCTATTCCGGTGGTGCGAGATTAAGCACCAATCAACCAGAAACTGTACAAATTACCAGAGACCCAGCGTCACGTAATCAACGAGCAAATAAAAGACATGCTCGACAACGAAATAGTGCAGCCAAGCAAATGGAATTCGCCACTATTAGTAGTCCCCAAAAAGCCGGGGCCAAACGGCGAAAAGAAATGGAGAGTAATCGTAGATTTTCGTAAGCTAAACGAAAAAACCATAGCCGACGCTTTTCCTCTCCCACGGATCGAGGACATTCTCGACCAGTTAGGCCATTCGAGGTATTTCACTACCCTCGACTTGGCCAGTGGGTACCATCAAGTGCTAGTCGATCGCAAGCATCGTCCAAAGACAGCCTTTAGCACGAGTTACGGGAATTACGAGTTTAAACGAATGCCATTTGGGCTCAAAGGAGCCCCCGCTACATTTCAGCGCCTCATGAACTACGTGCTCACAGGCCTACAGGGCCTTGAATGTTTCGTGTATCTGGATGACATCGTAATATACGGAAAAAACTTAGAGGACCATAACTCTAAGCTGCGTAAAGTTTTAATAGGTTGCGAGAAAACAACCTAAAAGTGCAACCGGAGAAATGCCAATTTCTCCGGAAAGAGGGAGTATATTTGGGACACAAATGTTCTAGTAAAGGAGCATTGCCCGATCCAAACAAAACAGCTTGCGTCCAGAATTTCCCAGTTCCACGAAGTGTTAGACAAGTTCAATCTTTCCTAGGACTTGCCAATTACTATAGGAAATTTATTCCAGATTTCTTAAAAATAGTAAGACCCATTACAAATTTGCTCCGAAAGGATGTCAAATTTAATTGCACTGATAAATACCAAGAAGCATTTCTAAATATTAAAAAGTCTTTAATTTCTCCCTTCTATTAATATATGCTGATTTCAATAACTTTTTTAACTTGACGACAGACCCAAGTAACGAGGCAATAGGGGCTGTCCTCTCTCAAGGAGAAGTAGGACAAGATCAGCCCATAACATATGCCAGTCGTTCCTTAAACAAGGCGGAACACAACTACTCTACAATAGAGAAGGAGTTGTTGGCCATTGTTTGGGCGACTAGGAATTTCCGATGCTACCTTCAAGGTAGAAAGTTCACGGTCTACACCGACCACAAGCCTCTAAAAGGAGTCGTTAACGTAAAAGACCCTACATCCCGTTTGGTGAGATTTCACCATAAGCTTTCCGAATTCGATTACACCATCGAATACAAACCCGGAAAGTATAATACAAATGCGGATGCTCTAAGCCGCATTCCACGGGAAAATAGTGAAGATCGAAACAGCCCAACCTTAACAGTGGAGGCCCAAGTACATCGATCTATGAACTCGGCTGCGGAGGAAAATAAACCCGCTCCGAGAGTACACGCAGTTACAAGGACCTAGAAAAGAAAAGCCCAAGAAAATGATAACGAGGTCATTCCAGATGACAAAGAAACGAAACAGGCAGAAGCACAGTCTGAAGAAATTGCGCCCGATTCGGAGGAAAAGCCCTCTAAGCCTATAGAAGTAGCTGTTGACAAACCTCCATCGCCAGATGCGAGAAATACCCCTGAATATATCACGAGCCCCGGAGAAATTAAAATCATTCTACATGATTACCATGACTCTGCATTCGGAGGTCATCAGGGAGTTATTAAGACCTATAAGAGGAAAGATATAAAAAATTATATCAAAAAGTGCTCAAAGTGCCAGAGATTAAAATCTTCAGCACAGTTTGAAATGTCCATGGTCATTACGGACATAGCCGAGCAACCTTTTGATAAGGTTTATCTCGATATTGTCGGACCACTGGAAGAGTCCACGTTAGGAAATAAATATATCCTAACCTTCCAGGATAACCTGACAAAATTCGTGAACTGATACGCAATACCTAATGCGGAAGCTATAACAATAGCGCGAATTTTCTTCGACGAGATCGTCACGCGTTACAGCATTCCCAAAAGAATAGTTACCGATCAAGGTACCAATTTCTTGAGCGATCTATTCAACCAGTTATGCAAACTGCTAAAGGTGAAGAAGCTACAAACGTCAGCATACAACCCCCAGTCTAATGGAGCACTAGAACGTGCCCATAGACCTCTGATTGAGTACTTGCGAACAGTAGTAGATGAAAATCCCCAAAGTTGGGATCAATATCTGCGCACAGCAGCTTTCGTGTACAATAATAGTACACACGAAGGGACGAAGTTAACTCCAATGGACTGCTTGTTCGGGTTTACGGCAGACGTCTCATCTAATTTAAAAAGGGAACCCGAACCCGTATAAGCTACAGAAATCTTACGCTATAGCCAGAAAAAATATTTTGGCTAGTAAGAAAAAATTGAATGAATATTACGACAAAGACGCTAGACCCCTATCTTTCCATGTAGGGGATAAGGTCCCCCTTAAAAGCGAGAACAGAAAACATAAACTCGCAGAGATCTGGGTAGGACCTTACCTGGTAATCGCTACCCCATCATCCGTGAATACCACGATACGCATGGGTAGACATAACAAATTGGTTCACAATAACCGCCTTAAACCCTATGTAGAGTAGAAAAGGCAGGAAAACTTTTTTATTAACCTTATTTTGGCTGATATTAAGGCTCAAAATATACATTTTAGGAAATGCACTTGAGACTTGTTTTAGCTGGCCGAACAAATTGTTAGCGCTAGGAATGCGAACATTTGATATCGACGCCTGGGACTTGGCCACACCGGATTACAGAATTCACGAACCAAATTTGTTTAGGTTGTGAAAATACTTGCAATAGGCGCAATAAATAAATACAATGTAGTGAGGACTTAAATAGTTTAAATTAAGAAAAAATTGTATAAATTAAGCCCATTGCGCAAGCGTTTTGAATTGGGAAAAGTTATATAAAATAAGCGTATTATTGTAAAAAGCGCACTAATTGGTATATTTTGAATTTGGAAAAATTGAATAAAATAAGCGCACTAATTGGAATAGTTTGAATTAAGAAGAAGAAAAAATTGTACAAAATGGGCGCACTATTAAGAAATGATCCATATGATCGACATAAAAATGCACCAATAGTTTAAGCAAATACTGTTTCTGAAAAAGTTGATTGTGAAGGGGCGGGCGATATACCGATTAATTTGTGGAAAGCCATTCCTCTTCCAAGAATGACTTTCTTTTTGCGGGGAGAAGGAATGTTGCGTAGCGGTATCGATTAAAATCAATAATTGTAAAATCGACACCGCTGGGCGACCAAACCCCCTTAGTCGGCAGTTGGGTGGCTGGAAATACAACACGGGCAGCTACTCCGGTTTCGGCTGACCCGTGTAAAAATGTGCAACGCCAGCGGGATCAACGGCTCAGCCGATGGGTGCGCGTGTGGGCGCAAGGCGGAAAACACGCACTCAGCGCGTCTGCAAAAAGTTCCGACCGGGAACCTTAAGTTCTCGGCGGCGAAGTCAGGGAGTTAAAGAAAGTACTTGAAGCGAGGAAGTCCCTCGAGGAGTGATCGCCCGTCCTTCCGCATATTTTTTGGAGTTGTAAAAAGTTATTAAAATAAATTCGGGATTACCCCGAATATACATAAAAACTAAAGCGGAGTGTTTTTCATTATACACATATGTATTAATATATGTATATGTATTTTGTTATTTATACATAACACAAAGAATGTTCACTCTCATTTTGCGACGCAATTTACCCCCACTATGGTCACTTTTCAGCAAAGTAAAACAAAAAATTTACCCATTAGTCGAAAAAAAAGCTGGTTCCAGTTCCAAATTCTGGTTTAAATTGCCTAATACCATAGAGAAATAAAACATAAAGAGGCGACAAGTAGAACATTGGACCAGGAACCACTTTTTGAAAGCTCTGTGTGAAAGCTAGGATGCGATCTGAAAGCTCTTCGCTCGCGGCTTGCTGGCGATGCGATACTGTGGGTAAGCCACCGTCCGCATGCACTAATACACTCTACCAGCCATGACCGCGGAGCGCAGTGCGTAAACGTATTTGCCTTTGCGCTTACAGGCGTTCGTCTTTCCTCGGAATCGGAATCCCTAGCCGCTTATTTGCTGCCTGCACGTATTTTTCGTCTTTACACTGCAGGTTTATTTGGTGGTTCTGCGAATTATCTGGCTGTTTTTCATTTCATTAGCAGATAGACTTGCTAGGCGATTGGTTTGTTTTTGAGTGCTCGAACGAAATTATAGAAGTAATATTGGACTGATTTGGCTACGAACTAGGACATCGATTTAGATTATTTAAAACTTGTATAAGATTTTTGATTTTGATAATAAATACATAGGTGATTGCTTTTTGAAAAACGACTTGGCTTTTGAATTTGGTTTACGATTTGACATTTTGTATATTGACTTTGTAGTCAAAATATACATCAGTTGGATTTTTTGTTGACGGCTGGCTTGAATTTTTACCCTTCTTTGATTTTTTATCCTAAAATGGAAAAATATAAGATTTGGGGTGTCAAGTGTACGGTACCTAGTTGCAGTGCAACTAAAAGAGCTTCACCTTATTTGCGATTTTTTAAATTTCCGGCACAAGACACAGATTTGTTTGCTAAATGGATGAACGCTTGCAATTTAAATATTCCCCCATTTACCAAAAATGCATATGTGTGTTCCAAGCATTTTACTGCTGATTGCTTTGGAAAGAAAAAATTGAAAATGAATTGTGTACCTTCTTTACAATTAGACCAAAACGATAACATAACAAAAACTACTGAAATGGAAATTAGTACGCCTCAAAATAAAGACACTATACCAGTTTTATTTTCTGGGAAAACCTATGAAGTTTCTCAACGAAATGATTTAAGTTTTGAGGATCTCATTGAACTTGAAAAATCATGTGTTGTTAAGGATAATGAAGACAATGGAGACGATTATGTTTCGACATGTGAGCAATGTTTGCAATCACAAAAAAATTTGCAATTTTATAGGCTGAGGTATATGAATTTATTAAAAAAATATAAAAAATTAAAAAGCAAGTTCCAAAAAAAGTCGGCAGCAGTAAAAAAAATTAGGTTTTCCGTTAAAAATAAATTTGAAGAATCAAAACATTTAAAAAAGGAAGCTAAGATTCCTTTAAAAAATGTAATTGATTCATTGGTTAATATTAATAAAGAAGCTAAAACACTAGCCAAAATGGTGACATCTTCAAGATCAAAATGCCAAATGTGGCCCGAAGATGCTAAACTATTAGCCCAAAATCTTCATTACAAGTCCCCAGCTTGCTATAGATATATGCAGGAATGTTTAAGAATTGGTCTACCTTCCATCCGATCAATAAATCGTTGGTTGCCTATAAAGTGTATGCAGCCTGGTTTTAATCCAATACTAACCCATAATTTAAAGGAGTTAATATCAACCTGGAAATTGGAAGTACGTCAAGCAGTCTTAGTATTTGATGAGGTAGATATCCGTCGTAATTTAACTTTTGATACAACTAAAGACGAAATTATTGGATACGTCGACATGGGAAATGAAAAGACCATTGAATTAGCAAAACATGTTTGTTTGTTTATGATTCGTGGTATATTTTCAAATTGGAAAATAGTAATTAGTTATTTCGCAACAAGTAATGTAATGAATAGTGAGCACCTTAAAAATAAAATAAAAGACAATATAAGTTATTGCAATGAAATTGGTATCCACATTAGAGCTATAATTTGTGACCAAGGTTCCAATAACAGGAGTGCTCTAAAGCTCCTTGAAACCAATTCCGCACAACCATATTTTTATTTTAATTCAAAAAAAATTTTTGTTATTTATGACGTTCCCCATCTCTTTAAGTCAATACGAAATACTCTAATTAAATCTGATATATCCTTTGAGAGTGGTATTGCAAGTTGGAAAGTCCCGGAAGAAATCTATAATATAGAAAAACATCAATCTGTCAAAATGTGCCCCAAACTAACTACAAAACATATATATCCTAACACTTGGCAAAAAATGAAAGTTTCTTATGCCGTACAAGTTATGAGTCACACGTGTAGTTCAGCTATTCGAACAGTTCATAGCTTGGAAAAGTTTAGTACTAGCGTCAGTTCAAAAGCAATATCAACCGCTACTTTCTTTGAAAAACTGAACCACGCTTTTGATTGCCTCAATAGTAAATCGCCATTTAATCGCAATATCTACAAGAGCGCAATAAAAAAAGATGGAATTGTGAGAAGTTATCTTGAAGATATAATTCCATTCATAGAGACGTTTTCTACTGAGAGGAAAAATTACTGCTTCGATGGTTTAATCTTAACAATTCGCAGCATACTGTTATTAACAGGTGAGCTTCTTGATACTTTTCCACAGAAATCTTACGTTTTACTGTATAAATTTAATCAAGATGTTGAAGAAAATATGTTTTCATTGTTAAGATCATCAGGTGGAAATAATAAAAATCCATCCTTATATGAATTTAATCATTTAATAGGGAAAATTCTTTCTATTAAAGTCTTGTCGCTAAAATCTAAAAAAAGTAACTGTGAAGATGACGAAGAAGAATTTATATTTGAAAATGGTGAATTACGAAATTGTCTCCTTTCCGTTGCCCAAAATGATGCAAACACTGGGTCGATGAATTTTACAAGCACATGTATTGATGAGAGAATTGAAGTCGAAACTGATAGTCTAGAAAACTATAACTTTGATATAATTAATCATAACGATAGACCAGTTGAGGATAATTCATTGAGATATTTTGTTGGATTTATTCTTCATAAGCTCGATCTTAAATATAAATGTGAATTGTGTGAAAATTGCATGAAACGAGTTGGTGAGACAATATCACTCGAGGATAAATCTGAGCTATTTTTATTTCATAAAAACTTCTCTACCAATTCTGATTTTGGTAAATTAACAGCGCCGACTGAATATTTTTTTCAAGTAATGAAATTTAATTACAATATTTTTGTCAAAATTATAACAACTAGCCCTAATATTAAATGTTTAAAAGAAACAATAAAAAATAAAGGTATTGCACTTACGAAAGAAAGTCTTGAATTTAGAGAATGGTTTGAAGAAAATAATATTTGTTTTCAACATAGAATAAATGCACTTGATTATTTCATAGAAATATTATTAAAAAAACATTGTCAGTGGGAAACCGAAAAAATTATACTACAAAAAAAGCAGGCAAATAGAAAACTGAACATTATTAACACATAAAGTTCTACAATACCACAATAATTTAATTATAATTTTGTTGGAATTAACTTTATCTAGAACGTTTAATTTTGTTAAAATTATTGTTAAATTTAGTTCTGTAGGCATTTAAAGTTAAAGGCCAATTAAAACCTAATCCCATCAGTAATCTTAAAGGAGATTCCCCCCCCCTACGTCATTATAAGAAGTCAAAATAAACCTGCAGTGTAAAGACGAAAAATACGTGCAGGCAGCAAATAAGCGGCTAGGGATTCCGATTCCGAGGAAAGACGAACGCCTGTAAGCGCAAAGGCAAATACGTTTACGCACTGCGCTCCGCGGTCATGGCTGGTAGAGTGTATTAGTGCATTCGGACGGTGGCTTACCCACAGTATCGCATCGCCAGCAAGCCGCGAGCGAAGAGCTTTCAGATCGCATCCTAGCTTTCACACAGAGCTTTCAAAAAGTGGTTCCTCGTCCAATGTTCTACTTGTCGCCTCTTTATGTTTTATTTCTCTATGCTAATACGCAAGAAGGGCGGCAGCAGGTACAAATGTTGACAAACACTACGCAACAAGAGTTCACCTATTATTTTGCGTGTCAGAAAAGCGTCATTGTATTGGTGCCGATACGCAAGGCTTTACAGATATAGGAATTGCCGAAATTCGAAGTCCTGCCTCACACATTGAAGGGGTTCACATATAAGTTTGTGTACGTTTTTTCATCATAGCTTTTCCTTATGCGTATCAACGGCAAATGAAATGCGATTGTGTGCCGATACGCTCGCGGTAATCTTATTCATTTTATCGTAGTGGTCCGTATGCTGTTTTCTATAAGTACCACTTGGGGCGCATGATTTGACTCAAGTTTTTTGTACGGGATGGGTCATCTAATTATTAGTTAGTTTATCTGTGACATAAGTCATTGTGCGTCAAGCTTTAAAGCTCTCAAATGATCTCGACGGATGTTGCTGCATGGCAACGGAGAGGTTCGCCCATAAGATCCGTCATCTAACAAGTGATAATTGAAGTGTCAATCGAAGTATCATTTAATTATTTATTTGTAAAGGTAGGAAAACAAAGTAAATTTATATCCTACCCTACTTACAGCGCGCTCAAAATCGAAGTGAACATAGTAAAAGGCTGTGTTGTATTGCACAATTTTGTGAAAATGCATGACGGCAGCTATATTCCGCCTAACTATGTGGGTCGGTTCAATGGAAACTATTGAACGATTAACAGAGCACTATTCCTGTATTCATTTAAAGAGTTACAATAGAATGAAAAAAAAAATTTCTCAACTAGTAGGAATTTTTCAAAGTGATTTAAATGTCAAATGCCAACACTCATCTTCATTTCAATCAATTTAGATAAAAACGATTATTAAACATTAGGTTCCAAATAATTACTCCAAAAATGACAGTCCCAATTCTTTACATAATTTTTGGTGAAAATCACGAGGCAAAGCTTTTGTAAATATATCAGCAACTTGATCTTTTGTATTGATATATGTGACCTCGATTTTCTTATTCTTGACTAAATCTCTTACACAGTTGTATTTAATCTTGATGTGTTTAAGGCGCTTAAAGGCCTGCGCCCATAAGATCCGTCAGAGTCCGTCATACGTCAAGCTTTAAAGCACTCAACGGATGAAAATATTGAAATCCATGCTTTCTTATAGAGCTTCGCCTATAAGCGACGTATCTCGACGTATTGACGGATCCAAATGTTGAACATTTTTCAATATTATCATCCGTCAAGGTGCGTCAGCTAGAATGAGCCTTGGGTGAACTTTCAAACTTGCAAGTTCAAAGTTGTGCAGTCAAGTTGTTTGTTTATATCCCGACAAAGTGTTGTCAAAAATAGAAATGGAAGGTAAGTGAAAAGTATTTGCAAGGAATATTTGGGTACACAGGTAATTAAAAAATAATTTCTTTAACAGGAAAATCATTTGAAGAAAATCTGATCGAAGCGGTGCAACCACATGATTGTCTTCACAACAAAACCCTTAAAAGTTACCGCAACAAATTGCTTAGGGAAAAGGCTTGGCGGGAACTGGCCAATATTGTTAATGGAGAAGGTATTTTCTGTGAAAGTATACCTTAATTATATACATATGCTAATGAATTTTAATTTGCGGTAAAACAGTGCCAGGATAGATGGCGATCCCTGCGCGACCGATACGTGAAAGAGTCAGTGAGGAAGCCAAAATCTGGGAGAAGCTGTAGAAGAAATCGGGTGGTGTTATTTCCAACCGCTTTCTTTTTTACAAAAGCATGTTGCGCCGAGAAGGTATTTTGTTTGTTCTTATACTTTGCTCCTATATTTATAATTTTATTCGTGTGGCGTAAAGGACCCATGAGCCCCTGCATTATTATGATAATATTTTATTTAATTCAGTAATAAAAATTCAGTTATTATAAGATTCACTAAACATATTTAATTTTTAGTACTATTTCAAATTTTTCGTGGGATTCGGAGGAGGCCGGATTAACTTCTTCTCCAGAGCTGCCCGTTATTTGCGAACTGAGAACGCAAGAGCAGGAAAAATTCCAACTGGAAAGTTCGAGTTCTTTGTGTTCATTTTTGAAATGTGCTAATTTTTTAATTTAATTTTTATTATTTGTAATTTAATTTATCGTTATTTTTTGTAAAGAAAAGTGGCCTCTCTTAGGTATAAGAAATTTGTGTATTGAATTATGTGATATTTTTATTTTTTGAATAAATAAAGAGGTTTTTTATGCCAAGTGCCTTTTCCTCCTTGGAAAAAATACGAATGTAATGTAAATAACTAATATAAAAATCTAAAACCCTGTTTCTGACGTTCCCGCTGGATATACGGGATGCGCAGTCAAGTAGTCCTTCAGCTGCTCCCGCAACTTGAAGGCATTTTTTGCAGCGTTGTTGCTCGATATCCTCCCAGCTCTTCTCAAAGGATTGGGTGCTTCCGTCCTCCACAGGCCATGGATTATTTCGTTTCCATTGAACCGATCTACATAGTTAGGCGGAATATACATAGCTGCCATCATGCATTTTGACAAAATTGTGTAATACAACACAGTCTTTTCGATTGTCACTTCAATTTTCACTTGTCAGATGACGGATCTTATGGGCGCACCTCTTCGTTGCCATACAGCAACATCCGTCGAGATCCGTTGAGTGCTTTAAAGCTTGACGTATGACAGACTCTGACGGATTGTATGGGCGCAGGCCTTAAGGCCCGCGCCCATAGAGTCCGGAATTTGTGCGGAATTTGCTCGACTCCGGTAAGCTTAAAGCTATTGACGTCTGGAAATCAGAGGTATCGCCCATAGAATACGGCAAGCTTTCAATATTGTTGTCATCTTGACTTAAAAGCGCTCAAAGTGGTTCTCATCTTGACTTCGACAGTTTGTTCAAACAAAGCGCGGGACAACACGCAATTGAAAGGACAACGATGGATATTAATAGAGTACTTAAATTTCTATTAATAGGACTTCTACTTAGAGAAGCCGATGAATGTTTTACTCTATTGGAGAGAAGGCGCCGCTTTTGTGTGCGACCAATTTTTTAAAATAAATCAGGAGGTTTTTTATGCCAAGTGCTTTTTCCTCCTTGGAAAAAATAACAGTTCTCTACTTAGAAATTTACCCGGGACTTATACAGTACTTCCATGTTGGGACTCTATGCTGACCATTTTTTTGCAATATTCCAATAGTTTTAGTAGTAGGCATCTTTTCATCTCAGCAGACAGAAAAAGAGCAGGCTTTGAAAAGAAACAATTGTGAAAAGAGTTGGTACTAAGGAGAAATAGTTGTTCAAATTCAGAAAAAAACATCACTCTTATTTCATTTTCTAACACCATTCTTAGCAATTAAAAGCTGTATTCTTTTCGTCTATCCAGAACAACAGGAGATTTCTCATTGATTTGAAATTTATCATTTGAATTTCCTACAGCAAAGATTTAAAATCCTAAAAATAGCATCAAGTTGTACTGATTTTTCTTCATTTTGAAGTAAAAAATTAATCTGTAATCTGTTCAGTTCAAATTTTGAAGTTTGGTATTATTAAAATCATGGCAATTCGATGTAATATTGATGCAAATTACAAATCCTTACTCAGAGAAACTGTTAATAAGTAGCAGTAAATCAAAAATTGCCGAAATAAAATATTGTTATTTTTTGCAAGGAGGAAAAAGCACTTGGCATAAAAAACCTCCTGATTTATTTTAAAAAATAATTGACGTCTAGCTAAGGCTCAAACCGTTTAAACAAAGCTATGAAGTTTTTTGATGCTTTCCTTGCCGCATGTAGTACGGATAAAAAGTTAAGAAATGCTCAACTTTTCAATTCGGCTGCGACTGCGACTGCGCGTTTCTTTGGGTGCACCCTCATAAGGAAGCATGTAGTTCAACTTACGTTTTCCGCAGTCGGACGAATTCCGCACTCTATGGGCGCGGGCCTTAAGAAAGCATGGATTTCAATATTTTCATCCCTTGAGTGCTTTAAAGCTTGACGAATGACGGGCTCTGACGGATTTTATGGGCGCAGGCCTTTAAGGTCTCCTTAGAGGTGCTGTCGTCTGGTTTTTATAACTCAATAGTTGAGACAAGATCCTGCAGTCAGGTTTTCGCCAATATAACAGATCAAAAATATAACATATGCGTGTGCATGTATAACAGAATATAGTAAGTGAATATAAGGGAAAGTCTTTCGTTTCTGTGAAATATTGGTTAATGAAATAATGAATGAAATGGCAAGACGGTCTGGGCCAGTGGCGGCTCGTCAGAGAAGGCAGGGGAGGCAGTGCCTCCTCTATCAATTTTTAAATGTTCTTAAGTTGTAAATTAAAGAAAAAACGTTAGCACAATTTTTTAAAGATTCAATGCATACCGCCGAAAACTATTGTTGTAAGTAAAGTTGTTGAAATATCAAAGAAATTCCTTGTATCCTATGGCAATATTTGTCATTTTCGCCTTGCCCTGTGCCATGAAAGTTTCACATGAAATCAACGTGAGGCTAGCCTCTAGAACCCACTCCATGCGAAAAAAAGAGCTTGAGCTGTGCAGTCGGAACTACTAAGCCAAATCCAACAGAAAGTTCCCTTTGCGCAAGCTCTTTTCTCCGCGACAAATCAGCTTTGCTTTCTGTGTGTGCGTGCCAGAGGAGGCAATGCGCCGAATGCCTCAAGGAGGTTTTAAGAACAAAAGTCATGGAGATGCAGTAAGTTATGGTTGTGTTTGTCTATCTGAGCAGAAACTACAGGGCCTGAGAATTCTGTGTGTGCGTGCCCAGACAGAGGCTAGCCTCATCTGAGCAAAAGTTTTGAGATTGAGCTTTGGTCGTTTAAAAGCGAACCTGCATAAACTTATGGAAAGTTCTCAATTTTCTGTTTCAGAATTTTTAGTAGTATCTGTATAAAGACATTAGTTGAAAAAATAACGAATTTCGACTCTGTTAAACTTAAAAGTGAATTAATTGTATTTTATAGTAATGAAACTTTGTAGAATCATAGGGATACAGTGTCATCTTTGTTAAATAATTTAATGGAAAATAATATTACTGACGTTATGCCGGAGTTAACAAAATTATTTGAACTAATATTTACAATCCCTGCTACTTCAGTTAGCACAGAAAGGAGTTTTTCTGCTTTGAAAAGAATTAAAGATTATAGTAGAAATGCAATGAATCAAAATCGGCTATCGGATTTGGCTCTTTTGAGCATAGAAAAAACTTTAGTTAAAGGACTGGAAAAAGACCCGCTTTTGTGCGACAATATTTTAAATTATTTTGCAACCGCTAAGGAACGAAGAGTAGATTTTATTTATAAATAGCTGTAAATGTATGTATGTATAGAATGTATGCAGAACCGCATGAAATTTGAATTCATATTATTTGTTGTTTTTTTTTAAATATATATGTTTATATATGTAAGTGAGAGGAGACAATGGTAGCAAAGGTGATAGTCACTATTTGTGGCGAGCGTGGGGCCACAAATTAGATTGTTGAATTTTCTGCCTCCTCTGTTTAGGATACCACGGGCCGCCACCTGGGCAGATTTTTCCGTAATAATAATATATTAACTTATGTTTAAATATAATAAGAATAAAATGTATATGGCACCTAAGCAAAATCGTTAAACAATTTTATTTGTGCATAATTCCTTTTAACTGAGCACCAATCCGATTATGAAGTCTGACAATTATTATAATATGATTACACACTACTTTAATTCACTTTCACGTCTATTTGTGTGTTTGCTTGTCTGGAATCAAATCCGAGAAGCTATATTTAAGACATTTCCTTATTTTTTTTTTTTTTGTCTAAGACATTTTACGAACTAAATTTATTTTACAATCATTCTATTAAAATCATCAGGGTAAACACGTTTCTCAGCTAGTTCAAAGTATGCATTTATTGTGGAGTGTTCGTCTTATCGATATATCGCCTCTACAATCTTCGAAGATATTTTTCTTCCTTCACATTTAATTTTAGTTTTTATTAGGCAGTTTCTAATACTTTTTATCAACTTAATAAAATCATACATATAAGAATGGAATTTTATTCGATTCCACTTCTACATAAGGCATATCTAGTGTCACCCTAGTTTTGCATATGCTTTGCGGTTTACTTAACTTTGACCACATGTTACGCTTATTACATTTAGACCAATGTTATATAAAACCTGCAGGATATCCAATATAATTTCTTTAAGTTTTTCAGGATTAACGGCTCCGGTATAATAAGCAATTGATTGCTTCCAATTTAAATTCAATCCCCGCACCATAAACAAAAGGGATGTATATGCAATTGACTCTCTACGTTCACAATTCCCAAAGCCAAAAAGTCTGTGAATTATATTCTAATTGATTTTTAATTCCTATTTCGTAAAATAGTAAAATGCATTTGTTTTCTAATGGACTCCATTTTTCATATTTAAATTGCAATATTTGAATTATGCTGCGATTAATACCTGGGGAGATGATGTATAAGGCTTCGAAAATCCCGCAGGCTACATTGCTTTGGAACAGACTAGAGATTTCAAATATAGTTCTAAAGAGACAATTTTTTGATCAATGGATCATTGTTTTCCAGGACCAAATTTATGCTTTGTCTATGCAATGACAAGAGCTTTTACATCTTTCGTTTTATTTTTGAACATTAACGCAATATTGTTTCCAGAAGTCACATCAGAAACAGAAATCAGAAAGTCAAGCAAATCATACTGTGAGAGGTTAATAAAATTCGTAAAAATAATTGGAGATGTAATTTTTTTCTCAGAAGATTCTAAGAATTATGTTGGGCACAGAGTATTTCTATCAGGAGACAATGGTATATTCAACTGACTGCCGTATGTTTTACCGTTTTCAAAACGATTTACTATTAATCCCGGTGACATTCCGTACATTTCAAAAAGATGCAACCATGAGATAATGGAATAGTAAACTCTAGTAACCTCGCATTAGATCCCCGATAAGTGACATTTACTGACCAAAAATGATTTTCGCAAACAAAATTGTGTTTAAATTTCTCAAAAATATTTAGAAAAGCCAATCCTCCACAATGGAGGATCCACATATCACGCCAATTATCAGAAGGTAATTTGAAGAAACTAACATTAGAGCAAGCATTATCAATAACGTTGCAATTAATATAAAAGCAACGCCTAACCATATTTACATAAAATCAACATTATTTTTTGACATCTAAAAAATAAAAATACCCAAAACAAAACCCTGTCGTTGTGGCGCTAAGTTCGCCGAACTCCTAAATTAAAGCAAATAAAGAGTAAATTAAAGAAAGAATAAGAATTCGTACTTAACAAAATATTCGTATGTTAAATATAATAGTGAGATAGCAATCCAATAATACTCGTATCCAAAATGACAAAAGTGCAAAAGTTGCAAATACACCAAAAGATGAGATTCAACTGAATTTCTCTATAGAAAAATTTACTACATCCTATTCGAATTCGTTCTCAACGGTGCCACGGGAATCATTTCCTGGGAAGGTAACAAGAATAGCTCCATCGCAACTTCTACCGGCCGCATAAAATGTTTTCTCTCGCTCCGCACATAAATTCGATTTCTCACGAGCGCATGCCAAATATACTCGGCGACCACCCTCAACCCCACAGCGTGTAAATTTCATTTTGTTATACTTTAGTTAGTTGTTATACGTAATATCTGTAAATGTTATACGGAAATATACTTCTTTTGTACAAGAACTGAATCAACCAAAAAGATGTGGAAAAAAAGCCATAATAATGTGACTAATTGTTCGTATTTATCACTTTTTCTCGTTAAGATTTTCTTTACAAACAAATATTAATTTTACTAATATCAAAACGATACAATTAGAGCCACCTAGCGACTAGCGAGCAGTTAACAAGTTGAACTTGTGACCTCTATTTCACTATGTATTCTTTACACAAGGATATTATTTTATTTGCATTTTCATAAATTCTTCTTGTAAATATTTATATTTACAGCTCTTTCCATCCAGTTTTTTTTAAAGTTAAGCTTTTTATTGGTAGCTCTTTTTACAAAACATCAAATTCTTGGAAAAAGGTTTGCCAGCTAAAAGCTTGATTTTAGTTTTTTGTATGACATAAAACGATTCGATAAAACTAAATGAATTTCGCTAAAGGTATTTGTCGAAAAAAAATGTCGCTTAATCGATAACCGAACGGTTCAAAGAGTGTATGGTTTTTTTATTTTATTTTTTATTTTTACACTTTAGCTCAGCAGAAGATTGTGGAGAGATTGTAAGTTTTCATAAAAAGGCAGTGATTTTGTTTTAATATATTTTATTTACGAGTAATATGTTTTATATTACTAACAAATTATAATTTCTCAATTGATTAAAATCTGAAAAATTAAAAGTATCATTTTAATTAAATCAAACTTTCTTTTATCTTTTGCGGTAATACTGAAAAGTCTACACCATTCATAGCATACAAATCGAAAATAAATTGATTATACTTTTTCATAAATTCCTTAAATCATAAGAAATTCACTTTAAATTTATGGATTTTCGCTACACCTTAAAATAATTTAATTTCACAGGGGCTTTTAAGGCACTTTTAGCGTGAGTTATTTTAAAGTAGACACTCTCATTTTTTTTGAAGAAATGATAAGGTTGTTGCTGGGTGTGTCCTAATTTCATGATATTAGAATATCGAACTGGTTAGTTTCACTCATAGATGCATAGACTTGAACAATTTCTGCGCAGAATTGAAAGAGAGAATAGCCCTGCGCCAAATTTTTCTTCACAGTATTTAACTCAATAGAATTTGATAAGTTTTCTTTCTGGGTTTTAGACCTATTTAGTTTAAACCGTGTGTATGTTTTTATATATATATATATATGCATATCAGTTCTTATTTTTATTATTCATATATTTTCTTGAATGAAAACTAGCTCGAGAAGTTAACCTGAACGAAATGTTGTCTCGTTCATCTAATGGAGCCGGCGGCTGATGTCAACAGGGTGCGCAATTGGGGTGAATACGTCTTATTTTCTGGTTGTGTAGAAAAATGGGAAAATTTAGCTTTTGGGAACAAAACTAAAGGGGAATTCACCTTCTCCAGTCGAAAAACAAAAATGGTATAAGCTTACTTTTTGATATGCTGTGCTGGCATTGAATAAAAACCGAAATATTTTCCGTGAACGAAGCTTTCCTTGTAGAGTTTGTTTTGTGAATTTTGCTTCAACAATCTTAACATTATTTTGCCCTTTGTCTGTATAAGTATTATATAAAAAATTGTCTTTTTTGGTTTATCATACATAAATTATATATTTTTGTTTTTATATTTTATTGGTACTGTATTGTCATAAAACACACTTTTTAGGCTGATTTTTCCGAATGTATGGAGTTTATTTTCACGTGAGTTTATTTCATACCGCATGGGTGATATTTTAGTGATTGTGGTTGTGAAAAAGTATATCTTAAACTTAAGCTAGTGTGAAATAAACAAACGCTGTTATTACAAGAAATGTTTGCGCCAGTTTAATTTCTTTAATAAACAAAATAAATAAATAATTTAAAAAAATTCAAGTTAAATAACGACATACAACATAAATCTAAAAATAATTTCAGTGTTTCGGCATTTTTTAGCATATTTTGCTGCCAGTTTCTAATAAAGGCTTGATACGTTTATACTGCAAAAATATAATCGAGACTACGGAATCAAATATATATAGAAAAAATAATCGAATTAAGGAATGCTGTCTTCGAAATCGAGCTTATGGTCACATTTTCCATTCTTTACTGTAGAGGAAATCAGCATTTTCTTGTAAATTGAAGGACTATCCTACGTATTTAATATAAATTTCCTTCTAATGGTATTTTGGCTTTAAAAGTGCAAACAATTCCCACACCGCGTGTGTAACCAATTCGTGGAAATAGTGAAATTATAGTGAAAACGTGAGTGCGGGTTGTTTTTCGCCCACACTGTATACAGGAAGACTATTTTATAGTGTGTGCGAAAAAGATGTATGTCACTGGATTCATCACTTTAATGTTGCTTTCAATGGAGTTATTAATAGTAGCCGATAGTGGCGTGAAAAATAATATTATTAGGGTACCGCATCGATAGCGAATTTTAAATCGTAATAATTCTTCTTCTGGGGGGTACCAGCTCCTTGACGTGTGATGTGTGTTTCAGTCGTAGTAACATAAACCAGAAACAGTTTTCTTAAGCCTCGAGAAAGAATCTTGTTAATATTATTACTCATATTATATACTTCATTTTTTATTTCTTTTAAAGTGAATTACGCAAAACGCATTTTTTTAAATTAATTTTGACTTATATTGAAGTGAATATAAAATGTGATATAAGCTCCAAAATTTTGGGGCAGCTGGAATCTTGCAGATATTTACATTTTTAAGAAATCATAATTGGATACAATGTGTTCGTTATTATTTTGTATGGTGTCCTAAAGTATAAAACTAATAGTTTTTTGAAAGGAGGCACATAATATTTATTTTATTTATCCTTTTTAGAGGAAGCCCCTCTAAACAAAAAGTCAATTATTATATCATTTTCAAAGAGGAAGTCGTATAATCAATGTTTACGCACACAGGTATCGAGGCTTCAAACTCTATAAACGACTATTGTAACAAGAAAAAAAACGAAAAACAAAAGACGACAAATACGTATATATAATTTTGTTTTTTTAGATGTGTGAATTTTACTAATAGTACGCCTACAGTTTTTATTTTATTTTTGATTCTATACATACGTATTAGGAATCTTGGGAATTTCGTATCATACACCAACAACCCTTTGTTCATAAGTTGTATGTAAAATGAATAAATAAATAACAAATAGAAAAATAATTAATAATAAAAAATAAATTTATTAATAATGATTTGTTTATAGTTCATTAATAGAATTATATCGTTCAAACACGATTTGCAGTCTCGAACGTCATAGCGTTTCACAATTTCCATCCCTCTTCACCTAGATCAAGCTTTGCTAACACGTCTTCTGCTATTGGGGGTTGAGTTAGCAAAGTATTCCACATGCCGCGTTCTAAGTGGTTGTTTCCATACAAATTACCAAAAAATAAATAAATAAATAAATTAGTAATATTTTTGTTTTATTTACAATACCGAAGGTAGTTACAAAATTCAATGTAGCGATATTATCAGAATTACAATTTGTAGCAGAAAATCAAACATTTATTGTGAAATTGTGTCAATCCGTATCATATTTGAAGTGAATATGTGTTTAAAACAAGTGCCAAAAAAATATATCCATCTTTCAGTCTCTTCAAAAAGTTTTGTGTGGAAAAGGCTTATATTGCTTTAAAATATTTGAGTTAAAGTAACCAACATTATTCCAATTAAAGATTTCAAAAATATTGTGAAAAGGGGAATTTCTAAGTACACGAAATCCCTTCTCCCCTCTGTCTTTCGCCTATGGCCCTGATTAGCATGCAAATTCAATGTTTTTATAGAAGATAATCACTATATGCGTTTCGCTGTGTAACTATAGTGAACTCTGTCACTATGAATGTAAACAGGAGATGCTAGTGTTTCATAGCCCTTAAACTTCACAGCTCAAGGAAAATTACGACTCTGTCATTGATGCCCTTAAAAAATATTAAAATGAAAAAGCCCTTTCTTACTTCACATCACCTACGAAATTATAAAGTAAATTATCTGCAAGAATCTAACATAAAACTTAATTTCAATCATTATGTACATTTTTTTTAAAATACTTTCTTCTAGAATTTCGTTGATACATAAAAAACGATAGTATATAAAGATTGTAAAAGGAACGATCAAAACTGGAGATACAAAACTAAAAGCAAAAACCATGCGTAAACCAAAATATCGAAAATTATTTTCGAAAAGACAAAAATATGCTGAAGTAATATTCTCATGATCTTCATTGAAAAATCAGTTTACAATTTTCTTAAAAAGGTATAACCAAAGACTTTATAACTATAAAGGTGGCGCACGCCAAACAAATTCTGTGGACACAAAAAATTTCGATAGGTCGTAGCGCTGCGACCTACGTGCAGCAAAAGAGTGCTGCAGATTTCGCCGAGTCCTACTGCAGCGGCGCTGGCCCTGCCGTGGGCTTGTTTCCTTTGCTGCTGTTCTGCGCAAGGGGCTTTTTGGGTCTGTTCTACCGGGAAGCAAGAAGGGATGAATTTTTCTAGGAATCCTCTGAGTTTCGGGCTCGTCGCAATCAATTAATGAAATATCCTCAAGGGAAAATGGCACACGAGCAGATTCCTAGGTTTGATTTATAATCTAATGAAATTCAGATTTTTATATTTATAAGATACACATTACAGTATTCTATGATATATTTTAAACATGCTAGAGAAATAAAAAATATCAAAATGGTTATGTGTAGTAAATGCTTCCAAATAACTAAACAGCATGAAGAGTTTGAAAAGTGGTTCGACCAGTCAAATCCTTGTTTTGAACAACGATGTAAAGCGTTAGGGTTTTTGCTGTTAGTTTGCATTGTCGTTGGACTGTTCAAAACACTGCTAATACCAAACATAATAAATTAAGAATATTGAATTCATAAAATGGTTGTTTTTTTATACATAAAACTAAAATGGAGGGGATACAAAATGGTTAATCGGTTTTTATATTATGCACTATTTTTAATAAAATTCGGTACACTTCTTTAAAAAGTGCAATACAAATGTGATCAGTTGTTTCCTTCATATATTATAACTCTCACCGGCCCTAACACCTGATGGTGCAAGTAGAGAAAAATTGTAGGCCCTGTGCAGATGAGCGTCAATTAACGTTGCGAAACTGACAGCTTTTTATATAAATTTAGTTTTTCATATCTACTTTACATTTTCACACCTTTTTCGCATACATATGTATGCATAAATTAAAGATTTCTCTACTTTTCTTTACACTTTAACAACTATATGAATTTAATTAACCTTTTCTAATCAATCAAAAATAATTCTTTAGTAAATCGAAATTTTAAAAAAAATATCTAACATTATTGCTTCAATAATTCCTTAGGACAATGAAAAACACCTAAAACAAAAAAAAATCTGAATTTTATTAGATTATAAATCAAACCTCGTGTGCCATTTTCCCTTGAGGATATTTCATTAATTGATTGCGACGAGCCCGAAACTCAGAGGATTCCTAGAAAAATTCATCCCTTCTCGCTTCCCGGTAAACAGACCCACAAGCCCCTTGCGCAGAACAGCAGCAAAGGAAACAAGCCCACCGCAGGGCCAGCGCCGCCGCAGTAGGACTCGGCGAAATCTGCAGCACTCTTTTGCTGCACATAGATTGCAGCGCTACGACCTATCGAAATTTTTTGTGTCCACAGAATTTGTTTGGCGTGCGCCACCTTTATAGTTATAAAGTCTTTGGTATAACTCTAATAATAATATGATATATGGTAAAAAGAGAGAGACACACATATATACTATCTGTTATGTTTTTGATTATGTTAAAAAATAAATTTTTTAGATTTTATACAGAAAAACGGAAAAGTTTTATTCGAAAATCATAAAAATTCAGCTCAGTTGACTTTCAGTTGAAATAAAGTTATAGTGCGAATTAAATAAGTAAATAAATAATTAAATACAAGAGGAAATTACGGCGGGTTTAGTTAACTAAATAAAAACAGAAGGAAAAAGAAATAGGAGTAAAACATGTAAATAAAAATGTAGAAATTTTAGTAGAAAAAGAAAAATTAAATATTTATCCAAAAGCACATGTGATGAAGATAGGGAATGATATCTAATTTAATGTAGAAAAAAATATAAAACAAAAAATAAAAAAAAATAAGATAAACTATGTAAGAGAAGGCAAGAATTTGTCCAAAAATTCCGATCCAAATTATCAAGCAAACATTCCTTCTTTAAAAAACAAAACAAAAATAGATAAAAAAGTCATTTATAAGAAAATTAAAGGCAGTAAACGGGATTATAGTTAAGATAAACATTAAAAACTAAAATAAAACATAAACCTAATAGGACCAACAGGCTAATTGGCTGTGCACTATAATGTCATTGCTTAATGTTACAGGTAAGCAAAAATAAAACTTTATTTGTAGAACCAACTTAAATGACTGTAGACAATAAAATATTATCGATTAATTGATAATGATCAAATAAGAATTCGAGAATTAATAATTTTATTTAGACGAAAAAGAATTAAACCTGTTATTAAAAGTATTACCATAAGGTAAAATTATAAAGAATCATTATCTTCGGTTCCTCATCCTTTTGAATTTAAAAAAAGTCGGTTTCGATATAGAGCATGAATTTTAATGTTCCCGAAAAACGCCCACCAGATTTTTGTGACCCATGATACACTGAGAAAAAAATGCACTGGTAAAAAAGCAAAAATTTAGTTTATATGTATTTACCAAGTGCTTGATAGGTTTTCAGCATACACGTGCTTTTAGTTACAATAAACAAAATAATTTTGTTAATCTCAATCAAATTCACAAAATAATCAACAAGTTTTGCTTTGAAGGTTCTAATTAAGCTCAATTTTTAAAATTTTAATGAAAGGAAACCCTTCAGCGATCTAAGGAAGCGTATAAAACAAATACTACCAGAGCAAGAACTTTAGACGTCAATACCCTAAACGACAAAAGTCTAAAAATTAACAAGAAATTATCAAAAAATTAGCCAATTCTTTGTTGACTAGCTTAAAGTTAAAAGATAATAATCAATAGCAAAGTTTTAATTAACTTAAAAAACAAATTAGCGATTAAAAAATTGGTTTCATTTTAAGTTCTTTTTAAAAAAGTGTCCTCATGCTATGTAAAATCAACAATAAATGCAAAAAACCTGAGATACCTATATAATTTCTATAAATTCTGCCGGAAATAGGTTTTCCCCTATAAAAATTTATAATATATTACATATATTTATATCGCACTTCTCAGCATGAAGCTGAGAATATTCACCTAGGTCTGAGCATTTAAGGCACTTGAATTTAGGCTCTGTGGATTCAAAACCTGATTAACCTATAAAAATGTTATTTTTATTGAAATATGATTTTTATTTTGTGCTCTCCAAACACAACATTTATTATAAGCGGGCGCAGCGGATAGTCCAGAGTTTAGCGCAGAAGGGATATTAATTTGAAGTTTTTTTAGGAAATGCCCCCACACTATTAAAATTCAGCAATGATGGCAAAATGCCAGAGCTAGCTAATTAATTTCTATCAATTGTGATAGTAATTGAAAATTTTGCTGCAACCTTATTTTGATTGTACTAAACTGACTTTTTGATAGAAAAGTGGAACAAGCTAGTTTTGTTAAATGTACCAGAACTTTCTTTTCTCAATGCACTTTCTTTTACTACACATTTTAAAAAAATTTATTTCTTCTAGTGAAAAGAGCAAAGTACGTAGGAGCGCAAGCTACTCAATTGAACACTTATGTAACTCTTAAATTGCAAAACGTTAAATCGACAACAGTCACAGTTAAAGGGTCTGAACCATGCTGGGAACAAGATTTTTTATTGTAAGTAAAACTTAAAATATGAATCTCGTTGAGAAAAAAATATATATATGATATCTTATATTTAAATGCAAAAAAAGGAAAATAGTACGCCCCTGTTTCCCTACTTTTTCTTAGCCAAGAATTCGTATTTTGATTAAAAACTGTGTTTTTCAAGAAATAACATCCCGGCAAAAATGCCTTTTAAAAACATGCATTAGATTACATTACATCCTAAAAAAAAATTTTATTAAAAAATAAAAATAAAAAGTATTAAGTAGTTTGAGTTTATTTAGATTTTTGTAAAAACAGAGACCTCGCCCCTTCCGCCCCGCCCGACCCCACCTCACGAAAAAGATGAGTGTTAATCTCGTTTGTTTTTGTTATAATATTTGTTGCCATCAGTCATACCATATATCAGCTTTGGTTTCATTTTATATTTAATTATATTTTTTGTTTATTATTATGGGATATAAGCTTTTTATAATTATGTTTATTTTTTATATTTAAATCTATTCTTCACCTATTTTGCTCATTAAAACTAGAAGGAAAATATCGAAAAAAAACATTCATATAATTGTAGCGAAACAAACAGTGTAAAGAGTGGTCTGCTCGTTGAGGTCTGGACCAAGGGGATGATCTGGGACCGTGCACTTGGATATCAGTTAATACCATTAGATCAAATACCATTTTCTACTGAAGATTCCCTGGGACAATGGTACCCCCTCGACATGGATATAATTTTAATGGATGGCGAAGTAGCTGGCACAAAAAATCCAACTGATCATATGATCTTGCTAGATTGTCGTTTCGAGCTACCTTTTGGTAATAATAACAATTCTAATTATGAAAAAAAAACAAAAATAATTTTTTTAAAACTACCAAATCAAATATTCTTTTCAAAAGCAAAAAGTATAATTTGAATATTTTAATTTTGAAGAAATCTTTTAAAATTCAAGCCTTAGAAAGGTCATTTTGTTCAGTTTTTGCTTTAATGTTTTGTCCCATATAGGCGGTTTTATTTTTACCTTTATTTACAAACATTTTAAAAAATTGTTTCGAGTTTTTATAATTATTATATTAAAAAAAAATTGAAACCGATGGCATTTCACTTATAATTTTTTACATTAAAAATTAGTAAGTGTTCTACTGGCCTTTTAAATTTTTATTTTATACATACTTTTCAAAATATCCAATAATATAAATATATGTATATATATGTACATATGTGTACTTATACATCTCTGAAAGAAGTAAAAAGCCGTTGGGTTTCAACTAACGAAATTATTTAGTACTTTGAAAACAGAGAACTTTATTTTATTAATTATATTTTATATAAACGCTTCATTCTTCTTTACAATGCAACTCTTTTACTTTGCGATGAATGAAATTACCGTCGGTTAAACGTTCCAGAAGTATAATGAAACATATTCATAAAAGATTTTATATATTTATAACAAAATTGGTTCTATTGTTTATATGATGATCTTTATAGGAAAATCTTGAGCAAATTAAAGAATTTCTATAATGAAATGAAATATGGAATCCCTTTAATACTCTTAAAGATAATCCATGTTATTTTATCGATTTAATGAATTGATTTATTCAAGAATTGATGATTTTTGTAAACAGCCTTTCAACATTTAATGTGTTTCAGTAATTTGAAAATCGACATACATATATAACAACACATAAAACGTCATAAAGGTTATCCTAAAATAGCACAATTAATTTACAATATTAATTACTTAATCAGTAAGTTAATTAACTACATATCTCATGTGAACTTTTGACCGATGACCTTTAGTAAGACATTCGTAACAGCTACCACAAGCCTAAAACCAAATTCGGTCTTTTTCCTCTAATTCTTAAAAAGACATCGTCTTTTGTACATATATTTCTTTTCTGCAAAACAGTTGTTTTACACAGAGTAATATTTTTATGCCATAATATTTCACTTGTTTCTTTCACAATGTGAAAGATAAAGTATGAAATAAAATATTTAACTGTGAAAAACAAAATTTCCATTACTTGCATTGGCCCTGGACAACTAAAATGCACTTAATTGTGTTTGCATTACATAAAAAAAATTGTTCGAAAATGGAATACCAAACCACAAAAAATTCCTAAATAAAAACAAAAATAGATCCTGAAACTCATCCTGGTGACCTTCAGCGAAAACTGGAGCTGCTCAACGGTATGATGACCCAAGATCGGAGACATCGTCAAGCACAATATTTAGGAAATTGTAAGTAGTCTTTTCCATCGCAAAAGAAAATATTCCTTTTGTTTTTCGGTTTTCTTACATAATTTAAATTTCTGTTCAATTTCTGTGCAATAATGTTTTGCACTTAAAAATACAAATATTCTATTTAAAAAACTCCCATAAATTACCCGAGTATAGTAAATTTTTTGTTAGCACATATGCGCCCAAATGAGGCGTAACCTTGGATGCAATAACACGCCCTTGCAGACACAGAGGCACCTTAAGCAGGCACGCAGATTTTAAAATACACCTTTTTATAGAAGAAATGCGTATCTTGCCTCATTTGGGTATAAAACGACCGTACCGTACCTCTTAGGTTTGCTAAATTTATACTCGGGATACAGCTGATATAAATTTATTTAAGTTTAATTTATTACTTACTGAAAATCCTTTATTTCATTGAAATCCACCACAAAATCGAATAGATGAGTGGAGCATTTGCTTAAAAGATAACAAAAATACGCGATTTCAACACAACACAAAACAATTCTCTATCCGAATTGTATTCACTTTTGATTAATTTGTTTCTACTCTCACTACTTTGAGTTCACCACCAGTTCATCAGCTCACTTAAAAAAACGCAACAATATTTATAACAGTGGAAAAATTATCAATTTTGGGAAATTAGGGGGAAAAGTGGAAATGAAGGGGTGGGGGTGTTGTATAAAATTTCACCAAATTCATTTATAAATTACTTTCATAACACATCGCACAACTTAAAGCTTAAAAGGCATTAAATCTTAGACTGCTGGATATCATTTTTTGATTTGTGATCCTCAATTTAACTCCAGCACAAAAATGGTAATGTTTAAAATTCTATTTCATTTTGTTTTGGAATTAAGCGGAAAACACTAAAAATTTGTTTAACTATTGTGCTAAAAGAACTGGAAAAAATATTGTATGTGAATATACAAGACTATAAACTGTAAAGCCCTTTTCTTCTCTGTTCACTACGAAATCAGTCAGGTAAAAATTATAAAATTGAATAATTACCAAAACAATATTTTAATTCGTTTGTAGGATTTTCATATTTTAGTCTTATACTGATTTTAAAAAGTAAAATCACTTAGTACTCAATAACAAAATCCGTTTTACGTAATGCTATTATGTTACTCAATTAAAAATATTAGCAATTTAAGTACTAACAATTTTACTAGCTCCCACAGTAACTTCATTTCATTTTTTTTACATAATTTATAGCTCATCAATATTCAAATCAATAATAACAAAAATATGAAAAAAATATATATATAAATATATGTACCATTGCCTAGCTAGTTTGCTTTCACTTCCTACAACTCAATTCATCTCTCAATACCCCTTAAAATATTGTCCCTGATAAATTATAATAAATTTGAAAATAATTTACTTTATATATCTTTGAAAGTAAATGTATAACACATCAGTAAATTGTTGGTATAAAAAAAGGGACATTTTGTGATATTTTTAGCGGGATATTCTGAAGACAGTGACTACACGTCTGATTTGAATTATCCACTTGGTCAAAATGCGAATTCATCGGCTAGTCAATATCGAAATTTGAGAACGCCACAGCGATCTTTAGAAACGTCTCGAGAAAATTCTTATGAGAAAGACGATAGATCATCATATTATGACTGTTACCCCGGGGACAATAAGCAAAATATGACGGTAATTTTTATATGATGAATTATATACAAAATGTAGATCAATAAATACAAATTTTTATACATATAGTCATATTCGCCTCAGGATTATTACTACAAGGATGAAAATGATCCCCTGTCGTATAACAGCCGACCCATAAGTAGTATGAATTATAGTAAAAGTAACTACGGACAAACACCGTCAATGATGCGAAAGAGAAGCCTTGAGCGACAGGACACCCTATACGATGATTATAGTGATAATTATTCAAATGATAATATGTATGAAGATGCCAGAGATCGGTATAATTTTTACGATACAAACAGTGACAATTTATCTGAAGATCGGCAATGGGACAGTGGCGGACGGGGGACATCAATGAATAAAATACTACCAAAAATTCCAATAAAACATAGTAGCAGTATGGTAGATGGAATTTATAACAGAGGTGCATCACTACCACCCACTCCACCGACTTCGCATAAAAAAACGCGGCTTCTGCCGCAACCTGTCTCAGGTGGTACAGCGGGTGGAGCAACAATCGGTGTGGGCGGAACATTATCCATCAGTGGAAAGAGCTTACCGGCAACACCAAGGATGTTGCCACAACCAAAATCAGCTGGAAAAAAGATACCAACTACACCAATAGCTAAACGTACTGATAATATTCTCGTAAACATTGACTCGTACTCTTCTCAGTCACAGTATTCATCAATAGGTAAGTTACAACCTAATCATATTCCGTATTAATTATATCACCCGAGTAAAAATTTAATAGGCCTAAACGTAGCCCAAAAGACTGTACCAAAATTAGGTTTGGTGCGCATTGTGACCGCAAAAGGACAAACTTTTAAATTTTCGTACCTTCTTTGGGCATTTTTGTGTCTATCGCCCTGCTTGTGCTGGTTTGCGCACGTTTATGCCTCCAAGTCTGTGCCTCATCTTAGGCTCAAATATACCAATAAACAATTTTTACTCGGGCGAATTTAATACATTATTTTTAATATGTTTGAATGTTACTAAAGTAATTTTTTAATTTTATTTTACAGCGATTAACTATAATGAAGACTACAACTACGCATATAATAGTACAGATAGCTTAAATCAGACCTTCACAGATATTATTTCTCGTCGAAAAGGTGCTGCATTACCGACATTGCCAACAACAACAACAAATTCAATAACAATAACACGTACACCAAAAATTGGTGTAAACCAAAATAGTAACTACAATTCATTATCGTTTGAATATGATAAAACGTCAATAACTGACAACGATTTTTATGGGAATACAACTGTAACCGATGATTATTTCTATGATAGTAATAACACAAATTCATCTGGATACAATTATACATCGTCATCATCAGTTACAACACCAGTTTCAGTTAGAAAATCTAAAAAGCTTCCAATACCAGTAACATCAGCAACTGTATTAACAGCAACTATATCGTCAGGATGTTCTACACCTATATTGAGTGATTCTAGGCTTGGTAGCAAATTGCCACAAATTCCTACTATATTGGGATTTAATGGAACATCGTTAATAACAACAACAACGACAACAACAAAATCATCATTAACGGTATCAACAGGGAAATTGTTACCAAGTAAACCGATTGAATCAAACTATGATACCTTCTACAGTCAGACGCAGCTTGATAATTATTACGATGAGTATGCAACTTCAACAGTGCCCACTTGCAATATATCAACATTTACGACAAACAGCAATAAAAATTATGATTACAGTAATTATGGGGTGACACACGGATCCACAGCGTACACAGTACCAAGTACAATTGTTACAACATCGGTAACAACATCAACGTTAGGTGGGTACTACAAGCCCAGTGGTATAATTTCAGCAACGAGTGGAATTGGAGAAATTGGTCTTACTATGACAACTGGTGGTACATCGAAAACCGCAAGTAGTATGCTTGATAGTCTAACGACAGGTTTTAAGGCGACTGTCGGTGGTGTTGTTGGCGGTGTAGGTAATGTTGGTAGCAGTATTACAACAAGTTCATCAACAACTGGTGGTACATCATCTTTAACATCAACAGCGAAAAGTTATCTTGGACTTGCATCAAAGTTTTTACCAAATTTCACTGGTGGTTCATCATCAACAACAACAACAACTGTTGCTACTGTTGGTATAACAATATCGTCTACAACATCATCTATGAAAATTGGTGGAACAACAGTACCATCGTCATTTTCGATTAGCAACATAAATAGTACGAATAAACAGTATGGGAATATAAACGAGCAGTTGAATCGTTATGGCGATAGTGAAGATTATTACAACAATTATAGCAATTCAGCAGTAGAAATAATAAGCAATAATTCAACAATAAGAAACAGTTCTGGATTGCTTAATGACAATAGTTGCCTATATTCGAAATCTGGGGCAATATTAACATCAGCGCTGCTCACATCGACATCTGCAGTAACATCGGTGCAAGATAAAAGTAATTATAATAACTATTTAAATGAAAATAATTTAGACAACTATTCCAATAATATGCACTATACGGACCAGTCATATTCCGATAGTAATAGCATATACCAATATAATGAAAACGATTTAGGGGATTATGATTATTTTCGCGGTATTCCTAAATCAACACCATCGACAACAGCAGCAGTAATAATAACATCAACAACAGCTGCTATAACAACATCAACAACATCGGCAACAGTGCCAACGACCAGAATTGGGAATATTGTTGACTATAGTGACTATAAGTACGGTTACGATGAGTATAGTTATAATGAAAATGATTATATAGCAACGGGTGATATAACTGATAAGCAAAATTACAATAACAATTATGATATTTATAATAAAACCTCGAATTCAACAGCGGCTGATACATCAACAACAATCGTAACATCCTCAGCGTTAACATCATCTTTATATGAGTATGACTACAGTAGCAAATATATAAGTAAAAATACAATTTATTGTGATAATAACTTTAGCCTGGCGATATCGTCAACATCTGCCCCAACAGTTACGGTGGCGGCAGGGGCGGCATCAACAGGAACGATTTCATTAGGAACAACATCGTCAACATATTCAACAAGTATTGTCAATACGAGCATATTGACACAAAATAAGACTGGATCATTCAGTTGTAGTATATTGGACCAGATAAATTCAATAACAACGACGACACCATCATCAACGGTAGCATCAACCAGCAATTATATGACTAATTTGCAGTCAATATCTCCGGTAACATTTAGCCAAAATGAGAAATCTACAGATGTTACAACGCCGACAACATCAACGACAACCATGTCGAGTACGGGTAAAAAGTTGCCAATGATTAATGGTAAAGGGGGACTTCTTATGAAGCAGCACCAAACTGAAATTTTTGAAGAAGAAGACAACATAGGCGGTAGTGAACCTGAACAGGATTTAATCGAAATTGGGCATGAAAATCATTATTACATGGATAGCCAACCGCAGACAACATCCGAATTAAAAACAACATCAACAATGTCAACAAGTGGATATTACGATAAGCCCTACACAACAAATGATACTCCCTACTACGACTACCGGGAAGACTACTTCAACGAGGAGGACGAGTACAAATACCTCGAAAAAGAGCAGGAACAACAGCAGAAGCAGCAAGCTCTGATGCAGCACCAGAAGCAGCCGCCACTAGAATTTATTGAAGAGAGCCATGACGACTATATTGATGATCATGTTGGCGATCATATGATCAATTCAACATATCCCAACAGCAGCGAGCAACTAGATCAACAACAGCAGCAACAAAATACTAGTAGTAAACAAATTGAAAATACAAAATTAAAGCATCCTCAGCTTTCGACACAGGAAACAATCGACGACACACCGTCTGATTACATAATAGACCAGATGCAACAACAGCAGCAACATCAAAACAATTTAATGAAACAAGAAAGCATAATTGAAGCAGAGGATGAAGAGCCTATTCTGAGTCCAACCGAAATTTACGAGACTGAACTAACAGCGGCTAGCAAGCCGCAGCTTCAATCGCAGATTTCTAGTGATACTATGATCGAGGAAGATACGAAGAAGAAGGCAATTACACGTAGTGAAACTGAAGAGGTGACTAGTGGGCAAATGATCCGAAAACCTGAGGTGACTGCGAGACAGAGGTGGCATTGGGCTTACAACAAGATCATCATGCAGCTAAATGTAAGTAGTGTTTTTCAATATCAGTTTTATTTTCTCTACAAATTTAAGAAGAAAATTAATTAGAGTTTGAATGGTAACGGAGAACGGTGGATTTGTTTTCTAATAGTCAAAGTTGATTCTTCATTGAAAAGGGAATGACTTTATGAATAATATATACCTAACAAATTGTCAATAGCGGGGAAATTAATTTTAATCAAAAAGAAATGATTTTTGGTGTTTGGTGGTGAGCACGGTGAAATTTATACACATACAAAACTCAGAATCAAGGTAGGTAAATATGTGAACCTAGAAAGGTAAGTTTTCGGCAGGAAATAAAATCGGTAAATTTTTACCTCATTGTCAACTTGGACTTGGAGGCATTAACGTTGCTAAGCTTAGCCCTTTTTACAAGCACTTAGGCGTCCAAGCCAAGCACAAAAAAGTCAAAATACACCATTTCTGGTAACGCACTGTGGACCGTGCCTCATTTGTGCTATTTTGGATGCATTATAATAAGTTTAAATTTTTTCTTCGGCGCATCGTGCTTCATTTTGGATATATAACGGACGTATTGCTCTTTTGTGCTACGTCTAAGCCAATTCGATTTTTACTTATATATTATAATATTATATAATAAATATGAAATAAAGAAATAAGTTAATAAATGAAAAATACAAATACAGTAAAGTGAAAATTTTTAGAACACCTTCAATGTTTTGGGAACTCTTAATTTTTTGAATCATTCTTACTCCAAGTTTGATAAAGGAGGGAAATCAATTCAGGACTAAATTTTAATTTCAAATTATCCTTTTCCATGGATTTCCCCCTCTGCCTAACTTAAAAAAGCATGATTTGGAAAACTAAAGGTTTCCGATGAATTAGAGCGGTCCTAAAAATATTTACAGTACCGTATTAACACATAGATAACAAATATTATTAGGCTGTAACGTACTTATAAATGAATAATGTGACTGTGAAGAGTATGAATTAATGTCATAATATTGCGCCCTATTGTTGAATCGGTTCGAATCGCATTGAAAGAGCTAACAAAAGCCGTTTTTGGAGAAAAATGCCTTAATAAAGTTGCTCAAATGTTAAAACATTCATTATAGTTACCTTTGATTTAAATAAACTCGCACATAACGTCAAAATAATTCGATTGGATTTTCTATCGGATTATTTAAACCAGTCCAAAAAAAAAAATAATAATAGAAGTCAAAGGTAATAAAATGAATTTGTTAAAAAATTAAGAACTTTATTAAGGAATTTTTGTTCAAATATTGAATCGAACTTTCTTTGCGCGTGTCAGACTTTAACTTGGTCGGTTTTTGTTGTCAGCCGAACAGACTTGACAAAGCATGCATAATTTGTTTTGAGTATTTTTAAATATAAAATTTCATGATTTCGTTTTTGCTTGCAACACTCACAAACAACTTTTTTTTTAAATAACAACATTAATAGATATATAAGTAAAATATAAAATTGACAAACATAACAAAATACACGATATCTATTCCACAAAGTGTAAACATCCATTTATATGTGCAAATAAATTGAAATTTAGTAGTTAATCTGTGATTTTAAAAGGAACCAAAATACCATTTAAAAGATTTTAAGCTTGATGATTTGGCCCCAATTTGTCCTCTTCATTTTTATTTTCTTTAATCGTGTATTCCACCACTCGGACTCCTCGGGAAGCTGTTTCTCAGTGTCTTCTCTAAAATAAATTAAATTGTTCTTTTACCTTTGATTGAGTTGTGGATGATGGAAGCAGGCATTCAGCATCTTTCAAAAAATTTACCAAAATTATTAGGAGAAAAACGAAGCAGATCCACAGGATAAGGACTAAAGTTAGGCCTTCTGAAAAGTCCGGCTTTTCACGCAGAATCGCCTGAATTTTGCGTAATAGTCCCATTCTCGTGATGATTGGTAACGATGAATAGCGCTCTTTAATTTTAGGAGTTGAAGACTCTAAAATATGAAAACTAAATTATTGTTAGTTTATGAAATTTTGTTTGATTATTAATTACGCAGAAGAAAACCTTGTTCACTTGGTACACATTGCAGTTTAGTATCTTTAAAAATTGCTGGTACAGTTGTTTTTAGAATAAATTGATACGTTGCTGTTTTATTTGTAGGAAACATTTTACCACAACTAAGGTTAAAATTTTTTCTTTGCGTGGCAGGTCACAATTTTAATTTATTGTATTAGTTAATTAATTTAATTAAACTTTGTTTAACGCGTTCCCCTCTCTTGGTCTTATCTCACACAGTCTGAATAGCAACTTTTCAAGATCAACTGAGTTTATGGTACTATGATTTCCGAATAAGGATAGTACCCAATAATAATAAATTGTTTGTGGAGCGCATGCCTAAAATCAAGGTTACTGTCACTTCCACTATTGCAGTTTTAGTAAATAAATTAGAAATTACCGCCTCTTACACTTTTCCAGTGTTTTATTTGGATTATATTTTTTTATTTTCTTGTTTGCAGTAAAATTTAAACATATTTTGGTCAAGAAAACAGAAAAAAGATTTTCTTCAAATACTGCTAATGATAATTTTTCACTTACGTTATTTAAAAAAAAGACAAATTCCATTCTATATTATTTATGAAGTTAATTTGTTAAAGAAATATTTTAAAACACGCATAAAATTTTTTTGAGTCACAATAAAAATATCTCGATATTAATCAAAAGAATTTCAAGAATAAATGTTTTTAAAAAATTTTAATTTTTCCTTCGATATGATTAAAAAGAAATGAACTTTAGTTTTATTCTTGTGTATGAAAACTGCGATTTTCAAAATTTCGTAAACATAAGCAGAATGCACAGAATTTGTTTACTTTTTGCTCAGATGCTCTGAATCAACTGACAATTTCGCCGGTTGCCCTTTGAAAAGGGCCGACGATGCGCGCATCATGCGAGATTTTCGTTCATGTCCTGCATGCAACTGATGTTTGCCTATAGGCCCCTCTACACTCGCGCGCGAACGCGTGAATGCGTGAATGTGGAGGCGATTCGCATATTTTTCGCGGGTTCGCGACTCGTTAACCACTTTTTTCGGTTAACTCGCCCGCGAACGCCTGCGAACGCGCGAAAGCTGCGCAAACACAACCAAGACTCCACATTCGCGCGTTACTCAGAGCCATTTCGTGCAAGTCTCGGTCCAGCTCGGTTGTCTTTATAATAGTAAATGCACACAGCAGTAGGCCTGTCGAAGCAACAACTTCGTCCATATTCGTCGAGCGCACAAACTAAACTGTGAAACGCGCGAACTTACTGTGAAACACAATTGCAAACACTGCGAATGTGGAGCCAAGAAGAGTTCACGCGCGATTCGAGCCGCGATTCACGCCCGCGAATCGCGCGAGAGTGTAGAGGGGCCTTATGAGATAATTGAAATCCCTTTGATTTAGGAAAATTTATTCCCGTATATCCGATAGGCATTTTGAATTGCATCGGGAAATTTTACGGCAATTGCACTACAAAATCCTCTTCCTTATTTCATTTTTGCGGAGAATTTTAGAGACCTAAACACAGCTTTCAAGGGATATTGGCGCGCAAAAATTTCTCTTTGAAGTCCGCAAATGCAGTGAAAGGGTAGACCTTGAACTTAAATTTTATGATAGTGACAAAATTTATATAAATTTATTTTTGTTTTTAATAAACCAAAAATATTAAAATTTCCAGGTAATTTAAAATTCGTTTACTTAAGAAATTTTACTCTTTTTCCGACAGTATTAATAAATATGTTCACTCATTTAATTTTCGCGGATATCTTATTCCCAATTTGGAAGGAAATTCTGAAAAATTATGTTTACAAAATGTTTAAGCTCAAATTTTTGACCAAAATGTTCTTTTTGAAATATGCGGATTAAGTAAGGATGAATGCAGTATAAGATTAAAAATTGTGAATGCACAACATTTTTATGAAATTAATTTTTGGTATAATAAATTGAACAATATTCAGTCCCTGAAATAAGATGAGCGATTTTTTCTTTTTCTACATTATTTAATTGAATTTAATTAGTTTTCGAAACCACTCTCCAACTAAATTCTCATTAAATCCACTTTTATTTAACGTTTTTATTTCTGCTTTTATATTTCGAATAAAATTATTTTAAAATACAACGGTGAATCTGTTTAAATTTCTAGACGGTCGCAATATTTTTATAAAATAAATTTGTCTATAATTGCACCAACGAAAATGTATTTCGAATATTAAGGTATTCAATTCTAGTCAAACCGCGAATAGTATAATACTTAATATTTAAGAACAATCTATCGAATAATGGAACGGAATTAAGAAATTTATAATATTTTGGATTTTTCATGCAGTCGACAGATATAATTGGGCCACAAGATATAAAATCATGAGCAAAGGTCGGTACTACTTAAAAAATGTATAGTTAAGAATAAAATATAGCTCCAAAAGTTCATACATTATTTTGAAAAAAAAAGTATTTATAGGTTCCGGGTTACAAATAATATAATCATAATAATAATATGAATATGTTTCACTTTTGATATAAACTAATGTATTTTTTTCGACTTCCGAGAAGAAAACTGACCTTTTCGAAGTTGTTGGCTCGAGACCAATATGTGGACTTGTTGCAAATAAAAAATTTGGTTCACTTTACACTGGTTACTTGTACTCTTCTTGATTGTAGTACCCTCACTACTTTGATTTATTTCCCAAAAATGTTATCCGCGAAAAGTGATTTGATTTGCCCGATTCCTCTGACAAAAGTTAACTGATTGTTTGATTACTGTTTTAGAAAAGCCAGTAAATTAATTTAGTTCCGCCTATCAAAATCATATTCCCAAGGGACAAAAAGTTCTTTTAACGATGCACCTGCATAAAATTGTGTGGGCAGAACTTTTGCAATACAATTTTCCAGGTAATTTTGCGCGATTTCAAACTCATCAGGTAATGGGAGGAGACGCAACATGTATTTTCCACCCCTACTTCGTTATATGCAATTTTCGAAGGGCAGCTACTGAGCCATATATGTGTTACTTTCAGTCAATGACAAAAATTATAAAACTACAAATGGTTTTTCTCATTCAATAATAAAAGAAGACACAAGTTCAATTTACTTGCAGGACCAAATAACTGGGAGGAGCCAAACGTTTTGGGAAACACATTTCATGTTTACCTTAATAACTAGTTATAATACACAAATCTTTAATGATTTCAAAGAAGTTGTCTGTCTTTCAAGGTAACTAAACCACAACGTTTCACATATGGGAAAAAACTTTGAAAGTTTCCAACTTTCTAAGTATAGTTGATGAGAAAATGCACCATCGGCTTAAAAACATCTATTTTATTTAAATAAATATGACTTTTTTCCAAGGAAAATCCAATGTTGACCGCAAGGAATATTCGCACGCAATTTCTGGATTGAAATTTTTATACGGGTGATGTACTCTGTAATTCCATGTTTCCGCATAAGGTACTTTTCCCACGTTTATAAACAGATTATTCTCACAAATTGCATAAACACAACTTGTGGAATGAGTCATACATATCCTTATCACAAAAATTTAAAAGCGAATGAATAAAAGTAAAATAAGTATTTCGGGGCCTAGGTCAGATTTTATCGCTAAAAGCAAGTTCCTTTCTATGTGTCTAGCAATAAAATAAAAAAGAATATTACAAGAAAAACACATTTCGAACGAAAAAACAAAAATGAAATAGTTTGGGGTGGCCTCTAATCAGGTAATTGCTAGACAGTTTTGCCTGCTGTAATTATTTGACGCTAAAGGTGACAAATTGACAAACTATTCAAGGCCACTAATTTCGATATGTTTTATTTTATTTATTAATGTTTTGCATATAAAATTATTATTACTAATTCTTTTCAGAACTGATGATTGGAGTTGCATCTTAATCAGAGAAACAAAAACTGGTAAAGATAATCAAAAATTCAGTTAACATTTACCAAATACTTTTTAATTTTAATCTGTTTTAACTCAACCAACATTTGCCTAGTAAAATCAGAAATGTTTTGTTTAAAGGCCACAATTAAACCCAATTCTTTAAACTTGAATTTGAATAGAAAAGAAATCTCGAGAGATTTAAGCAAATATTTATATAATAGATAAAACATATACCACGAGAGGAACATTTTAAAGGCGGATAATCCAAATTGAGTCTAGCCTAAAAAGCAGAACAATCGAGAACCAAGAACTTATCAAACTCTTTGTTGAAATCCTTAAAATTACAAAATAATAACCAATACCACTATTTAAATAAATTTAAAAAACCAAATTAAAATTGAAGGAGCCGTTTAAATTCAAGAACTCTTAAGCAAATATTTTTATGCTATCAAAAATCAACAATTATACCTTTCACAATGGACAACTTTCTATGTACATATAGTGCTTGAAAATCTACTGTTTTCAACAGCAACGTATAGCACAAAATTCTGTGATTGAGAGGCTTAGATTTAAAATTTTCTCAGAAAATTCTCTTACACTATCCAAAAACATGAATAAACAAAAACAAATTGGTGCAAACTAACTAATCTGAAATTTTGATAGTACCAGAAAATTACAAAACATTTACCGTAGCAGATAGTGCAGATTTTAGCAGAAGGGCAGCTTAGATTTAAAATCGTTTTACAGAATGCCGTAATACTATCCAAACTGTGCAATGAATGTAAAAAACTGCTAGCGTACTAATTTCTCTGAATTCTGATAGTATGCGAAAATCGGACTACTTCTACATTAACGGATAATCCAAATTTTTTGAGAGCAAGGCGTTCAGATTTAAAATATTTTTAGAAATGTCCTTTTACTATCCAAACTCAAGTCGAAATATAAAATATCGGAGCTACCTAACTAATTTCTATTTATTCTGATAGCACACGAAAATCGAGTTTCTTTTAGCAGAGCGGTTAGCCTAATTTTCGCAAGCAAGACGTTTGGAATTAATTAACATCGTTTAGAAAATGCCCTCATACTATACAAAATTTATGATAAAACAAAAAATTGGAGTTAACTAATTATGTAGATTCTATAATTTCTGATATTACTCAATTTTACTAAACTACCTTATTAGTAGAAAAGTGAAAAAAGTAAGTTTTACTTAATTTACCAGTAATTGTTTCTCAGTATGTACATAATATGTGGAATCCAGGGAAACATTATCAAGCAATTTTTATTTCCCTCGCTACCCAATAAAGCGGGGTTTGCTCTTAACGCCTGCTGTGAATGGTGCCACGTCTAATTCCGTCTCAGACGGGCCTCATTCACTTAAAAAAAGGTATAAATAAGTAAAGAAAAAAAGAAGCATTTCCTGATATCGCAGTCGGTTGAATTGAAAGTATGGTTTGCTCTTCAATTCCGCGACAACCATCTGAATTTTCTGAGTCTGACTAAATCGTAATAGTATAGCTAACAAGCTAACTTCGATAGATTGGCGTTATTCTGTTTGTTATTTTGTCGAATTAACGATATCATCCCGGAAATAGGTGTAGCAAAATTATATAGGGAAAATAAAACAAAGGAATGTTTATCCTCGGAAAGCTGATAAACAGTGGAAAAGCACTTTGTGGCCGGAGAAAAGAGGAGCGACAGGCCGATAGTAATTGCATTTATTGTATTAATTGTAGTCGATTCGAATTGCCTCTCGCACCTCTACGCAAACCGAGAATTCCTTGGAAAACCTACGGAAGAACTCAATTAGGGGTCTCGAAAATGTCTTCCGTCGAAAGAACAAGACGCTTCAGCATTTTGCTGCAGCAGAGAAGAGATGCTGTCGATCTTAGCTATCTTCTTCCCTTATCAAATTCTGTGAGTATATATTTTTTCGTGCCTCATATAAAAATTTGAGAGATTTTGGAAATCTTACAGAATATTCTTGTGCTGTTTTTTTCCAAGTGAATATTTATGAATTTCAAGTGCTACTTTTGGAATAATAAATTAAAACTAGAAATCATTTAAGACTCTTCGATTTAATATACACACTATAATAAAAAGTTACTCAGTACCTAATTTAACAAAGATATGTGAGTTTAAAATAACATTTACTGTTTTCTTTGCTATCTTAAAAACTAAAAAAAATTGTGAATTGCGTACCACTAGACATATGACTTCCCAAGAAAAATTTCTCAGTCAATATAACTTAAGGGACTGTTTTGTGATACACGCTGAATTAGAAATTAATGTTTTCTTTGCTGTTTTAGCCTCTTACGCTACATTACATTATGTCTTGCTAAGATGTTTCTAGTTGACTAGCACTTTCAAAGAACATGAACTTTTATGATTTTGTATTTGTTTTTTTTGTTCTTTTTGCATGCAAAAATCATAATGAACGAGGAATATCTGTAGAGTGAATATTTTTTGTCTATTGAAATGACCTGTATATGAGACAAAATTGAAGGGGGATGAATTTGTCAAATACCAGTTTTGGTATTTCAATAGAGAACCGACAAAAAATTTGTTGTTGGCACATTTGTGCCCAAATTATGATCAAGTGCGCCAATATCACTCATAAACCCGCTCAAACGTAAGCCATATAGCGACCATATAACGACCGCAACAGACATGAAAATGCCCAGATTTAAAAAGATTCCCTTTTGCGACACATGCATACGAAATTTTCAAAATACACTATTGCAACGCAATGCGTACCGTGCCCCTTTTGGGTATAAAACGGTATAAAACGCAATTTTAACTAACTTAATTAATTCCATTGATTAAAAAATTAATTCGTTGAACTATGAATTAAAATTTAATTTTTCGCTCTTTCTCTATAGTCTGCTGTTTGTTAAAATCATTAAATGCTACTATGCTTTATATAATTTTTATAAATGTTGTTTTTGATTAACAAAATTGGACTTTATAGTATGAAATTTCACTAAAGGCAGTTGAAAACAGCTTTTCTGGGGAAATTTGCGCCACCAGTCTGCTGGTTAATGGAATTTGCTCTTTTAAATGTGGATGATTGTGGGGGAGAAAAAGCTTTTCTGCTAGAAAATCAGTTATGCGCTCTAGCTATTTCCATGCGACATAGAAAAAGAAAATTTGTCTCGTTTCAGACAGAGTATGCTCACATATTTCATGTTAAGATATTTGTTGGCATCGGCGCACTGGAAAATACTATAGAAGCTGCTTGACATGAATTTGCTATGTAAAAGTTCATTATCAGGGCTCACTAACACCTCTAAGGTGAATTAAGGGTATAACAAATCCAATGGTATTATACGAGATGAGAGTGTGAATCTTGTAAGGATGTGTGCATCAGGCACTATAGGTAAGCCGGGAACATAGGGTGGGTTTAGTGTTCCATTTGCTCCAATATCCTCTTTGAACAACAGAACGAAAATTCTCTAAACTTATTTGTGGTGGAAAAGGGAAAATATTCTTTTGCAGGTGTAGTAGAAACTCACATGCTCAGTGGAGAGAACGTATACACACTTCCCCCTTTCCTTCATAATGTTCTAGCCACCATGCAACCCATCGGCCGCCGAACGAACAAAAAAGAAAAACAAGAAAATTGGGTAGAAAACGTTTTTCTTTACTCCCCACATCGTCAGATTCTACCAAAGGTTCTAGCAGTGGTTTGCGATATGGTGAATTTGTAGATGATCTGACCGGGGGGGACTGCGATGGTGGTGTATTGTATTTTCCCGATATCGGCTAAAATACAAAGTTTAAAGTCCATGTTAGTTACGTTCTGTGTGCGGGCATCCTGATATCGTGTTTCCCAGAATCTTTTACTTGAGATCTCTGAATCGGGCATCGAGTCAGACAATATCCGCAGGATAGAGCTTTATTTTTTTGACGTAATAGTCGGTTACTTCTTGTTCTTAAAAACAAACATAAATAAATAAATAATAATAATCATATATAGAAGGAAAGAAAATTATTTATTCGAAAATTAAGGTTACAATAAAGTCCAAAATCGTATTGTTTAGGACGGTTTTATATTTTCGTAATAAGTTATTACTTCATCCAGACGTTCACATTTACTTCTACTAATAATAAATTCCTTTGTGTGGGGCTACAACCCCAAAAACGGGAGAGGAAAAATATAGAAATTATATATGTACTTGGTTCATTTATCACCGGAAAAGTGGCTTTTATTTAATCCGGATTGAAAAGAAAAATAATAAAGATATTACAATTCAATTATATTTTCTAGGAAAACGTACTATGTGACCACGCGAAACGTAAACTGATTTTTGTAAAAATAAGCATTTTCTCTCGGAATGAAATAGTGTTGTGATGGGCGCGTTTCTACTGTGTACCGAAGAGTGAAAAATATTTTTGTTGTGTATTAGAATTCACGACATTCCGAAAATTGTTCGGCATTTAGTTTGAAGAATAATACAGAATTTAAATATACTTGTAATAATTACAAGACAAGAAAAATGCCGCTCTATTTAATGACTCTGAATGAATGGTGCTATTAACATCAAAAACTAAACCTCATATTTTGCCTTAGTATACTCTCGCAACAAGCATTTTTTTTATGTGAATTAAGTTGTATTCACCTCTCACACCTTCTTTCCAAGAACAAAATTTGCCACACTGTGTGTGAAAAATATATGAAGACAGACAAGAAATACTGAAGTTTTGTCAAATATCTTTTATAAATAAATTTCATAAGGACACAAAATATTAGAAATAAATTTCTAAACTGAATGTTTGTAGTATGTGGTGAAATGTTTGTAGATTCCTAAGAATTGGTGTGGAGATTTGTATTGTTCCGGAAAATTTAATTTAACAAAATTTGTACTTTAAAATATCGAAAATTTCTTTTCTTAGTTTTGAACTGTTTTTTGTTTTTCTTCATACTTGTATATATCATCATTGAAGAATAATATTTTAATTAAAAGCCTTTCAAGATGATAAATATATAAAATTATCGCTTTAGATAGAGTACGATTTATTTAATTTCTTTTAAAAATGTGTAAATAAAAATATTTGTGGACTTTAAGAGAAAATAATACGAAAGAAAATTCTTTAAATACAAAAAAAATATATAAGGCCTCCTACCCTAGAACATTTCAAAAACGAAACACATATCTTCAATGTTTGACCACTCATTCAAATTATTCTGAGGCATTAAAGCATTTACGATGAACCCCTCCCGCAATGGGAGGCGTTAAACTATTCTAACTTACTCTAAGATTATTAATATAATTTTCTTTTCTATAAGAGTTTAGCTGTAGTACAAACAACTATAAACAAGAACTTATAGGGTTTTACACCCCTAGGAACCTGGAACCTGAAATTTTTGGCTGGATTTAGAAGGTAAAACTACAACATTTGTATGCATAGTTAATATCATCAGAGTGTTAAAGTCTATAACTAAAAATGCCCTAGCGTTGAGACCGATAAAGACGAGGGGAGAAGCTCGCGAATCTGCTGTAGAAGTGGGTGAGAACAGCCCACCCTTAAGTTATACCAAGGCCCTATATCGTAGTTATAGTATTATTAAAACTATATAATTTGTACTTTCTTTCCATACCAACTGAAGTAGCATATTTATGAAGAGGATTCAGGAAGAAAGAGAAGTAACTAATCCAGGGGTTGGTATATTAACGAAAGGAGAAAAAAAAAAGGTTTTATTTAGTATATACGCAAGGAATCGCCGCGAGGTCAAGAAGGTTAGAAATTCAGAGGTTTACAAAAACCAACATTTCACCTCCTTTCTACTCTACCCACACCATTCGGTGATAATTCTATTGAATCAAATTCACGACTTGTGACCCTTCGCCGCCGAATACCACCCTTGCTTACCACTTCATTTAACATTTCTTATATGATTATGTAGCAAACCATTCCACAATTGTAACATATTCTGTGTAAAACTGGTATCTGGATGGTGGGTATGAATTTCCGAATGAAACATTTTTATATCAACTTTAAATTTAAAAAATATGCATTCGAAGGTCAATATTCTCTGTAATCAGTCAGTTAAATCGAGTGCAATTTTTACATCTATTTCACCGAGCCCTGACCAAAATCATGAATAAAACAAAAATAGATTATTAAACTGTACATACAAAACTGAAAAGAGACAGCAAGATAATTTCAATTCTACGTCAGTCTACATTCCCTACATCCTGTAGAGAGTACCGCACCTTTTGGAGTGGAACACCCTCCACCCCCATTTCCATTTCAAAACTATGTTAAATTGGAGAGTGTGCAAAAGGTTGATGATAACAAGGGTGTGCGGTTTGGGCTAGGCTTTTCTACATGAGGTATAGTGAAGTGCTGTGATGATATACGGAAGTGGCAAAAAAAAACGAGTTTTCTACGTTTAGGGCGAGAGTGTAGAACAGTAGGTGGTTTCGGGGGTGGCAGACAGGGAGCACAAGTGACACAGAAGTGGTTTTGTTTACGTGCCAAAAGAAAAATGCTTCCTGGATGTTTTGGCAGTGTGATATGAGATGCACATGGAAAGAAATTCTGTAGAAGTACGCAAATGGAATGGGGGTGGAATAATTTCGTTTAATTCCTTTAGAATTTAGAATATTCTTCACGCTCGCTTTGAAGATATGTTGCTAAATCGATTCAAAAATTTTGTTGTATTATACCAAATAGGTTTTCAGCAAAACTTGTTTTAATTTTGTCAGTTTAAACTAAACCAAGATAACTCGACAAGTCAAAAATGTTTTGTTGAAAAGCTCGATTTTTTAATACAATTTTAATACAAAGTAAACCTTTCACGGATTTAAAAAAAACTATGAAACAAGTCCCTCCAGAAAAACAATTTTAAACGCCGGTAGGGGCGGAGATTGCAACTCTTTTTGGAAAATGTCCTTTTACTATCCGAAGTCAACAATAAATGCAAAAAATCGAAGTTAGTTGAGTAATTTCTATCAATTCTGATAGTATTCCAAAATCGTGTTCCTTCTACCGCAGCGAATAGCGTAGATTATAGCGGAGGAAGGTATACAGCGGAATTCTTTTAAGAACATGTCCTGCTAGTATCCCAAATCAGGAAGAATGCAAAAAATTATAACTATCTGAGTAATTTTTCTTAATTCTGAGAGTGCGATAAAAGGGGTTTAGTCGAAGCAACTTGTCGTTTTGGTTGCACCAAGCTAATGTTGTACTTAACTAACTTTTTGGCAGTAAAGCAGAAAACAGACCAGTTGAATTCACCAATACTTTTTTTCAGTGTAAGTTGAATAAACTTCCTTTGGAATAGTCATTATTAAATATATAATTAAAAAACAAAAGAACTAAAATTTTTTAATACTGCATTAATGCATGAAGCCAAAAATTTCAGGTTTAATAGTATTTTCATAAATCACATTAGACTCTCTTCTTAATGTTCAATTCTGATTTAATTAAAGATTAATCGGCGAAAGAGCGCACAATTTATTTTTCTTGTCTTATACCCCAACTGGTTGTTTATTGTAAGATCTCTTTAAAAAAAAACGGACAAATGATATATAAGAATATAAAAAAATAAAGTATAAAAGCTACCCAGGTGTAAATGAGTGGGAGTAAAACTTTGGTTAGAATTCCCGTTTACGAAATTTTATCATTTTTATGAAAAAGCATAAATAAAACCAACAGTTTAAATGAATTTTGTGATAAAAATTTTATTTTATAACCAATTTATTTATGTTCGATTTTAAATGTTAAACCACTATAATGCGATGAAATGGACAGTGATGTATAAATGATAGTGAAAAAGTAATAATAACAATAAATTATATAAAATAAATAAAGAGAAGGAAAAAAAACAAATCAAGCAGGTGAAAAAACAAGGTAACGAAATACCACATCAAATAGGGAATTTTTTCAACTGAAATATTACGACAAAACAGAAAAACAAGTTTAAGTTTAATATGATAATTTTAAGTGCGTACATTTAATAAAAGGCTCGGAGAGCTACAAATCCAAATCTTTAATTGACCAAAAGTGAACTTGAAAATATTACAAAATGTATAAAAAACCAAAAGTTTAAATATAATAAAAGCTAAAAGTCGTTACAATGAATTTTACCTTCCAGTAGTTATAAAGAAAAGTATAATTAAAACATTTCAAAGTAAAGACAAATTTATTTTTGTGTATTGCACCTTGTTTGAATGGGGTGGGAATAAAGAACCGGATTTTTTTTTTGGTTTTGTTTTTGTTTTTTTCTCAAGTTTTAAAGTAAACCTTTTTTTTGAGAATTTCCAAAAAGTGCTTGTTTTTCTCGATTACTTTTTTTGGTTCGTGGTTAAAAAAAGTAAATAATTCTTTAAAAAGGCATGCAGCAGCAAGTCCAACAACATCAGTATACAATGACCTCACCGAAGCCTCATCATAAGGTTTCAAGCCCACTGATAATTGGACAGAAGCAGCACGCCCACTCGAGCCCTTGCAGCCCTTTGCTGTCTGCCCGAAACGCTTCTGATTCGAGTTTGTCCGTTGGGGCCTATAGTATCCAGCAGCAGCAGCAACAACATCAGCAACAGCAACAGTACCATCTCCACAATTCCTATCAACAATTGTCTATTCATTCCCAACTTGTCCAGAGCACTTACAATTCGCAGGCAAGCCTAAGTTTGGGAATTGGTGGGAGTCCCCATCACAGTCAGGAAAATATGAACGGAACGATGTCATCGATGACCAGTGAGCAACAGCTTTGTACCCTGTACAATGCCCAGCAACATTCGGACTACATAATTTCAGACTACATGGACAAAATAGCGACAAGGATTAGCCTCCTTGAAACTGAGCTTAAGTTTGCCTGGCGAGCTTTGGATCTTCTCTCAAACGAATATGGGAAAATGTGGGCTCGACTTGAGAAATTGGAGAATATCACAGTTGAGCAGCAGTCTGTCGTCACAAATTTGATGGGTCTTTACAGCAGTACAAGTGGAATAATTGAGATAAATAATAGTTCAAGAATTGTGGGTGGTGTAGGAGGAAGTGGAATTACTGATGGCGTGACATCTATACCACACCCAGCTGAAGGTGGAAATTTTGATTTCACACGTAATTTAGATAAAATCCGAGAATTGCACTATCAAAGGCAACGTATTCCGGGTAGTGAAGAAGAACCTTCTACCAGTGAATTTAATGATATGCTTGAGGAGTTGAAAAATGAGGCCCTTGAATCGAATGTTGATGCTGCTGAAGCTTATAAATTACTAACACCCCTGCCTCTGCCCAGTACCCTTTATCACGCCGGTAGGCGTTCAAAATCACCCCGACCAACACGATCTTTGGATGATACCAAAATCCATTTGCATAACCCTTCTGAACCTTTCGATGAGCTCGCTGCCAGTGTTAACGAATCGAACCTGATGAACATGCACCGACTTCGACAGAAATTATATGAGAATATGAAGACTGATCTGCTCGACTATTGTCAAACAGATCACGAGGAAGATGGTCAACAAAATTCCCATATAATTCGGGATTTTTTAGGTAATACTACAATTAAAGAAGGTGTCGAAGAAGGTGTCGATTTGATTCAGCGGGAGCAGCAACAACAACAATCGGATCGCGGACAGAATGACCAGGAAGGTCATCATACACAGGATCCCAATTATACCACCCAAATATACCCAACAACTGGTGAGGACCTTTTTAAGGCCCAAACTGACAATCGAATGCGTAACGAAATGGATTTTTTTCGGAGCGGCGAGATAAATCGGGATATATTTAGTGATACCAATCAAGGTATAGAAAGCGATGGAAAGGGGGAGTTTTTTCTTATCGATATTAAACAAATCGATTCTGAAGGAGCAATACTAACAATACCAATCGATGATTCTGGAGGGATTGGTATTTCTAGCCCATTGCAATCTATCAAAAAAACAATTGGACGTGACGAAATGAATGAGGAATTTTATAAAAATTTAAATCAGGCATATCGTGAAAGCTGCCTTATGGCACAGCAGAGCAAAACTGTTGAAATAATTATACCGCATAAAGAACTTCATGAATTATCTGGATTATCTGGATCTGCATCAAGGCCTGTATCATCACTTGGAATGATTTATGAAGATAATGAAGAACAGGAACAAGAAAGGCCAAGTTCTGCATCAGAAATTGAAGAATTTTTCATTGATAAACAACAGAAAGAGTCGCAACAACAGCAGCAGCAACAACAAAATCAAAAACAGTCGTATGTTCCTATAAAAAGTTCCAATCAAATTGAAAAAATATTTACCACAAAAGCCAATGTGCCGTCAAAAGTAGAACAATCGACAGGTTCAAACATTTTTTTAAGTCAGAATCAGATGACGGCAGGTAGTGCCACTACTTCCGGTAGTGGCCGTAACAAGGAGGGTAAAAAATCGAAGAAGAAGAAACACCATAAAAATGAAATGGATTTGCTCAATAATTTTAAAACAGCTCTAGCTGCTGAATCGTCGAAAAGTAGCAGCAATGGGGGAACCAATGAACTTGTAAATAAGCATTTACCAGAACAAATAATTGGTTTACATGAGGCAACACTAGTCTCACGTCTATCTGAGGGTAGTAAGGGAAATATGGCGGCGGGAGACCAGCAAATTATAGATTATAATGAATTGGTTGATATTATAATCGAAGAGATATGTAAAATTGAAGATTTATCGACATTTAGTGAAGAACAAATGAGTAAACTTAAAACCCTTATAAGCATGGAAAATACATTTTTCGATAAAATTAAAAAAGTTGACAAGAATTTAATTCTACTCCTACTTAATCCAGTCATTAAATCAGAAATGGGTGAAAGAAATGAAAATAAATTTGATATATTATTTGATAAATTAGAAAAAAATATAAATGTATTAAAAAAATTAGTTGGTAATGATTATACATCGATTGGAGGTAATAATAGAAAATTACTTGCTGCATCACCAAGATCTGTCCCAGGGTCAATAAATTTAAAATTGTCAACATTGCCACCAGCACCATCAAATCCAGTTAAAAGTGTAACAATAAATTTAGATGGTATAACAAGTGAATTGGATAGACTAAAAATTATGCAAGACCAGCAAAAAGAGCTAAATTCTCAATTTCCTGTCGAAGAACAGATAAATGATGACGACAGCATTATACTTAAAGAAGACGACTATAGTCGGCATTTATTACGAAACAACTCGAATTTAAATGAGCAATTAAAACTCCTAGACAATAAAGAGACTGAAATTCTAAAAAAATCAATGCAAATTCAAAAAAACTTTGAAGCTATGAACTTACTATCGACCAGCACAACCAGTGCTATATCAACATCTCTATCATCAATGAGGGATAAATGTCAACCTCCTACTGGATGGGGATCAAGCTATCAATTGTCTGAATACGATGAATATTATGGTGGGACAGGAGCATATAATAATTTAAATAGTACCGGATTTAGTGACACTGGACAATTTGATGTAAACTATTATGATATTGATGATTCTGGAAATAAAACTTTGTCTAGATCTAATAAATCTACAATACATTATGCTAGCAGCAGCAATTTATACAACGATGATGAATATATAAAATCGTTAAAAAAAAGTTTACAACGTCATAATTCAATGCTTTTTTTATTACATCTCCAAAATCCGAATTATCAAGGAAAAACTGATGATTTTTCAACATTAACTGATGATGTTTTAAGCAATGCATCACAAAGTCCTCCACCCCCAGCTCCAAATGGAGAAGATGGTCTTCTATTAATAGCTGATCAGGATATAGATGAAACTTGTATTGAGGCTGATACTACTGATTTAGGTCATAAAATTTCGATTATGAATCCGTTTCATGCAGATATAATGATTATGAATGAACGTATTAAAAAGCAAAAACAGCTACAGCAGCAACGCTTACCGACATCAATAGCACTTCCATCATCTAGATCATCATCAATTATAGCAATAACTACATCATCTGTGCTGCAAGGTATTGATGCATCGCCAAAGAAGACAAAATCTGATTCTGGCCTATCATCAATGAGTGGCTTTTCTAGTTTAGAAAAATCTCCAAATTCTCCGGGACATAGTAAACAAAATGTATTTACTTCTGGATCTAGACTATACCTTCATACTATGGAAGAGGGTCAATTTCTATCAAAATCTCATAGTAACTCTATACTGACAGTGACTACAACTGGTCACACTGTAGCTGCTGCAGCTGTAGCATCAGCAGCATCAGTATCTAACTCATCAGGCCCTCCAACATCAAGCCTATCACCAAAAACTACAGCTAAACTTAATGATTATATGTTTAGTGAGGAAAATTTAAATTATATTAGAGAACTATCACAAAATGTACCCATATGCTCTGCTTTTGAAAATAAATCAATTTTTGATGTTCAAAGAAAGAGCCTAATTTCATCAGCGGTTAATTTAGATAATATACTTAGCTGGGATAGAAAACAGGATCAAGAAATTAAAGAACATGTAGAACAGGCAATTATTGCTGATATACAAAATTATCCTGATTTGGTACGTAATCAAGCTGATACAAATTTTTTACAAAAATCCCCAGCGCCGAATAGTAAACTCGAACAGCAACAGAGATCAACACTTAGAATGTCTTCTGGTAAAAGAAACCTATCTAGAGGTTTATCTCCGTACTATGAAGAGACCGATATTGATGATGTTGAAATGCTTGCCCAAAAGCATCGTAATCTTACTGATCGTCTTGTATATTATCCATCATCGAGTAGTCTCAGTGATTACAATAGTTCTCGTAATTTAGATTTTATGGGTCAAATTGAACAGCATGGTTATCATCATCATCGGTCCCAAGAGCATAAAAGTTTTGAAAATTTTGATAAGCGTCAATTTATACGACAGTATGAAAATCTTGGATATAATAATTATATGCAACAAATGGATAGATCTGATCAACATGAATATCTCTACCAGCAAAAACCGCAACAGTTGCAACAACAATACAGACAATATTTGTGCCAGCAACAGTTGCAACAACAGCAGCAACATTCGTATCTTCAAAATCAATCTGGTTACGTAACCATTACAAATGATTTTGCTGATAAAAGGTGTATGTTTCAGCATCAGCAAGCTGCTGCTGCTCTAGAGCAACAACTGTTGCAACAGCAGCAAGCGGTTGCAATGCAGCAACAGTTACTACAACAACACCATCATAAATTTCAACAGCAGCAACAACAACAGCAGCCGGTTAGTCAACACCAACAGCAACAGCAGCAACAGCAACAGTCCCACCATAAATATTTAAGTAGGTTTTCAAATTGGCTGCCAGACCTAAAGCTAAAGCACATGTCTCGGCGGCATAGATCACAATCGCTGCCAGCTGAGGCTGAAGTTGATCAATCTGATTTACAAACATTTCAGCAGTATAAGGATCAAAATCGCCAGCAAATGGGGAAAAATCCAATTATTCGACGCCGAGGAACATTGTTAACAGCTCAAGTTTCAAATGGTAAAAAGAAGAAGCGGTCATTATCAGCGACTATGTCGAACATTATGCAGAAAGCAAAAATTTATCGACGTCACAGCTTGTCAACGCGTTCGATTTCTAGTCCGGTCCATAGGCCAAGCTCAGCAACCAGCTCGAGTATGTCTGACCCAGAGGCTGATCTGCAAAGTTTTATGTCTTCAGACAATGATGAAAGTTTGAGTGAAAATGAAAAGATTTCGATTAAACAGCAGAAAATGCACCAAATTATTACAAATGGTGGAGGAAATGGAATTAGAGCTCATCATCAACATCAACAGCAGCATCATAGGCAGCAGCTGCAGCAACAGTTGCAGCAGCAGGAAGAATATTTTCAACGTTCATCACAACTTGAAATGATGAGTGGGGGAAAGGGGGTGGCAATTATTGATCATATGTCTGATTTAGTTGCACTCCATCCCTCATTATCATCTTCACCAACGTCTCCAAGACGATCAAAACATTCGATACACAATGATACGGATGAGGAGCCAATTGACAAATATGTCGAAGATTTTAGCAGTGTTAGCAGCAAGGGGACAAGGAGGAGATCTAGTGACAATCAAATCCCTCAAGAGCCCCAAAACGATGCTGTAAGACGTCGTTCGAGCGACCAAAGTAATGTCGCTGAAGAGGAATGCAATCTTGAACAAAATGTGAAAGAGGTCGATGATATTTTTCTTAATCCAATGTTTCCTACTGTTGGTGATGCAATAAGACACCATATACCTGAGGACGGTGATGATTTTGAGGAGGGGGATGACCGGCAGCGGGAGAAATTACTTGAAAGATCTCCGGAAGATAAAAAACAAGTATTAGAACAAGTAAAATTTGAAAAATCACAGCCTAAAATTGATATTCGTGTCTCTACGGACTCCCTGCAAATTCGACCCGAAAGGGATGAAATTGAGAAACTTGAGTTAGCACCTCACCAAAAGCATCCACACATAGGGCATCAACTTCAGAAAAGTCATTCAATTTATGTTGAAGATGAAGCTTTCGTTCCGGATGATTACCAGCAGTATCCAGCAGATCTTCCATCCCAGCAAAATGTCAGACATATCTCGCAAGAAGACGTTTTATTTATATCAAAAGATAGTCCCAGAAGTTTTAAGTTGGCCCCAAGAAATCAAGCAAGTCTCGATATTCCTAGTACGTCACGAGATGATGAAGATAATCGCAGTCAACATTCTTACAAGACTGTTTCCTCATCTCGGCGACAGAGCACCGAAGATAGCATAGATACTGATGATGAATATTTTTGCTACGAGCTTCGGAAACTTGAGGAGCTCGAACGCAGAAGTCACATGGAATCATCGAACTACTATGATGATAGAGGTCGGGAAGAGGAGAACGTTTTATCGAAAATCGATCAACTTGGTATCGAAGATGATGATCAGCAGAGATACAGTGACAGAGACACCTACCAGCCAGATGAAGATGTCAAAGAAAAAATGTCTTTCGTTCTGCGCGAACTGAAAAATAACGTTAAACTTCAGCCGGATATAAAAATATCGCAAAAGCGCGGAAAAGGTATCGATTTTAATCGAGGAGGTCATCAAATGCCAGATGTTTACGAAAAATTCACAAAGGTAACCGACATTCACGGGTGGCAAAAAGAAGAGAGCGGAGAGGAAGAGCAACACATGATGAATGAACTAAATATTGTTGAATCTGAAATGGTTAACGACCAGAGACGTAATCGTCACCGACAGGTGAAAAAGGTGAAAAAACGTCGAAGAAAAAGCCTAGACAAAATACCAGATTTAGAACTTGAAAGTACTGAAGAGGAGGGAAGATACTCAACATCACCATATTCATCAGAAGAGGACGAAAGGGGCAAAAATATTGATGAAAAAAATTCACAATCATCGGGTGCAACATCTGGACCAGATACACCTGGTGACATAACCGAAGATGAAGATGCCGATTATGGTCAAGTATTTAAAACAATGGCTAATTATAATGAATTTAAAGAAAAGCAAAATCAAGAAATAAAACAGGCAAAAAACGGGATGACGATCAGCTCTTCTTTAGTAGCACCGGATAAGGGAAATGGAAAATTAATTGGAGATGAAACAATTGAGCAACAGGAGCAACATATGCAAACTGATAATGATGGAAAATATCAGATTATGGATCAACAACAACAAGAGCAATTTGACGATTCAGAACAAATTCCTGAGGATGTTTTTATTGATGGTGGAAAGGCTGTTCAGCCTTCAGCTACAGCGTCAACTGGACAACTTTCAACAGGCCGCCAAGATACTAGTCGACGTCAAAGCGACAGTGATTCATTGGCTGGACCACAGCCATCTTCTGAGATTCCGGGGGAACAGGGCGCTGCTGCTGGGACCATCACAGCCACCGCCCTCGCCGCCGCCGAGGGGCAAAGGGTTCATAAACCCTTAAGTCATGAATCGAGCCAGGAGAGCAATGCAAATGGGGCCCTGGGCAGCAGCAAGTGGAAACTGCTTAAAACACTCAAGGAGAAAAAAATTGAAGAGAAAAATAATCAGGAAAAGATTAAGGAGGAGGAGCTGATCAAGGAAAAACACAAGGTAAGTTTTCATTTTCCATGCGAATCGTTGTCTTGAGGAAAAACCTTTTATTGCTCGTTTTTCAATTTATATCTAAATATATAAAAATGAATGCTTGCTTGTATGAACAAGGAAATTAATAAACCAATTGAGCTCAAATTCACATGCTATATTTTTATTGGTGTCCAGGAGCGGATTTAACTTGCGGCATATGCCGCAAGTTAAATCCGAACAAAGGAAATAAAAAACTTAAAAAATTAAAAAAATATTAGATGAAAAAGCAAAAAATAAATAAATCGAAATAAAAAAATAAAGCTTTCTTTTTCAAAAACAGTATAACTTCTAAATTTAACATTACGTAAATTTCATTTAATTCTAACAAATAAAACAATTTTTTACAATTAAATTCATTGATTAAAACATCTGCACTTTCGAAGTCTTATAAATTATCTATAATTCCTGTAAACAGCGACTTTTTATTTCAATGTACTATGAAAATGATGTTTCAAATCATCACTTTGTCTTTTTCGAGGCAATAGCCAATTTTTGAATTTTAAAACTTTGATTTTTTTAATTAGTTCCAAATTGATTACAATATCACAAGTGACCTTTAAATATAAAGGACCTAAAGCCTTTAGGTGTTGCGATATCGGCTTGAGCATTAAAAGACAGGCTGTCAGCTTGCCATGCGTTTGTAGGTTTAAGAGTAAATCTTGATAAGGCTTAATGCTTTGTGTTCGTTCCTGATGTATGTACATTTAGAACACTTTACATATTTACATTATATTCACAATATTTATAAAATAATTTGATGTTGCTAAAAATTGTTTGCCTCACAAGCGGCTCTCACATGAGATGTGCCCAGGGGGACCAGAAACGTAAATCCAACCCTGTTGATGTCAGGCTAGTTTATAGCCTAGTTTAAACATTGATTGGTAAAAGAATTTGTATATGGTGTTCACATTTAAAAAATTACATTGCATGACATATGCATTTTATGATGCTTTATCTAAAACTACTTAAATTTGCATGTCACAAATCTCTGCTACACTGGTCATATTTTACTTAAATTCATACAGTTTTGAATTAACATATAAACATTGGTTTTTATACTTGGGAACTCTCATAGAAAATTCAAATAATAGGTTTCCTGGTCAGACTGTTGCATAAAAATTGAAATGTTTGTTATATTAATTATATCACCCGAAATTGAAAATTGCCTCTCTTCTTTCTCTCTATATCTCTATCTGCCATTCCACACTGGGTGCATCAACTCGTTGATGCCCAGTGCCCAGTAGGAAATGCGATCATCCTACGATTAATCACGGAGCGCTGTTTGCGATGTATGGAGTGCTCGCATTTGCATCCATTTGGCCTCTTTTTAACATAGGCATGTCCTACGGAGGGGAGTGTTCCTCTTTTGCTAGCACAAGAGCAATAGAAGGGGCCTCCTTTGTAGGTGCCAACTGAGCAAAAGCGAAGTGCAGGGTTTCGCTTCCAAAATTAGTAATAAGGAGGGCCTCGTTTTAAACTTCGAAGTGAGGCAAAATCGAAAGCATGGCTTCACCACCAAAATGAATAAGAAAAAGTGTACCTAATTTAGCTGCAATAGGCTGCAATGTAAGCAAAAGAAAAGTGTTTTCAAATCTGTGAAATGACTCTGAACATTTAACTATTTTAGCTCTGAATTATTTACTATGTATACAATATTTCGAGCGCACTAAAAACAACATGAAATAAGACTAAAACGCATCAACATGATCAAACTGCGTCGTTATGACTTACAAATTTCGCATGCACGAACTTGTCTCCGAGCATATCTCCGTTTTTCTCCTCCAGTTTTGCTCCTTTAGGATGTTTCTTGGAGAAAAGTGAGACGCAATGCAATTTTATGTGCTCTTTTATTCATCCGTGAAGGAGATCTCCTCATTTTTCCTGGTGGGATTGCGGAGCGAAAGAGCCGATTTTGTGAAACTTTACCTGAATTTAGGCGAAAGAGATCTCAAGTGATACCAAATTGGTTAAACCGTACCAGGGGTGGTTTAACGATCAACTCCGCACTGGTATCACTTTGCACCGAGTGCAACCTGATCAATACCCTTTGCTTCTTATCTGTACCTGCTGCCTTAGGACTAGGCGGCAGAAGTTAACTTCACCAGTGGCGAGAAATCTTAAAGTAACGCATCGGGAGTTTTGAGTAAAAGTAACACGTTTTGTGAGAGACGATTTCAAAAAAATTTTAATGGATATCAACAAAATATTGTTTACTCATGATTTTATATCATAGATTATAAAAAAAAAATGTTTTTGTTTTTTTGTAAAATTTTTCTTTATTAAAGCGTTAAAGTTGCTGCCTCAAAACAAGGTGGAAATCGGCCCGCATGAGAACTCGCCTCTGGATCGTCGGAAAAAAATGCATGTTAATTTAAGTAGACACTAAAATACACATCTTAACCCCTATTGAAAAAAAAATATTCAAAAGTAAGATAATTATGTGACTGAGAAAAAAGTTGCAAAATGGATTGTCATTTTTGGTACATGTTGCGCGTTTAAAAACTAAAATATTTTTTCAAACACGTTCATTGAGGCTTAAGATGTGTAGAATTGCATAACAAAAAAGTTAAAAAAAAATTTGAAAATCGATCAACTACTTTTTCCGCTATCATGCGGGTCGGTTTGAAAAATTGCGTTTTGAGATAAATGCATTTGAACGTTCGCAGTATGAAAAAATCATATTAACTTTTATTTTCAGACTTTTGTTATGCCATGTAGAATCTTTATTATTAGCGGGATTTATTTGAAAATTTGTGTACACATTTTTTAATAGTAGTACATCAATAATTAAAAAAACAACGATTTTCAATAAATTTTTTCCCGATGTGTGGCCTTAATTTAACTGCTAGTTTCTTCTCTGGTGGAATAGCTCGCCTTAAACGTGTGTCTGTTTTAGAGATTGTTATACGTATGCGTCGTAAAATGTAATTAAATGCAATCTGATATTCGCAGTTCCCTCAGAATATTTTTATAATTCCCATTCATATCCCGGAAACTCCTATATTCTTTAACCCACCATTTTCTCTTCGGACAGTAGCTACTATTTTCATCAAAACTATCATCTGATGATATTAACAACGCAGCTGCAGCCGCTGCTGAAACTAGCATCATACTTCTAAAAGACATTTTTGAGCACAAAAAACACGAAACAAATAACGAACACTTGATGCTGATATCGCAACACTCTGAATTAGGATGTTTTTTGCTAGGAAAAATATCTTTTTTCCCTTAATTTAGTGGTGTGCATATATAAGAACATATAATTAATTAACCCCATCAGGGAAAAGTATGTGCACTTGTCTTTTCAAAGCTAAAAGAAAAACAAGCCTGGTTTAAGGACTTACAAATGTCTCTCTTGTACCTGGCCTGGCACTGTCCAATTTTTCAACCTCCTAGACCCAAAACATTCATCAAAGCATGCGTAACTGCAGCCGCGGAAATTCTACTTGGCTCAATCACGCACCCAGTGCCCAGAGCATCGCTTCAAGGAGCCTAAGCACCGTTCTCGTTGCTGACTGGCAGGCAAATAAGGAGGATTTCCGAATTTGTTCGAAATGAAATTCGAATTTTTGGAAAGATACCGGTAAGCTGCCACCGGGTGCAACGAAATGAGGCTAGTGTGGAACGGGCCTATGGGTGTACTTGGGGTTAAGGGCCATTCAAAATTAACCAATTCCAGCAAAACCAGGGCTCCTTCGCCTTTTCGGTCCTTGCGTAGAATTCTCAGCCATCCTCGCACACCTTAAGCGTCTCCTAAAATTGCATGCCATCCCGCCCTGCTGCACCGACGACATCCCATAAGAGTGTGTTGCAGAGAACAGATGCTGAGAACATGTAAAATTGAGAGAGAGCTCCTATACGTGTATCACTAACACATCTATGGGGGACCAACGCTGGACCGCCGAAGCACGAAGTGAATTTTAGCCCAAGTGCGACACCTTTGTATAATCTTTGATAGAACCCTATATGTTATCGTTGCCACGATTTATAGCCCGGATTGTAGTAGACGACCTCTTGAACCTATGAAGACATTTTAACCTATGAAGAAATTTTAAGAGAATCTTAGCTTATAGTATGGGATGAAAGAACCATGGCCTATAAAGGAAGCACAGAGGCTCTCAATAGAACTCTGAAAGATATAAAAGAAAATTTAAAAAAACAAAAGAAAACCTATTCCAAAAAATCCCAAGCCCTAAAATGCATAAAATAATTATATTAAAAGTCCTATGCTACTACTTTCTGCATTAAATTCAAGATTCCTAGATTTTTGAAGTCGGTGTGAAAAATTGACTTATGTACCATATGTTAATCCAATACTAAATAAAAGGCAATCAGATTGTTTTGATCACGTAATCTAGGATTAATATCGGTCAGGTTTCAACACCGATTTCAAAAACTTAGATAGTTTTATATTTAATTTTGAAAGTAGTAGTAGAGGACTTTTATATTAATATAATTATTTTATACCTTTTACGACTTGAAATTTTGGAATTGGTTTTATTTTTTTCTTGTGTTTCATTTTTTTTAATATCATACTTCGAATAAGTCTTATTTGGCAATACGCTGAATACAGCACTATGGTAACTTAAAATGCAATATCATTAATTAAAGTATCTTTGTAATCGGAAGTTCAGATTCTCGCCCTGATAATTATTAATTCTTAGTTTTTGAGAATATCATTTCTTTTAACATTTTTGAGATAATTAGTTAGCTTCAAATACTTAAACCGCCATTTTTGATCCGCCATTTTAAATCCACACAATTGGACATCGAATGTACAATCAAATCACGCACATAGTCATTTTGTTTATGAATTTCATTTATCATTTTTTTTATCAATTTAGCTCTCTGTTGTGCTGCCCCCTTACACTTTAGATTTTTCATATCATTGTACCCGCGGAGCATTTTAGACTACATAACAAAAAAAGAATCATCAAAATCGCTTCATTCGTTCAGTAGTTATGCACGAACAGACATTAAAACAAAAGTACATATGGGTCAAATTGATAACCTCCTCTTTTTATTGGAAGTCGGTTAAAAACATGACATCATGCATGCAAAGCCGCAGGCAACAGCTAATCATCATGTATATATATATAATCGAAAGTTGGTTTGTTTGTTTGTTGCTCAATCACGCCTAAACGCCGAGTCCGATCATTTTCATTTCTTGGGTGAAGGTACTACATGTTCCGGCCGAACATATAGGCTATTTTTTATTCGCGAGTTTCAAAATGGCGGACCCAAGATGGCGGCCAGAAATTGAAAATATCAAGCGATTTCCATGAAAATTAGTATTTAGGTGCTTTTGGATGTCTTTATTGCGAATCTACATTCGAAAATTGGAAATTCAAAATGGCGGAATCAATATAGCGACTAAAATGATTGAACACTAGGTAATCCATCACGCCTAAACGGTGGATCCAATCATTTTCATTTTTTGGATAAAGGTACTACATGTTCCGGCCCAACATATGGGCTTATTTTTATTCATGATTTTCAAAATGACGGACCCCAGATGGCGGTCCAAAATTGAAAATATCAACAGATTGGCATGGAAATTGGTATTTGGGGGTATTAAGTTGTCCTTATTGCGAATCTATTTTCGAAATTTGAAAATTCAAGATGGCGGATTCAATATGGCGGCTAAAAGTTTGGTACATCGGGTGAAACTGGGTAGCCTGTCACGCCTAGACGCTGAATCCCAGCTTATTCATTTTTTGGGTGCAAGTACCACATATTCTGGCCCAAAATAAAGGCTACTTTTTATTCACGGATTCCAAAATGGCCGACCTAATATGATGGCAAAAATTTGAAAATATGAAGAGATTGCCATAAAATTGGTGTTTGAGGGTTTTGGATACACTTCTTGAGAATACATGTTCGAAATTTGCAGTGAGATTCAATATGGCGTAGACTAATTTTCAGGGAATTTAAATGAAAAGTAGTACTATGGATAATTTGAGGTAATTTCGAATTTACTATCAAAGCTTGAAAATTCAAAATGGCGGAGCCTACACTGTGATGCAAATTTGTATCCACTGGGTGAAACCGGTTAACCCATAACGCCTGAATATTGGATCGGACTTTATTTATTTTTGGGGTGAATATACTTCATACTGCGGCCAAACATATGTATAAGCTGCCTTTTATTCGCTAATTTCAAAATGACGGAACCAAGATGGTGGCCAAAAATGTTAAATAGTAAGGGATTGATGTGAAAATTGGTATTTAGGGGCTTTAGATTTTCTTATTGCGAATATATATTCGAAACTTGCAAATTCAAGATGGCGGATCCAATATGGCGCCCAAAATTTTTGTCCACGGGGTAAAACCGGGCAATCCCATCACGCTTAGATGCTGGATTTGATCATATTCAATTTTTATCTTAGGTACTACATATTCCGGTCCAACATATAAGTTACTATTTTTGCGAGTTTGAAATTGCAGTTCAAAGATGGCGCCCTAAATTTCAAAATATCAAAGGATTGGCAGAAAAATTGGTATTTATTGCGGATCTATGTACAAAATTTGAGAATCAAGATGACGGATCCAATACGATGCGTGGTCAAAATATTGTTACACCGGGTGAAACCGGGTAACCCAGCTAGTGTATATATATAAAATCGAAGGTTGGTATGTTTATTTGCTTGTTTCTTTGTTGCTCAATCACGCCTAAAAGTAGAGTCCGATCATTTTCATTTTTTGGGTGAAGGTATTACATATTACGGCCCAACATATAGGCTATTTCTTACTCGCGAGTTTCAAAATGGCGGATCCGAAATGGCGGCCTAAAATTCAAAATGTCAAGCGATTTCCATGAAACTTGGTATTTGTGTGCTTTTTGATGTATTTATTGCGAATCTACTTTCGAAATTTGGAAATTCAAAATGGCGGATTCAATATAGCAACTAAAATTTTTGAACATCAGGTAATCCATAACGCCTAAACGGTGGATCCAATCATTTTCATTTTTTGGATAAAGGTACTACATGTCCCGGCTCAAAATATATGCTGCTTTTTATTCATGATTTCCGAAATGGCGGACCCAAGATGGCGGTCCAAAATTGAACATATCAATGCATTGACGTGGAAATTGGTATTTTGTGGGTTTTTAGCTGTCCTTATTGCGAATTTATTTTCGAAAATTGGAAATTGAAGATGGCGAATTCAATATGGCGGCCAAAATTTTGGTAGATCGGGTGAAATTGGGTAGCCCATCACGCCTAGACGCTAAATCCGAGCTTATTCATTTTTTTGGTGAGGGTACTACATATTCCGGCCCAAAATACAGGCTACTTTTTGTTCAGGAATTTCAAAAGGGCGGACGTAAGATGATGGGAAAAATTTGAAAATGTGAAGGGATTGCCATAAAATTGGTGTTTGGGGGATTTTGGATACCCTTTTTTCGAATCTATGTTCGTAATTTGCACTGAGAGGTGGCGGATTCAATATGGCGTAGACTAATTTTCGAACTTCAGATATATTGATGTAATTTCGAATTTACTGTCAAAATTTGGAAATTCAAAATGTGGACCCTAACGGTGGTGTAGTTAAAGTGACATTTTCATTAGGAATTTTAAGAAAATTGTAAAAGTTATGAGTACATAATTATAGACAAGATTTTCTCCAAATCTCCATTATTCGAATGTTTTTTTGTACTATTATATATTATATATATAAGCAAGTTCTGTGAATTTTTATGTATATGTATTAATATTTCAAAGTTAAATTACAACTTTTACACGAATTAAAATAAAAATAATGTAAAAATAATATTCCCAAAAAATACAAATAAAATTCTGAAAATTGCGTTATATTTTGGATAATTAAATGAGAATACCTCCTTAATATGAACTTTGTATTAAAATCAATGCATTAGCAAACTAGTTGTAGATTCAATTCAGTGAGATTAAGATATTGCACTGAAAGCATAGGTAAAACTATTGTCATTGGTATTTCTATTAATTTTAAAATGGAGCCTCTCGCAAAGTACATTCAACTTAATTAAATTGAATTACATTCAAATCTTCATAACATCCAAGGACTTTGGTTCCGTTCATCACCGCAGTGGTGTTTTGTGTCCTTGTTGAACTCGATTTCGACGCACGCAGAAATTGCCTTATTTGGCTTCAATTGTTCAGACCACCCACTTAAAGATCAGATCTGGTGTTTTCGAACAGGGTCGAAAATAAATTTTCCTATAATATTCTGCTAATTCAATTGATGAACCAAAATTCAATAAAGCAGTTTGGGACAAGAAAGTAAAATTTCTTAATTGAGAGCCAAAATTTTCAAGAAATTTCTAGGACTATAATTTTGAATTGAGTTTGCCTATTCATTCGAAATTATTTGGACTTATATTTGAACAATAAATGTTGGGTATTAAAGGCCGTTCTCCAGTGCTCGGACCAACCAACCACGAACCAACCAAAATCGCCTCATCGCGTCCAACATTCATATCAGCTTCATATTCCATTTCGCTCGTATTTTGGTTGACCGGGCTAACTTTTTCATGTGTGCGTTCTAACCACATAGTACTAGTCGCCCATTCAGCAAATTATTGTACTAGAGGTAGTGACAGCAATAAAATTTCACAAATCACAACATTTAGTAATTAATGACTTAAAGGTACAGTGATTCTATGAAAAATTACTTAATCTAATACTTACAGTACATATTTCGCAACTATTTCAATAATTGCACTGTATTTGACTTCACTATTGAGAAATGAAAACTAAGTGAAATCTAGGTTACGACACGCATCAAGCCTAAATTGGCGCTGGGGATAAAAGGATCATCATACCTTGAAGCCGGTTTCGTGGCATTTTTCAGCACAATTACAGGTAAGGATATGAGTTTTACACGATAATTTCCCCAGTTCAGCACTTTAGTTGGTTGGTTCGTGGTTGATTGGTCCGTGCATTGGAGAACGGCCTTCACTTCCTGGTTTTCCGCTTATTTAATGGTTTCACTCGGCTCTGCGCCGTTGGGCCGATGCTTCTAGTACTCCATCGTATGCATCACTGTTTTCTTAAACGACATATTTGATAACTGAAACCCATAAATAACTTAAAGAAATAATGGTGCAATATGCCTGAGTAAAAGTTTTTGATTAGCACATATGCGCTCAAATGAGGCACAGATTTGGAAACTTAAACGTGTCCAAACCTAGCCAATATATCACACAAATACACCTGCAATACTCGTGAAAATCACAATCAATTAATGAAATATCCTCAGGGGAAAATGGCACAGATATGCAGTCAATAAATTTCTGCAATACAAATGTGATCAGTCGTTTCCTATGACTTGCACCGGCCCTAACACCTGATGGTGCAAGTAGAGAAAAATTGTAGGCCCCGTGCAGATGAGCGTCAATTAACGTTGCGAAACTGACAGCTTTTTATATAAATTTAGTTTTTCATATCTACTTTACATTTTCACACCTTTTTCGCATACATATGTATGCATAAATTAAAGATTTCTCTACTTTTCTTTACACTTTAACAACTATATGAATTTAATTAACCTTTTCTAATCAATCAAAAATAATTCTTTAGTAAATAGAAATTTTAAAAAAAATATATAACATTATTGCTTCAATAATTCCTTAAGACAATGAAAAACACCTAAAACAAAAAAAAAATCTGAATTTCATTAGATTATAACCTCGTGTGCCATTTTCCCTTGAGGATATTTCATTAATTGATTGCGACGAGCCCGAAACTCAGAGGATTCCTAGAAAAATTCATCCCTTCTTGCTTCCCGGTAGAACAGACCCAAAAAGCCCCTTGCGCAGAACAGCAGCAAAGGAAACAAGCCCACGGCAGGGCCAGCGCCGCTGCAGTAGGACTCGGCGAAATCTGCAGCACTCTTTTGCTGCACGTAGGTCGCAGCGCTACGACCTATCGAAATTTTTCGTTAGTTATAAAGTCTTTGATTCAACGTTTTGGGGTACGGTTATATTCGCGGACGAAAGTAAATTTAACCTTTTCGGATGCGATGGAAGGGGATATGTGTGGAGGCAGCCAAACACCGACTTGCTACCACAAAACTGTAAAACACGGTGGTGGCCATGTGATGGTGTGGGGATGTATGTCGTCTTCTGGAGTATTAAACCTGGTGTTTATCGAGGGCAACCTGGACAGATTTCAGTATTTGAACATCGTGAAGGCCAATTAACTACAGAATGCAGAAAAATTAAATCTAAAGGACCATTTCCGGTTGTACGAGGACAACGATCCCAAGCACACCTCTGAATTAGTGCGAACATGGTTGATTTGGAATTGCCGCATCAAATTAAAACGCCTGCTCAGTCACTGGATTTAAATGTCATTGATCATTTATGATCCAAACTGGAGGAAGGAATCAGAAAGCATCCGATAAGCAACAAGGACGACCTTAAAAGGGCACTAGAACAGGAATGGGATGCCATTTCCCGCGAGTACACCAAAAAGTTGGTAAATTCAATGCCAGCTCGTCTCAAGGCGGTTATAAAATAATTAGGCTATCCCACAAAATATTAAATATTATTATTATTAAGTTTTTTTAAAAAATCAAAAGCTATTATTATAAGAATTAAGGACTTGCGCAAAAGAACATAATTTAAGCTGTGAGGGGGATTTTGTGACCTCAAAATGAATTTGATTTTTTTGCTGCAAAATGAAGTAACTTTGTGTTATTTTTTTGATTGGATATAATAAATAAACCCACGAACTAAATTATTACTTTTTCTCATAAACGGACTTCATAGTTTGGGAGTTCTGAAGGATTTTCGTCGTATTAAGTAGTCAAGTCATTTAAGCTGTGAGCGATTGTATATGAAAAACCGGACCGGCCAAGGGGCGTCACAGCAGAGAGATAAATGAACGTTCTTTGTTCGATTGCGTGCATTCAAAATGGCCGACAAAAGTGGCGGTCTATTTTAAGTCAACTAACTATCTCAAAGTGTTAAAAGATACGATAGTACGAACAACTAAGAATTAATAATTATCAGGGTAAGACTCTGAACTTCCCACCACAACCAGATTGTCTTAATTACCTAGTAACGTAATGGCGCCGATTATCGACCTGGTACTTAAAACTGACCACTTAGTTATTTAACAAATATCAATGTGGAAAATAAATATATATGCATTATTCCGAGTAAAATATACAGATTAGTTACTTAACTTACAGCTAGTTAAGAAAAAAATAGATAAATTGTTTATTGATTCGTTAAAAAAGTTATCTATCCTGTCGAAAGCTAGATCTAACTTGAGCTGATCGACAAAATTCTTAAAATCGATAAGTAAAAAATATACGAGTTATTTATGATCCGAAGAATTTATTACAATTCGAATAACTACTTTCGATTCATTTCTTTTTGATAATATCAGATGCTGATTAATTATTGTAATTGCCATCATTTTCTATTGTAGAAATAAAAAAATATTGTGGTCGATAATGGAGACAGTAAAGTTTACAATATGTCCTAATGTCGACCACTGGACGATATTTGGGTATGCGGAGAATGTGATTACCTCCTAATCTCGACCGGGCAGGCGTACTACCATAAACTTAGTTTAATTTTTTGTTTTTTTTCTTTAGGTACATGGAAATCTACAGGAACTGAAATTTCCCCACGGGGAAATCCTCTTTATTTTTGTTAATATGTGAAACTGCTCCATTTTATTGTTGACACAGGAGCCAAGGAAATTCCGTTGCGCGCTCATATTTTTTGGGCATTATCTCATATTTTTCCGAAGTCCACCAATAAAAATGAATATTCCTTTTTCCAAGTAAAACTTGAAAACTGTTTTCTTGGAACTCACAGCGCAAATTTGAATTCACTCAGCTTGTTCCGATTTCTGGTGTGATTTTAAATCTTTCGTGGCAAGGAAACTTTTTAAACTTCGTTTGCTGCTTTGTAACAATTTATGAGAGTGCATCATACGCAATTTTTTAATGATTGTGAATTGAATAAGTGCAGTGAATAAATAGCCTTTACTTCTGATCTAGTGACTTAATTGATAGTGAAGTATTGACTTTTCAACGTTAACTTTGGCCTAATAAGCCGTTAACAAGTGATTCGCTTTATAATTAGTCACGAAAATGAGTGATAAAAAAAGAATGAAGTACGCGAGTGCATCATTAGAGAATGCTATAAAGTCTATTAAAGATGGAGCCATGCCTATTCGAAAAGCATCAAAATCTTTTAACATCCCGAAAACAACTTTAATTGATAAACTCAAGAAAAAACATTCTGATCGTATAGGAGCACCAACTTTTCTGGCTATGGAAGAAGAAGATTTCTTGGTCAAATGGATTATTTCAATGGGAGAACAAGGTTTCCCAGTGACGAAACATCAACTCATCGAATCTGTGGGCAAACTTATCGAGAAATTAGATCGGCCAAATCCATTCAAAAACAACATTCCCGGGAAAAAATGGGTCCAATCGTTTATTTATTTATTTATTTTGCGCTTAATACAAGCTACATACATGAGAGACTTAAAAACTAGAAATTAAACCGAAAACTAAAAACTAGAGCTAATCAGGACCTAATCAGCTATTGAAGGTGGAGGGGCGGGCAAAGCGTCTAGGTGGGTATGCAAGGCTGTTCCTAAGTGACGCTTTGCTCAGGTGGAAGTCAAAGGAAGGGAGGGCTTTACGAAGCATTCGCGTTAGGGGCTCAGAGAGGCCATAGTTGGTGCGGTGCGGTGCGGTGCGTTTCTCAAGCGCCATCCAAATATTAGCCGCAGAGTTTCGCAGCCATTGTCAACATCAAGAGCGATTGTAACTGAACAAAATATCAGGGATTGGTTCAGTCGTGTACGTACATATCTTACAGACAACGAGCTATTAGACATCATGGAAAACCCTAAAAGAATTTTCAACAGTGATGAAAGTGGCTTTTATTTAACACCGATGGATCACTTTGTCTTAGCTAGGAAAGGATCAAAAAAAGTTTACTCACGTATTTATAATGACGAAAAAGAGTGTTTAACCGTATTAATTACAGTCAGTGCAGATGGAAATTCGCAACCTCCATGGTGTTATACCATTACAAACAAAGAATTCCAGGAAGTATCCACGCTAAATATCCCACAGATTGGGGGATTGGTAGATCCGAATCAGGCTGGATGACCAGTGAGGTCTTTTTTGAATATGTGGCAAACGTTTTTTATCCGTGGATTTTAAAAAATAACATTCCACTGCCAGTCATATATTTTGTTGATGGCCATGCATCACATTTAAACATTCATACATTAGAATTTTGCAAAGAAAAGGGCATTATTCTAACCGCATTGCACCGCAATGCCACCCATATTCTGCAACCTCTTGATGTGGGTCTATTTCATACCCTGAAAAATGCATGGAAAAATCAGATGAGAAGCTGGCGAATGGAGAATTGTGGTCAACGGATGAAGAGTGAAGATTTCGCTCCAATTTTGAAATCTTCGATGGATATTTCAATCACACCTGCGCTAATTAAAAAAACTTTTCAATATTGCGGACTATTTCCATTTGACGCAGATAAGATTGATTACAGCAAATTCGTAAAACAAATTGATGAAAATGAAAACAATGAAGAGTCAAGAACTGAAGAGAATAACAATAAACCGCCTAATTGGTCCATTCGAAAAGAACCCGAATTATTGAAAGACATAAGTGATGCCGAGTTGTTATTAGCAATAGAAAAAAGAATCGATCCAGTATTAGTTAAAGAATTTAAAAGTACAGAAAATGATTGGACAGGCGAACTACGTCACCAAAGCCTTTTTCAATTATGGAAACAAATGAACCATCAAAGTAAACAAAATAATATAATATCAACAAATGGTGCTGAGTGCTGTTCGGAAGCCAGTAATATAGAAGAGTTCACATTCAGTGAAGAGTTGTGGTCAAACAACACTATTGAAGCTATCGTAGATGAAAATGGAGTTGTTAATATTATCAATGAAGCTTCACAGGAACTTATTGAAAAAACACCGAAAAAGAATGATGAGAATAATCAAAAAGAGCTCGCATCACTTTTTAAAAATACCTTATACTGGCCTGGAACAAGTATAAAAAAGAGAAAATCTGCCAATCCACTAATTGAGAGGAAAATAAGAAGAAAAGTAACTCCCACAGTCGCCATTAGCAACGAATTTCTGGAACATGAAAGGAGAATGCAAGAATCTAAAGAAATGAAAAAACTAGTAAGATTGAACAAAAAAATAATAATTCCATAACCAATGCAAATATAGAAGAATTTACGATACATCAGACGCAAGTACGAGAAGAATAAGTTATCACATTAAATACAAAAATGAATGAAGTAAATAAACAATTTATTGATGTCAGTATAAAAGGCTCGAAGCCATGTTACTTGGAAGGAGAGTTTGTGATAGTGGAATATGAAGGTGAATTTTATCCAGGGAATGTCGTGAAAAGTAATAATAAAATAGTAAAAGTTAAAACTATGACAATGAGTGTTAATAACTGGAGATGGCCTGAAAAGGAATACCTATGTAACTATCCGATACAAGATGTCATTTGTAAAATTGCAGTTCCAGAATTAATTAACAGTCGAGGGATTTACAGTGTCCCTGCAATTAATGATTTAGGACAGAAGCAGAAAAATGTTGATAAATGATAATTTTTTGTTCAATATATATGTAATCAGTTTAATATTATCATATTTTAATAAATGTTATTATATGTTTGTTGTGATAACTTTTATAAGTATTAATCTTGATGTTTTATCTATTTATTTCATTATTTCCCCATTTTATTTCAATGTACTACCATATAAAACTGCCCGGGGAACAAGTGGTCGATATTGGGGGAACAAGTGGTCTATATTGGGGGAACAAGTGGTCGATATTGAAATCGGTCCTAGTTGGTGGACGATATTGTGGTCCTAGCCTGATAATGGCTAGCATGTTTTCAAAAATCAATTTTAAATATTTTTTTATTAAAATAAATTAATGGTACTAGTTCATTATGATTAGAAACCGGTTTCTTATGTTAAAAACGATAGCAAAATTTAAAAGTTTCTACTACTCATTTAGTAAAGATGAATTAATGTAATCAGTTTTTAGCTGGACGATATTCGGTGCAATTACGTTATTGGATTAATATCAGTCAGGTTTTCACACCAACTTCAAAAATCTAGGAAAGTCTTGTAACATATTTAATGTTGAAAGTAGTAGCAAAGAACTTACAATATAATTATTTTATACTTTTTAGGGCTTGGGAACTTTTGTAATTTTTGTTTTGTTTATTTCATTCTTCACTTTTGTTCAATTTTTACCTTGGTGTTGCAACCAAATTTGGGGCATTTATATTTGCTTATGTGAGTACATATTTAAATGACTGAATTTTAATCAGGCACTTTCTTGGAAAAGAGGCTGTGTTTGGATGTGAAAATATGTTTAAGTTACGAAATGCGAAGACTTGGAATGAATTTAGAGATTCGTTCGTCAAAGGAGGGCGAGAAAAAAGAAGCATTTGCAAAAGGCGGCAAAACAGAAAAAATTTAATTTAGAATAGCTGGATGAATGCGTTAGTTCCTTGAATAACGATATCTTTTAAGGAATTTTTTAATATACGTTTTCCCTTGTTTATTATTATATTTGTTTCTTCATCTTATACCAGTTGACCCCAAGTAACTCCTCCCATTTCTTCCAATGAAGGCATAAAAATAAACAAACGACTTAAATGTCGTCTCAAGCAGTGTTTTATGGTACAATCAGTCCTTAGTCTTAACGAACGGTGGCGTTTTCACAGCTTGTAGTTCAACTCGACAGAACTGAAAACACTTATAATAAAGACAAAACAAACAAAAAGCTCAGGTTAAAAAGAACTAAAATGCTTTTAAGGAATCAACAGGTGAAAATTGCATACTATCTAGAAAAAAGTGTAGAGTGGATATTGCTTGTGAAATTAAATATATTATTTTTTAGTCTAAGCCAAAGAAGTTAATGAATCAATGTTCAGCTAATTTGTGAATCGTAATTAAAGTTTTAATAATTATTTACCCCTTTAAAATTCACAGAATGGAACCGGTGCAGGTGAGGGTAGTGGACGTGGTAATGGACATCCAGGCGACAACCCCTTCTACAGCAACATCGACAGTATGCCAGATATTCGGCCGAGGAGAAAATCCATACCATTGGTATCTGAGCTGGTAAGTAATTTTTATTCTAATATTAATTGTAATTACTTGCATTTTAAAATACATAAAAATGAAAACTTGCACTAAACTCTCCTATATAAAAACAAATTTTACTTCTTAGTCCAAAACGAACATAAACATACCTAAAAATTTCAACGATTATATTTTTTTAATTTAACTGTCGAAGCTCTTGATTGATTTATGTCTCTTTTACGTAGCGCTTTTTTCTTTCATTCAAATTTAAACAGTTAAAATAATAATATCATCAGTATTCTGTGTAATTATTTCATTTTAACTAATTATTACAGAAGAAAACAGTATTCAATAAATAAATGTAAAATGTGTTGCTTAAATCTATTCTATCCTTAAAGTGTCGTCTGTGTGATAAACAACCAATTTTTGGCATACAAGTTTAAAATTAAATATACTCTGTTTATTTTCTTACTAATTTAGTTTTTTTGTGAAAATATAACATTCTGTATTTTGGTTTTTTTTTAGATTAAAATTTTATATCATATAAAAGAATATTTTTTTTCTTAATTCAATAGTAATTTATTTATTGCTGTACGTCGTAGATTCTAAATAAAATTTGTAATAAACATTATTGCTTTTGTAGACTACAAAATTTCTGGTTTAAAATTTTACTTAAATTTTTATTTGAACCGGAATATCAAAATAAATAAATAAATAAATAAATAAAATAAAAGTCAATTGGAAAAATAGGTACATTACAATTTATTTTTTCTCACCAAATTCGTTTTTCTTTTATGCAATTTGTAATAACAAAATCAATCAATTAATTATGATTGTTTTTCTGTGTGTTATTTTTCAATGGACCCAAAGGTGCTCAAGGTATATGTCATTATTATTTAATTTTAGTTTCACTTGCTATTTTTCTATACTGCTTTAATATTTAACTTATTAATTAAGTAATAAAAAAACAGGATTGAAAAGCATTAGTTCTTTTTCTGCTTGCTCAATTTGTTAAGACTGTGATTACACCTGTTTTTAGTTTGTTGAAATTTAAAAATAACATTGTATTTAAAATAAGCTGTAGCCTTAGTTTCCCGTTTGCCATGTTATTTTAATATTTTTTTCACATTATATCCATCATCATTAATTATTAAAGTTATGTGATAAATTGTCTGGTTTATGCTTCCAGTAAGATTTTTTGCGCGCTTTGCATGAAAAAATAAAGTGCTGTTATTTTATTATCAATTTCTAAATGTTGAGAAACGATGCTCATGGGAGCAAAACGAGATGTTTTGATTGCGAAAATTATGAAATTCTTAAATTCACACTCAGAGATTTGAGTATATCTTATTTTTCTTATCTTAGCGTTTTGGGACATGACCTAATAAATATAAATTAATTACTATCGATGTCAGCGGTCATGTCATGTTCGAGCCACTTTCTGAGCAAAACAATTTCTGAAAGTAAAACAAATCCTCTGCGGCTAAGCGCCGAAAAGCCCAGTTGACTCTAAGAACTTTTCTGGCTTAGAAAGCGTACTAAAAATTAGAGGCGAAAAGAGTTTAAAAATGCATCGGTGCAGTTTTATCTTATAATTTCGCCTTTTATATTTGTTTCGATGCCTTTTAGAAAATACGTAAGTAACTTGCTAAAAATCAGTTAATTACTACTAGCTTTGCTGTTTGGTATACATTTTATTAATTTTTATTATACTAAATTTAGAATGTTTTACTAAAAACATATCTAAAGTTCTATGCCTGACAAATTTCTTACTTTGCATGCAAGCTGTCCTAACACTTTTTGAAAAAAGAAAATTTTTTAAATATTTTTTTGTTTTTAAAATTGTGCATACATATGTCTTTAAGTATATTTTTACTTTGCATTATAGTAAATTAAAGATAACATTTTTTATTTAGACAATGGCAGCAACGAAAAGAAATGCCGGACTAACATCGGCTGTACCGCGTGCAACCCTAAACGACGAGGAATTGGTATGTTGAATTTATATATTTTTTCCCAATTTTTCTTAATTATAATTTTTAACTCTATTTTGTAACACTATAATTAATAAATCAATCTACGTACAGGTGGTAGCATAAGTCGCATTATGTCTAAATTAATGAGTCGTATTTCAGTTTTAAAAAAAGTTAAGGTGGATTTTAACCAGTGTGACTAAATAGGGTTAATATTTATTATTTTTGTAATATTTTTAGTTTATATGCTTTATGTATGTTATTAATTTATTACAGAAAATGCATGTGTACAAGAAAGCATTACAAGCACTTATTTATCCGATCTCATCGACAACACCGCATAATTTTGTATTATGGACCGCAACATCGCCAACATATTGTTACGAATGTGAAGGTCTTCTTTGGGGTATTGCTCGTCAAGGTGTACGTTGCACAGAATGTGGTGTTAAATGCCACGAAAAGTGCAAGGATCTCCTAAATGCAGATTGCTTGCAAAGTATGTTGTATTGAAATTCGTATTCTATCCCTTAAAAAATATTTTAAAATATCCTTAAAATCAAACGTGAATTAAAACTGTTAGTTTTTGGAACACTTTTAGAAATTTCTTTGGTATGCAATATCCTTGCTAAATTTAATTCATTTCTGAAAAAAATAAGTATATTTTTATGTTTTATTTTCTTATTTCTTTATTAATTTCATAGGAGCTGCGGAGAAAAGCTCAAAACATGGTGCAGAAGACAAGGCTAATTCGATCATAACAGCAATGAAGGAACGAATGAAGCAGCGTGAACGTGAAAAACCCGAAATTTTTGAGCTTATTCGGTAAGTTTGAAAAATTGTTATTACCCTCTTATTAATATTTATTGAAAAAATACAAATATTTTATTAATTACTTCCTCTTTTAAAAATAAAAAAAAACACGTTTAAACAATAATAAGATTTATTTTCCACAAAATAAATCTTGAAGAATATTTTAACAACTTGTTTTATTGTGTCTAGTCTACTGAAGAAGGTGCTTCTTTAAAACGATAAAAAAATTAATAAAAATGGTCTTGTTAGTAATGAAGACGTAGTATTTATTATTATTTGTTTTACTTCATAATTTTACAATAAAATATTTTCGTTTTTGTGTGTTTTGATTTTTAAATAATAAACCAATAGAACAAGCAACAAAAATATGTTTTTGTCAAATTTATTGTACGTGTATAGAGCGGTTTTCGGCGTTGAGGAAAAAAGTCACGCTGGTCATATGAAGGCAGTAAAACAAAGCGTTTTGGACGGAACTAGCAAGTGGTCAGCTAAAATAGCCATAACAGGTTTGCAAAATATAACACAAAAACATATACATATGTATATAGGGAAAAAGTTTTTTAAAATATATATTAAATTTATATATATGATATATACAAAAAACAAATAGATTACAAATAAAAGGAAAATTCAGATAATACAAAAATTAATACAATGAAACAAGCTCCATACAAAGATACTCTCGTGAATGCCTTGAACGATGTCAGGTCTTTCTTATTTTGCTAGCTTTCAAATTACATAATTGTATATGGTATTAAAACCTATATGTCGTTATATGTTATGTGGCAACAAGTACTCTAATCATCGTTTCATTTCATTTTTGTAGAACTTTTTTTCGATAGACAGACAGACTTTCAGGCATAAACGCGCCAAAACGAACCAATCAAGCTACCGCAACAGATATTAAAATAACCAAAGCAGGTACAAAAATTGAATTCTTTTTTTCTTGGCACTCACTCGCCCAAAGTAGGCACGAAAATTGTAAAACACAATCTTTTGTGAATACAATAACGGTGCGCATTTCCTCATTTAGGCTGCTTTTCGGTGCGTTGGCACTTATAGGTATCTGATTTTATACACGTTTCATTTTAACAACGTATATTTTCGATTCCAACCCATCGTGCCTCATTTGGGTGTAGAACGACGTGCTGTATTTCTTTTTTGCCATGTTTGATCCTATTGAATTTGAACTCGAATGTCAGTTTCAATATTTTCGATAAATATAAAATCAGTAACTAAAACATAATTTTAAACTGCGGGACATTTTTTATGCTATTCCATCATTGTTCCAATAAACCCAATCAAAATTTTGATTATCCTCTGTGTTATACCTCTAAAAATTTAAGTTTAATTTTGGGGGTTCTGAAAAAGTCTCATAATTTTTTTTTATTGAACTCCCACAAAGAAATAATTCTTATATCTAATTTTATACTAGTCCCAGCAGTTTTTTCATATTACAACTACAACATAAAAATTTGAAAATCCAAAAATTAATAATAATAATAATAAGCAGTTTTAGATCTCACACTGATTTCCTTATATTCAGTTGTTTCATTGCACTTTAATATCTATTGTGTTTTTTTCCTTTAAATGTGAAAAACAATTTTAAATTGATGTGTTTGGTGTTTTGGATTCGATGTAGTCTTTATTCGTTATCTAAAACTGCTTGTGAGTGTTATAATACTATTTTTTGTTCTTTTAATTTTATTATCTTTCTTTTGATCGCTGCAAAGAATGTACTTTATTGCTTTATATATATATGTATATATATATATTCATATTCATTTATAATTTGGAAGAGAACCTTGGGAGTGAATTAAATTTCTCATCAACTCATCAGGAAAATAAAGTTGCAAAATAATGCACCTTTTTATGGACATGAATCTTTATGTTGAACGATTTCCTATAATTCAGGGAAGTACATATATTGTTTTTTGCATAGAAATATTTTAATCAAATGAAATCGTATAGATATTTCACATTTTCGTGAAATGATGCACCCAGAAAAAAAAACATGTAGAAATGAATAAAAACATATGTAAAAATGAAATAAAACGTATATAGAATTTCGTGAAAAGGCAAAGCATTTTAATTTTAAATGGAAACCCATTTTATTATTTTTAACATATTTTGTATTTTAATTTATAATGCACATATGTAATTTTAAATATGAAATATGGTTGAAATTAAATGGTTAGACATTTAATTTTGAGAAAATAAATTTCATTTTTAAGTGAGAAAAGAAATTGTTTTTTCCTTCTTTTGGTGCATTTTCTTTTGCGAAAACAAAGGAACATAGTTAATTTAAACAATATACTATTTGTTTTTACATACTGTTACAATTTTGACCGCCGAGCGGCTGGCGGACAAAATTGCACTTTGCCCTTTCCTGCAATTCCGATATGAGAACGGACTTGCACTTTTTTGTTGAGAAAAATGGTCGGCGTTTCGATCCGGAGCATCAGCCAGATCTCTCCATTGTGGCTGGTCGCTAATGCCCCCGCCACAGACGCCACAATCTTGCAGATCGAACGCCGGTCCTTATATCCACCCGATGCAATCCCCGAGTGTGAATTATAAGGAAGGAAAATTGTAACAATACATATGTCGGTTTATTTTTACATAGTTGAAACATTTTAAAATAACATATGTAGCATTTAGTAAAATGAACTTATCATATGTTAAGAAAATAAAATGATTTTGCATTTAAAATGAAAATGGTGCCGTATTAAACTATTACATATTTATTATTTGTTTTAAAATCGTTTTCTGTGGTTTTAAATTAATTTTATGTGAAAACGAAATGATTTCCTTCTATGTAAAAATAAAAACGCTGTCATTTAAAAACAAAATAGAATTTTTTTCTGAGTGTGGATCTAATTTTTTGAATTCATATTTTGCAAACATACATACCTTTCGAAAAACAAATAATATATTTTTCCGCCCACAAGTTAAAGATAATTTCCCATTTATCAGGCGGAAAGGTGGGCTTTTCATACAAAATATTTTCTGTCGGAAGTAGGCAACAAACAATTTATTTAAAGAAATTGCATATCAAGGGCGTACAACAGATCGTTCGCAGGTTTCTTGTGGGAGGACCTCCGCATGGATTATAAAAATTTAAATTAATCTAATTAATCTAGTTTTCTGTAGAAAACTTTCACGCTGCTATCATATTCTGAATGAAATTTGTCCTTAATGTAATAAAGCCTTCAGCGGTTTAAAAAGGAATTTTAATTATATGTATTAAAACAATGTCCCCTTTATCTCGGAAATGTCTTGAGCCTCAAAACTCTCTCATGGAACTATCAGGAAATTTGCCTTTATTTGTGTTTTTAAATCGAGGACTGTCACTCTGTGGATTAAATTATTCTTGGAAACGCACCATGCCTTTCTTTATTTATTTATATGTATTGTAAGTAGCCCCAACAGAAATCCAACTCAAAATTTGCAAGAATAAATTTTATTCGTTGAATTTGGATTAAATTCTATAAAGTACAAGGCATAATTAAGGTTTCAGTTTTTTTTTCGTAAAATATAAATTAATCAGTTTCTTTAATTTATTTAATTACCTATTCATTTAAAAACGAAGTTTTTTAGAGATTTTAAATTCAACAATTCGGTCTGGTTTTATACTGCCAAATCGTCGAGAATAAAGTTCGGACTGTAAGGAAAAATCCTCGAATACCTCGAAGTTCTATAAAATACCTCTACGTGATATGAATTTATACATTTATTTATACGTTTTCCCACTAGATAGAGAGAGTACGACTATCTATAAGAATTTATGTATGTGTTTGAAAATTTTTTAAATATTTGGGCCTTAAATTGTTGCAGCAAGTGGAACATAATATATTTATTTATTTTCTATTAGTTAAATAATAACCACCAAAACTCGAAATACCTTATCGATGTACAAGTTTAAAAAATAAATAATTAATTAATTTTCGTACGCCTGAAATGTTTACAATTTCATAAAACCTTCTATGTAAATATTTAATTAAGGTTAATTCCCCTTTCCATGGTGCATTTTTATAATGAACTCACATCCATCCACTGATTTATTTTAGAGCAATTTTGTTCACATATTTTTCCCACTTGAAGAAAAAAAAAACTGCTACATAATATTACTTTATTTATAAATTTAAAGAGTTTCAAATCACTGCTGATACATATATAATAGGTTGTAACAAATTATTTGGTGAGCATCATAAAAATGTCTTAATATATTTTGTTTAGGAAACACTGCTTGCTCCAACAATGCCCAAATAAGATGCAAACGCAGCAAAAAATGAGTAGAGCATTTTTTAAGAAAACTGTCTTTACTCGAAAACTAAGAATATTATCTCAGCCATCTAAAATAAATAAAGCAAATAATAATAATAACGATAAAATTTACAGAGAAAGGTATGAACAAATCTATAAAATAAAAATTCAAACCTTTTAAAGGATGACATTCGGTGTGGATCCAGATACACACATAGATTCATTAGAGCAGGCCGAGCAAGCTACAGTTGAGGGAACATCTAAATGGTCAGCAAAATTAACTATTACAGGTACACAGAAATATAAAAAAACCGCAAGCAAAAGAACACAAGAGTTTTTGTTCTTCATTTAATTTAATTCCGAATATATACTAAAATTAAATGTAAATTTATAACAATGACACCCTACCCAATTCCGGGATTATCCGGAATGCCTGGTGAAGGTTTCTAGGCGAATCCAAAAAATATATATGTACATAAAAAAAATTAATAAAAAAAACACAATAACACGAATTATATACGAAAGGTACACAAAAACTACACGAATCTCATTTGAATCATTTTCCTCAATGATTTTTTAATAAACAAATTTGTTAACGCCAGAATCAAATTTATTTATCTTCCCACCAACGCATTGACATATCATACACGTTCCTTCTTTTACATATTTTGTCTTAAAAAAATCTCACACATAACAAAAGAAAACCTCTTTTTTGTAAAGTATTTCAATAAAAATCACCAACTTTTTTAAAAATTCTTCAGTAAAAATATGTTTATTAATCTCATAGTTTTTCATAATTATTATTTTGTTTTATTTTGTATTTACATAATATAAAAATTTATCACCTCAAGAAACGGCAAGAGATGAGAGATATTAAAAAATTAAATAAAAATTAAATTTGAATTTGAATTAGGCTTTAATAGCTCTCATAATTTCCGAGGGGACGATTCGTATCTTGTTATGAGACTCTTAATTCAAGTTCTACTTTTGGCAGCACACAAAAGAAATTGTCTTTTCCATCCTGTTTGCTTTTAATTAGGATTTCTGCTCGCCACCCATTCCACCAAGTCAGAATCTCCTCATATGCTGTAGAAATAATTTCGGATTCTAGTCGTATTATTCGTTTCAACTCATTAATTATTTTTTATCCTTGTTTTACACTGAGCAAAACGTAATGGTACATTGAACAAAACTGGCTTTTTCAATTATCTATGAAAACTGCAGTTTAGTCAAATCAGATTAAAGCAACCAAAACGACAAATTTCTTTAATAAAACTTTAAACTCGGATTGTTTGTTATAACCAAAATGAATTGATTCACTTTTATTTGGTATTTGAGAGTATGGCGACAAATTCTGAAAATATTTTAAATCTTTGCCGGTCGCACGCTGAAGTCCGCAGCATCCGCGGCAGTTGAAAAAGCTGATTTTTACATAATGTCAGAATTGAAAGAGATTAGTTAGATTTCAGTGGTTTTGTGCCAGTTGTAATTATCTTGTAATTTCATGCAATTTAACAAAGTGTTTGCTAACTTCTGGCTGATTTTTATTATACCGGCGGTCTTGGGTACCTAGGCGTTAAATCGTTTACTCTCACGGTAATTGTTTCATATATTTCTTTAAATCACTAAAAATTTTCCTTCCTATTAAAATACATAAATTAAGATATGGCGTTTAAACAAAACATTGTTAATTTGTTCAGTGATTAAATTTGTTAATTATAACGCGTAGGCTGAAAACCGACCGAGTATTTAGGAAATGTAAAATTAATTTTTAGTTCGTTTTTACTAAATCTACATATTTAAACGTCGTCTTTTGCATATTTGAAAAGCAACAGAAAATTGAATAGTTCAAAGTGAAAATTTATAAATTTACTAATCAAATGAAAAGGTGGAAGAAAGCTCTAATGAGGTCAGGAATATTAATTTTATGTGATTTTAAATGAGTAAAAGGTTTGTCGCTAAACCCTAGTTTTTTTACAAATCTTGAAATAGCAGGGGTATGAGAGGTGGTGGAAAAACTGCAATACATATATTCGTTTAGCATTATACTGGTCGAAGAACATTTCTGATGATGATTTCAAGACTGTTAGCATTTGTTCCAGTAATAGTCCGAGTATAAAACCGTAATTTAAAAGCTTAATAACACCTCCCTCGCCACCGGCCATGCTAGAAGCGTCAATATGTTTTTGCCACGCGATCGATCCAAACTATTTTTAATAAATATAAAGGTAAATTGAGACAGTGCAGTTGTGAGGTTGCAAGGTCAGCAAATATTCCTACGCAGCTTTGGTGCAAATAATGCGGGGATACAATATTGCAGCACAACTAGTCAATTTCAATTGATTGCAACCCGAGAAATATTTTCTTAATAAATCTCTGTATTACGAAACAAATATGGAATTATTTGCTGTGAAGCCCGTGTCTTATTCAAGACAATATAAATTTTGGAATTCATATCAGGGATATTGAGATTTAAAAATACTTAATTAAAACCTCACTACACGGACTTTCTAACCATATTGGAGTTAATTAAATCTGATTTGATTTGATTCTGACTGTGTCACGCTTCAATTGTCTTTATAGAAGTAAACAATAAAAATTCAGAATAATACGTGTATTTGATATAAAACCAATATTCCTGAAATTACCAACTAAGATGCACAATAATTGCAATATGAAAATGAAGCTGCATATTTTGATTTGAAGCCCAGTTTCAGGTTACTTTTAAGGGCACGCTATTCAACTTATAATATCGCGTTTCGTGAAAAAGCCTGTTGGAAAAATTGCTGATCTACTGCAAATAAATCCAATAAGGGCTGGCACAAGGCTGTACATGTTGCGAACAAAAAAATAAAATTACATTCGAAAAAATTTAACATGATAAATTACATTATGAAGCTAAAATTTTATGGCAATTTATCGAACGAAGAACTTCAAGGCAATTTTATGATCAAGGATATGTAATTAAGTTGGCAATACTCGAAGAAATGCCATTATTAATATAATAATTGGCATTTACGTGTGATCGAAGAAAACTATCATGTCTAACTGATTGGTTTAAAAAAAAAGGTTTCATGAATCCAAATTAAGAAAACTATTGCAAAGCTGCTATTCGTTGAGCAGTATATCCCAGGCAGACAACTTTCTAAATCATGATTTAATAAATAATTCGTTTAGCAAAAATTATAAATTATGTTGTTCGTGATTTAGCTGCCATCGTCCATCAAATAATTGGTACAAATTATTAATTTGCCAGGGAATTACATAGTAGTTAAATTACATTATTTTGTTTAAATTTCGATTACAAGCAAAATAATTATATATTATGCATTCTTGTACCTTGTCTGCTGCCCCAAAGAGGTGTTTTGCAATTTACTTTATTGTTTTATTTTTTCTTAAATAAAAGAAATTTTCATTACGAGTTCATTAGGCACCACTTACACTTCAAATACACCATTTAAAATAAACATCACAAAGTGTTTTGAACTGATAATAGTTAATTTCTTAAAAATTCATTGATTGAGACAGAAGATTTAGACTTTTCCCTCTTCCTCTCTCTCTCTCTCACTTTCTCTCTCTCTCTTTATTTCTTTTCTACTTCACCGAACTATATGTATTTCTTTTTGCTTACCATAAATCCTTTCATAATTTTCCAAGCAAAAAGTTTGATAAAAAATTATGTTAATTAAGACTCTTTCAAGTATATTTGCAAAAGAAACCAAACTACAGAAGGATTAATATCTCTGTCTTTTTACTCTCTTTTTATATTATATTAATATAAATAATATAATTTTTGATTTTCAATTGAAAACTAGGCAACATACACTGTCGGACAAAATAAAGTGCAAAACCTCATCTATTAATAAAAACGCTTCTTCTTGGTAAAACGGCCGTCCAATTTTCTTTCAAATATGTTGAAAGCTTTCCCGGATTCGTCAGTTTTCCGCGTGTAAAAGCTTTGCTGAATTTGTGCTGCTTAAGTTTAGATTATTTGGAAAACTTAAAACACCTGCAATTTTCTTCGGACAAAATAATGTAAAAACTGTGTTTTGAGAATTTGTCATTTTTAATTGATAATTTTTGGTTTTTTTACCCTAATAATAGCAGGTAATGTACTTTATATGTTTTAGAAACCTTTAAGTCACCTACAGTATAGTTTTATTACGTTACTTACGTTACTCGTTTGGATTCTTTAAAATGAAGCCGCTGTCGGAGGAGATTAAGAAACTTTTGGTTAAGTATCGGTCCAATGCTGTTAAATATAAATAAATATCGGAAAAGTACAACATTTGATATCAGGAGCAAGGAAAATTTTTGAAAAATACAAACCGTTAGGAACAAGAGCCAGTTTGAAAGAAAGGAAGACAAGTACACAGACTGACAGATTAATTAAAATGCAAACTAAAAACTGTCCATTGAATTCAGCCAGAATTATTAAAGAAGAATTGAATTTGAACATTTCGCCGCCTACCGTCCAAAGAAGATTGAAAGCGGATTGATAAACTTTTACGCAAAGAAAAAACCTCTGCTGCGCCCAGCCGATATAAAGAAACGTTTTGAATTTGCAAAAAATATGCTAACATGCCTCAAACTTTCTGGGACCGCATAATTTGGTCAGATGAGTCAAAAGTTGAGCTAAAAAATTATAAAAGGCGTCAACGAGTATGGTGTGAGCCATCACAAAGGCTACAATCAAAATGTATACAGCCCACTGTTAGGCATGGCCCATGGGGGCGGAGCTCTAATGGTTTGGGGATGTTTTTCTTCAAAAGGAGTAGGACATCTCGTCAAAATTGATGTAAAAATGACAGAACAATCTTATCTGAACCTACTGAAGGAAAATCTCGAACAATCTGCTAAGAAAATAGGTTTAAACCAGTTTGTGTTTCAACAGGACAATGATCCAAAGCACACGAGCAAGGTTGCATTGGATTATTTTCGTGAAAATAATATTGAAAAGCTGGAATGGCCACCGCAGTCCACGGATTTAAATCCGGTAGAACATCTTTAGACAATATTAGATGAAAGAATTCTGCTAAACACACGAACAAATCTTTCATATTTTTGGGAAAATATGAAAAGTCAATGGGAAGCTTTACCACGCACACAATTATAAAACTTGGTTAATAGTATGCCCAAACGGTTGGCAGATGACGTAGCCAACAAAGGAAGGCACACAAAATATTGATATTTTTGCGTTCCGTTTTCCTTTTTTTATATTTATTTTGTATAAATTACTGTAAGTGCTCCCATTGAAAATTATTTTTTAAAACAAATTTTATTTCTGTTTTGCACTTTATTTTGTCCGACAGTGTAAATTTTAGTAATTTAATTCCTTATACATATTTATAATATATTGTTATCAATTTTGTTCAATTTTTTGATTTGTATAATTTCGATAGCAGAATATTTTAACATTTGAAAGAATTGTAAACAAAACCTTAAGCGATGGTTCCACTGATTTAAATTTTGTACCTATAACCTGCTTACTAGACGAAAAAGTAGGTCTTATACGAGAATTTTTAGTTACACTTTTTATGGTAGCTACGAGGAAGTTTTGTCATATAATAAATATTTTATCACTGTATTAAGTTTTTTTTTCAATTATAATTATTCCTATTTTCTACAACTATTCTCGTACTAAAAAGGGAATGTGCTATTAATTATTCTTTTTGTTTGTTTTTTAAGGAATTGCAGAAGTTCCGAACTTTATTTATGCTCTTTTTCTCTTGTCCAAATGCAACCATTTATTCTATTTGCAAGTCTATTTAATAATTTGCGTTATACCTTTTCGGGATAATTGTTAAATATAGTAAAAAAAACAGGTCCTTTTCTGTGCTTTCTTAGGGATGATGTTTCCAAACATAGACAATTTGCTAAAGACTTGGCATTTTTCGTATATTTTGGTTAGTTGGTGAATGGTTGCAAATTTGTACTGGTTCTTGCCTTAAACCGTTTAACCTTTTTTGTGTTGCATATTTGTTTAGGACCTAATTAAATAGGAAGAAGAAAATCAAAACACAATTGAAATAAAGCATTTAGCCAGCAAAAGTTGCATTGTCTTTTAGTGTTTACTTGAATTTTCAAGTAGCTTACATAAAGATCTTTAACATAAAAACAATAACTGTATTTGTTCTTTATTATAATTACAATTAAACCCCTCTACTTCTCTCTTTCTCATCACTATTCGTATTTTGCTGAATGATTTACTTTCTGGAAAAAAACTGAAATGAGTGTAAGACCTTCGAAGCGGCTTCATACAAACCTCTTGCTTTTAAAATAAATTAATATTTGGTTTCAATTTAAAATAAAATATTAGAAACGAAAGTATAACGAAAGTTCAAAGGACTTCAAGGCTGGTATGTATGAAAAGACTTGGGTGCATCTGGGCTTCTACGAAGTGTCAAAAATACAATAAATACATATATTAGATACTTTTGGTTTTAAAGAAAACTAAAATAAAAACATATCAGGGCGATTCAAGATGTTTTCTGAAGCATGAATTTTGCTAGGTATCTTGTTAATAAAAATGCTTTTTAAAAACTGAAACTCTTTAAGATTGTTTGCTGTTTGGTTTTTGGGTTTTGATTTTAATTTAATAAAATAAAGCTGCATGTTTAATTGGTGCAATAACTCCTCGTATTTATGTTTGCTTCGTTGCTTTAAATATTTGGTTTATTTTTATTAATATATAATAGTTAAATATATAAACTTTTAAGTCCACATGTTGAAAATGCTTCATTTATGCTAACACTTGTAATAAATTTGTAAATATTTATATAAAATATGTGTTTTGAATTATGCAACCACACAATTGGAGACGCACACAGTTTAATTATTTGTCTTATTATATGTATATTTTTAAGCAGTACGAAATTTATTTCGCGTATTGTGTAAATATTTTAAATATTGCTGTAATTATTTATTTAATGTAAAAGATTTTAATCGAAACACACTTAAAACTAAAACAAAAACACCTACAATTTCAAAGATAAGGATGTTAAGAAATATAAACAAAAATCATTTTGTAATTCATACAACGAGCCTATAAGGATACCCTTTAGATACACCTTATTTAACACTATACATTTCCACAAACACAAATAAAAATACGCCAATATTACCTACACAATCGCATTTAAAATGGTTCAGTTTTAAGAATAACAACTCTTTTCCTACAAAATAACCTATTGGAACAAAAAATTATTTCTAAAACATTTGCGTGTACGATTCTTCCCGTAATATTAAGAGAAGAATAATCTGAAGGACTTCGTCCTAACGTTTTGATGTTCCTTTAAAATTAAGGTAATAACATCAATAATATATAATCCTTTAACGCCCAAATATGCTAAATTTTCACTTTGTTTCCAACCTCGCAACAAGAGTCCGCAAGCCACTTTCTGGTTCCAAACTTGATAAGAATTCAATTTTCTCGCACTATTAAAATTAATAGAAATTAGTTAACCAGCTCCGTTTTTTCTGCATTTATTATTGATGGGGAATTTTCTAAAATATTTCTAAATCTAAACCCATTTCCGCTGAAATCTGCACTATCTGGTGCAGTCGAAAAAAACGAATTTTCACTTACTAAGATTTGATAGAAATAAGTTAGCTAACTTCGATTTTGTGCATTGATTGCTGAGTTCGGATAGCATCGAGGCATTTTGTAAAAAGTATTTAAATCTAAAGTCGTCCACAGTTGAAATCTGCACTCTACTGCAGTTGAAAAAACCCGAATTTCATGTACTATAAGAATTCATAGAAATTAATTAACTAACTTCTTTTTTTTACATTTATCGTTGATTTCGGATAGTATGGGAAAATTATCTAAAATGATTTCAAATTGAAAACCTTCCTCTTCTGAAATCTGTACTATCTGCAACAGATGACAAATGCTTTCAAACCAAAGTGAAAATCTAGCACATTTGTGAAAGTTAAGGGTTTAAATAATTTTGGATTTTCACACTAATCCTCGTTAGGACGCAGTCCGTCAAAATTTTTAACTATGACAAAAACTTTTATTTTTATGCTGTAGCTATGAATAACTAAAGACGATTTGAATATGTTTCGTGTGTTTACGTAATGGCAAAAAGTAATGAAGGAAGATATCATTTTAAAAATCGAATACAATAATCAAAACGTCTTTTGGTTAAATGATGCACTAGGCAACCAAACATTTTTATAGTTTTATTAGAAAAGCATTTTACTAACTAAGAAATTTTCTCTTCTCTCTCCCGCTGTTTTCTTTCATTTCTTTCCCGTAAACAAAAAAATAATAATCCGATTCCCATCCTTATCTTTCGGGCTCAAAAATTAAAATACAATTAGTGATATGTGCCCAAGGTCTAATTGCAAAAGATAAAAGTGGTACTAGCGATCCTTACGTCACAGTTCAAGTAAGTAAGGTTAAGAAAAGGACTCGGACAATGCCACAGGAACTGAACCCCGTCTGGAATGAGAAATTTCATTTGTGAGTACATCTTAAAGATAATGAATGGTTAAAATTTTCAAGATTTATCGAACTAAGGCAGAAGTAGATATGTCCTTTAAAATGCTTATGTCATTTTGATTTTAAAAATAATTATAAAAAAATATGTACGGGAGAACATAAAAAATACCCTTTTAAGATTCAAAAAATACTAAACAACAAATCGAATTAAAGCTAAAATGATGAATGAGTACTTCTGCATTTTTAATTGATAATCTTATAACCTTGGCTTCCTTCTAATTATAATTATGCTAAAATTGATTAATTTTAAATTCAGTAAAGTAAATTCATTTCCATTATAAACAGTGAATGCCATAATTCATCGGATCGGATTAAAGTGCGTGTTTGGGATGAGGATAATGATTTAAAATCAAAACTTCGACAAAAGCTAACCCGTGAATCGGATGATTTTCTGGGACAGACAATAATTGAGGTTCGAACATTATCCGGTGAAATGGATGTGTGGTATAATTTGGAAAAACGTACCGATAAATCAGCTGTTTCCGGTGCAATACGACTTCATATTTCTGTTGAAATAAAAGGTGAAGAGAAAGTAGCACCCTATCATGTTCAATACACATGCCTTCATGAAAATTTATTTCATTACCTGTGTGAAGAAAACGTTGGAATGGTGAGTTTCTTACTTTAGATATGAATGTTGCTTTTTCATTGATCGCATAGAACAGAAACGTGAAACTATTTCACCTCTGATTTTATTTTATTTTCACACAAATTTCGATAATCTCATGTACTATTTAATCATACATCAAACATACATAATACTATTTTTTATCTATCTCAATTGACTTTATTTTAAGTATAACTTAATCTCATCTGTAATTATACCACAAACATTTTCATTTTTCTGGAACCCCGAGTAAAAATTTTTCGTTGGCATTTATGCGTCCGAATTAAATATAAACGCGTACAATGACGAACAGACATGCAAATAGCCAACATAACAAATATGCCCACGGAAATTTCAAAATACACTCTATTGGGCACGCAATGCATACCGTGCCCCATTTGGGTGTATCAAAAACGTACCATACCGCTGTCGGGTCTATTAAACTTTTACTCGGGAGTACGTCTCTTAAATCATAACCATATCAGCCAACAATTTATTTTATTTATTTAATTAATTTTAAACTTAAAGCCCTCACCTAGTGGAATTGTGAAAAAAATTTAAAACCCAACAGGTCAAATTGCCGCAACCAAGAGGCGAAGATGCTTGGAAAATTTATTTTGATGAAATTCCAGAAGAAATTGTTGATGAGTTTGCAATGCGTTATGGCATTGAAAACATCTATCAAGCGATGACACACTTTCACTGTTTATCAACAAAATACCTTTGTCCAGGCGTCCCAGCCGTAATGAGTACCCTCTTGGCAAACATAAATGCTTATTATGCTCATACAACAGCATCAAGTGCTGTTTCCGCCAGTGATCGATTTGCGGCAAGCAATTTTGGGGTACGTATCTTTAAGAATATTAAAATTCATCATAAGCACTTAAGAAAAATACAATCGAAGAGCTAAAAAAGAAAAATTATTTATACATATGTACCCATTTTAGTCTTCAAGGGTGGGGTGAAGACTTGCAAAATATTCAATAAATTTAACCATATTTTGAGCATATTCGAATACATGAAAATACACAACTCTCATACACATAGGAGGTTGAAGGATTCTTTTGGTGCCAATTACGAGTCCTTTCATTCAAAACAATTATCAGGGTCCTACTCATTAAAATCGCATAATCAATTAATAAATCTACACCCAGAAAAAAAAACATGTAGAAATGAATAAAAACATATGTAAAAATGAAATAAAACGTATATAGAATTTCGTGAAAAGGCAAAGCATTTTAATTTTAAATGGAAACCCATTTTATTTCTTTAACATATTTTGTATTTTAATTTAAAATGCACATATATAATTTTAAATATGAAATATGGTTGAAATTAAATGGTTAGACATTTAATTTTGAGAAAATAAATTTCATTTTTAAGTGAGAAAAGTAATTGTTTTTTCCTTCCTTTGGTGCATTTTCTTTTGCGAAAACAAAGGAACATAGTTAATTTAAACAATTTACTATTTGTTTTTACATACTGTTACAATTTTGACCGCCGAGCGGCTGGCGGACAAAATTGCACTTTGCCCTTTCCTGCAATTCCGATATGAGAACGGACTTGCACTTTTTTGTTGAGAAAAATGGTCGGCGTTTCGATCCGGGGCATGAGCCAGATCTCTCCATTGTGGCTGGTCGCTAATGCCCCCGCCACAGACGCCACAATCTTGCAGATCGAACGCCGGTCCTTATATCCACTCGATGCAATCCCCGAGTGTGAATTATAAGGAAGGAAAATTGTAACAATACATATGTCGGTTTATTTTTACATAGTTCAAACATTTAAAATAACATATGTAGCATTTAGTAAAATGAACTTATCATATGTTAAGAAAATAAAATGATTTTGCATTTAAAATGAAAATGGTGCCGTATTAAACTATTACATATTTATTATTTGTTTTAAAATCGTTTTCTGTGGTTTTAAATTAATTATATGTGAAAACGAAATGTTTTCCTTCTATGTAAAAATAAAAACGCTGTCATTTAAAAACAAAATAGCATTTTTTTCTGAGTGAAGTGTCGTTACGTAACAGTGATCTGCAAATATAAAGTTTTAATACTATTAGGCTGTCACATTACTGTCGAATATTTTTGGTTAAGGATGTGTTTAATGCAGTGCCACTAAAACCATAAAGTAGATAATAAATAGATTGATATATCGGCTAATTTAATTGGTTTTAATTATTATCCTCAAGCAGTATCCCGATTTTACCACCTGTTGCATTACCAATTAGTGAATAATTATTAGTATGTTTTCCAAGAAAAATCATGTCATTTTATAACAGTAAATAGCTGCTGCATTGGCTCTGTACCTGAGGTAGGCTTGCTGACTTGGTTGCTGTTCTGCGCAAGGGGCTTGCTGGCCTTTCCTACTTGGAGTTTTCTATGAATTCTTGGAGTTGTGTGTTCTGCTCAACTCAAAATAGACGTTTTTAAAAGAAAAGGTATATAATTCTCCAAAGCCGAGATCATTCGTAATTTGATTTGACAATGAATTTATTAGCAATGTGAGTCATGAACAGCGTAAGACTGATTATTCAATTATTCTTCAAGAAACTTTTACTGATTGTGGAGTTTCAGAATTAAATAAAACTCTACTTGTAAAAGCACAATCTTTTATTGTTTAAAAATAATTTATTGTGGAGGACAATTCTACTTCGTGACTTGTTTCTCTTGATTCTAGAAAACTATAGAATGAGCAAACTAGGCAAAGCCTTCTTTTCGATACAAAAACGATTTTGATGAAATTATCTGAAATTATTCAAAGTGATTTCTTTAGTGGCACCAGTGACATCTATTGGCGCTGCGAAACACCTCGATAATGGTCGCCACATTGATGATTTAAATACTGATATTTAGTGGTATTTTTCAGGCTATATTGTTCACATAACTCTAAAAAGAGTAAACTTGTGCTGATTGCAGATAATTAATGCAAACACAAAAACGGACGTGTCTTCCTGAGACTACTAAAAATTATTCAAAAAATACAAACTTTGGAATCCTATCAGCCCCAATTGAATTGTTTTTCAATATTTATAAGATGTCCGTTAAGGTAATAAAAAACATCTAAATTGTTGAACAGAAAATGCTTCGAAATAACTAAATAGCAAAGAGAAATAAAAAAATAGATCAATATTGTTTTAATTGTTTCTTTTATGTCAATGAAGACACCTCAAACGGAAGCAATCTGAATTTCCTTAAATGTAGTATGTATAAACCTTATGTCCGTATGCCTTTTTGTCTTGAAGATTTCATTCATTGAGATGAGCAGAGCACGCAATTTAGAGGATTCTCAGAAAAATTATTGAAAGATTAACAGAACACAATTCCTGCATTTATTTAAAGAGTTACAACCAGATTGAGAAAAAACAAATTACAAGTCATATTCGGAATAGTCAACGGTTCCTAGATAAAATTTAAGGTTCGGTTCTCAACTAGTGGGAATATTTCAAAGTGATTTAAATGTCAAATGCCATCAAAAATTGAATCCCTTCACGTTTCATGATAAGACAACCCGACAAGATACTGGGGGTATTCACGTCATATTGTAAAGTTACTAGGGCTTGTAAATGTTAGGTCTCGTAATCAAGATGGCGTGAATGTACTTTTTAACAATTCTCGTAAACTCTTCGCGACCGAGCGAATGGGAACTTGAACTGTCAATTTCTGACAATTATGTTTTGCATGAATTCAAATTACAGAGATTATGCCGGGTCATCTTTAATCAGATCTACAACCCTTTCAAGCAATTCGGCCGTTTCCCTACTGCTCCAACGATGTGCGGTGAAGAAAAATAAATGTAATTAAATAATGTCCTATAGTAGAGACATTCCATATTTACTCACGTTCATCTGTAAATTTACTATTTCCACCGATTAAGTAAAAACTCATCGTTATGCAAAACAGCTGTGTTTGACAGAAATTGAGAATTACGAGGTATAAATTTACGAAGACAATTTTTCGCGACTATTTAGGTTCGCAAATTTAACGAGGGCGCGTAGAGTAAAAATGTATAGGAAATTGTACGGGCCTCGTAATTTTTACGCGATTTTACCCAGTTACGAGAAATACGAGGTCTACTAGGGCATGACGTGAATACCCCTACTGTAAGGATTCTATACCTTCGTAGTTTCCTCACTAAGGCTCGTGTATTTAACATCGTAATTCTTTATTGTAGTGAGAAGAACACGCCTATTATATATTCATCCTAATGAATTTGGTTCACTTTAAATTAACAAAATTAGTTTGTTTATTATAACCAAAAATACACGTATCGCAATAGCTTACATAGTGATTGCTAAATGTAAACTTAATTTTTGATTCTTTTTACTAGCATGTAATTTTCTCAGTGATGCTAAATTAACCAACTTCTCTCATCTTAAGATATTCAGAGATTTTTTCTAGACAGATAATAAAATCGATTTTAGTTATGTGGATATACAAGAAGCTCAAAATATGTTTGATTTATTTTTTGCTCTGCACCCAAGAATGCTAGAAATGAAATATTAAAAGCTCTTCAAATTAAAATAGTTTGAAATTAATTGAAGTCCTTAAATTTTCGTATCATTGCAGAAAGAGAAATTTGTAAAATTATTGGATCAACTCCATAATTCACTGAGAATTGATTTATCAATGTATCGAAACAATTTTCCAGCCTCGAGTGAGGAGAAGCTAATGGATTTAAAATCGACCGTAGACCTTCTAACGAGTATAACATTTTTCCGGATGAAAGTTCGTTGTTGTTTTTTGAACTCTATATTTTCTATCGCATCTCCTTTTATTATCTCATTATTTCTAAGAACCTTTGGCATTTACTATTCAATACTAAATTCGTAATCCATTTTCATATACAGGTGCAAGAATTATCGAGCCCACCAAGAGCCAGCACAGTCGTTAAGGATTGCGTGAAAGCCTGTCTTAGATCCACCTATCAATTCCTTTTCGAAAATTGTTATGAATTGTACAACAGGGAATTCCAGGTAAGGGGTTTTAATGATAGAAAATTAGAGGTTTCAGATGATTGTTTCAGAAATCTTGAAATAATGGGTTTAAAATAAACACAAAGTACAGAAAACATTGTAAAACACTTATTAGCCATAATCACCTTGAATATTTCAATTTTGTTTTCTTCGATATTTGATAAGGTTGTTGGGTGGATTTAATTGTTGAGTGTGTGTTGAATAAAAGGCTTCTTTTATACTATCAAAATTATGCTATCAGACCTTATAGCCTTAGTCGTAATCAAGAGAGATCTAGACAGACAGACATCGAGATGCACTGGTGCACCAGGCAATGTATGGTTATACAAAGAGCTTTTGTGGTAAAAATAATATCATAAAACTAATAATCTTAGAGAACCAGAAACCGGTCTACAATTTGGTGACTATTGGCCATCTTGTGATATATTTTTATTTGCCTTTTTTACTTTTCATTTTTGAAGGTGAAACTTCTTTTAAATTAATATAAAAATTTTACTTTTAAATATACAGTCCCTGACCAATGAATTAGACGCACCGACTAAAATAATGAGAATTTTAAAAAGGCGCCTGTTTTCTTTTCGAATTAATCGTTCTAGACATTTGGTTTTTTTAAATTGTCCAATGTTAGCATTCTAAGAACCTTTTTATAACTGGAAAAACCTAAAACGGTTGCAGGTAGGCATGTAAGTTGCATTTAACTAAGATGATAATTTTTTTGCGTTCATTTCTGAGTTTGCAAGTAACGGGTTAAGTCGTACTTTTATTGTTTATACAAGTGTTTCTTAACAAGTTAATTAGTGAACTTTGTCTAAAGAGTGTGTGGAAAAATATATACGTGATATTACGTGAAAAAGTGCATTATTGTTGAAAGTTAACTGTTTTAAAGTTAATATTGTTCTAATTGAGAAAACTTTAGAAAATGGGTCGCGCAAAGGACATAAATCCCCAACAAAAGAGTGTAATGGTGAATTTAATTAAAGCTGGAGAATTGTCCAATCGAGAAATAGCAAGATTGTGCAAAGTTTCTGCCTCTACAGTTGATAGAGAGGCTAGACAATTAGCCAGAGGATACTCTGGTAGCGAAAGTCAAAGAAGAAACTGCCGAAAAGCACGTATGACATCATCAAGAGAGGATCGGAAAATTATCTCTATAGCCGTCCAACATCGTAGAGCATCAGCTCGTGCCCTAACAACCATCCTTAAAGACACGGGAATTGAGATATCGACGACAACATTGCGCCGAAGATTATGCAAGCTGGATTAAAATGTAGGCGTCCGGCAAAAAAGCCCAGGCTGACCAAGATCATGAAAAAAAGGCGACTTATTTGGGCTAGAATGCATCAACACTTCACAGTTGATGATTGGAAAACGGTATATTTCATTCTTTTTCTTTAAATAATAATTTAATCAACATTTTCCAAATGACCAAAAATTGATCCAATTTTTGTGTTCATATAGGTCATCTTTAGCGACGAATGCCGCTTGGAAGCGGTGACAGAGATGACTCAATTTGTTAGGAGGAAAACTAACGAACGTTACAATGAGGACTGTACCATAAGAACCATCAAACACCCTCCTTCAATCATGATTTGGAGCTGCATTAGCGATCAAAGCACTGGACCTATTTATTTTGTTGAAGGAACAATGAGGCAACAGCAATATAAAACCGTGTTGTCAGACGTTTTGCTACCGTATATAAATGCACAACTATACCTACGATCCCACTTCATATTCATGCAGGATGGAGCACCATGCCATACTGCAAAAACAATAACCAAATTCTTCGAGGAAGAAAATCTGGAGGTGCTTCCCTGGCCTGGCAATTCTCCGGACCTAAACCCAATAGAGAAATGCTGGGCTTACTTAAAATCAAAACTATATCAACAACAAAACCCTAACATAAATGTCCTGAAGGAAAATATCACGGATATTTGGAATAATGACGACGGTTTAAAAGCTGCTATACAGTCTTGTATTTCGAGCATGCCGAGGAGGATCAGCAAAGTTATTAAAAATAAAGGATCTTGCATTGATTATTGATAAATGTTGTTATTATTCTTAAGAAAAATAAGTATCAATATCATTAAAAATTTAAAACTAAAAAAATGTGAGAGGATTTATTCAAACTTTTACTATCTCACTAATTTTCTGAAAAATTTCTTGTGCGTCTAATTCATTGGTTAGGGACTGTATGTATGTATAGTAAGTAGGCATATATATTTTTTTATTCTGCTAAAATGAATATAACGATTTTAAGAAGTTTCACTTTTAGCATTAGTTTTTAAGTTATTTATTTATTTCAAATCTTGTACTATAATTTCTATTTATTTTTTTATTTTATTTTCTAAAATATTTGCACGCAGGTGGATCCAAACGAGGCTAAGCGTGATCCGGACGATCATGGTCCAAAATTGGACAACGTCGACTTCTGGCATAAGCTAATAGCACTGATGGTGTCGGTTATTGAAGAGGATAAAAACAGCTATGGGAATGTGCTGAATCAGTTCCCGCAGGAGCTGAATATCGGACAAGTAATAATTAAACAAAATTTTTAACTATACTTATGTATTTTTATGCTTTTAAATTCAAATTTAGTGATATAGAAAATAATAGAATCATCATTTTTTGGTTTTGGGCTTTGATAGAAGTATGTTTTCTTCTAAACTATTTTTTGCAGCTATCAGCAGCAACTATGTGGAGTCTATTTGCTGTGGACATGAAATATGCTCTTGAGGAGCATGAACAACATAGATTATGTAAATCTTCAGCTTATATGAATCTGCATTTTCGCGTTAAATGGCTGTATACGAAATTTGTGAAAGAGGTACCCCCTTATAAGGGTGCTGTTCCCGAATACCCCGCCTGGTTTGAGCCCTTCGTTATGCAGTGGCTCAATGAAAATGACGATGTGTCCCTCGAGTACCTTCATGGTGCATTTAATAGGGATAAAAAAGATGGGGTGAGTGTAGAAAGAAAAAAATTATTATTAACTAATATGACGCCTCATTACCCGAGTAAAACTATATAGGCCCGAAACGAGCCCGCAACACATCTGGAACTGAATATGACGCCCAATATGTGCCGAAATAGGGCCTGCCGTATTGTTTAAGAGAAATAAGATCATTATAGAGACGCCTGCAACACGCCCCTTTAAAATAAAAATTTAAAATTCGTATATTAAGCAATAGGTGTACAATTTTTCTATTTGGTTTTCTCTTAGGCGAATATTAATTAAAAACCTGTTGGGGGCGTATTTTGTAACAGTTTGGGCGGGTTTCATAAAGATTCGGTCATATCGAGGTAGAAGTTTGGGTGTGTTACGAGCGTGCAGAAAGGACTTATATATTTTTACGTGGGTAGAAAAAATATTGAAATCCAAAAAACCAAAAACAAATTTATCAAAAATATTTCCCATACAGTTCCAAAAGAGCAGCGAGCATGCCCTCTTCTCAAATTCGGTCGTAGATGTTTTTACTCAACTCACCCAATGCTTCGATGTTGTTAGCAAGCTCGAGTGTCCCGATCCAGAAATTTGGAAACGTTACATGAGACGTTTTGCTAAAACAATTGTAAAAGTGCTAATAGCTTATGCCGATATAGTCAAAAAGGAGTTTCCAGAGCACATGAAGGATGAGAGGATTGTGAGTTCTCAAACAAAATTTAATACTTTATTGTAGCAAACTTAATTACTATAAATAGTAAATAAAATAAGACTATAACCATCTCACTTCCCCCAATTCACAATCTTTAAGGGGATCTTATATGTACTTTCTCGTTTCGGTAGACATCATAAAATTTCAAAGGTGTATTCCTAATATTTTCCAAGGTTCAGACTAGAGCTGATTGAACAAAAGTTGAATTTTGTATGGACTGAAAAAATTTAATTTTTTCAATTTATCAGTCACATAAAAAACTCTAAAATTTTCGACCAAAAAGGTGTAAGGTCCTCTTAAATAAAAATTATTAAAAATTATGGTAACATAAATAAAAACACAACAAAACTAGGCTTGCATCCTTATGAACAACATCCAGCAACTTCGGGTGCAACTTGAAAAAATGTTCGAATCAATGGGCGGTGATAAGCTCGAAGAAGACGCAGCCAATATCTTGAAAGAGCTTCAACAAAATCTCAATTCAGCCCTGGATGATCTCGCGTGCCAATTTGCTGTCAGGTTTGATTATATTCTATTCTTTTATATGTACAGTGGGTGATTAACGAATTACGATCACTTTGAAATTTTTCACGATTTCGACTTTAATTATCTCGGAAACTCACAGAAATGAATAAAAATATTTATTTTAATTGAAACTAATAAATTTATTCATATACTTCAGGAAATTTAGTACAAGTGACATTCTGTGCTAATATTTGGTGTAGCCGCCCTTGGCTTTCAGAAGCTCTTTAATTCTATTTATCATACTTTTCACATTTGTTCTGACTAAGTTCTTAAAATCTATGTCATAATTCCATACACCCTGACTGTTGTCTTTTAAAATATTAATGTTAGTATTCTGCCGTTGATATACTAAGGTTTGTAGACGCGCCCAACAATTTTCAATGGAATTCATATCCGGTGAATTGCCTGGCCAAGGTAAAACCATGATTTCCTCGTCTTCAAAGAAATTCCTTACGGATGCCACTGTATGGCAAGGTGTCCCATCTTGCATAAATGTGTATCCCGATCTTCCGAGGGTTAAGGAGTCCATGAATGGTATAAGCTCATCCCTTAAAATGTTTCTATACTGATCTTGACGAAGATTCCTTTCTACAAAACGCAGTGGTCCTGGTCCCTCGGATGTTATACAGCCCCATATCATCACTGAGGGGATGTTTCACCCTTGTTACCACGCTGGCTTCGTGGTACCTCTCTTCCTGTCGTCTTCTGACAAATTGTGGTGATTCCGTCAGCACTTCTAAACGACACTCGTCGCTAAAGATAACCTGTATAAATTTTAAAAACTTAAAAATATCAAAAAGTCGAATATTAAGCATTCTTTTAGTATGAATAAATTTTATTTGTTAAGTTACCTTATCCCAATCGTTTTCCGTTTAGTTCTTGTGAAGTTTAGCCCAAATTAACCGTTTCTTCTTCATTGCTTCTGTTATTCGGGGTCTTTTAGCGGGACGCCTGCATTTTATATTTGCTTCGTAAAGTCTTCTTCGCACTGTAACTGTAGATAAATTGATGCCTTCTTCTCGTATTGTTGCATTTAATGCTCCTATTGGTGCGTTACGATGTTGCAAAGCGGCGCTAATAATTTTTCTGTCCATACGAGGTGTTATTTTCCGTTTTCCACGGCAGTTTTTACGTTTATTTGTTCTTGGAGACAGTCCTAATTCGAGATTTTTAGCAATTTTTGCTAATGTTTCGAAGGAAATGCACTCTTGTCGGGCAATTTCGCGCTAGGTATAGGTTTTTTGTTTCAACAGCGTGGAAATGACATGTTAAATCAGTACTTTTACTCTTTGTTTTATATTCAAATCGAACCGCCCTTCTGTAATTTTCTTTTTCTAATCGCTTATGGAGCCACCTACCTTTTGTTTCAAAATTCAGTTCTTCTTTGTATCCTGTCAAGACAAGTTGTACTTTTTGGTGTTCTAATAAATTTTTTTTCTTGCTGGACAATAAACCTGAACAGTTTCTTGCACGACCTCCTGGTTTTCCTAACAGGTTATGGGCCCAGCTCATGCGATACGAAATAAAAGAAACTGTGAGAAGTTAGATTGATCGAAAATCGGTACGCGAGAGTGAGGTTGCGTTTGGTTCTCGAACGTTCGACGAGGCAACCAAATTCAATATGGCTACTACCGCCATGACGCGCATCGAGCTTCTAACAAAGGACAACTTTGATACGTGGAAGATTCACATGAAAGCCCTACTTATAAAAAATGACGCGTGGGGCTACGTTAGCGGCTCAAAGGTGAAACCTGAACCAGACAAGAAAGACAACGCCGAAGTAGAAGAATGGGATACGGGCGATAGCAAGGCTATGTCGGACATTTTTCTGGGGATTTCATCCTCGGAACTGAAACAGGTCAAAGATTGTGCGACGTCGAGAGAACTTTGGCTGAAGTTGGAGACTGTTTACCAGTCTAAGGGCCGTGCGAGAAAAGCGAACCTGCTGAAACAAATCGTCCTGCAACGGATGAGCGAGGGCGACGATGTTCGCGACCATCTGCGAAGATTCTTTGACGCTGTTGACCGACTGAGCGACATGGAAGTGCCGATAAACGATGACCTATTGTCGATATTGTTGCTTTACAGTTTACCGGCCAGCTTTGATAATTTCAGAATTGCTATCGAGTCACGTGACGAGCTCCCCAGTCCGGAGACACTGCGAATCAAAATCGTGGAAGAGAGCGACGCGCGAAAGAACAATGGACAAGTGCAGAACGCAATGGTAACGAACAGGTCGAACCAACAAAGAACGGGTAAATCGGACAAACGCGACGGGAACAAATTCCCGTTCAAGTGCTACAAGTGCAATAAGCCGGGCCACAAAGCAGCGGGTTGCCGATCCAAGAAGAAGAGTGATCAGGAGAGAAGCAAGACAGGGGGCATATCCTTGTATGCTGCCGTGGAATCGAGTGTGCCTGGTGATGCGAGTTCCTTGTTGGTTTATTCGGCGCAAAAACGGTGGTGTCTAGATAGTGGTTGTACCGCACACATGGCCAATGACATTGACAGTTTCGAGAGTGTAGATGAGAACTTTTCAGACTCATTGAACCTGTTCAACTCTAGTTCCACGAAAATCAGTGCCAAGGGTGTTGCGCAACTGGTTACCCGAGTGAACGAAGACAATAAAACGGTTGACTTGAGTGATGTGCTGTACGTGCCGGACTTACGCATGAACTTGTTATCGGTCGCGAAGATCGTGGACAAAGGTTACCGAGTGACCTTTTGCAAACGTTCGGCTGAAGTCGTCAGCGAGAAGGACAATCGCGTAGTGTTGTGTGCGGAGCGAGTCGACGGACTTTATTTCGTGAATGACTCGCGCGCTGCCGTGCAGCCGAGTACCGCGCTTGCCAGCCAGGGTCACCAGAAGTCCCTGATGGATTGGCACAAGGCTTTGGGTCACTTAAACGTGAAGGACATTCGCGAGGCATCCAAAAACAACGTTCTTCGAGGACTTGATTTGAGCGACGGTGATGCGACGGTGGATTGTGAGGTGTGCATTAAGGCGAAGTTGACTCGCCAGCCGTTTCCCAAGGTCTCCGAGAGGAAGTCAGCTCCAGGCGAGCTGATACACTCAGATGTGTGTGGGCCAATGCGTGTGCAATCCAACGGTCACGCCAGGTATTTCGTCACCTTTATAGATGACGCTACTCGATGGTGTGAGGTGCGATTCCTGCGACGGAAAAACGAAGTGTTCTCCGAGTTCCAGGCTTTCAAGAAGATGGTCGAGACGCAGTAAGACTGGAAGATTAAGTGCTTGCAATCCGATAACGGCACAGAATATTCGAACAAGCAGTTCGATGACTTCTTGAAGCACTCTGGGATCAAACGTCGACTAACCGTTCCGAACAATCCGGAACAGAACGGTATAGCCGAACGGAGAAATCGCACTCTGGTTGAGATGGCTCGTTGCTTGTTGATCCAGTCCGGTCTTCCTCCTTCCTTCTGGGCAGAAGCAGTGTGTACCGCGAATTTCACCAGAAACCGCTGTCCAACCTCAGCATTGGATGGCCGAACTCCATTCGAGTTGTGGATGGGAGAAGTACCGGACGTGAACAGTTTTCAAGAGTTTGGAGCACCGGTTTACTGTCTGAACCGGACCAAGAGTACGGGAAAATTTGAACCTCGTGCCCGTAAAGGCGTTTATCTCGGCCCTGCTGCAGATTCGAAGGCACTCAGGGTTTGGATTCCTGAGGAGCGTCGTGTCGAGATCTCACGAGATGTTCAATTCCTGAAAACAACCGCACAAAACAATGTCGACCAGTACGAGGAGTTCTTCCCGGAACAGACAGATGTTCAGCAGAGCACCGAGCAGGATGTAGAGGATCCTACCACATCGTCGGACGGATACATCGACATCGTACTGGAAGAGGATTGTTCAACGAGCAAAACAGTCCAGCGACCAGATCAGCAACAAGAGAAGCCGGCAATCTTTAGCGAAGACGAACCTCTACGAGGATTTGAACCGGTTGATGTTCCAGTCCCAGGTCCAATCGGATCAACTCCAACGACGAAACGCGAACTTCCAGGAAGACCGAGGAAGATTTATACGGGTCGTCCTGGTAGACCAAGGAAACATCCTGTCGTGGAGAGAAGAGAAGTCGCGGGAAGGAATGAGGTTGCAAAAAGGAACGAGATTGCAGAAAGAGTCGATGTGGCAGGCGCAAACGATGTTGTAGAGGGTGATGTCAGCAGAGAAGAGGACTATGCAACCGGAGAAGAAGATGTTGCTCTCATCGCGGAAGTTCCACTCAAGTCAGCAGTCTCTGGGCCAGAGGAACACGAGTGGATGCTGGCGATGGCCGACGAATTTTCATCGATATTAAAAAACAACACTTGGACCTTGGAAAATCGCCCGAAAAATCGCACAACTGTCGGTAGCCGCATCGTACTTAGAAATAAGTACGGAGCTGATGGAACAATCACCAAACGGAAGGCTAGGGTCGTGGCCAGGGGATTCACCCAATGCCCCGGGATGGACTACGGCGAGACCTACGCGCCCGTGGCTCGATTCAGCTCAATTCGGCTAGCTGTGGCATTTGCGGCACAACACGGCATGCATGTGCAACAGTTTGACGTCTCCACTGCTTTCCTGAACGGCGTCATCGACGAGGAGATCTGGATGGAGTTGCCACATTACGCGAGTAATGTCCTGAAGTTCATCGTCGAGAACAACTACAGTTCGCGTGACGTAGTTGACAAGGCTGCGAAGATGTTGTCCCAACTATCGTCCGGAAACAAGGTGTGCAAGATGCACAAGGCTCTATACGGCCTGAAACAGGCAGGGCGATGCTGGTATCAGTGTCTGAATTCGGAGCTGGTGAAGTTTGGAGCGAGACCGACTACAGGAGACGCAAGCATCTACGTGAAGGACGCGGACAACGACCCACTGGTGATCGTTGTGTACGTCGAGGATATTCTTGTCCTGTCGCGTGATACCAAGAGGATCGACGAAGTCTACAAGTTCCTGAGCCAGTCCTTCCAAATCAACGATTTAGGCAACATCTCATACTGCTTAGGAATTGAGTTTGCTCGGGATGAGTCGACGATCACCATGAGTCAACGCGGGTATGTGCTGGACATACTCGATTGCTTCGGGATGTCGGACTGTCGGCCAGTTACGACGCCACTTGTTCCTGGGGCTAAGCTGTCGAGGGACGACATCTGGAGTGAGGAAGACGGGGAGAAACCACCGTATCGAGAACTCATCGGCGCCCTTCTCTACCTATCCGTGTGCACACGCCCGGACATTGCACATGCTACGAGTGCCCTGAGTCAGTTCAACGATTCCTTCGGAACCAGTCACTGGCAAGCTGCAAAGCGAATCTTGCGCTACCTCAAAGGTACGCTCGACGTGGGCCTGAGCTACAGTGCGAAGGGAGGATGCCTGACCGGCTATGTGGACGCCGACTGGGCTGCCTGTATTGATGACCGAAGGTCATACACCGGCTACGCGTTCACTATGAGCGGGGACCCCGTTTCCTGGGAGTCGAGGAAGCAGCGCACAGTTGCGCTGTCCTCGACGGAATCCGAGTATATGGCACTCACCGAGGCTACCAAGGAGGCAATGCACCTGAAGAGACTGAGCGAAGAGATTGGCGCTCGTCCACCAAAGACAATCGACATTCACATCGATAACCAGGGTGCGAAGAAGTTGGCAGAGAATCCCGTGTACCACGCGAGAACCAAACATATAGATGCAAGGCATCACTTCGTGAGAGAGGCTATATCCGCAGGCGAGATCAATGTGAAGTACCTACCTACTGAGAAGATGCCAGCAGACGTGCTCACCAAGGGGCTAACCAGTCCCAAACATTGGAACTGTCTCAATTACTTGGGCATCGAAAAACAGATTGTTTAAACGATTATCGCTTTGAGGGGGGGTGTTAAATCAGTACTTTTACTCTTTGTTTTATATTCAAATCGAACCGCCCTTCTGTAATTTTCTTTTCCTAATCGCTTGTGGAGCCACCTACCTTTTGTTTCAAAATTCAGTTCTTCTTTGTATCCTGTCAAGACAAGTTGTACTTTTTGGTGTTCTAATAAATTTTTTTTCTTGCTGGACAATAAACCTGAACAGTTTCTTGCACGACCTCCTGGTTTTCCTAACATGACAACTTTTTTTACGTCACTAATGTCCCATTATTAACATTTTTCGAAAAACTCTTAATTTTCATATTAAGGTGCTAGGCGTCTGGTTTAACCACTTTAATTTGTTTTTTTTTGATACAGAACTTTATTTGGACTTGTCTACGAACAATCTCAGAATAATTTTGTTTTGATTACTTCCGTATTTTATATCTTATTTAAGTAGGCGGTACTTTTACCTAAGAGAGTAGTTTAGGTGGGATGGACGTCACATCTACTTTCTTCGGAAAAAAGGGTTTCTACCTGCTGACAGGTCACGAAAGAACATGTCCTTTACCTTCAAAAGTTACCCGGAACCCATTCCGGCATGATTGACAACTAATTATACCATAATAGCATTATAAAGCAATTAGTTTTAATTTTTTTCAAAAATTTTCTAAGCGATCGTAATTCGTTGATCACCCACTGTATATCCTTTTATGATAATTTTTTCAAGAACTATTCTATTTATAAAACAAAACAACTCTTTCTTCTTCTTTCAAAAATATAATGTAATATAAATATTAATAGTGTAAAATGAAAATAATTTCTTATATAAAAAAACGTTCGGCAGTATTAAATTAAGTTTAAAAAAAATTGTAGTCGTAGAAGTAATATTTAGTTCCTTTACAGTCTTGGATATAAGAAGTTGTAAAGGACGTAAGATTTAAAAGATAGGGAAATTGCGAAAATAGTAAAAATTTATTTAAAACGCAGTAAAGCAATTTTAGGATTTTTTTAATAACGCGCGAACAAAGAAAATCTTAACACCTAAAATATTAATAAGTAATGACACTGCTTCATCTACTAACTGTTACAAGTATTTATTATTAAAATCAGGGAAAGAAAATAACATAAATTCAACAAATAAAAATTGTAAATTGGATAGTCGTTATCTCGTAATTTATATATTTTTTTACTATAATTATAACAATCCCCGATTATTCATTGTTTCAACGAAATCGTAAGATTTAGTTGAAAAAATGAATGAAAACCGCTTTCGTTCGTTGATATGTGCTATGTTTTAAGAATAACTAAATTTTTGTATGATTATGTTTTTATAATTTTAGAATTTGTTTCACGTAAAATATATTTTTTTGGTGTTAAAATTACCGCTGGTCTTGAATATTTGTCTTCACTAATGTTAAATTTGCTATCCCGAACATCATCACCCTTATGAATTTATATCGAAACATTTTTGCGTGAATTACAGATTTGTTTATTTGCAAGGCTTATAAATTACCTATGGATTCTTTACATCAATTCGAATTCGCCTAATGAGAATTTAAGGGCATCAAACCTATGACATTTTCCATTGTTCTAGAACTGAATTTAAATGCGTTATTTTGGTAAAAACCCCTTTTCCAAGAAGCTTTCCGTAAAAACAACCATCGAAATATCCTTGCACCTTATGCTCTCGCATGAATGCATTATTTTAAGCTTAAATCATTTAATTAATAATTTGCGAGAAGATAACGATTTACGTTATTGAAAATACAGTAATTCGATTTGCTTAAACAGCTTACATATTCTTCATTGAGTTAATGTTTTTGAATTTTTTTAAAAGTATTTTATCGGAAAACTATTTTATTAATACTTGATAAAACGATAATGCTCTAATTTAAGATGATAATAGACAATGGAGAACAGATGGGAAGTGAAAAAATATTTTCCGGGAACAATTCCATTTTAAAAGTGGAAAAGTTTCAATTTAGTTGTTTAGGAAAGTTTTTAATAATTTGTTTTTTCTCCCTGATAACTGATGCCAACTAATGACAATGAAATATAATTCGCTGAACATCCATTAAATCCGTACTCGGATTTTGTTTCATACCTATTATATTCTGAGAAATGGTAAAATTTCGAACCAATTAATCCTTATATATTTTTAAAATAAAATCTCTCTATTATGGAAATTGCACTTCCAGAGATTTTTCTCGAATGCAAATGTTTAATGATTTCATTTTGTAACTCGATATTTTTCAATTTCTCATCCTTGCTAAATATGTAACCGTCAAAGTTTTCTCTAGAAAATTCAATTTTCTACAACCTGATAATACTTCATAATTGCATTTTCATATAATGCAATTGAAACTTTGATATGTGTCGCTTTCAAATAAAAACTAATTCTTGTGGATGCATCCTGTACGAGATGGGGGAGGAAAACAACAAACTCGTAATATTTTGCAATTTAAAACTTTTAAATAGTATTTGCTTTTATTCGAGTTTATCGCACCGACGAAGGGTAAACATATGATAAAATCAATCTCTAGCAATTTTAGACATATTTCCGAATAGGATTAATTTTTAGCCAACCTTTCGGTAGGTTTGTGTTTTGCGTTCGAGTTTCATAAACATTCCCTCAAAAACTACTGCACAATCTGTGGAGTTTCAATTAACCTTCGCCTTTTAGTGGGTTTTCGAGTATCTGTCGTTTAAAACTTCAATTAGTTATCCCCTAGATGATGTGATTTCAACTGCCTAATGATATTTAATTGATGAATTATTCGCAGTAACTAGAGCTTTTTCCGTGAAACCCATTTCTCAAATTGATTTAATGGGACCTGAAAAAACAACGAGCAACTTGGCCATTAGGGTTTCAATTAAAATGTTGCTCTTTTTACTTTCTAATTAAAATTGATTATGCATGTGTATTGATTAGTGTCTGATGTCCTTATATATTAATAATAACATATTTCAGCATCGAATGATCATGATTATTTTATCATTGAAATATATATAAAATAAAAATGATTTTTTATCTCAAGGCTGTTTGCCATTGCAAAAAAATAAACTAGTTTGCAATGCAACAGGGTTATTGACGGGGATATTTTTAACTTGACTCATTTTCAAAACTAGTACAAATATCTTTAAAGAATAAAAATACTCTCTGAAAAAAATAATTGCATTATTTGATTCGTTATTCAAAATTTACTGAGTTTAAATTTTCCTTGCGAACAAATTACGTCATCGCAGTGGGCAAAAATTCTTTGAAGTATTCGAAGATTTCATTTAATTTCTAGCATAATTTTAAATAAAAGGAGCTTTTGCCCACTGTGGGTCATTTATCAGTTTATCATAAACAAAACGAATTGTAGTATAATTTTGAAATATCTCAAAAATAATAAATTATTTGAAGAATAAATTTGTGTTGTGAATCCGTTATGAAAAGTAAATAAGAAAATTAAATGCGCATTCGATGAAATAGAAAATCAGGCAATGAGCTAAAAATATTATGCTAAAGTATATTTAGCCGTGAAACGGTGCTAGACGTCTTCGTTTCATTTATTTATTTTTAGTTTTTTACTCATATAATTTGTTTAAGCTATGTAAGTGCTAGATAACAATTTATTGCGTTCAAAATTATTGATATAAAATTGAAAATTCTTACAATTGCTCATACAATTTTTGTTTAGCACCTTACTACTATCCAAGGCTATTATTAAATTTACGGATTTTTTAATAAGTACTTCCCTTAATTGTTTTAGATCACTATAACTAATTTATTTTTATTTTTTTTTTTATTTTTGGGAATTTTTTTTATTGTTATTTTACCACCAATGGTGAATTTAGCCTTGAACCACGTATAACGCAAAGTGTCCGAGAGTTGGGCGATCTTCTTCTGGCGATTAAAGGCGGTGGAAATTTAACGAATGCAAATCAGGCAGCACAACGAAACGCTGTCGCCGTAGAGGCCGATGAGGTCCTTCGGCCTTTGATGGACCTCTTGGACGGATCCCTGACACTTTACGCACAATCATGTGAAAAAACTGTGCTCAAACGTTTGCTCAAGGAATTATGGAAAATTGTGATGAGGATACTCGAGAAAACGATTGTCTTACCGCCAATGACTGATCGAACGGTAATGAGCCCTTTTAACGCTTTTTGAATTTGGCTAAAATCATTTAAAGACATGTTCTCATATTATTTATTTCTTAATCTTTTTTTTGGCGAAATTCGACATATTTGCAAGAATTTTTGTTTCAGCCACGTACAGATCTTTTGTCGCCGAGGAAATATTTTTTGTTAGTACATGTATGTACATATATACGACCAAATGAGGCAAAATTTAAAAATCAACGTGCACACATTTTAACCAACATTCACTTAGCTCAATTACTTTTTGAGATTATCCCAGTGATGCCACAAAACAAACAACATTTTAAAAAAAGTGTTTTGGCTGCATATTCTGGACAAATCACAAATATTTAATTTTGAGAAAAACAAAATGAGAACATGCTCTTAAAAAACTAAATTATATTAGAAACATCAGAAGAATAAAATGGCTCAACATTTTCCCATTCAGATGATGTTCAAAAATTTAACGGATAATGCAAAAAATCTTGCGGCTAATGCTAAAATTGAGGATATGTCGCGTCTGTTTAAAAATCATATGGCTGGGAAGCAAGACGTTAAAAACGCCCTCAGCGGGGTAATGGACATCTCAAAGGAGGTCGAAAAGAATCTTTCGCCCAAGCAATGCGCCGTCTTAGATGTTGCTCTTGATACCATTAAACAGTACTTCCATGCTGGTGGTAATGGTCTCAAGAAAACATTCTTAGAAAAATCACCAGAGCTCCAAAGTCTACGTTACGCTCTCAGCCTTTACACGCAGACAACAGACACATTGATTAAAACATTCATCACCAGTCAAGTACACGAAGGTAAGTGTTGTTTTTACGGCATTTTATATATATAGTGTGTATATGTATATATAAAAACCGAAAATTACGAGAGTATATAAAATTGCAATTAGGCAACAATACTTATTTGGTCCTTACAATGTAAAATTGATCAAAAATTTTCCCTTTCCTAATTTTTCGTTTTAAGGATAGCTAAAATACGCTTCAAAATTTTTAACAATTGGCAGTTTTTAACAAATTGTTTTAACATAATGACGGAAACTATTGAAAATTCATGAAGATACATTTACAAAATAATTGTACATATATTCAAGAAAATAAAATTAACATTATTTTTTTTACAAAATTACTCTATTAAGACGCATTTTTCTGAAAACTTGGCCTTTTAAAGTGGTGTGTTAAAGTGTAAAAATTTAAATTGCAACAGATGAACTTGAAATTTTCAGGAAAGATACGTTTTTCAATTATCTTTTTAAACAAGTATCAATTACTTTATCTTCATGCGATCAAAAATTTTTTTTCTTTTTTATATATGTACATTGTTCATACAATTCAGTATACATATATTTAATGCATGTCTCTTCATTGAATAACATAGTTTTTCGTCATTTTCTTATAAAAAGGAATTTTAAAAACCACGCTGTTTTCAAAATTTTAAAGTGATTTTAACCCACATGCACAATTGGACAATGCTTGTTTTTTTATATGGTCTCACTCTTAGATGTTTTTAATATCCCTTTTATAATTTAAATTTCCAATTATATAAATTTTATGTAAAATGCTAATTTTGGGAGATGATTAGTGAAATTCATATCAAATAAAAACTTAAGGGATTAAGTTCAAAAGAGTTTCACAGTCGTATCCCATCACAATTTTTTTACTCTCTTTATCCCATACTTTTAAATATTTGTAAATATATATAAAAATAATTACGATTGATTATATATAAACAATGCTAAAAAAAATGTGTGTGAATGCGAATTGTGTTGTATGTCTTATGTGTTGTATCTATATTTTATTTCTAAATATTTTCATTTGTAATTTTTCAAATTTATTTCCTTTTCTTTGTCTCTTTCCAATCATTTCTTTTTAAAAAAACTGAAAACTTAACACTACACGTCCACGAATACTACTACGTCTACTGACAAAAAATATATTTCATAACATTAATAATAATACATAATTATGAAAACATAAAACAACAGTGAAGAGACGTAGTCTCACAGCCGATGAGGTAGAAGGATTTAGTATTGACCGAAATTTGGAGGAGCCACTCAAAGCAAAACTCAAGAAAGAATCAAGACAAGGTTGTTTGTGCTAATCGAAATATCACTTTAACTAAAGAAAAATTCATAGTTCCTTCCATCAGTTCAAAACATTATATATATTTTAGCTATTTTATTAGTTTTACATATGTTTTTCCAAACAGATCCGCCCTACATTGAATCTATCTTTAGACTCTCTGTTTTGGCATAGTTTGAGGAGTTATGCTTACTTTTAGTCTTAATCTAATTACGCACTAATGCTAATTGCCTATTCGCTTTCTTGCACGTTATTTTTGTTTTTACTGCTGAAAACGGCAGCTACGTTTGAAACATTTTAGCGTTTATTGTATATTCGGGATTAGTTAAGCGAGCGATGATGGAAATATATTAAATAAAAGACCATATTTCTGTCTAGAAATGGGCAATGTTATTTGAGATCACTGTATCATCAAAAAAAAAAATTTGTTTCAACCGTCCCAATGCCAGGGTCGGTTGAAACAGTGCCTGGGGTCAATTGAAACATATGCAAATAATACAAAATATATTTCATAACATCCTTTTTAATTAGGCCAAAATATATGAATGCACATCTAATCAAATATTTAGATAGCCCACGCTCTTGTTCCTGGTTAACCACTCGATTGTCAGCCTTATATAACATTTCTTGATTTTCATCGCCACTAGTCGCTTCTCGTTTACGTACATACCTCAACAGGGAACAGTGGTTCAGTCCATTATTTTTTGCCGCTGTTCTTAACGAAGATTCGGCTTTTACATCTTCATAGGCTTGTTTGTACGTTGATAAGTACTCCTGGCATTTAAGAAACGAGAAAATGAAATAAATAAACTGTTTCAACCGTACCCACAAAAAATGTTTCAATTGTCCCCAACCCCTCTTCTAGGTATAAAACGGTTCATAGTAAGAATGATAAGAAATTTGAATAAAAACTAATCATACAGCTATATTCTACAAACTTCAATTAATACAAAACTCTCAATACTCTAACTTTATTAAACCATAATGATTACGAAAATGTACGAACAAAAAATACTTACTTTTCCGGCAAACAACACAATGGGGCCTCCTATACACAAGCACAGCGCGCGAAGAGGGACGCAACACCAAAATTCGTGTTTCGACTTGTCACCCGCTTCGTTCTCCCTTTGTACCCCTCACCTCATCACCAATGGTGTCGAGATATTCGCTTTGTTTCAACCGTACCCAGTCTACCCTACGGTATGGATGGCCAAAGAAATGAATTGCCTTGACTCCCCCCGCTTCTTAAATTTAAATATGAGATTTCCTTAGACTAATTTCAACATTTTAAATAATAAATTGAAATTTCTTAAACAAAAGACTTATGCGAGAAACTTTATAAGAAATTTTCGTAAATTTTTCAAGACAAAAGACATTTTATTTTTCGGTACTTTAGTAGGTGCCGAGGCGCCAAAAAACTAATGAAGACATTTTTTAAATTAGTTTGAAACCTCAACTCGTCGTCCATTACAATCTGCATTATCCGCCACAGTAGCAAAAGCCGATTTTCAGGTATACTATTAAAATTGATATAAATTAGAGTTCCGGAATTTCTTAATAATTCCAGGCTGATTTTGAGGTTACCTCCAGCCTAAGATTGTGGCGCATAAAATTCTTGCTCTAGCGGTATTTGTTTCATATGCTTCCTGAAGTCCCTAAAGTGTGTTACAAAATTAACTTGCTTAATATAAATAAAAATCTGTCAAAGCATTTGGTAAATGTGGTAAATGTAAGCTTACTTTTTGGTTCTCTTTCTCGATGTTCTTACTTAAATTATTTCTCACCAGATATAAAGTTCTTGGAAGTTGAAACATATATACTTTTCTTCTATAATTAGTTAATTTAAGCAATTAAAAAACGGTTTTCGGTGTAGGAGAGGCATTTCCGTGAGAACGATTCTATGGAAAATTCAAGGTTTCGGCTATTTGGGAACTATATTACCAGCAAAATTATAAAGGAACTCAATTTTACCGATTGTTCGGTCGACTAGATCTTTTATGCTGAGGTAGCCAGAGCATAGTTTTCTTTTAGCTCCTTAAAAGAGAGGTTGCATTCGCTTTCTGCCAACACAGATATATAAACAAAGGTTTAATAGCTAATGTATTTTTGTGGTGATAGCATAATGCTCTGTAAATAGCGTGCCTTTTCGTAAAATATAATAGAAAATTCTTTCCTCTTTGCATGTTTAATAATTCACACGTATAAGCTTTTGTTCTTGGTCTGCTATTTACCTCTGGTGTTATATGTCTAATTACATTTTTCCAAAAATAAATTGCTTTAGACTCAAGTACAACAGAGGAGAGTGTAGGTGAAGTTTCAGTGCAAATCGATTTGTTCACCCATCCAGGGACAGGTGAACATAAAGTAACGGTTAAAGGTAAGTGTAACATATTTTTATTTCATTTTTGATTTGTTTTTTGTTTTTTGTAAATTAGTATATAGTGATAGAAAAAAGGTTAATAAAGAATTTATTATCTCTTTTGGTTTCATAATTCAGATTTTTCTAATTTCGGACAATAATAAAATTAATGCACAGCAAATTAATACCAAATGAAATTTTTCATTTTATTTTGTAAAGTTGTCGCTGCTAATGACTTAAAATGGGCAATTCAGTCGGGAATGTTTCGGCCATTTGTTGAAATTAATTTAATTGGACCACATCTCCAGGATAAGAAGAGAAAACATGCAACAAAATCAAAATCTAATAACTGGTCACCAAAATACAATGAGACATTCCACTTGTAAGGAAAATTTTATTTTTCCCTTATCAAACACCCTATTTAAGGGAAAAATAAAATTGAAGAAAACAAAAAAAATTATTTATAATATTTTTCTAGCATAATTGGTAACGAGGAGCAGCTTGATTTCTTTGAACTACACATTTGTGTTAAGGACTATTGTTTTGCCCGTGAAGATCGTCTTGTGGGTGTTGCTGTTCTACAGCTTAAGGATATTGTTGAGAGGGTGTGTAAAACTAACGACAATTTTGTTATCGGGATTGGATTATAAAATTAGTAATACTTTTTTTTTTGTTTTCGCGCGCTCAACTAACTTTTCAAATTTCAATTTTACCTGGAATATGTCGCACTTATAAAGTCAATCTCACCATAAGCATAAAACTACGACTTACATAAGAAAAAAGTATTATCAAAATTATTACTAATCCTCAATTGAGATATAATCCGGTTTCAAATTACTTTTTTCTTATAAAATAATATAAATTATACAACTGATAATACATTTACAGGGTTCGTGTGCATGTTGGCTACCTCTTGCAAAACGTATACAAATGGATGAGACTGGCTGGACTATACTGCGTATACTATCACAGCGAAATAACGATGAAGTCGCCAAAGAATTTGTCAAATTGAAATCAGAAATTCGCCAAGAGCCAATGATGGGAACACAATAGATTTATAAGCTGTTCCCACCTGAAAACATAAAAATCAGATAGAAAAACACAAAACAAATATATATGTAAACGTATATAAAAATTAAAAATAAAAGCTTAATTAAATTGTTAATTAAGTTTAACAAAAGCTTTATTAAAGGACAAAGGGGGGAGCAACCACCAAAAAATATTAAGTAAATGTTATAACCCATGTCGTTCATGTTTAAATGTTTTCTTCCGTTTCGAACCAAAAAAGAAATATAAAAATTAACTGAAAAATATATGGGCATTTGAAATAAAGATATAAAAAAATATATGGGTTTAGGGTATTTACCTATCTTTTACCCACGCCTTCATCCCCCTGTGGAAATAATTCAAGAAACAAACGGCTTGCAGAACTTTTTTCGACAGCTCGATTAAAGATATAAATAAAAATTGTGAAACAAAGTTTCACAGAAGAGTGAGAGAGCTGAAGGAATAGAATGGGACATATGAACGTGAACAATCATTTAGCGTTTAAATAAGAAAACAACATTTTAAATTAAGTAAACTATTTAAGAAGTTGTAAACAATAAAATTATAATAATAGTACCTAAAAAAAATAAATAAATAAAACAAAGGCAGCAAAGGGTGTGGATGGGGGGCTCCCACCTACCGGCTATAGGAGCGATATCACACCCCTCCTCAAGGTAAGTGGAGGCGGGGGAGACTGGAGCTAACATAAATCCTACAAATTCATTTATATTTTATAGTAAAGATAGGGTGATTTTTTATTTAAAATACATATATAAAACATTAAAATAATTAAAATAATTAAAATATATATATATATATATATATATATATATATATATATATAAAGAGTGAGGTTTAAGCTTTATTTTCACCGTCACTATTAAGTCTTTAACGATAAACATGTCAACGTAGATTTTTCCTACAAAACCAAAAATTCAAAAACAAAGCAAAAACAAGGCAATGTAGTTAAATAAGAAAAATCGGTAGCAGCATTGCGTAAATTAAAAAAACTTTAATTATTTGTATAAATAAAAACAATGTGACACAAAAATTACACAAACAAATAAAAACATAACTCAAAAACAAATGTTACCTTAAAAGAGAAAGAAAATGAGAAACAACTTGATAGTAATAGAAAAGGGAACATTTAAACAATAAATGAAATTAGCTAGAAAATAAATTTAACAAATAATTTTTCACTAATCTAATTATAAAAGAAAATAATACAAAACCTAAAAATAAAAGTATGGAAAACTAATTGTGCAGATGAATAATAAACAATATACTAATTGCCGATCGCATATGCATTTGAGAACTTCCTGTAAACTTCTTCTGATTATATATGCACACCATATACATATATATATGTATATACACTCCGCGACAACTGGATAGCACACCCCTTGAAAATCACGATTTAGAGGTATTTTTCTATAGAAGGTCATACAAATTTTTGCAGATAGGCAGTCTCTCCGTTGTTTAAAGGTAATTAGGAATTTTCTACCACTCCTACCCCTCTCCCATTCTGAGAATTCCTAATTATCTGGAATTAAAGTGCGACAAGTGGATAGCACAAAGAAACGAATTTTGAAAATAAACTCAAATTATTTACGAAAAATATTATTATTTTATTTCAATAATGTGTATGACCACCCTTCTCTTCAATTACTTCTAGCATTCTAGATCTTAATGATTTAAAGGGCATTTTGAGATATTTTTTTGGCATCGTGTTCCATGCAGACTTTATGGCATCCTTGAGCTGCTCAACATTGGCATATTGGCCTCCTCCTTGGTACACTATCCGTGAAAGATGTCCCCACGCGTTCTCTATTATGTTTAAGTCAGGAGAAATCGCTGGCCAATCAAGCATCTGAACTCCGTTGCACTCAAAGAATTATTTTACTTTTCGAGCCGTATGAATTGCGGCGTTATCCTGTTGCAAAATGTAGTTGTTACCAAACCGGTTGTTTGTGGAATGGACGATCTCTTCGTCCACAACTTTGATGTACTCATCGTTGTTCATACGGCCACTCACGAAACGAATATTCGTTCATTGACGATACCCAATACCTCCCCAGACCATAACTCCACCTCCGCCTTGCTGTCGCCGTGTTGATATTAATTCGTCCTTTCTTAGGTCATGAAAATAGTGTCGCAAGCCATCAGGACCATCGAGGCAAAACCTCTTTTCATCAGAAAAAATGAACTTTCTCCAGCGTTTCTTCCAACCGATATGGCTCTTTGCGAAGGCGAGTCGAACTTCACGATGACGTTGTTGAAGACGAGGTTTTCTCTTCAGTCTTTTCCTCTGAAGATGTTCTGCTTCTGCTAAACGGCGTTGGCACGTCCTTAGCTTCTTTTGCACGTCCGTAATGCCTGCTGTTGTAGCAATTTCCCTTGTTGTTGACGCTGAATTCGACGCTTCTCGTAGCAAAGCCCTCTCATCCCTAACAGAAAAAGCATATTTTTTGCGGGGTTTGTACCTCCGGCCGTAGTTTTCGGGGTCAGCCAAATAATTTTGAATGACTTTACGGCTCCGGCCTAAGTGTTTCGCTATTTGGCTTATGGAACGCCCCTCACCCCGCATTCGACCGATTAACCGAATTTCGGTTACATTTAAACTTTTTCCGCGGCCCATGTTTGAAAATGTTCTTCTCTTTTTTCCAAAAATTATCTATAATGCACTCTACTAATGATGTCACTACAAAGTGCAACTTAGAATTGTGCCGGATCGCAAAAAACTGTGGGTTTTTATAGCATGTGCTATCCACTTGTCGCACCCTAATTCCAGATAATTAGGAATTCTCAGAATGGGAGAGGGGTAGGAGAGCTAGAAAATTCCTAATTACCTTTAAACAACGGAGAGGATGCCTACTTGCAAAAATCTGTATGCCCTTCTATAGAAAAATACCTCTAAATCGTGATTTTCAAGGGGTGTGCTAGCCAGTTGTCGCGGAGTGTATATATATATATATATATATATATATATATATATATATATATATATATATATATATATATATATAGAAACAATAAAATGAAAAAAGCGTTCAACCTTGGAAGCATAACAAACAGCATTTCGTATCTATATTTATATACTACAAAACTATACTATTACTATCTGTTATTACTGCAAAGTACCAATTGTTTAAGGGAAAAAAATATGATGACGAGCAAATGCAAACAGATGTAGAAAGTTAGGAAAATAAAAAAACAAAACCAATTATTGTACATACTAGAAGATAAACATAAATTAATAAAATACTTTAAAGAAAACCACTCTGTGATAAACACAGAAATTATTTAGGCGGGGTACTTGGAGCAATGCTCAACTTATTCAAAATACGAAAAACACCCAAACATAAACCAGATAAAAACCAAGTCGTACCAATAAAATTAACATCCCTTAAAAATCCCAAACTTTTCTCAAACATGTATTTTGACATACATATTTAATGATATCCTTAAAATTCCTTGATCATTTTTTTAAAATTCGAATAAATTTGCGAAAACAGCAATAATTTCAAAATTTTATAAAACCAGCTCTGTGTTTTGTGTTAAAAAAGGTATGTCTATCTATTTTTCTATCTATCGAACTCTATCCTGACAATTTCTTGTAACAATCGTTCATTATGCTTGCCCTTAGTTATGAATTAAAATTTCAACAGATTTTCCTTATATCACTAACTTTCTTCCATCTTTTCATTAATACAATGCTGATTTTCAGAAATTTGTCTAGAATAAAAGATTATTATTGTTATTATAATATATTTGGGATATTTTTTTGGTAAATCCTTTATTTATTAATAACTGTACTTTTATATTATAATACATTTTCATATGTATGTTTTGTTTGAAAACTGTACTCTTTTAAGTTTTGTTGGTATTGCTTCGAAATGATGCCAACACTTTTTACAAAAAAAAATTAGAGATTAGTGATAATCTTATACTACAAATCTGGATAAAATATAGGACATATAAAACCATGTGCAATTCCACTAAGTAGTTCCAGGCCATAGAAATTAAAAACAAACTTACACGATGATACAAAATATCTTTTTCCTTAAGGCGGGCAATACATGTAAACGCCTGAATTTAGACCGTTTCTTAGAGGCTTATTTAAAATAGAAGGAATAAATGAATCGTTTTGAAAATCAGCAGGTTTGTTCATTACATATTAAAATACAAGAATTCGATTTTTTTTCAAAATGGCCGCCGTAGTAACCAATCTCTTGAGACCTTCGTGGCGAAAGGCATCAATCAGAGGGATTTTTAGCTTCAGCTACAATAATCTGAAATAAACAAAAAAGGTTGGAGTGTGTTCATAAAACATGTATCTTCTAGTTGAACCAAGGAAAAAAAACAAGTCAAAAATTCGCAAATTGGCACGCCTTAGAAAAACAAACTCGATTTTTTACCCTGTTTTTCGACAGTTTTTGGGTAAAAAATGGTAATTTTTGAAAAGTTTTTTGGCATTATTGAGGTTCAACTAGAAGCTAATACTAAAGAAAAAATGTGTGCCAAATTTCATAAGAATCGGTTAAGAACTTTTTGAGTTATCTTGGCCGCCAATTTAAAAAAATTCGTTTCAAGAAAAACGCGTTTAAAGTTTTGACACACAGAAACTCTATGATTACAGCGACTTACCAACTAATCAGCGATTCCAGCCCTATACAGAAGTCCTTCAGTGCTTTTATAATACAAAAGAGTTTCCGAACATCTGCTCACTTGGGTCTTGAATACAAAAGGCCCCAAGGTCAGAAATCCGAAAAGCAGGTAGCAAGAGTCGAGCGCTCCGGTGCGGACTCACTGACGCTCGAGCGTCCAGTTGAGGCGGAGTACTTAAATGAGTTTTTAATAGATAAATAATGCGAATTTCATTCTAAAACTTTACAGAGATATTTTCAAGATGTTAATTTAACTATTTATGCAAAAAAAAAATCGAATTTTTGAAAATTTTACATGTATCGCCCCCCTTAAAACAAATTCATAACGCATTTATTGAAATGCAATATCACAAATACGGCGTGATTAATAAAAACTACAATAACAGCAACGAGACATAAAGAAAACATTTATTGTTCACCTGGAAAAAAGGTAAAACTTACGAAATAAAAACAAGGCAAAAAATATATATAAAAAATCCATTGGGACCAAGGAACCTTTACCACGTGAAGAAAATAAATGTTTTTGTTTTTGTTCCAATTCAGAAGAAACATTCTTTACACAGCATTTACAAAACATTCCGACAAATTTCGTCGGTTTGCATGATGCAGAACAATATTTCTATAATAACGGGAATCATAAAAATATAAAATGAATTTTTGGTCGCGTAGATGGAGTCCAACATAATTTTTCCCTACAGCTGAAATGCACATGTGGAAGGGATGAGATCTAATGGAAATAACTAACGAAATTGTCAGGAATTTGTTCCTTTAGTGTTTGGTTTAATAAAAATTTCAAAACATTTATAAAAGCTACTGTGCATTCTGTAGCTTTGAGATATCAAAATCAAATCAATTATCAGTTAGAAATTCCGAAAACTCACATCTGCAATTTCCCGCCATCTAAAGGCCAAATGTTACCTCTTTCATTAATGTTTGCAATTTTTTTGATGCCTGATAGGAATTTCAACTTTAGAATTTACACATATTATAGTTTTTCTACGATTCCTGTTGATGAATTAAATTAAAACCATTTAAAAACATTTTATAGGGGATTTAGAAAACTAGAATCAAATTGGTAGAGAAATTAAATTATTACTTCTTCCATGCCTCTCGCAAAAAAACAAAACAAAAAAGTAATTAAACACTTTGCAAATATCTGGCAATATAAATAAAATTAAAATTTTAACAAATTCAAAGTTATACCACCAAATACCTTTCTCGCAAACAAAAAACATATACACATTATATAAATTATAAAAAATAACTACCAAATTACGCTTATTCAAATTTCCTTTACAAAAACCCTTTGAATATCTTTTACTTCTACTGCAGTTTTAAGTCTGCTCAATTAACATCCTATCATTGGATGGGAACAGCTAATTTTGAGCGTCATTCACATACAATACATAAATATGAAAAATAAAACAAACCAAAGATAAGAATATGAGCAGCAACATAACATCCAATGCACTCAGGTGCTCACGAAAAGTAAAGAATACTCTATTTGTACATAATTATCAACATCATTCCATATAATTCAAAGTAACTAATTCACAGACAAAAGAAAATTTAAATAATTATGCAAAAATGATTATGCAAGAGCAAAAAATAGGTAAAGCGAACCGAGTTAAGTTTATGAATGAGAGCAGAAGAAAGAAAACAATAAATTATATTTATTTATAAAAAAAGTAAGTGTAAAAAGTAAAAAGCATTAAATACATTAATAAAACAAAAAGATAAAAGCAAAGAGACTAAATTTCATTAAATTTACCTCTTTCCTATCCCGTACGCGAATAAAAATGTTCCATAGACATGAAGGCATAAACGCAACTAGCTCTTTGCAGCCATAACAAATTTTAAATACACCCTTTTGTGGATGCAATGCACACCGTACCGCACCTCATTTTAATGGGCTTGGGTAAATTGGGAGTTATACATGCCTGGTGCGAGCTATATTTTAGCAACTTAAAGTTTTGCTCCAGCGTTCATTTGGATTTATTGTAGAACTGACCTCTTTTGGGCTATGTTGGGGACTGCTGAAAGTTTACTTGGAAAATAATTCACGATATAAATTAATATTAATAAATTTTGTGGAGTCAAATGAATATTCTATAGATATTTTGAATTAAAGGTGATAACTCTTGCAGTTTTTCCGAAGTATAGGTACCCCTTAAAGAGCACGTCGCAATAAATTCGATTTCAAATTTTGTCGCAGCTCGACATGAAGTCCTGAATCAATACAATTAAAATCTCCTTAACATACAAAGCGACACCTGTAGTTCAAGGCTAATACTAATATTTGAAAATACTAATCATAGTAGTCCTTGCCTATGACAAATTTTAGTAAAAAAGGCGGCGCAAAACAGGAGATTTTCATTCCTGATTCCGGCAGCATTCGGTGTAGGTGTCCACCATAGCGACTGCTGTTTGAATTGAGAGTCTGGGCTGGTTTCAACCGCCAGGTAGGTTTTAACCACCAAATTCCCTTACATAACTTGTAGGTTTCCACCACAAGTTATCTACTGGGACTAGTTTCATTGGTTTACGATTCCAGGGATGGTTGAATGCAGGTTTCCACCGCAGTTTAGCATTCTTGGAGTTAGACCCTAAGCAGGTGTCTACCGCAAAGTACACTTTGACAATCTTCTTTAGGTATTCGCCAAAGAATATTGTCATTGATACACTAATTAGGGTTCTCTTCTTTTGCAAAATAATAGGTTGTTTTCTCATACTCAACTTCTTTTCTTCTTTCCAGATAATTACAAGGAAAGAATTTGATAGTTGTAAGAGTTGAATTATATAAATATTGTTGTTGAATTGTATATTGTATTGTTATTGAAGTTTTTATTGTTATTGATTGAAATTGTATTAAAATTAGTTGTGTTTTATGAAAACAAGCGTGTTTCAAGTTATAGATTTAGATCCAACCCCTTTCAGTTCATTATCTTTAAATTGAACTCATATTGCAGCAATAAGAGGCTGCAATATATATGCTACAGACAAGACGCTGTAACAAATTTATAGTAATAACAAGTTAAAAAATGGAACGAAGACCAAATATCTGTGAATGAGCGGCCATGAAAAATTAAGTATGAATACAATTTTCTATCCACTAACGTATAGAGTAAAGTAGCAGAAGTTCTTTTATTTTATAAATAAGGTATTAATAATAAGATAGCTGCTACCTGTAGACAATTAGTTAAAACTGGGTTATGTGAATTTAGTACAATTTTCGTAGTTAGTAATTTAAAATTTCTCTTCAATATTCTTTTCCTATTTACGTCCTCGTAAATGAAAAATTTCTCATGAGGCAAAGCTGATGTCAAACGAACAGTTTTGTACGTATGGAGGTATTCTTATCATAGCTATTTAACTTCCATACATTTTTTTAAGTTCAAATTCAGGTACATACAAGTAGTAATTTCTTAAGTAAAAATAATGCCTTGCAGAGCCTGTTGCAATAATGTTTTCCAGAGCTTCTTGAAACGTAAGTATCAAGAAAAAAACATATTCACCTTTGGAGATTTTTAGGGGCTTACGCTAACACACCGGGTGGGGAGCGTTAAAACTAAAACACCGGGTAAAAGTGTCACAAACAATTTATTCACAGAGGTACTACACAAAATTATCCGGGCAGCGTGGACAGCCATAAAAGGACTAGAGGTGCGTAAAGTTATGCGACCGGCTCCGGCGGATTCCTGACGGGAAGTGGTCTGCACCCGTGACCATTCCGCTCCACGAGGCGCTGCTTGCGCAGAGAGCGCCGCGCCGCTGGTGGTGGCGAATAGGGCGCCGCGCGCGCGCGTGGTGGCGAATAGAGTGCCGCAGGCGCACGAGGTGGCGAATAGGGCGCCGCAGGCGCTCGTGGTGGCGAATAGGGCGCCACAGCCACTCCCTGCCCAATGACCTTCGCAGGCTGCGAAGGGAATGAAAAGGTGACTCTCTTAGAAGGGGTGCTGTTGGGCTGGCTGAGTTGCGAAGACGATGAAGGCTGCGGCGGCGGCGGCCGAGGCTGTGAAAGTTGTGGAGACTGTGAAGGCTCTGCGGACTCAGAAGACTGCGAGTCAGCCCGCGCGAGATAAGCCGGCTTGAGGTGGTCGGTCGACAGGGCCCTTGAGAAGCTATTGACGTCTATGACGTAGGTGCGGTCGTCGACCCTTTTGATGACTCGGTGAGGGCCAGTATAGGGTGGCACCAATGGCCCACGGATGGCGTCGACCCGTCGGAAAACGTACTCGCAAGTGTGTAAGTCCTTGAAGACAAACGGACGGTGCTCGACGTGTCTGGCAGCAGGTACCGGGCGGATAGCCCTGAAGAGGCGTCGGAGGTTAGCAACAAATTCCGTGGGGCTGTCGGCTGATGCGTCCTGGGAGGCGATAAAGTCGCCCGGGATGCACAGAGGTCCCGAATACCAGCTCGGCCGGCGAGGCCTGCAGGCCACCTTGAAGGTGGCCCAAAGGTACCCCCGGGAGCGCCTGAGTCCAAGGCGTCTGAGGGGAACACTTGAGGGCGGCCTTGAGCGTGCGGCGCATTCGCTCCACCATGCCATTTGCCTGAGGATGGTAAGGCGTGGTGTGCACGTGCGTGGCACCCACGAGATGACTGAGCCTCGTGAAAAGGTCAGACTCGAATTGTCTCCCCTGATCTGACGTAATCGTGAAGGGAGTGCCGAAGAAAGCGATCCAACCATCGAAAAGGGCGCGAGCGACAGTGCCAGCCTTAGTGTCTCTTACGGGAATGGCATGAAGCCACCGGGTATAGCGGTCGATGATGGTGAGGCAGTTTTCGAAACCCCGGGACTCCGGCAATTTGATGAGATCAACGTGTATGTGGTCGAAACGGCCGTCCGGGGTGGTGAAACTTCCGAACTCAGGGCGGTTATGGCGGTGGACCTTGGAGAGCTGGCATAGCACGCACTGCTTGGCCCAACGGAGGACGTCCCTCCGAAGGCTCGGCCAGAAAAACCCGAGCGCCACTCGCTTGGCAGTGGCTCGACCGCTGGGGTGTGAAAGCCCGTGAACATCGTCGAAATCCTGGCGGCGGAGCGCGACCGGCAGATAGGGCCTCATGGCACCGCCAACCTCTGCGTAAACCACAGGGTGTCCGTCGATGTCGACTCGATGCGTCCTGACACGAGGACTGGCCAACAGGTGTGCGGGCTGAGCGTCGGTGGCCTGCTCCGCGCTAATGATGGCAGAACTCAAAACGGCAGGCATGGAGATTGTTTCCACGCGAGATAACGCATCCGCGACGGTGTTCTCGGCGCCGGGTGTAAAGACTAAACGCGTATCAAACTGGGCAATGAAGTCGAGTTGCCGCTATTGTCTGGGCGAAGACTTGTCCGAACGTTGGGCGAGGGCAAAGGTGAGCGGCTGGTGGTCGGTGAAAACGGTGAATTGTCTCCCCTCCAGGATGCGCTGAAAATGCCTGATGGCCGCAAACACGGAGAGGAGCTCCCTGTCGTAAGTGGAGTAGCGCTGTTCCGTCTCCGACAACTTCCTGGAGAAAAAGCCGAGCGGGGACCAAGTACCGTCGGGCTGCTGCTGGTCCAGAGCCGCTCCTATGGCCGAGTTGGAGGCGTCGCTTTGTAGAGCGAGAGGCCTGGACGGCGAGAGGAAAACCGTGGTGGCTGCGGAGGCGATGCCCCGCTTGCACCTCCCGAAAGCGGTGTCAGCCTCTGAGGTCCAGGCGAGCTTGGACTTCCTGCTGGTTGAACCTTTGAGGAGCTCCGTCAGGGGAGCCTGCAGAGCGGACGCGTGCGGGATGCATCTGCGGTAAAAGTTGAGGCTTCCAATGAAACGCCGCAGCTGCGTGGAATCTTCGGGTTTCGGGAAGTCGAGGATAGCCTGCGTCTTGGGGGCAGGCGGGCGGATGCCGTCCCTGGAAACGCGATACCCGGCGAAAATTACTTCAGCCTAGCCGAAGTGACACTTGCTCCAATTGATGCGCAGCCGGGCCTCCCGCAGAACTGCAAGCAGCTCACTCAGGTGGCGTTGGTGCTCCTCATAGTCCGCCGAGGCGACGAGAATGTCGTCCTGGTAGCATCTCACAGCGTGCAGCTTCCTTAGGAGATGATTCATGGTGCGCTGCAGGGTCCATGCCGCATTTCGGAGGCCGAGCGGCATGCCCACGAACTCAAAGAGTCCGAAAGGCGTCGCGACTGCGTCTTTTGGACGTCCTCGGCCGCCACAGGAATCTGGTAAAAGGCACGGTGTAGGTCTATGACCGAAAAAACCTTACCTTGAACGTCCTAGATCAGGTCCTCGATGATCGGCAGCGGGTGGCGGTCTGGTCGGGTACAAGTGTTGAGCTGGCGGTAGTCCCCAGTGGCGCGCCAGCCACCTCCCGGTTTGGGCACCATGTGCCGCGGGCTGGCCCATTGGCTAGATGACGGCCGGATGATGCCCCGCTCGAACAAGAAGTCGAACTCCTTTTTGGCCGCTGCGAGGCGTTCCCCCGCCAGGCGTCGCGGACGGGCGAAAACCGGGGGGCCGTCGGTGATGATCTGATGCTGAACGGGTAAGTCGGGCAGCGCGGCCATCTCGCCGGGCGGCGCAACCAGGCTCACGAATTCGCCGATCAGCTTGTTATAGATACCGCCGAGAGGACCCTCCGGAACAGAATAGGTCGAGGCGATGCTGACGCTGTGAATGTCAGGCGCTGGGCCGAGCACGCAGGCGGTTGAAAGACCGGTGAGGCCGTCAAGCAGACGGCGGCCACGGACATCAATGAGCAGGCCATGGTGACCGAGCGCGTCAGCTCCCAGGATGGCCGTATGTACATCGGCGATGACGAAGGACCACTGAAAGGGGCGCCACATCCCCAAATCCAGGCTCAAACGCTGGAAACCAAGCGTGGCAATAGGTGTGCAGTTGGCGGCCTGAAGGGTGAGGTCTTGTCTCTGTAGAGTCCTGTGGATGATTCGCTTGGGGAGAATGAACAAAACGGACCCGGAGTCCACCAGAAAACGGGTGGAGGTTCCGCGGTCCGTGACGTAAAGGTGGTTTTCCGGAGAGGTGCCGGCGGCGACCGCCGAAGACAACGCCGGCATCTCTAGTTTCTCGGGGATGAGACAGTGCTGGCCTGAGGAGCGAAAGTGCAAGGCTGTTTGCATCGCATAGCCAACGCACCGTGCTTGGTATGGTACCAGCAGAGACCCGTCCGAGCATTCGGACCAGGTGTCACCGAGCGGTCACGGGACAGCTGACTGTTGCGGCCGGCAGAGCGGCCTCGGTGAGCGCCGTTGTTGGACTGTAGGCGCAGGGCGTCGCGGGTGAGGCTGGTCAGCTGGATGATAGCCTGACGCAGTGCGGCCAGCTCCTGAGCCACCAAATCAGAGGTCTGATTTGACGAGGAGTGGTCGGATAAAGGCGTGGAGGCTCGCGTGGGCTGGAATGAAGCGGCCATGATAGAGGGCCCGATTTCGTGCGCCTCATCAGCAACGGCAGCGAGCTCCTCGAGCGTTTGGCCCTTTATGAGTAGTAGCATGCGCCGGGTCTGCGTTGGCAGCAGGTCAAGCCATTTGACCATGAGCACGTCGTCACCGACACGCGTGCCAGCGAGAGAGCGCATGTGCCGCAACAGCTGAGATGGTCGCTTGTCACCGAGCTCCAACCCCGTCAGAAGCTTGTGGAGCTGTGCGTCCGGCGAATCTGTGAGGCGAGCGAGGATGGCTGCCTTTATGGCGAAATATCTCTCGGAGGCTGGGGGCGAGCGGATTATTTCCGAAACGTCGGCGATTGTGTCGTGGTCCAGTGTCGCCACCACGAGATGGTACTTCGAAGCATAATTAGACACGTGATGCACCTGGAACTGAGATTCCACCTGGAAAAACCAAAGCTCGGGGCTGGCTCGCCAAATGGTGGCAATCTGCAACGGCCGACCACACTGACATCAGTGGCTGATGGAGCCACCTGCTGGGCGGAAAGTCGGGCCGTCTCGGTGGGCTGGGCCGGAACAAAGGTCGAGTCTCCATCAATGCTCTGGTCGAACATGCCGGGCAATGTGACGGCACGCGGCAGGTGACAAAGAAGGCGGACACCGAAAGTCAGAAATTTGTAAGCGGTGCGCGTGCCCCCGGCAAGATGGGGCGAACATTATAGAATCGACGCGCAAGGACGCGCACGCGCCGGCGAAAAAGAGTTCCAGAATGACTGGCGAGATTTCGTGGAATCGCCACGCAAAGTACCTCAAACACGAGGATAAAGGTCACTGGGTCATGCGCCGCGCGAGATGAAGAGAATTCTCGGAAAGATGCTCAACGGCACTGCACCACGCGAGGAAGAGAAAATTCCCGGAAAGATGCTTAACGGCACTGCACCACGCGAGGAAGAGAAAATTCCCGGAAAGACGTGGCACGCTGATGCCCCGCGCAAGGAAGAAAAAAATTCTCCGAATAAAGAATCACTGAGGGCACTGTACAACTCACGATGGGGTCACCACTTTGGAGATTTTTAGGGGCTTGCGCTAACACACCGGGTGGGGAGCGTTAGAACTAAAACACCGGGTAAAAGTGTCACAAACAATTTATTCACAGAGGTTCTACACAAAATTATCCGGGCAGCGTGGACAGCCATAAAAGGGCTGGAGGTGCGTAAAGTTATGCGACCGGCTCCGGCGGATTCCTGACGGGAAGTGGTCTGCACCCGTGACCATTCCGCTCCACGAGGCGCTGCTTGCGCCGAGAGCGCTGCGCCGCTGTAGGTGGCGAATAGGGCGCCGCAGGCGCTCGTGGTGGCGTATAGGGTGCCGCAGGTGCATGAGGTGGCGAATAGGGCGCCGCAGGCGCTCGTGGTGGCGAATAGGGCGCCACACACCTAAAACCAAAACTTAGTCGATATCTTATTTCGTTCAACAGTTATAGATTATATAATTTCGAAAATGGTGGTACTGAAGAAGATGTTGTTTATGAACCCAAACAAGTCTTCCAAATTTTAAGGTTGTAAATTTATTTCAGAAAATTTGTCGGAAAGACTCATATTTATAACTAAAAGATGTAAAATGTTTCGAATTAATGTTTATATGCTCGCGTTGGAAATATTGAGGCGACAACAATGAAAACACAGATTTCGGTTTGATTTCAAATAGTTAGTTTATTTTCACAGATTTCAATAGATTTTTATTTAGCGACAACGATGTGAACAGCTCGGATTTCGAATGTGAAGTAGAAACAAAAGAATTTTGGTTTTCATGGCATGTTCTGATTCGTTTTTTTTTGCCTACTTTGATAAATGAAAATTTTCTATAGTGTAATGCCTAAAGTGGCATTGACGATACTGGCGAGGAAACTGCTGGTAGCTGACGACGAAACATTCTCCCGGCCTTGGCATCATTGTGGCAACATGAGATGTCAACATTCTGTGGCGTTAGTATATTATCGTCAATTGCTTGGTATGGAAGAAATAGTTGGTTACATGTTGGTCATGTCATGAGTCCGCGTAGAAATCGGTAATACACAAATTTTCGCGATCGGTCTTTTTATTGTCGATTCTTTCGTTTTCAACGTGACAACGCGCACAAGACCGTCTGACCCTGGATGGAATTGTATGATTCGCCCTAGAGCCCATCTACATGGTGGTAGGTTTTCATGCTTTATAAGTATTAAATCTCCAAGTTGTACATTATCGGATTTGGTTGCCCACTTTGGTCGTTGTTGCAGTCGACTTAGATATTCCATACTCCATCTTTTCCAAAAACTTTGATATAACTTCTGCAGTAACTGCCATCTATCCAGTCGATTGACGTGCAGATCCAGCAATGTTGGTTCTGGCGGAGTTACAAGTGTGTCGCCAATTAAAAAGTGAGCCGGGGTCAACGGATTCAAATCTGAAGGATCACTACTTCGTTCACACAGTGGACGCGAATTTAGACACGCTTCAATTTGCGTGAGCACTGTGCTAAATTCCTCAAAGGTCAATGTGTGACTACCCAATATTCGTTTTAGATGAAACTTTGTTTACCGAACGCCTGATTCCCATAACCCGCCAAAGTGGGGTGAAGCTGGGGGAATGAAATTAAATTTAACTCCTTCTGCTTCAATAGCCTGTACGATGTCGGCGTCCAAATCTTGATCCATTTGATGTTTCAGCTCTTTTAGGGCTTTGCTGGCGCCCACAAAGTTAGTGCCACAATCGCAGTACACTTCGCTGCAGTTTCCACGTCTTGCGCAAAATCTCCTGAAGGCTGCGATGAAACCGTCCGAGCTTAAGTCAGTGACTAGTTCCAAGTGAATCGCTTTCACCGCCATGCACACAAAGACTGCTATGTAAGCTTTATATTTTTTCGGATTGCGACCCTTATGAGTTTTAAGCTCAAACGGACCACAATAGTCCAATCCTGTGTGAGCAAATGGACGATTGGGTCTAACTCGCGCCATAGGCACATTTCCCATCAATTGTGTTCGCGTCTTCGTTTTATATCTGTAGCATACGACACATTTGTGCACATGCTGCCTAATAGTGTTCCTCGCATTCAAAAGCCAATAATGTCTTCCCAAGCTATTCATCATTAATTGTAAACCGCCATGTAATGTCTGCTTATGAATTTTGTCGATGATGAGAGTTGTTAGATGGCACTTATCAGGAAGAATTATTGGATGCATTTCGTTGTAAGGCAGATCCGCGTACTTTAAGCGACCTCCCACTCTTATCAATCCGTCATTTTCGTTGCATATAGGATTTAATTTAAGTAGTCGACTTTTCCTTGTAACTGGGAGTTTCTGCTGCAGAAGTTTTAATTCCTCCGAGAAATGTTGAGCTTGAATTTTTCTCAACCATACTACGAGTGCTTCTTTGATTTCTGCTGATTTAAGATAACCACTTGATCGCCTTTCAAGTGTTGCTTTTGAATTTCGAATAAATCGCAGACAGTATGCAGTGACCCTCATTAATTTATCAAGTGACGAATATCATTCATCCATTTCAGTTTCGACATTCACATGAACGTGATGTGCTGCAGTCTTTCAAGTTTCCAGATTCGTTGAAGTGATTTTCATGTTACGAGGCCAGAAAACTTTGGGTTTTTTCAACCAGTCCGGTCCATTCCACCACAAATGGTGATGGAGCAACTCCGCTGGGTTTAGTCCCCTGGATGCGCAATCAGCGGGATTTTCCTTTGTCGGTACATGGGACCAGACATTTTCTCCTAAAAGCTCATGGATCTGGGAAACTCTGTTAGCGATGAGTCTTCCATTTGCTTGGGTGGGATTTTAACCAAGCAATTACGATTTCCGAATCTGTCCAAGCTTAAATGGTTATGTTTTCAAATTTCATTGCTTGCAGCACATACCGGATCAATTTAGAAAGCAAAAGAGCAGCGCAGAGTTCGAGTCGTGGGAGAGACACTGTTTTCAAGGGTTTTACTCTTGTTTTTGATGCCAACAAGCTTACAGTTCTCTCTCCTGATTGGCTAATAGTGCAAACATAAATCACTGCGGCATATGCTTCTTGCGAAGCGTCAAAGAATCCGTGAACTTCAATTGTGTGATTAGATCTCAGATAATGGATCCATCTTTGGAGTCGTAGCTTCTCTATGATTTTGATACTATTTCTATATTTGCACCATTCACGTTCGAGTTCGGGATCTAAGTTTTCATCCCATCCTAATCCAGCTAACCAAAGTTTTTGCATAAACATTTTTGCTAATATCAACACGGGAGCTATCCATCCTAAGGGATCGAAGAGTTTTGATATCTCAGAGAGAATGTTTCCTTTGTCCAAGCTTGGGGTTCTTTGCTAAGAGACACGGAATATACGAAACAGTCGTTTGATGGATTCCAGTGTAAGCCAAGTGTTCGAACTGTTTCTTCGCTCTGGACGTTAAGCGGTAGCTTGGTTTCTCTATAAGTTGATGATACAGCATTTATTATTGTTTCAGAATTCGATGTCCACTTTCTCAAAGAAAATCCGCCAGCTTCCATTAGTTCAATGAGTTGCTTTTGTGCTTCTAAAGCCGATTCGATGTCATCTGTACCCGAAAGAAGGTCGTCAACATAAAAGTCGTTCAGTGTGATGTTGGCAGCAATAGGGAGTCGATGTTGTTCGTTCTTTGCGAGTTGTTGTAGTGTTTTTGTAGCCAGATAAGGAGCACTCTTTGTTCCAAAGGTTACAGTGAGTAGTTTATAGTCCTTCATTGGCAATTCTTCACTTTTGCGCCATAAGATTCATTGGTATTCTGAATGAAGATCTCGCATTCTAACCTGGCGATACATCTTTTCGATGTCTGCCGTGAATACAATTTTATATGTTTTCCATCGAAGGAGCAGTGCAATCAATTCATCTTGTAAGACGGGGCCCTTCATAAGCATTTCATTCAGTAAAACTCCACTACACGTAGTTTTAGAGGCGTCAAATACTACTCTTAGTTTTGTAGTTGAACTGCTTTCTTTTATGACCCCATGATGCGGAAGGTAACTGCACTGATAAGTACATCTATTGCCGGAAGTTCTAGTATGTTGTTCCTCCACAGTTGACACTTTAATTGCATGGCCCAATTCTAAATATTCGTTTATGCATTGTATATAGGCAGCTTTTAGAGAAGGATTTCTCTTAAATTGATTTTCTAAGTGGTAAAATCGATTCATGGCGATATTACGAGATCGCCCAAGATACATGTTCTCAGTTTCACTTCTGAATGGCAATTCAACTTCGTAGCGCCCGTCTGGTAATCGTTTGAAGGTATCAGCAAACTACTGCTCACACTTCTCTTCTTCTTCAGTATATAACTTAGTCGTCGGTAGTTCTTCCAATTCCCAGAATTTTTTCAATTGATCATTTAGCTCGCTGTAGGTATGGAAATTATTTACACTTATGGATTTCTGGGGGTGATAATGGGTCCTGCCAGAAAGAATCCATCCTAATGTTGTTTTCTGAGCCATTGGAGTTCCGGTTTCACCTTTTATGATGCCGTCCAGTACTATTTCACTGTAAACGTCCGCACCGAGTAACAAATCAATGGAACCAGGCTTAAAAAAATCGGGATCAGCCAATTCCAATCCATTAATATGATTCCAAGTATGTTTAGTGATGGGAGTGGCTTGCCACCTCTCGAGCAGGCTGCACGAGTGGTGGACTCCACGATGAGTGTCATCCACCGGGCCTGCCGAGAGGCTGTGCCAAGGAGGAAAGATTATGGGAGGAGGCGCCGTCCTGCGTATTGGTGGACGGGCGAAATTGCGGAACTGAGGCGGATATGTCTCCGCCTCAGGCGGTTGGCCCAACGAGCCAACCGACGCGATGCCGACGCAGCCCGTAGATCTGCCGATAACTTGGAAGCCAAAAAGAACCTTCGGAGGGCCATCCAGAGGAGTAAGCGCCGATGCTGGCAGCGGCTGGGTGAGGATCTCAATAAAGATCCCTGGGGATTAGGGTATAGGATCGTTCTCCGCAAGTTGGGGGCGTTCTCGCAGAGCGCTCCCCTCGATGCGGAGACGGTCCGTTCCATTGTGGATGCCCTTTTCCCCACCCATCCGCCGGTGCCAAATTTCGCGGTCCGCGAGGCACTCGATCCACCCCCATTTACAATGGAGGAGTTAATTAGTGCCTCGCAGAGCCTTAAAAATAAGAAGGCACCAGGGCCCGACGGACTCCCAGCAGAGATGCTGAAGGCGTTGACGGCGAGCCATCCAGGGCTCTTGCTGGACATGTACAACGCCTGCCTGAAGGCGGGAGTGTTTCCCTCCCGCTGGAAGGCAGCAAGGCTGGTACTTATCAGCAAGGGCAAGGGACCAGCAGGGTCCCCCGGGTCGTACAGGCCGCTGTGCATGCTCGACACAGCCGGCAAACTCCTGGAGAAGCTCCTGAAGCCTCGACTCCAAGCAGCTGTCGAAGCTGCTGGAGACATTCCCGAAAGGCAATACGGCTTTCGGAAAGGGAGGTCGACGGTGCTTACTATCCAGGAGGTAGTTGACGCGGCCCGGGCCACCGAATGTGGGAATCATTATTCTCGCCCGGTGTGCCTGCTGGTCACTCTGGATGTGCGTAACGCCTTTAACTCGGTGGGGTGGGGGGACGCGCTCAATGCGTTGGAGCGGGACTTCAGGGTCCCTCAGTATCTCTTGCAGATGATGAGGGATTACCTGAAGGACCGTACCCTCACCTTCGACACGGAGGACGGCCCGGAGACGAGGGTTCTCTCGGCAGGGGCGGCCCAAGGCTCCATACTGGGACCCGACATATGGAATTATACATATGACGGGATCCTACGTATGGAGCTGCCTGAAGGGTCTTTCCTGGTTGGGTATGCCGACGGCATCGCTGCAGTTATCACCGCTAGAGATGTCGAGAAGGCTCAAATGAAACTCAACCAGGTGATGCGTCGGGTGAGTTCCTGGCTGTGCGACCACGGGCTGGAGTTAGCCCTGGCCAAAACCGAGATCGTCCTTCTGACGAAGAAGCGCATCCCCTTGCTGTTGGAGATGCGGGTGGGAGACGTTTCGGTTCAGACGCGGCCTGCGATCAAATACCTGGGGGTGAGTCTCGATTGTAGGCTCACCTTCTGGGAGGAGATCAAGAGCCGGGCCGATAAGGCGGCTGCGGTGACAGCGGCGTTGAGCAGGGTCATGGCCAATACGTCTGGACCAAGACCCTGCAAAAGGCGTCTGCTGCTTCGCACCGAGGCCATCATGCTCTACGGAGCGGAAGTCTGGGCCGACTCGATGCGGTGGGAAAAGTACCGCAAGCGGATGCTTGCAGTACAACGCCGGGCGGCACTCCGCATCGCGTGCTCCTACCGCACGGTCTCGGAACCGGCGGTGTTGGTGGTCGCGGGGGTCATACCTATTGACCTCTTAGCCAGGGAACGACAGTTCGTCCACCGGGAGAAAATTGTCCTGGGGGGTGATACCGCGAGGGTGGCCCGGGCCAGGACCATTGCGTCCTGGCAAGAGCGTTGGGATGGGGAGGCGCGAGGCCGGTGGACAGCCCGGTTAATTCCGCAGCTGGACACCTGGTTGGACCGTCAGCACGGTGAGGTTGATTACTACCTCACCCAAATGCTGACGGGGCACGGGCATTTCCGGTCCTTCCTCTATCACATGGGGAAGGTGCCGAGCCCGTGCTGCGCATATTGTAGCTCCCCATCCGACTCCGCCCTCCACACATTCTTCGAATGTGTCCGGTGGGGGGCGGAGCGGGCCGAGTTAGAGCGCGCGACAGGCAGCATAACCCCGGACAACATAGTCGGGGTTATGCTGCAGGGTGACGATTTCTGGCGGAGGATTGCCTCATTCGTGAGGGGGATCCTCCGCCAGAAAGACAGAGATAACAACAGGGGTACCTAAGGGAGCCCCTGTTGGATCGTTGGGGCCGGGCTTCGTCTGTGTAAAGGTTCCCACCCCGAAGTAATGTCTAATAAGACGGTTCCGGGGTGGGGTTCCTGGAGGGGGGAGTGGGGTTTTAGCCGGTAGGCCTGGCCTTCGGGTCAGGGAGTCCGGCACAGCGTGCGTAACTGCATTTCCCCACTTCCATAAAAAAAAAAAAAAAAAAAAAAAAAGTGATGGGAGTGGCTGGCAGAACATTGGTAATTTTATTTAAAACCAAACAAGAAACATTGATTGGTGTCTCTCCGTGCAAAGCTTTGATTTGAAAGTTTACCAAAGCACTCGAGCGATTTGAGCCTTTACCTACTCCGTGTACTTCAGCATAAATTGATTTCTTTTTTAATTTCATACTTTGAACTACAGCTTCTGTTATGAAGGAGCTTTGCGATCCTTGATCAATTAAAGCTCTTACGATCTGATTTGCTCCAGAGGGTGCACATATATGTATGTACTAAAGCAGTGGCTAATAATATTTGATTATTAGAGATCCCGTTTGCAAGTAATGTATTGGTGGCAGTATTCGCATTGGGAACAAATTTTGGAGAGCACACAGAAAGCGATGTCGTGACTGTAGCTACTGTGGGCGTTTGTTTGACTTCACTGTTTTCCTTACTTGCATTTTCTGCTGGTTGCGAAGGTGATTCTCCGAACTTACGATGAAGAAGTGTATGATGCCTTTTCTTGCATTGATTACACGATTGTTGACTAGGACAATTGGATAAAATGTGCCCCGAGCCAAGACAATTAATAAACAATCCTTTAGATTTTACGATTTCGAATCTCTGAAGTGTATTCGCTGCAGAAAATTTGGGACATTGACGGATACTATGATTACCAGTACAAATGACGCAATTTGACTTAGAAAATATGTGATAAGATTGTTGCACTAAATGTGTGGAAGCATTTGGCCTATGACTCGGATTTCTAAATTTAGTATTTCGCTTTGCAGCCACAGCCTCTAAAGTACGGAATCGAACTTCCAAAAACTTGCTCAATTCTTTCCAGGGTGGCAAATCCTTGCCCGTGCTAACTCTTTGCTCCCAAAGTTCATGAGTCTCAGCAGGCAGCTTTTGTACTAACAGAAAAATTAGTATAGGATCCCAACCAGAAACATCTATTTCTAAGTTCTCTAGAGCTTGCAGCGATTCCGTGGTAGTGTCTAAAAGTCCCTCTACTCCCTGACTTGACTCTGTTGTCAGCGAAATCTGAGAGAACAAAGCCTTCAAATGGGCGTTTACTAGTACACGCTTGTTTTCGTAACGATCTGTCAAGAATTATCCACGCCAAATCGTAATTCTTTTCTGTTACCTGAATATGCCTCAGTAAGTTTTCTGGCTCACCGCTCAAATGCAACTTTAAGTATTGGAGCTTTTGGACCGAAGACAAGGCATTGTTTTCATGAACGAGGCTTTTGAAAAGATCGTGAAATGTGGGCCACTTTCTATAATCCCCGCAAAACTTTTCCAATGATATTCTCGGTAATTTTATTGCAGTACAACTTTTTTCTGCTGTACTTATATTTGGAGTTGGAGATTTTTCGGGCTGCTGGGAGATTTGCCATTCTTCTATTGTGACATAGCTTGAAGTGAAAAATTCTTCAACCTCCGAAAATACGTCATTTTTAAGATATTCTACTTCAGTTATCGGTTTCTCGACATAGCTCAAAGCCAAAATTTCCAAATGTTTCACTTTGAATACATCCCATATCGTTTGAAGCTCATTCAGCTTTTTACGACAATAGCTTTCGATACGCCGAGCGGGCCCATCTTTCTTATAATTCCGCACAATCTTCTCCATCATATCCTTACGCGCCTTTTGCATATTAATTAATGCTTCCATTTTGAGTATGAATTCCTACCACCAAGCACGAAAAAATGGGCTTACGTCTCTGACTGAATGATTGGTCTTGTTTCCTATGTTTCGCGCAACCGACACCCGACACTGAACCGTAGACCGATTTAATTGTTCTTTTGCACTTTTCAGTTTCGTAAGTTTTCCACAGATGTCAACTAGTTTTCACAATATTCCACAACTTTTTATGAGCATCCGGCTCGAAGGACCAATAAAATGTTTCGAATTAATGTTTATATGCTCGCGTTGGAAATATTGAGGCGACAACAATAAAAACACAGATTTCGGTTTGATTTCAAATAGTTAGTTTATTTTCATAGATTTCAATAGATTTCTATTTAGCGACAACGATGTGAACAGCTCGGATTTCGAATGTGAAGTAGAAACAAAAGAATTTTGGTTTTCATGGCATGTTCTGATTCGTTTTTTTTTTGCCTACTTTGATAAATGAAAATTTTCTATAGTGTAATGCCTAAGGTAGCATTGACGATACTGGCGAGGAAACTGCTGGTAGCTGACGACGAAACAGATGAAATAAGAACATTACAAAGAAACTAAATATTTTAAAAGATTTAACAAAATATCGATGAAATACAAAAATTAACGTAAGAGTTAACCTCCCACTCCTTTTAAGACGGCAGTGTTCGTTTGCGACCCCCTACTCCTCACCTTACTACGAAGGGTTGGGGCAATCTTTTACAGCTTTTGAATCTTTTGATTCATCTTGTGCGCTTTTTAATTATTTCTGTCATCGAGAATTTTATGTAAAATCTCTTTGGCATGAAAGCTATTCTTTTGATGAATTTTTCAATGAATTAACGGCCAACTGAAGCGGAATCCGAAATATTTTCTCGTTTTTAGGCCTGGGCTTTCAATTGGACAGGAAAGTAAAATGGCAAAGCATTTAAATTGGGTGGCAGCTGCAAGTGAATCTTTTAAGTAATGACATTCAGATTTTGGTTGGAAGAAATATTTTAAGCATTGTATATCTTATTCTCCCGCTCCTCGAAGACTGTAATATTTTTTCCCTCTTATTTTTCTTGAAACGATTTTAATCTCCTTTGTTTGGAATAATGCTGCCTTCATGACATGATGAAATCATCTTTGTGTCATTATTCCCGATATTTTACATTTTAGCGAAGATGACGAAAATTACAGTTTGAGAGGGACTCTAAATTTGGTTCCATTTATAGAACTTTGTGCACTAAGAAAAGAATTACTTTGGCTTTTCTACCAAAAAGATAGTTTAGTACAATCACAATTAGGTTAGAGAAATAAAATAGGCTAGTCAAAGTAAAAACAAAAACGAATTGTTTGCTATGTATATAAAACATGATGTCTATAATTCTAACTTGGATTTTTAGTTAACTAAAATAGAGCCACTCGTTATTTTGTATGGGAACATTTTCTAAAACTATTTGAAATTTTAACCCCTCCTCCTTTTAAATATGCCTTAATCACTGCTGTAGAATAAAACCCATTATCGGGTACTATCATTCATTTTGAATAATACGAGGTTATTTTCAAAAACCATTTTAAATCTTGACCCCTCTCAGATCATTTGCCCTAGTCGCGCGGTAGGATAAAATCGATTTTCGGGTACTATCAAAATTGACAGAAATTAGTCAACTAACTCTGAGTTTTTGTTTTTATCATTTATGTTTAATAGTAGAGAATATTTGCTAAAATCGTTTTAAATCTTGACGCCTCTTCCGCTGCAGTAAAACAAAATCGATTTTCGGGTGCTTTTAGAATTAATAGAAATATGTTGTTTTGTTATTCTCATGTAAATTTAATTAATTCAAGAAAGTGCTTGCAAATTTTTTGGTGATTTCTGTATGTATCTCGCAGTTTATGCTATTTAGATTTGTGGTACTTGTTAGATACACCTAAATCGTTTAATCCCTGAAGGGTTTCCACTTTATTAATATTAAAATTTCAAAAGTCTGAGTTAATTGTGATCTTTAAACAAAGTACTGGTCATTGTGAACTTGGTATAGTTAAATCAGCATAATTATTTTTTTTTATTTTTAACTGAATGTCTATTAAAGTGTTTGATAAATATAAACGTAATTTTTAATTCTTTTTAGCAGCGGTTTTCTTAGTGTGGTCAAGGAATTGATTTTATTTTCAAAGTTGATGACGGGATCGATTTCAAAGGCACCCACTAGCGGCTTTTCGTTGCAAGTATCCGTCTCACTATAAATTTTATTAAATTATTCATTCAAGAAATTTAAAATGATTTAAAATACACTTACTATACTCCTCAGAATCAAAATCGGCTTTGGTTATTCTTGTCCTGGAATATTTCAAAAAGCATAGCTAATTTAAAGTTACCATGCTAATAAAATATTTTTAATATAAAAAATTCTACCCAATCCTCATTAATCATTCAAAACAGTCATTATGAGGGAAAGCAAAAGTCTATTTATGATTTCTTCCCAGACACTTTTGGCCCCCATTCGATTGCCTGCGAAATAGCATCATTAAAAGGTATGAAGTCTAAAAGGGGGAAGGAAATAAATAATTCCGTAATATATTTGATTTTGATACACATAAGAGTCGGTGGTGCCCGAAGTTGGGGATCGATAGGGGGGGGTAACTCGAACGAAAAAGCAAGCCCCCTCCTCAATTCCTGAAAAAATCAAAGTGAAAAACTGCAAAACACATGGATGAGTTCAAAGCGTATTTAATCAAAGTGTTCGAGGGTATGATGCCAAATTTGACCCATCTTATTACAGATGGGAGTGTGATATTTTATGGTTAATGATTTTTTTTATTCATTTAGTTTTATTTTTTTCTTTTGCCAACTCACCCTGGATGCTAATACTGCTCTTTTACATTATATAAATAAATATGTGTATGTACACAAATCTTCTTGTGTCAGTTTTTTTACTTTTCGGAAATTGTTGAAAGGATTTTCTGTTGATACATTCAAAATGATAGCTTTAATCTTAAGAAAGACTCTCTATGACATAAATATATGTATATAAATATATAATATATATTTTATTTTTATCTCAATGAAACAAAAAAGATGCGAGGAATATCTCAAAAAAATAACGTGTTTCAGGGCAAAAATAAGCAACCATTCTGGTACCCATTAGCGCTAAGGACTAGGAAAATATAAAGTTTGTTTAGATTGAGCAAATAAATTGAGTTAGCCTAATAGGAATCGGGGGACGATTGGGTGTTGCGGGGTGCTCCTGATTCATTGTGAACTCTGAATAAGAAATTATTTTCTTCCAGAACAAAAAAAGAAATTGAAAATATAATTCTAAATCATTTTTCCCAACGGAATTTCATTCGAGTCCTCTTCCCCCGCAAAGACTTTATATCGTCTAAATGGTATCAATACGACTGAAAATTTCTTGCAAAGCTCGATGTTCAAATAATCATAATTCTTTAGATTGTGAAAATGAGATTGGTTAAAAGAATCAAAACTTAATTTTATATTTACCAAATATTTTGTAAGTTTTCGCTTATAATAGAAATGTTATTTTTGTTAATTTATATTCATTAAGTGTAGTAACCAAATCAACAAGGTTTTGTTTAATTAATTAAACATAATTTTTAAAATTTTTATTTGTATTACAAAAGAAACTCTTCAGAGGTAAGATATTAAAACTGGGGGTAGTCTAAACATCAGCTAAGAATTAGTACTCTTTTTTGAATTGCCTAAAATTGCAAGAAAATAAACAGTAGCATTGTAATCAACTTAAAAAAAACAAAGGAAAATTGAAAGAGCGGTTTAGATTTAGGACCCAGATTTGGGTCCGGATTTCATCGGAGGAGTAGTTTTTATTCCTAAATGCCGTTATTCTATCCAAACTTAGTAATAAAATCAAAAAATCAGAGCTACCTTACAAATTTCTATTTATTCGGACAGTACCCATAAAATGGTACTCAACAACGTTTTTTATAGAAATCTGAAAAAAAACAGTTTTGTTCAATTTACCAGTACCTTTATTCTCAGTGCTCAGAATTATTTATTTATTATTATTTCTACAGCAGAAAAGTTATAATTGACTCAATCTGTCAACTCATGCAAATAGATTTGTATAGGATGCAACGAGATGAACTCAAGAAAGCAATAAGCAGGTCATTCCATCTTTTCAAAGTAACAAATCACTTTCTTAATAAAAATTTTAAATTAAATATTGTTTCCGTGGAACAAAATTGATCCATGAGAGTGTAACGGGCGCCCAGTTGGAGCCAGCGAGTATCAACTTAACAATTTTTTCGGAATCGTAACATCGCACAGAAAGCGCTTAAGTGGCTGCAATTTATTCCTTAAGTAGAATTTTAAAAGTTTGAGAAAAAAAACACCCTATTTACAAGTTTTAATTACCTTTACCTTCTGCATTTTTACATTTTCAAGGTAATGGGATTTATTTAATACGAATTTGATGCATTTGCAGAAATGTAAGTAGATTTCCTAATGCTTGACATCCAATTATTTTTGGTATCAGTTAAATATGTTGCAAAAATAAGAAATATGTGGCAAAGGCTGCTATAAGCACTTCGAGAAGGGACCTACACCATGTTATCGAAACCCACTTGGAGTCCTCGAACTTACTTCTCTATTCGATAATTTTCTTAACATCTAATTGAAATGGATTATAGTTGATCTGACAAAATGTAATAGTTATCTTTTTATGCCTTTTTCTAATTTACTTAAACGAAATAAAACCCGCGTTGCATCGCCAAATTCATCGTCTCGAGATCCTTTTATCAGTTTACAATTAAAATAGAGAAGAAACGAAAAGTGATGAAGGTAACGAGATGTTTCCTAAAATAGTTGAGGGAAACAATAATGGGAAACTAAAAGACATACATATGTAAGACACCAATTTTAAAAATCGGTGATTTATAGGAAAATATACATGGCAGTCACGAGCACACTTTACCTTATCGAGTACAGACGATAGGCACAATCATGATCAGCAGCTCCGCTTCTAGAAGAGAGAAAACCGAACCATGAGTCTCGGACAGTAACCCAAAGATGACTTTAAAATTCAACCAAAATAAATATAATCTTGACCTTGGAATTAATGAACGGAACAGCAAACATTTTAAATTAACTTTAAAACAAATGCCTCGAAACAATTAGGTGGTGGACACTTTAAAAAACCTCCAAGTGCAAGGGCAAACTCACGAGCACTTGGAACTAACCATTACTGAGGCGGACATGGCACAGTACAAGGGCAAACTCACGACTAGTGACCTATGTAGGTGCAATGGCGCACTCACGAGCACCTAAATTCCTCACAGGAAACACCCAGTCCTCAGTATAAGTTAAGGCCGTCGTTTGGCCTAACTCCGGCAAAAATACTCCCGATCTATATTCTTCACTCAAATGGCAATTTACTTTACTCAATATGACCCTTCTCCGCTCATTAATCCTTATAGGAATACACTCACGTAGTTGAATAAAATAAAACAACTAAAATACTTTAGAATGGAACCAATAGGAAATAATAAATATAAAATTACCTCGGTCACTATTCCCAAACTCAGCCAGTATAAGTACTCACCCAATCCAATTTACGATAATTCTCGTTTTTAATTTAAATTCCGCCACTTCAGTACTAATATTTTCAACTACTCGACTCTTTCACTAGACAGCAGACTGGCAGAACAGTTAGAGCTATCACAACGGATTTTGCCCCATGCATACAAGGATAAACAAATCGAACCCCTTTCAAGCATTTTCCTCAGAATAAGCTTTACTACTACTAGCTTGGTTTACGTGGAAAACTCTTTTAATAGGCAAAAGGGTACCCACGTTTACTAGGCCGTCATACTCGAGCAGGTTCAAGGCCGTAAAACTATAAAACTCACGCATACAGGACATTCAGGGAAACGAAAGTTCGTTAAAACTAAAGTCTGCGCAACTAAAATCTAGCTTCATTTTGTTAAATCCATATCTACAGGAATGTTGTTTTGTTGCGGGTTATTTCCCTTCTTACACATAGAAATTTTCTTGGGTTATTTAACCCTTTCTACAACTCCGAGGCCATTTTAAGCCTTTTGTTAGGCCATTACCCACCAGTGGCGGCCCGTGGTATCCTAAACAGAGGAGGCAGAAAATTCAATAATGTAATTTGTGGCCCCATGCTCGCCACAAATAGTGACAATCACCTTTGCTACCATTGTCTCCTCTACACTACATTATATAAACATATATATTAAAAAAAAAAAAAAAAATATAATAAGAATTCAAGTTTCATGCGGTTCTGCATGCATTCTATACATGCATACATTTATAGCTATTTATAAATAAAATCTACTCTTCGTTCCTCAATGGTTGCAATATTATCATACAAAAGCGGGTCTTTTTCCAGTTCTTTAACTAAAGTTTTTTCTATGCTCAAAAGAGCTAAATCCGATAGCCGATTTCGATTCATTGTATTTCTACTATAATCTTTAATTCTTTTCAAAGCAGAAAAACTCCTTTCTGTGCTAACTGATGTAGCAGGGATTGTTAATATTAGTTCAAATAATTTTGTTAACTCCGGCATAACGTCAGTAATATTATTTTCGATTAAATTATTTAACAAAGCTGACACTGTATCCCTATGATTCTACAAAGTTTCATTACTATAAAATACAATTAATTCACTTTTAAGTTTAACAGAGTCGAAATTCGTTATTTTTTCAACTAATGTCATTGTACAGATACTACTAAAAATTCTGAAACACAAAATTTAGAATTTTCCGTAAGTGGGAAAAATGCATTTCATACTCACCAAGCTTAACTCGTAAGTTTATGCAGATTCGCTTTTAAACGACCAAAGCTCAATCTCAAAACTTTCGCTCAGATGAGGCTAGCCCCCGGCACGCACACACAGAATTCTCAGGCCATGTACGTTCTGCTCAGATAGACACACAACCAATTGCCTACTCATGCACGCACACACAGAAAGCAAAGCTGATTTGTCGCGGAGAAAAGAACTTGCGCAGAGGGAACTTTCTGTTGGATTTGGCTTAGTAGTTCCGACTGCACAGCTCAAGCTCTTTTTTTCGCATGGAGTGGGTTCTAGAGGCTAGCCTCACGTTGATTTCATGTGAAACTTTCATGGCACAGGGCAAGGCGAAAATGACAAATATTGCCATAGGATACAAGGAATTTCTTTGATATTTCAACAACTTTACTTGCAACAATAGTTTTCGGCGATATGCATTGAATCTTTAAAAAATTGTGCTAACGTTTTTTCTTTAATTTACAACTTAAGAACATTTAAAAATTGATAGAGCAGGCACAGCCTCCCCTGCCTCCTCTGACGAGCCGCCACTGTTACCCACATACCTTTTTGTTTATATTTATTGTTATTTTTCGCTTCCGCTGAGTCTCACCGCCGCAAGCTAGACCATTTTTTCCCAAAAGTATCAAACGCTCATATTTCCTTTGTACGCCCTTCAGAGGTTTAAGACAATTGAAGTTTTGTTACACAGTAAATATGTATTATTCCATTTAAATAAAAGGGAGTAGTATTTAACTGCAATATTTGACTATGTATTGTCTATTGTAAATTAAAATTTTAATTGAAAAGAATTTCTATCATTTAGACATTTAATTGGAAAAGATTCAAATAAAATTCATAAAATCCTTCGCGAAGAGTTATTAATCTTCATTTCTGTCTACCTTCCAGTGTCACTTCATGCATTTTAAATAAAGAAATCTTTATTTTACTGACGGTTTTTCATTTAAGGGGTATTCTGGTCTCGATTTTTTTTATACTTTCTTTTAGTGTATACCTTTCAGAATATGCTGTCCAAAGGAAATTTTCAAATTCCAGTAATTATTGGCGAAGTTACAGCTACTTTAGTGACGCGGCAAATAGACCGGTCCTACCGGAGCTACTATACCCAGAAATGTTTAAACGCGTTTATCTGGAAACCACTTTTTAAAAGCCTCTTGACACGATATCTCAAGTTCTAATGAACCGATTCACTTGAAATCCGGTACACACCTTCTTAATATAAACTCGTTAGGGTCGATATGACGCTCGTTAAACAAAAACATTTTTGCTATTTTAAAAATATTAATAACCGGAAAAAATAATGAAAAAACTCAACATTTTGTTCAAACAGCTGCCATTGTGCGAAAAACAAATTTTTTTTCTTCGAGGCATAAGCGATAACGACACCTTCACTGATTAAGAATCCATTTTCGTTTTTTTTTCCGATCTTTAGGAGACTCTAAATCGTGTCAACCAGGACGCATGGTTTCGTTTCAATGCCTCACTTCACCACCCTGTAATTTTCTAAATTGACAACATTTCTGTTCAATTTTTTTTATTTTCATTCATTATGTTATATTTAAATATTGGGCAAAAATTTGACACTAAAAATATTTTCGTTTTTTTTAAACTCAATTCCAAAAAACCTTCAAATTTGGCTCCCTAGACCAGAATACCCCCTTAAAAAATAGTTAAATGAAAATTAGTTTAAATATATTTGGAATACAGTTGCCGTGGAGAATTTATAACTATGGACAACATATAATATTTACTGTGATACTATTTTATTTGCTTCTATTTTTTGAAATATTATTATTTATAAATTTTCATATTTTAAGAAATGGTATATTGTTTGATGCAACGAAACTTGCTTTGTAAAACCGGAAATTTTCTAATTTGTACCAGGATATTCCCTCAAAATTTCATATATGACTTTTGACCTACCCTCACCCCACATGAAATGTCTAAGCTGTTAGAATTTTTTAGAGACATTTTAGGGTATACCTTCGTGAGTTTGGGTGCTCATTTGTCCCATTTTCCGAGCTCCCCCCCTTTAAAATTGGTAGTACTTCAATGTGTCCACGAGTTTCAGATAAATTGACAAGATTTGTGTTAATTCGACATGGTTTGCAAGAGAAAATGAAGGATGATTTTACTCGCTCATCCTCCATTAAAACAAATTTTATTTTCTTTTTCAGTTCGAAGTCGTCGAAGTATCATTTCATAAAAAACACGTATAGAGGTTGGTATATCATCGGGGATAAAATTAAATGAAAATAAATTCTGGTGTCTAATTCGTTCCCGATTCCCGGAGGCACTGATCAGGAAGATTTCATCCTGAAAGACTCGCATTCAGTGGTGCCTTTTGTAGGTACCTATCCCTCTCCTTGAGGAGTCTGCGTGATAGTAAATTTTGTTGTTATATAGGTATTCATTTATTTATTTTATTTTATTTTTTTCTTTTTGTTCAGCATCTTGGCCCATGATGAGCAAAATCCCCGACCAGCATCAACATTCATCTATTAGGGCAGCCAAGCTTTTCGTATATCTAGATGTTCGGGCTCCGGAAAATTTTCAGTTGTTGGTTAGCTCTCGCTTGAAGAAGACTAGTTCTTAAAGGTGGAAGTGCACTGCGTGACTTAGAAAGAGTCCAATGGGGCCTCCTTTTAGTGTTATCCAGATATTGTGACCTATACCAAGGAGCATTTCTCTTAAAAACATTTAAAGAGTGCAATCTTTGGTGTGCGAAGTGATTGAACCAAGAACTGATCCTCGGGTGTCCAACAGTTCAGAGTTTTACAATACAAAATCTAATTGAGTCGGCCTTTTTAAAAATTTGCCCTATAACTAAACATTTAATATTCATGCATGGAATAACATCTAATTTTTTCCTATTAATTTTTAAAGAAATAACAAAATAAACTCTTTTGCTGTAATTAATTTGTTGGTGCCTATAAGTGTGACCTTAAAGTAAAAAGGTAAAAATATTTAATTAAAGGGAACTATTTAACAGCGTTTAGTCCTTAAATTTTGTGCAGTTCTCTAGTTTTTTTGTAAAGAAATTAGTCTAGAACGAATGTCTTCAAAGGCGAATTTTCGTCATCAATTTAAGCAAATAGTAAAAAAAGTGATAGATTTCATAAAAGTCATGAGAAAATAAAATTACAAATAAAGCGTCTTAAATATTTCATGCCAGGCGGTTTAAAACCACCTGCACACCAAAGTTAGTCTAATATATTCCAAAAATAAAAAAATAAACATGATGAAACGATATAGAAAATTTCTGAAGCCCCACCATCAGTCAAGGTTTTTCTATGTAAAACGTGTATTTTTTAGAATGCTAATAATTTTTGGCATCATAAATGGTATTGCGAATTCAGAAAAATTAGACTATGAAGGTAAAATAATTAGAACAAAGGGCGATGTTATTTTGGGCGGGATATTTCCTATGCATGAACATAGCATAAATGGAAATCCAGACTATCCCTGCGGGGCAGTTAAGGAAGAGAAGGGTATTCAACGTCTTGAGGCTATGCTTTATGCTATAGACTCGATTAATGAAGACCCGGACCTTTTGCCAAACGTGACCCTCGGCGCCCTCATCATCGACTCCTGCAGCAGTGACACCTATGCCCTAGAACAATCCATGGAATTCGTCCGGTATTACATGAACCAGGTAACTATCCTATTTCTTTTTGTAAAAATAAAAAATAGAAATAGAATTGCAAAGAACTAATTAAAGAATAATAAGTAAATTTCAATGCATCTGTATAATGAACAAGACACTTCAATTTGCATACAGCTGCAATAGTTGCACTTTTTAATTTACGTTTTAATTACCATAAAAAACCAACGAAAAGAGTAGGTAAGGTGCCGAATCTTAAGCATACGAATATCTTTCTTTAAACTTTCAGTACCAACCAATTTGCTTTCAAAATGTTTAAGCATAAATACTTAATGATATTAATTTTAATTGAAAAGGACATTCATTGGGTCTCAATAATAAACCATATTTCTCCTACTATTTAATTTATAATTATGTTTTTAACTTCAAAATAGTATTTCCCAACTATTACTGAATTTCACTAAAAAACGATCTGAATGCGATTTTGAAAAACAACAAACTTAGGCAGTGAAAACTAAATATTTTGGTAATATATTAGGACAAATCTTGTTTTTTTTAATTATCAGTCAAATTAATTTATTATTTTCACTGCTTATTTCGTTTCCTTTTTTTTTATTTTTCCAGAATAATGTTTTCAACCTGTTTTAGTTGGTGAATGCATTTTATTTTATTTTAATCATTGTTTATCGTTGGAGAGGAACAGACTGAATTTGAAGTTTTTTCAAGGTGGCATATATTTATTATCAATTAAATATTTTATTTTGCAAATCTCCTTTTAAGGTTCCAACTCTTCGAGGATGTTTCAGTTTAATATATTTGATTCTTCGATATCCCTTCAATATTCTTAAGGATTTTATTAGGGTTTCATTACATTTATTACAGGCACACGATACAAGGTAAGTTGCCAGCATAAACAATATTAAATATGTTATTTAAACAAAAGCATATTTCTTAAGTTGGATTTATGTATAACTTCATTTTGTTGTAATAACTGAGATTTCTGCGCTAGAAAAAGGTTTGTTATCGGCTTTTTTCCAATCATCTGCTTAAACGGATTCCACTTTGTATCTCTTGAATTCCACTTACGAGGCACCGCCAATCAATAAAATTTACGACGGCACATCTGCCACAGTGTCAAAAACAAAAGCACGAAGCCTTAAAGTTTGATGCTGTGTATTCTGTTCAGTGTCGTCCGAAATATATTCCAATTGCACAGATATGTTGAACATATACATAAGTACATACAAGTTTGAGGAAAACCCAGCAAAATAATAGAACCAAATGTTCCTGAACTCTATGCTCACGTCGACGTTTTGTTACAAATTTATCACCGCACTATCGGCTTCTTTCAAATATTTGGCAGGTTTTTAGCATATCGTGCTTTTGGATGTAACAAACTTAATTATGTTAAGAATGATAGTATAGCTTTCAACGTAGGAGCGATTTACATTGAAACTCTTTTTAGAAAATGGCGTCACATTATCCAAAATCACTAATAAATGCAAAAAACTTGGGATAGATAACTAATTTCTATTAATTCTTATAGTACATGAAAATCGGTTTTTTGTTCGACTATAGTGATTAGTGCAGATTTCAGCGGAGGAAAGAGTTTAAATATAAAATCATCTTACTATCAAAACAACTAAAAACCCAAGTTAAAAAAATTAACCAATTCATTTTGTTTACAGCGAACAATCCGTGTTTAGGGTTTTGTTGAGGTAACCATCCCTTAAAAGGGAAGAAAAAAATTATGATAATAATATCTGTATCCTAAAACAACAAAAATAAAATATATTCCAGTTTTTTCCCCCATGCCACTAGCACCCCTGCGTAGAGTAATTAAGCTTTTCCCTCATTTCCCTAAACGCTTCAGCCACTTCCTAGCAAGTTTCAAAATATAAATCGTTTGAAAGCCCGTTGCTATCAGATCTTGGGGATATTCGACTGAATGCTCTCATGAAGCGATTTAATTTCCTTTTACGAGCTAACATTATGTTTACTAATTAAGAGTGGATCACGTAGGCCCGACAGAGGGCCTCGAATGTGGGGCTCCTAATGAGTAATCGGATGCCATTATTTATTATTTGGCAATATCACGCACGATACAGAACTCCATCTCACTATATACCCCCTCCGAACTCTCCTTAAATATGAATATTTTCTGATGATCTTAACATTTTCGACATATGCGTACGATGCCTATATCTTTTCGAAGAATTTAATTAGAAAGGCTTCGAGTGGTTACTTCTGTATAAATGTAATTATCTTCTCTTGGCCCCGCATCCGTCCCCGTGCTTAGAAAGATCCTTCTCATCTTACTCACCCTAACTGCGAACCTTTCAAAATTAGATGCTTAAAGGCCGGCTCAAGATTTGCGGGTGGCAGCAAAATCTTACAAACACGTACCTAAAAGTTGAGAACTAAATACACTGAGAAAAGAAGTACTGGTAAATTAAATAAAACTGGCTGTTTTTTCCATCAAACAAAAGGTAGTTTAGGTAGTAGGTACCATGCAAATTAATTTGGAACCACCAAAACAACAAGCTGTTCCCTTTCGGGTACTATCATAACTGATAGAAATTAGTTAACTAGTCCAAATTTTTTGTATTTAATACTAAATTAGAATAATGTGACGATATTTTGTAAAAATACCTTTAATTTTAAATGGCTCCTTTAATTGTCCCTTGGCTTTTCAAAATAATGAAAATAGTACTCTTGGTTATTTTCTTGTAATTTAAGCAATTCAGCAAAGAATTTGGTAATGTCTTGAAAATTACTAGCTGATTTTTAAACTACCCTCGGTTTAGGGTATCGGCAATTCAATTTTTTGCTCCGGCGGTTCTTTAAAATGTTTCTTTAAAATCCTGAAGGGTTTTCTTGCTATGCAAATTAAAATGAATAAAAATGAGTTTAAGTATGGCCTTTAAACAAAACGGAATGGCTTTTTTTGGGAAACTGATTTTAACTACTTGTAGTTTTGTCCAAGTTTGGTATCCTGAGATTAGTCTGACATTTTAATTCTGATAAAATCTCATAACATAAACTAGTATTTGTATACAGTAGGTGATCAATGAATTAGAAACACTCGAATTTTTTTTAAAGTTTTTGGGTATTTGTGGAAATTTAAGGAAATAAGTAAAAATTATGTAAAGTTTGCACTACATATTTATTATTCAGCTCCATCTTGTGTACATAGTGTATAAAAATTTAATATTTCGTTGCCCCCCCCCCCCCCCCCCCTTAGCTTTAATCACTTCTTTTATTCTATTTGGCATATTTCCAATACAACTGATGATCATTTCCTTAATTTCAGCGTCATTATTCCACATATCTCCGATATTATTTTTCAAAATTTGAATGGTATTATTTGACCTTGAGTATACTTTAGATTTTAGGAAGGCCCAACAGTTCTCAATAGGATTGAGATCTGGAGAATTGCCTGGCCAAGGAAGAACATTAATATTTTTTGAAATGAAAAAATCATTAACGGATCTTGCGGTGTGGCATGGTGCGCCGTCCTGCATAAACGTGTAGGAGGATCTGCCAGAAGATAGAGAGTCCATATAAGGAAGAAGGACCTTTTCCAGGACACGTTTGTATTGCTCCGAGCGTAGCGTTCCCTCGACGAAATAAAGAGGACCGGGACCTTCTCCAATAATGCAACTCCAAATCATTGTTGCCGGTGGATGTTTGACCGTTCTGACGAGGCAGTTTTCTTGAAAACGCTCATTGGGTCTTCGTCTAACAAAATGAGCTACTTCCGTGACAGCTTCTAATCGGCATTCGTCACTAAAGATGACCTGAATAAAAATAAAAAATTAAGAAAAACTGAAAAATCAGTATTTTTGACAAATATACGGGTCAACACTGAACCCTAATATTCCAATTTTTAATTACCTTTCTCCAATCATCAATGGTTAAGTTTTGATGAAGTTTAGCCCAAATTAATCGTTTCTTCTTGATTTTTTCCGTTAATTTCGGCTTCTTTGCAGGCCGCCTGCATTTTAGAGAGGCCTCATACAATCTTCTTCTGACTGTCACCGCTGATATATTCACTCCGTGTTCATTCAGCTCTCTAGTAAGTACGCGTACTGGTGCCATGCGTTGTTGTTCACCCTTACGAATAATTTCCCGGTCAGTTCTGGCAGAGGTTTTCCTTCTGCTCTTACAGTTTTCCCGTTTATTATGCCGGGGAGACAAGCCAACTTCAATATTTTCTGAAATTCTACTCACGGTGGCCGCCGAAACTTCAGTTCTCCTAGCTACATACTTCCCGAATAGACAACTTTTGCAATCTTAACAATGTTGCAATCTCGATTTTTTTTCCCACTCGTTATGTCCTTTCGCCGTCCCACTATGAAAAATTCACAGGTTCAGAAAAAAAAATCATGTACACCTTAAAGTCATAATTATTCACTTTGTTTCTTCGCACTTCACTGGCACTTTCTTAACACTTACTGTTTATTATTTTCTACAGAAACACTTTATCTCCTCTATAACAACTTCACTCGATAACTTCCTTAATGCAAATGACAGCACTTTAGCTGAAATCGTCTTTTTTATACCCTTTTTATATCTCCTTTTTACCCTTTCTAGGAAGGATGTTATAAAATTTACCTGCCTAACAAATGTGGGAGATTCCCTTAATTGTTTCATGCGAAACTCTTTTTTATCAGACTTCATCCTAAACGCATATTGCAATTATAAATTGAAACTGTGTTAAAATTTTCAAGTGTTTCTAATTCATTGATCACCTACTGTACATACTGTCAAAATACGATGTCTAATTGTTTAATTTCCGGGTCAAACAGAAGCACGTTTATATAAAATAATCACGCTATTTAAGAATCATCATAGAAATGGTTTAAAAGTGTGATAGAGGGCGAAGGTGCTAGACTCTTTAAAAACATTCATCTTTTCGTATTTACGCGCTCTTAAAAGGCTCAGTCTGCTTCCATAACCTATTATAAAACTAACAACTTCATCCCTGTTTATATACATGCATTCGAAGAAAACTTTGCATAAAAATTAGATGACAATTTTTGAAAGTACCTTAATTAATTCTTTAGGAGGAAATGGTCTTCTTTGGTAACATGTATACGTTCTTATAAGTATATTTTTATTGTATACAGAAAAAAAAACTAACCTTCTCGAACCTTTTCCATCATGTGCCTCTTTTCATTTTCAAATTATTTATTGTACCCCTGAGGCTGTGTCGTGCACTCCCTTAAATGCTTTTGTTATCGAAACTTTTTTAAGCATAATGGTAACAAAAGCCTCCTTTTGGAATTTTATGGAGATGGTAACAATTTAAAAGGGTCACTCTTGTTTTCTACAGCCCTTCAGTACCGCTCTGACTGTTCCCATTCTCTTCCCGCCTATATCTATTTTTCAGAATCAAAGTTTCGAACCTATTCATTGCTTTTCTATAGATATCAACTTATTCTATTCGTAGTATTAATAAATTATTTTCCGTAAAGAATTTTTCAGACATATAAAATTTATTTATTTATTACTTATTGTTACTGATATTGTACTTTCTACCAAAAAGATAAATTAGAACCCTTTTCGGGAATTATCAGAAATAATAAATATTAGTTGGCTTGCTCTCGTCCTTTACATTTATAATTGATTCTGGATAGTATGCGGAAATTTTCTAAAAAAAACCTTAAATCTAAACCGTTCTTTCCAATTTAAATTGGTTTTTTAATTTGTTTCGTTACTGTCTTGTAATATTAATCAACAAAGAGTAAAATTTTCTTATTGCATTATTTGCTATAAAATGAAATTCGCTTGCAACCAACTTGATGCACTTTTCCTCATCATGATTATACATTTTATTGATTATAATTCAATTTCTCTGAACTGCGAATTTCTTAAAATTTGTGAATATTAATAATGATTGGCCTTTGAAAAAAAATTATATTTATTAAATATATTATCAAAAGTAATTTTTAAAATGACTTCCTCAAACTTCTGAATTGTTAAGCGGTTTGTGGAAGAAAAGAATTTTGAAGAGCATCTTGTTAAGAATCATTAAATCACTCCATACATTTTACAGAAATTTAACATATATACGCTTCTGCATACTCCCAGAGGAAATCAAGCAATTCACTCCATCTTCTTATCATATTTTGAAAAAAAATAAGAAATATAATTTTTCCCAAGATCACACTCAATCCAAGCGAAAACCGACATACCTACAACCGCCCTGCTACATCAGAAAGTAACCGAAAAGAGAAAAAATATATTGAAAGAACCAACCCCTCCCCTTTTCTTCTCGTCCGATACCCGTCGTCACTTATAAAGGGTTTTCCAATAGGGACTTGACAACTTTGAATTCAATTTGTGAACGCACCCTTTCACTAATCATCGAACTGTCACTGTTAATTTATTCTGCAAACTTAACATTTTCATCATTGTAAAGTACACGAACGAACAACGTCTGCAAATTATAAAAATTTACTACAGAAATTCGGAGTCGGTGACCGCTACTTTAAGAGCGTTAACTCCGATTATCGGTCGTAATTCTCGCCCTAGTAGACAGGCAGTAACAAGTTTAGTGCAAAAATTTGAGTCTACATATTCGTTGTGTGATGTTGCCGTGCCAGTGAGACAACGGGTTGGTCGAAGTGTCGAAAATATCGCTGCCGTTGAAACGTCCGTAGCAAATGATCCAAAGCAGTCAATTCCACGGCGTTCTCAAGAGTTGGGCATCGCCCAGACCACTTTATGGCGAATTTTGCGTAAGGATCTTGGTTTACACCCATATAAGATCAAGCTGACTCAAGAATTGAAGCCGATTGACCATTTGAAGCGACGTACGTTCTCCGATTGGGCTCTGGAAAAGATGCGCCAAGATGATCAATTTCATCGCAAAATCATCTTCAGTGACGAAGCTCATTTTTGGCTCAATGGGTTCGTCAATAAGCAAAATATGCGTTATTGGTCGGGTGAAAATCCACATGTGCTTCATAAAACACCACTTCATCCACAAAAAATAACTGTTTGGTGCGGTTTGCATGCCGGCGGCGTCATAGGGCCATATTTCTTCGTCGACGATAACGATCGTCACGTTACTGTGAATGGTAATCGTTATCGCGCCATGATTACCGATTATTTTTGGCCCGAATTGGAAGATATGGACTTGGATAATATGTAGTTTCAACAGGACGGTGCCACAAGCCACACAGCACACGTTACAATCGATTTATTGAAGAGTAAGTTTGATGAGCGTATTATCTCAAGAAATGGACCAGTCGATTGGCCGCCTCGTTCGTGCGATTTAACGCCTCTAGACTGTTTTCTTTGGGGGTACGTCAAGTCATTGGTCTATGCCAACAAGCCGACGACGTTGGAAGAGCTCAGAGCCAACACTGAACGCGAAATAGCAGCCGTTTCGGCCGAAATGTGTAGCCGAGTCATCGAAAATGATTGTACTTCAACCCGATAATAAAGTTTTTGAAATATCTCAAATGGTTTGCATTTTATTTTGAAAAAAAGTTGTCAAGTCCTTATTGGAAAACCCTTTAAATTTCAGGTCGTGAACATGCTTAAATCATTTCGAAGGCTGTTGAATATGAAAAAAACGCCCAAGAAACAGCTGCACATGCTTAGAAACTTTAATAAATATAAGGAAGATCTTAAAGAAAAATAATTCATTTAAAAATATACACCCAGAATCTTACGGTATATGATGACCTTAAAGTCCAGGCGTTAGCTTAACACTGTTCGAATTTTCGATGTAACAATTATAGGTATTGATTAATGGCACCGTCTCAAAAACCTTGCCATGATAAATCTCAGCACTCAAAAGTATAAAAAATTGTCTTTACAATTTCATAATATTTCAAGAAGGAAAAAAAAGTAAATAAATTGAGGGAAAATGCGGCCCTTTTTCGGATTCTTTTCAATGGTCTAGAGAAAATTTACCATACCCCATCCCCATCCAACAATTATGATTGAGTTTTCTCACCGCTTATTCTTGGTGTTCCTTAATCATAATGGTAGAAATATTTCTTAATTTTCTATCACAACTTCGAGACCATGAGCCCACAATATATTCCCACATTCTATGATCGGCTTACAGATTTAATTACATTTCATTGCAAAAATTGTCTATCAATTCTGAAAGTACCTGAATATCGGTTTTCGTCGGACGACATGGGCTAACAACATTCAAAGTCTTTTTAGAAAATGTCTACTACGGCTAAAACCGAAAAACCTTAGTGGTCCTTGTATGTTAATAAGGAAAAATGTATGAACCCATCCAAGGACCGGAATATGTGAGGGTCAGAGGTTTCATAAAAAATGTTTGCACTAGTTTTAGCAACCAACTTTTAGCATCGAAATGCAAAACAACTTTGCAAATTGCGTGCGGGCAAAAGCATAGATAGTGGATGCTGATTGTTTTCTTTCCCATGTTGACGGTAAAATGCAATACAGCAAGGCATCACCACGTCTCCTTTCATCCTAAGTGTAATGAATGCAATATCCACGAAAAAAATATCAAAAGTGCTTACCTTGACTTTTATAAAGAATTTAGCCACTGTTTTTAATTCAGAAGTTTTTAAATTGTTTATAATTTAAGATCTTTGATGAAAAGAAATCTTACATATTTCACATAAAATTAATATAGGAGCTAAACTAATCGCGATATTATAAAAATTCTTTTTTATGTCAATTTAGATAACATTTTCAATCAACTTTATTTTATCTCAATTATCATGATGAATGTAGGTTTCATGAACTACTAAGACTTAAATTATTAAAGAAAATGTCTGAGTGAGTAATACCAATTTTTTTTTTACTTAAATTGAGCTATTCATTCCATGCGAGAAAAAAAATTGTTAATATTGAGAATAATTTCAAATTCTATTCTATTTCATGCCATAAACAAAGTCCACATAACTAGTTTGTATCCTTCTTATTACATTTGCGATAATGCTTTAAGAGATAAAACTGCTTAAAAAATAACTAAGATATAGGAAAAAGAAATGAGGAAATCGCCTTAAGGTATGATAATGTGGTCCAACGGATGAGAATTTGCAGTACAAAAACGAAATGGAAGGTTTGTGGCTCGCATGCGAAATTCCACTACAACCAATCCAGCCCCAAACCCCACCAACTTTGGCTCTTCAGTGGATCGAAGAAAATGTATTAATGTATAATTTTATATTATATAATATATATATGTGCATATGTATATATATATGTATGCATATATATTATATATGGCCTAGGTCTATAATAGGGTTTAAAAACCGATTGAAATGAAGTGGGTTTTATTACATAAGTATAGTGGTAGGAGTGATAAATATGAAAGAATTTTGTGGCTATTCGGTTTAGTTCCGGAAACATTTTTAAAAAACTAAAATTTTTTTCCGCCTTAAAATTGTTCCATATTTATCACTAATATGGAAACAATTCCTAGCCTTAACCATTCTATTACACTACACACACATACGCATTACGAAATTCACTATATAATTATAGTTTTTTGCGGAAAAATAAATAATTATAAACTTTATTTACAAATATTTACTTACTTCCATATGATGTTTGTCAAAAGTGACGTTTGGTGTTTGAAAGCGTCTATCTTGCCTTCGTCAATATTTTCGGGGTGCGTTCATTAATCAAAAATAAAATTCAGAGATATTGAACGAAGATGCAACTCATGAACATTGAACGAAAATTATTTATAATAATTGCAGAATTAACTAAAATATATTTGATAAATAAGCCATAATGTATGTTAGTTATAATTTACTTTGCTTAAGAAACATAAAATAATAAATAAATGTGAGAATTTATAAATTTTCGTAGTTTTGTTCATTTACTTAACGATTGATTTTTAAAAGGAAATATTTTCCTTTCACGGATTTTTAAAAAGAAATATTTTCTTTCTTCGTATTTTTAAAAGGAAATATTTTCTTTTTACGGATTTTTAAAAGGAAATATTTTCCTTTTACAAATTTATTTTTAAGAGGAAATATTTTCCTTTTACGAAATGATTTTTTAAAGAAAATATTTTCCATTTACGAATTGTTTTTTAAAAGGAAATATTTTCCTTTTGCGATTTTTTAAAAGGAAAAGTAAATATTATCCTTTTACGAAGTTTTAATAGGGAATATTGTATTCCTTTTACGGAGTCTTAGTAGGAAATATTGATTTCCTTTTACGAAGTTTGAAGAGGGTATATAATTTCGTTTAAAGAGTTGTTTAAATACTAAATTATTAAATTTGGAAAGAATGCAAGCGAATACATATCATTTTAAATTAGCACTCTGTCGTAAAACTTAGCAAATTCTCTTTATAAATTGAAAACCACATGTTAATACACTTGACACTCGCGTTGAAAACAACAAGAAACAATTCACCGTTATATTCTCTTCTTGTTGTATTATTCGTTAAGTAAATGAACAAAACAACGAACATTTGTAAATGCTCATATTTGATTATTATTTTATGTTTCTTAAGCAAAATAAATTATAATTAACATACATTATGGCTTATTTCTTAAATATATTTTAATTAATTCTGAAATTATAATAATTAATTTTCGTTCAATGTTCATGAGTTGCATCTTTATTCAATGTTTCTGAATTTTATTTTTGATTAATGAACGCACCCCGAAAATATTGACGAAGGCAGATGGACGCCTTCAAACACCAAACGTCATTTTTGACAAACATCATATGGAAATAGGTAAATATTTATAAATAAAATTTATAATTATATACTTTTCTGTAAAAAATTACTTATAATGAATTTCGTAATGCGTGTGTGTGTGTAGTGTGATAGAAGCCTGTAGTTCTGCAATTTTGTGGAGAGGAGTGAAAAATAACGTAAAAATTTGAAAACAAAAATTGTTTTTTTGCAACAATTCTTAAAAAATATAATTTATAGCCACTCATTATTGTCTTATATATCGTTTTTAAGCATAATTGCTTGTCTCCACCATATTCGATTAACATACAGGCTTAAACCTTATTCTAGACCTGCTCCTTGAATCACACTCGGTTGGATGAGGTAGACAATTATCGTCCTTCAGGTAAAACGAAAACGAAAAAAATATTTTGAGTAATGAGAGGAATCCCCGAAAATTTGAAAATTGTGTACATTGCATGAACCACTCCATTAAAAACGAATCTATGTACAATAAAAGAGGACGTTTTGGACAACAAAATTCCCTGAGTATGAAATAGGAAAAAGTAGGGCTAGTGCCAAAGATCGATTCCAATTTAGGTACGGAATTTTGCTGCAGTGGAAAGAACTAGGAGGTTTTTGTTGTAGATTGACATCGAATTGTTTCTTTTTGTTTTCTTTCGGTTTTTTATCTGTTTCTGTGTGTAACTCTTTTCGACGGAAATCGTAGATTTAAAATTTGTGCTTTTGAGGCTATCCCAAAAGGATGTGTCTCGCCATCTCCACTTCCCCTTCGAAACGTCTTGGAAGAGGGAAAAATGGAGCACATATTAGCCAAATAACACGTCCAGTTGAATTGTTTTCTTTTTTATTTAAATGTTGTTGTGGTCGGGAAAAAATCAGCTCACCCAAAAGCCCAGACCAAAAAATTCCCACGACGTTCCTGACCTGGGCCAACTTATTTTCTCGGGGGATCGGCAAAAAATTCACGGCGCCTAAGGGCATACAACCGCTAAGAACGGTATCGGTAGCTGCATCGAGCAGGCCTTGAGTGCGCGGAGGCCACAAGTTGGAAATTTTAAGCAAAAACTTTTCCAACTTGTGGCCGCCGAACATTCTCGATGCGCTTAGATGTAGCAGGTCGAGCACCCAGCAATGCTAGCAATGGCAAGTGAGCCTGAAAAGAAAAGAAAATCGAAAAAGTTAATTTTTATTCCAAAGAAAAAATCCCGAACATATCTCAGTTGTGAACAACTTAGCGTTAATTTTGTTGTTCTATTTCTCCGCGCGGTGTAAAGTTTTATAAAAGAAAAGAAAAATGGAAAATTTAATTTTGCTTCAACAAACCTCGAACATACATATATTATTTATGAAGACTTATTGTTAATTATGTTTCGGCACCGCTTCGCTGTGTAAGATTTTAAAAAGAAGAAAAGAAGAGAATAGAAAAGGTTAAATTTTGTTTCAAAGGAAAAAAATCTCGAACACAACTAAGTTGTAAAGACTCACCATTAATTTTGTTTCACTCCAATTCGCGATAAGAATTCTAAAAGAGAAAAATAAACACTTCAAAAAAAAAGGGGAATAGAGAACAATTTATATATACATATATATATATACTTAAGAAATTATCGGAATTTAACCCTTACTGACCTGGTCGCTGCGGATCGCCGGCGGAGGGCACCACGACGGGGCCACCTGAAGAGGCAGGGTGCCTGCGCCCTCATCACCTCATCGCTTGGCCGAGGGACTTCCATCGCCTCATCGCTTCCCCGGGAATCTCATCACCTCATCGTTTTTTTGAGGGAGCCGCCAACATCAGCGGATATATAAAAGTCTCCACGACGCCCAACGAACGTCCGGTTAGAATGCTAGCACAAATCGGTTTGTTAACTTTGGTAGAAATAAATAAGGTATGTTCAAATAGCTCACCTTGTATTTGACTTGAAGTGCCCCTCGATCTCTTTGTCTTCCTGTCACGCCCTAGGCATGTTGTTTTTCAGATTGTAAGACCAGGCCTCAGGAAGGGATGAAGGAGGAAATAAATTAATAAAGGTACCTCTCCCATAATTTTGTTTGGCCAAGGGCTGAAAGTGACATTTCGGCAAACCTCCCCCCCCACAATTACCATATATGATAGCCTGCCAGTTCCCGCAGCCGCATACCGTCGGGCGGAAGTGCTTAGCCGGGCCCTCCGAGGTATTATTATTATAACAATCTATGTATTATTTTTTTGTTTTGTTTCTCTTCTTTTTTCGTTTCCTTTCACTTTAGGCTTTAATTATAACTTAAATACCTAAAACACTCTTTCTATCAAACTAACACCCCAAAAAAGGAGTATGCTAGGTGCACAGCTCACATAGAATAGGATTTAATTTCAGCAGCTCGTCTGGCGATTTACCTCAAAGGATGATTGTGCAATTTAATTTTTTCATTTACTTTTTTCGCCCCATTTGCCCAGTTCTTTAGGTTAACGAAAAGGCACAATCGGATTGAGGTACAAGGTATAACTTTCGTGGCTGCCAAAAGGATTTTTTTATGTTTTTTATCACCTGGGGTTTAAGACCCAGGAAATTATAAATGAAATGAGCCAATTACAAGGACCAATTACAAGAAATGTGCTTAAGCTTTCAATAATAACATTTGTAACTCACTCTACCTCTGATCCAATAAGCAATAAAATTAAACTACGTGGTTAAATACACTGTTCAAGTTCATAGGAGCTTTAGCTCGCAGCTATTAAGCTCCAGCATCGCTTACTACTCTTGCAAAGAGTGTAACGAGCCTTGCCGTCCTCCATCTACATTTGCATCACATTATCCTCTTCGCGGAAGAGATAATGGAGCTGGACCAGACCAGCCGGATCATCGCCTCAACGTAATCTCTTCATTCGAAGAGATTAAGGACGCCTTATCGCTGCACAGCCACCACCCACGATCGCTGATAAGAGCGCAGAGGGCACTTTCCCATCATCAGCCGCCAGATCGACATCGCCAGCCTCCGACGGACAGGAACTCCAGCAGCAACGTGACTCCAGCAGCAACGTGGGCCAGCAATTAAAATCACGAAAATAAATTTAATCCGCGGCAATAAAGTAGTGTATTAGTGAATCCGTGAATTTCCTTTTATACTCACCTTGCCAGCCATCCGAACAATAACACTGGTTAAAAATGAGTCGGACAATTAAGTTTACATTAAAAAAACAATTCGGTTTTTTTCAATTATATGCCAAATAACGGATAATACTCTTTGTAGCAAGCATTGCGTACATTTATGTGAAAGAAAAATAAATCAAAAATTCAGCACTTTCAATCAGATGCCTGATACATATATATATGTATCTCAAAAAATTTTAAAGTGGTGGTATTTTGTCAATTCACCGATTCGAATTCAAATGAAATAAGAAATATAAAGCGTTTCACATTTTCATTGGAGGTATAAGAAATCAGTTACATAATATCATAGAATAATAGACACTGTATGATAGTATTGATGACTCTAAATCACAGATTTAATATTAAATTGAATGTTTTTGTTTTCTTTTTTTTTATTCGAAGCGAATTGATCAAATCCATTTACCTAAAAGTTCTTTAATCAATTCACCTTTGAACGCACAATAAAACAAAAACTGTACTGAATATTTAATGTTGTACGTGATTTGAAACGGACCCTGGACATATCCACTATATGTATTTTATGTCTTAATCTTTGACCTCGAAAATCAGATAAAGATCAAATCTTGGATTTGAGGGCGTTCTCTCGTCCACCCTCTGGGTTCTCCCCTCCTTGTCAATTTCATAACTTATCCGGGGAATGGAAGGACATGCCGTAAAAGGATAGGAAACAAATTCAGCTAAAATATGAAATTGTTTTGGCTCCAGCAACAGAAATTTTTGTAAATGCTGCTTCGACCTGAACTGAATTAATCATGAAAAAAATGAATTTCCCCAGACATGTTTCTATCTTATATATGTTTGTAACAGTGGCGGCCCGTGGTATCCTAAACAGAGGAGGCAAAAAATTCAATAATCTAATTTGTGGCCCCATGCTCGCCACAAATAGTGACAATCACCTTTGCTACCTTTGTCTCCTCTACACTACATATATAAACATATATATTTAAAAAAACAATAACAAATAATATGAATTCAAATTTCATGCGGTTCTGCATACATTCTATACATACATACATTTACAGCTATTTATAAATAAAATCTACTCTTCGTTCCTTAATGGTTGCAAAATAATTTATAATATTGTCATACCTAAGCGGGTGTTTTTACAGTTCTTTAACTAAAGTTTTTTCTATGCTCAAAAGAGCCAAATCCGATAGCCGATTTCGATTCATTGTATTTCTACTATAATTTTAAATTCTTTTCAAAGCAGAAAAACTCCTTTCTGTGCTAACTGATGTAGCAGGGATTGTTAATATTAGTTCAAATAATTTTGTTAACTCCGGCATAACGTCAGTAATATTATTTTCGATTAAATTATTTAACAAAGATGACACTGTATCCCTATGATTCTACAAAGTTTCATTACTATAAAATACAATTAATTCACTTTTAAGTTTAACAGAGTCGAAATTCGTTATTTTTTCAACTAATGTCATTGTACAGATACTACTAAAAATTCTGAAACACAAAATTTAGAATTTTCCGTAAGTGGGAAAAATGCATTTCATACTCACCAAGCTTAACTCGTAAGTTTATGCAGATTCGCTTTTAAACGACCAAAGCTCAATCTCAAAACTTTCGCTCAGATGAGGCTAGCCCCCGGCACGCACACACAGAATTCTCAGGCCATGTACGTTCTGCTCAGATAGACACACAACCAATTGCCTACTCTAGCACGCACACACAGAAAGCAAAGCTGATTTGTCGCGGAGAAAAGAACTTGCGCAGAGGGAACTTTCTGTTGGATTTGGCTTAGTAGTTCCGACTGCACAGCTCAAGCTCTTTTTTTCGCATGGAGTGGGTTCTAGAGGCTAGCCTCACGTTGATTTCATGTGAAACTTTCATGGCACAGGGCAAGGCGAAAATGACAAATATTGCCATAGGATACAAGGAATTTCTTTGATATTTCAACAACTTTACTTACAACAATAGTTTTCGGCGATATGCATTGAATCTTTAAAAAATTTTTTAACGTTTTTTCTTTAATTTACAATTTAAGTACTTAAGAACATTTAAAAATTGATAGAGAAGGCACTGCCTCCCCTGCCTCCTCTGACGAGCTGCTACTGGTTTGTAATACTTCTTATTTTGAATAGACATTCATACTTACATATTTTGTGCGTGAACATGTAGGCATCACTCCCAAAATTCATCCTATCCCCCGTACGAAACCCCCAAAAACGCTTTCGTAGGATCTCAATATTTCGTTATTTTGTATGCAGAGCCACACACCTTTAATTTGCGTCTAACGAAAATTATTGTCAATTACTTCACTCTGATGTCGCCGTACTGTGCTCTGAAGACAAGTGACATGTGTCTGAATTTCTCTTTTTTCTATTAAAAACGAAAAAAAAATATATATGTATATATGTATTATATATGAATGTAAATATATGTACATATAATGTACCTATATATAAACATATACATATATATATATTTAATATATAATCATAGAAATATATACAGCTCTCTGCCATTAAATTATTACCACTACGACCTTTCTCATATTTTGGTAGTTTTCTCGGAAAATTAAGTAGATTTGAAAATGGTTATGATCTTAATCAGTTCGTTAGAATTTTCTACCTAATTGGGAAAAGAAGATTTTCTACTTGAGGGGACGTTCCTATAATACCAGGTCCTTTTAGAATAGAGGTTCAATTTTGGTGCGACTTTCAACCAGTGAATATCACATTAAGTGAAGTCTTTCTTTGTAAATAAGTGAGATAAGTGAAAAATTTGTTGTGTGTTTTATTGCCAGGATCACCAGTGTATTCTCTGTAAGGTTTGTATTTTTATATTAAACTTTATCAGAGTTTATTATTAACATGTTTAAAGATTTCTTAAAATTGCTTATTTTTCAGAATGGGAAGAAAAGCCGATATTTCTCCAATGAAAAAGGCGAGTATTTGCACTCTACTTCAATTAGAGCAACATTCTGCGCGAGAAATTGCTCGAAGAAAAGGAGTATCACACCCTGTGGTGCTCAAAATAGTAAAAAATATGAAGGAGAATATTCCAATTGAAGCAAACAAAAGAAGAAATTGTCACCGCCCACGCAAAACCACACCGAAGGAGAATAGAAAAGTAGTATCCACAGCTCTGCAACACAGAAGACTTCCAGCTAGGGAAATAAAAAAAGAGTTAGAGGCTTCAGGGATTAACCTGTCAGTAAGAACTTTGGGAAGACGATTTTCAGAAAACAATCTGAAATGCCAACGGCCAGTTAAGAAGCCAAGGCTGACACCCAGGATGAAATCGGCTAGACTAATATTGGCAAAAGTTCATAAGACCTTCACAGTTGAGCAATGGAAGAAGGGAGACGTCCATAATTTTTCTTCTTGAGCAAAGAAGAAGAATCAAAAAATAATACCAATTTTTCTTCATGCCGGCAGGTTTTTTTTCCGATGAATCCACCTTTAATACGATGACGGAAGCTGCAACCTTTGTTCGTCGTCGACCTTCAGAGAAGTTTGAAGTCGTGTGTTTAAAGGACTGTGAAACATCCACCGTTCATCATGATTTGAGGTGTTATAAGCGGGAGTGGACCAGGTCCCCTGTACGTTGTCGAAGGTACGATGAGGAAAGAACAGTATATTCGAGTGCTGCAGAACATATTTTTGCCCCATTTCGATGATTTTCGGGCAACCGGAGATCAACACTTCTTTATGCAAGATGGTGCACCATGCCACACTGCAAAAATTGTTAAAGATTTCCTCACTTCCGTGCATATTCCGCTTTTGCCATGGCCCGGTAACTCACCAGACCTTAACGCTATCGAAAACGTATGACAGTTGCTGAAATATAAAATATATTCAAGGGAGAACACCAGCAAAGAAACATTGCTTAATAATATTAAGGATATATGGGAAAATGATCCAGCCATTAAAGAATGCATTACTTCATGTATCGAAAGCATGCCGCGACATATAGAGGCAGTAATAAAAAATAAAGGTAGTGTTACTAAATATTAGTTAATTTTTATTCATATTGTTATAGAAATGTAGTCAATAAGCATAGTTGTTTAGAATTAATAAAACTATAGTGTTTAATTTTCACTCCGGCAGCAAAACATTGAATTTTACTTTTGGTTTCTGATTTTTTGTCAGTGGTAATAATTTAATGGCAGAGTATTATATATATATATATTATATATTTTTTTGATTTCAGTAACCCTATTGATAGACAATCAATCCAATCACATTGTTTTCGGTTTATAATATCGCTTTTTCTTCTAATCTAGAAAAGTTTTTTAATGCGGAGTTCTACTCCCAAAACCTTTAGATCAAGGGTTCTGGAACTGAAAAGAAAATATGGTTTAACGAGCTATGTACTTCATATTTTTTGCATTTGTTATTGATTTTGGATAGTAAAAGATATTTTTAATTATTAGTCAAATTTAATTGGCATTATAAAGTAATTAAAGGAATTAAAATAACTCATACTTACCTGTCTTCTTTATGTATTCATTTAATTTGTTTGAGGGTTTCATAGAATAATAATAATATGGAATTTCCTTCAAAATAAGTTTTTTTGAGAATTTTTGCATTATACTTGAACTAAAAGAAACCCTATAAATACATTTACCTGGAAATAATGACATTCGAAAATTCGGAACTGAATAAAAGAGTTGCTTTTACTTCCAGCCCTTCCTAGAAATAAAAATAATAAAGCAAAATCGAATCTCTGAGTGCAGTGCCTTGGAGGGAATTGTTGCGTGCATGTTCAATATTAAAAATCCTGGAGTATAATTGCATTTCTCTGGAAAAATAATTGTTCCCTGCAGTATAAACATGATTAAATCAAATAAAAGGCGTCTAAGATTAATCAACACTGCAGGATTGAATTTTTAATAAATTAATAAGAGATTTTAAAATTAAATATTACATATTATTGTGCATCATGTAGTAAAAGGACATTTTAGAATTTCAATAACGCTTTTAATAAAGTAAGAATCGACATCTTCAAAAACAAAAAATTCAAACAATTAAACAATTTAATGAAGTTTACCTACCTACAAAATTAATATCATCTGAAATACCAAACTGATATCAGCTAAATGTGCCGCCAACCTTTCCAAGAATAAAAAAGTAATAATGCAAAATTTGTGTCATGACCTCAGTGCGTCCATGCACTATCTCATAGAAAAACTAAGTATGGTATAAAGAAGTTTCACGCTGAACAAAAATTTGAAACGCGTTTCGCTGCGAGGTCTCCACCGCCAGGCATCCACCAGCTTTCAGAAAGCTCTTTCATGAAAGTTTCACATCGCACACACTCATGGATTGCTCTCATTCTCATTCTCTTTGAAAGAACATCGCGATCTAGATCAGGGCTCGCGCAGGAGAGGAAAGGCAACTGACTGTGCGCGAAGGCAACCCGAAAGGAAAAGGGGATTGTGGGGTGTGTTCCTCGAATTTCATTTCTGCTGACTGGACTGCTGTTAAGATTTTTTGGTTTTTGGCTCACTTCTGTTGAGTTGGTTGTAGAACAAGGAAGTTATCACAAGTAATAAGCAGGAATATTTTAGAAATGAAAAAAAAAATGGTTTGGGGCGTCAGGTGTGAGGTTTTGTCATATCGGACATCAAAACGAGATGATCCTACTCTTAAGTTTTTTAAACTTCCTCCTCTTGGAACGGATTTATATGTAAAATGGACTAAAGCATGTGGTTTAGAAACAACAACCAAAAGTAAATATGCATACGTTTGTTCAAAGCATTTCAATGAGTCAGATGTGGGAAAAATAAGATTGCGCAAAAATGTTTTTCCATCTAAACATATTCATAATGCTACTGATGATACACATATTTCTGTTTTATTCTCTGGAAAAACTTATAATGAAGCTCAAAATATGGAGTGTGATGATTTAACTTTTGAAGATCTTCATACTCTTGAGTCTCATTATGCATCTGCTTCGAGCGTGGAACTACATGAGTTGACTTGTAAAAACTGCATTAAGTTGGAAAAAAATATAAGATTTTACCTACAAAAATTCACAAATCTCTTAAGAAAATCCAATATTTTGAAGAAAATAAATAAAAATGTTTCAGTTTAAAAAATATTACATTTATTCAGATTTAAAGAACACAAAAAGAAAACTTTACAATTACAGAAAGTAGCAAAACAGCCTCTTATTAATTTCTTACAGTTGAGTTCTGAACTCAGTCCAGAGAGTAAAACATTTGCAGAGATGATTTTAAGCTAAACAACGAAATGGATAAAAGCTGAAAAAAATTTAGCCTCGAATTTGCACTAAGAATCCACCTCGTATTATAAATTTTTGAAAGACGGTGTTAACATCCATCTGTCTTCTATTTTCAATCTACAGATCCAGGTTTTAATCAGCTTTTCACAGAACATTTGAGAACTTTGTCTTCAGAATGGGATTCAAAAACAAAAGAAGCCACTGTAGCATTTGATGAAATTGTAATAAGAAGGAACTTAACATATGATATAACGGCTGATGAAATTATAGGATATGAAGACAATGGTGTTTCTAAGTCCTCTTTTACTGCTAAATACGTATGTGTGTTTATGCTAAGGGGTATCTTTTCAAATTGGAAATTTATTTTATGCTTCTTTGCTACAGATCGCCCTGCTTCAGGTGAGTTTTTGGCAGAAAAGGTGTTAGAGTGCATAAATTATTGTTCTAGCCTTGGGTTTCGTGTAAGAAGTGTTGTATGTGATCAGGGATCCAACAACAGAAAATGTTTTAAACATTTGAAAGTCTCTTGTAAAGAGGCATTTTTTTGGGTATATAATCAAAAAGTTTTGCAATATGCGACACTCCACATTTAATAAAATCAGGTAGAAACACCTTAATTTAAAGGAACTTGAGGTGTGAAGACGGAATTGTCAAATGGAAATGTGTGGAAGAGCTCTATAACTTAGAGAATGGAAATGTAACAAAAATGTGTTGTAAACTAACATCCAAACATGTAAAATCTAACAGTTGGGAAAAAATGAAAGTGTCTTATGCTGCTCAAGTTTTTAGTCACACCTGCAGTGCCGCTATTAAAACAGCTCATGACTTGAATTTGTTTAGCCCAGACATAATTCAGAGTAGTGCTCTATCCACACCAATTTTTTTTTTAAAGTTCAACAAACTTTTCGATTGCTTAAATAGTAAAGCACCTTACAACAAAAATATATTTAAAAGCGGTCTAAGAAAAGACAATGTTCCCATACAGTACTTGAAAGACATTTTACCATATTTGGAAGGTATTTCATTCGAAGATGAGGAAAAAACATACTGGATAAGAGGAATTATTCGAACTGTCACAGCTATAATAAATATTTCAGAGATTCTTCTTTTGTATTATCCCTATTCATCATTTGTCCTGACATACAAATTTATTCAAGACCCATTGCAAAATCTCTTCTCACTTATAAGGAGCAAAGGTGGGTACAATAAAAACCGCTCTCTCTACAATTTTAACCATATTGTAGCAAAAACCCTTTCACATAAAGTAGTGCAAGCTACATCTAGTGGAAAAAATTGCTTAGATGATAATGAGGATTTTCCAGAAGAATTATTTTCCGTTCAGTCAACTAACCATTTAGCTACTGATAGTGAAATAAGTAAAGTAACTGAAAATAGTATTACCCAACCTCAAGAAACTGAAAGCCAAGAAATTGAAACCATGGGTACTGAAGCATCAGAATATGTTTTTTTTTATGACGATATTTTAGTTGAGGATACTTCTTCTGCTCAAACCGTTGCAGAGACCAGAAGCAACCTACTGGAGAAATTGAGATCCCACCGAAACACTGCAAAAATTCCGGACTACATCAATCCAGAAATCGAAACCATGGAAACAGAAAACACTGAATGAAAATACGAAACCACAAAAAATACCACAGAACTCAGGGCTAATCTAATAGAAAAAATAAGACAAAATTCAAACTCTACTCAAACCCCAAAGCAGCACAACAAGGAAGGCGAAACTGCATCTACAACATCGAACAAGTCACTCGAAAGTAACAAAAGCAGACGTGGTCGACCAAAGAAAAATACGGAAAATAACAATCAAATAAAATCATAACACAATATGTCAAGCACTCTTATAATCCAATGGAATATGAATGGTTTCTACAGTAAGCTAGAAGAACTTCAAATTATAATAGCAATGTACAACCCTATCATAATTTGCCTACAAGAAACCAGACTTAAACCCCACAACCAACCCAAAATAAAAAACTACCAAATATATCGCAAAGATTATCTTGGAGGCAATAATACCTGTGGAGGAGTAATCATCGCTTGCAGAAACGATGTCAAAGCGGTGGAAATAGACATTAATACTCAATACCAAACTGTCTCAGTCGAAATACGCTACCCGTGGAAAATGACTATCCTATGCGCCTACCTACTAAATTCGAACGAAGCATAATTCTAGGCGATATTAACGCCCACAACACCATGTGGGGATCTTGTCGCACTGACACTCGGGGAAGAATTACAGTCCCTAGCCAATGAATTAGACGCACAAGCAAATTTTTCAGAAAATTAGTGAAATAGTAAAAGTTTGAATAAATCCTGCCACATTTTTTTAGTTTTAAATTTTTAATGATATTGATACTTATTTTTCTTAAGAATAGTAACAACATTTATCAATAATCAATGCAAGATCCTTTATTTTTAATAACTTTGCTGATCCTCCTCGGCATGCTCGAAATACAAGACTGTATAGCAGCTTTTAAACCGTCGTCATTATTCCAAATATCCGTGATATTTTCCTTCAGGACATTTATGTTAGGGTTTTGTCGTTGATATACTTTTGATTTTAAGTAAGCCCAGCAATTCTCTATTGGGTTTAGGTCCGGAGAATTGCCAGGCCAGGGAAGTACCTCCAGATTTTCTTCCTCGAAGAATTTGGTTGTTTTTGCAGTATGGCATGGTGCTCCATCCTGCATGAATATGAAGTGGGATCGTAGGTATAGTTGTGCATTTATATACGGTAGCAAAACGTCTGACAACACGGTTTTATATTGCTGTTGCCTCATTGTTCCTTCAACAAAATAAATAGGTCCAGGGCTTTGATCGCTAATGCAGCTCCAAATCATGATTGAAGGAGGGTGTTTGATGGTTCTTATGGTACAGTCCTCATTGTAACGTTCGTTAGTTTTCCTCCTAACAAATTGAGTCATCTCTGTCACCGCTTCCAAGCGGCATTCGTCGCTAAAGATGACCTATATGAACACAAAAATTGGATCAATTTTTGGTCATTTGGAAAATGTTGATTAAATTATTATTTAAAGAAAAAGAATGAAATATACCGTTTTCCAATCATCAACTGTGAAGTGTTGATGCATTCTAGCCCAAATAAGTCGCCTTTTTTTCATGATCTTGGTCAGCCTGGGCTTTTTTGCCGGACGCCTACATTTTAACCCAGCTTGCCATAATCTTCGGCGCAATGTTGTCGTCGATATCTCAATTCCCGTGTCCTTAAGGATGGCTGTTAGGGCACGAGCTGATGCTCTACGATGTTGGACGGCTATAGAGATAATTTTCCGATCCTCTCGTGCTGATGTCATACGTGCTTTTCGGCAGTTTCTTCTTTGACTTTCGCTACCAGAGTATCCTCTGGCTAATTGTCTAGCCTCTCTATCAACTGTAGAGGCAGAAACTTTGCACAATCTTGCTATTTCTCGATTGGACAATTCTCCAGCTTTAATTAAATTCACCATTACACTCTTTTGTTGGGGATTTATGTCCTTTGCGCGACTGATTTTCTAAAGTTTTCTCAATTAGAACAATATTAACTTTAAAACAGTTAACTTTCAACAATAATCCACTTTTTCACGTAATATCACGTAAATATTTTTCCACACACTCTTTAGACAAAGTTCACTAATTAACTTGTTAAGAAACACTTGTATAAACAATAAAAGTACGACTTAACCCGTTACTTGCAAACTCAGAAATGAACGCAAAAAAATTATCATCTTAGTTAAATGCAACTTACATGCCTACCTGCAACCGTTTTAGGTTTTTCCAGTTATAAAAATGTTCTTAGAATGCTAACATTGGACAATTTAAAAAAACCAAATGTCTAGAACGATTAATTCGAAAAGAAAACAGGCGCCTTTTTAAAATTCTCATTATTTTAGTCGGTGCGTCTAATTCATTGGTCAGGGACTGTATGGAATCCGTACTCTTCAATCAAGATTTCTGTTGCCTAAACACAGGCTCACCAACTCATCTGTCCCTAGCAAATAACAGCTTCAGTCCTATCGACGTTACATTTTCCCGTGGCCCATTTACCAGTAATCTTACGTGGACAGTCCTTCCTGACCCATGCAGTAGCGATGACTTTCCCATAGCAATTAACTTCCCTCAAGGCAAAACAAGTGAAAATCGCAGAGCCAAATGGAAGATAAATGAAGCAAAATGGGATGTCTTTAACAAAGAACTCTGCCTCAATTATGTTGAACAAAGTCCGGATATTAGCAGGTATTGCAAAAAGATTACCGACCAAATAATCTTATCTGCGCAAAAATCAATCCCTAAAACGCCGGCCACGTCGAAAAAACCACTCGTACCATGGTGGAATGATGATATAAAAAAGTCCATAAGAAAAAGGAAAAACACACTAAAAAAATACAAAAACCACTCCAACGCACAAAATCTCCAAGAATATAAAAAACAGAAAGCAATAACAAGAAAAGTAACTCGCCAATCGAAGAAAGCATCTTGGCAAAACTTTGTGAACAACATCAACTTTACCACACCAATAACTGCGGTTTGGAACAACATCCGTAAACTCTCAGGAAAAAACAAACTCTCAAATATAACGCACTTGCAAATAAATAACAGAATAATTTCCTCAACCCCCCAAATACTAAACGCCTTTGGAGAATACTTTCAAAACACATCATCTACACAGAACTACAACAATAATTTCAGAACCCACAAAGCAGCGATATAAAGGAACGAAATAAACTTCCACAGCGACAACAAGGAACCCTATAACAAAGACATAACCCTCCAAGAACTTGAGATAGCAATTAAAAACCTTAAGATCGAATCATCTACTGGGCCAGACGACATCCACAACGCCATGCTCAAAAACATGGACGCAAACAATAAAAGCAATCTCACAAAATTTCTCAACACAATATGGGAATCCGACGATTTTCCAAAACACTGGCGAGAAAGTTACATCATCCCCATTGCGAAACCCAACAAAGATAAATCAGATCCTAACAATTATAGGCCCATAGCACTGACATCATGCCTGTCAAAACTTCTAGAAAAAATTATCAACCGGCGACTGATATGGTTCCTAGAAAAGCAACAAATCATAACGAAAAGCCAATGCGGATTCAGAAACGCACACTCCACAGTTGTTGTACTATCAAACCTGACGACTGAAATCATGGAAGCCCGAGCAAACGGAGAACATATAATAGTTTTATCCCTCGATATCAGTAAAGCCTACGATATGACCTGGAGACATGGAGTTTTATCACAACTTTACAAACACGGAATAAGAGGCCATATGGATAATTTAATCAAAAAATTCTTGCAAACCAGGCTTTTCAAAATCATAACGAATGGAGACCTATCAGATACGTACGAGCAAGAAAATGGCATCCCGCAAGGATCTGTACTAAGCGTAACCCTATTTTTACTCGCAATAAACTCGATAACCACCGCCTGCAAACACGAATTAAAATGTCTTATGTACGCAGATGATGTCCTTATTTTCTGTAGAGGGAAAAAACTGCCAGATTTAACCCTCAAAATGCAAGATACACTCAATAACGTAAAACAATGGTGCTCAGAAACCGGATTTGTAATTTCAACATCAAAATCCACAGTCACACATTTAGATACAAAGCCAAGAAACTACAATATACACTTAACATTCAATGGCAACACTCTGCCAATTACGAAAACGCTTAAACTGGTAGGAATGATAATCGACAATAAACTCAACTGGAAAGCGCGCATAGAGGAAACCATCAAAAAATGTAAGGAAAGATTAAACACCATGAAATGCCTATCAAACACAGAATGGGGTGCAAAAAAGGAATCACTCCTAAGAATATATATTACAAAGCGCTCATCCTTCCAATAATAGACTACGGCAGCATAATCTATGGCACTGCCAACAGCAGCACACTAAAAACATTGGAAACAATCCAAAACACGGCACTCAGAATAGCTACTGGAGCACATAGAACAAGCCCAATTGCAAGTCTGCAAATAGAATCTTCAATACCACCCCTGAAAATAAGAGAAAAATTACTGGTAAAATATGCTCACAAAATCAAAATCCAAACCAATCATATCAATTACAACATGCTATGGAATACAGACACAACACCAAGGATACCAAACAACAGATACTTAACAAAAACCCTCTACCAAAGATTGCAGAGTACACTAGCAAGACTTAACATTGAAAATACAACCCAAACTTCTCACAAGCAACAGCCAACGAACGCCTTCTGGCTGAGTCCAAAACCCAATATCAGCTTCGAACTCCACAAGTTCACTAAAACAAACACAAATAACGAAATCTACAAAACCGAATTTAACCAAATCGTAGCCCGGCACAAGAACTACAAAATAATCTATACTGACGGGAGCACTCTGGAATTTGAATCTGCTTTCGCAACAGTAGCAGAATCATACATTACTAGACACCGACTACCATCACCGAGCACAATACACACGGCAGAATTAAATGCAATACTATGTGCAGTAAACCCAATTAAACAAGCTACTGACCACAAATTCCTTATCTGTTCAGACTCCTTATCAGCCTTACAAACAATAGAAGACCCAACTGCGACAAACCCCATTGCACAAAACATCCAGAGAGAATTAACACAACTACAACAAACAAAAATCATAAAACTACTATGGATACCTGGACACATTGGTATCAAAGGTAACACGATTGCAGACAAAGAAGCCAACTATGCAAGACAACTCACGCCATCCAAAGAATATCTCCACACCGCTGACGACGAATATGCATTTGCAAAACACAAAATATTCTCCAGCTGGCAACAAGAGTGGACCGAAACAAGCAATAATTTTTTAAGGAAAATCAAAACCACAACTTCACCCTGGACCCACCCGAGTGAAATGAACAAAAAATCTGAAACAATCATTACAAGACTCAGGATTGGACACACTCGGCTGACACACAACTGGATTTTAGAAAAAACCTAACAACCCATCTGCAACACATGTAACACAATCATCAATGTAGAACACCTAATTACGTCATGCCGAAAATACACCAGGGAAAGGACAGAATGCAAAATAAAGGGACCCATAGAAAGAGCACTTGCTTACGATGGAAATATGATTAAGAACGTACTAGCATACCTTCAAGGAACAAATCTAACCAACGTATTATAAAATCCAAACTATAAACAACTAGTTGTAATACTATTGTAGATAAAACGAGGGTCCATATAATCAATTTGGTTGGAGACCCTTTATAAATAAACACAAAAAAAAAAGCGCATGGCATAAAAAACCTCCTTATTTATTTCAACAACAATAATGTTACAAACTTAACAATGATCAATCTTAAAATACATCACAAACGTTTGATTAAAACTAATAATAAATATTTAAGACTATGCGTAATATTTAAAAAGAACAAATAAGTTGAATTAAAATTATGAATCCCAAATGTATCACATTTAATAATTCCAATGGAAACGTCTCACAAAAACAATATTTGACAAGGAATTTCCTGAGTATCTATAATATGTGTTAACAATTAATTTCTGTAACCCTTAATTTGTATTGTTCCTTAAAATATTTAAAATCCGCTAATATACATATAAATTTTAAAACATTATGTGCGGAATAATAACTTAAGACAAAGTTAAAGTAAAATTAATTTATCTAAATGTTAATAAAGTTATTACTGAATTTGAATTTAAACACTAGTTTTATATACTACTTCCGATTCGTTTAGAACATATTAAAGATAAATCAATGTAAATCAATAAATGAACTTATATTTACATATAATTTAAATGGCAGGCTCGCGTAATGATGATACCCGAAAAATACGTTTTATATTAAAAACTTCTACATAATTATTTCGTATAGTTTACCTCTCATTATCTATTGGTACATTGAAAAAAATAAGTTGAGGAAGATTGTTTTTTTAAGGCCATACGCTAAACACTTCACAAGACGTTTTCCTCCCATCTTTCACTCTCACAGCAATTATTAATTAATATCACAAAAAACTGTTTTGTAATTGATCCCTTATGCCAAAATATCAGCTTTAATGCACAAGCAATTTCAACACAAAATATTATAATTTTCAAAATCACGAGCGTAATTTTAAAAACCACACAGAAATTTAAGCAAAACAATTGAAATCAATCCGCGAACAAGCTACCGCTGCGTATCAGCATACAATCGCATTTGATTAGCATTCACCGTCGATACGCATAAGGAAAACCTATGATGAAAAAACGTAAACAAACTTATATGTGAACCCCTTCAATGTGTGAGGAAGGACTTCGAATTGCGACAGTTCCTATCTGAAAAGCCTTGCGTATCGGCACCAATACAATGACAGGAAAACCCAATGTTTCGCCGATACGCAAAGTAATAGGTGAACTCTTGTTGCGTAGTATTTGTCGGCACTTGTAACTGCTGCCGTCCTTCTTGCTTATTAAGCAATTTAAACGAGAATTTGGAACTGGAACCAGCTCTCTTTTCGACTAATGTGTAAAATTTTTGTTTTATTTTGCTGAAAAGTGACCATAGAGGAGGTAAATTACGTCGCAAAATTAGAGTGAACATTCTTTGTAACTAGGTTCCGTATTCTTTGACCTGAGAAAAACCTTAACAATTAGCGAGCAAACGGAATTGCAGCAGAAGGCGTCGTTATCAGGTTCCATTAATTTCATTCCACTCCTCGGTTTCTTCTATCTCAATATCTATTTTATAGTTTTGCAATAAACATTTATTACACAAGGTGTGTTCGGAAACTAATTCCGAAACCAGAACGAGGAATGACGGGAAAGTACATGGAAGCATCTGGGTCTAGGCGACTTTTCGATCAATGTGTGATCTCGTTTTTTGAAATCTTCGATCTTAATGTTCATATCCGCATATAACTGAAATCGAAAGATTACAAATAAAATAAGAAGACAGTTCCTGAATCAATTAAAAAACAATGTTTCCTTTTATCAGATGCAAATTTTAGAATGGCACGAGAACGATGTGTAGGTCTGGCTCTGTAACCAACGATTTAAAGTAGATGCTGAGAAATTTGGAATAAAATAATATGAAAGAGAATTGTCTTACCTGGTTTCATATTTGTATTATGTTATACTATCTCATTTTCTGATTAATTTAAAGCCTTATCATACTAAAAGATCATTATTGTGTTAACATTTGTTTATTTCTGTAAATAAGCTGAACATATAAAATTTAAGTAACTCGTTGGGCGGAAGTAATGGATCGGGTACATCCAGATATTGGATTAATATTGCAGGTGATTTACGTATGCATCTTTGCTGAAAAATAGTACGGGTTTAAAACTTTGCAGAGGCATTTTATCGGTGGTATTAACTCTAAGCTCATCTCTCTTTATCCATTCTCATAGTTGGTGTCTTCCTGCTAAAAGTAAAATATTATAAAAAACCACACCAAGAACACCATAAATGCCACTTGACAATTCTTTTGCCGAATTGTCAACCTCATCAAAACCACACGTCACAAATTCTAATTTATGTACCAAATCACTAATCACTTCACTCCGATTAATTAATTTATCGTAATCGCGTGTAATCTGTGTATGCTGCGTTGCGTATACATTGGCCGCCCGATACGGGATCCGAACCGAAGATTGTCTAACGCTACGTGTATTCCGTGTACTCCGTGTACCAGTTGGGAACACGGAGCAATACACGGAAACGTTGGGTGCAAATAGCCACTGCCATAAAATATAGGTATAATATAATAATAATATAATATGCTCCCAGCCAGGGGACGAAAACTTGACTTAAAACTGTGGATGGGATTAATTTCACGAGAGAGCCACTTTGTAGTTGTCCCATCTACTGATTTTGAAGAATGCCCCAAAAAATAAGAAAGGCACCTTGTTTAGTACGAGTTACTTTCTTCTTTTTCCTCTTGCGGAAATTCTAAGAAATAAGGCAATGAAAACATAGCAAAAATTACTCTATATGATTTTCTTTGGGGCGGTATCCTCTATTTCATGCATGAAATATGAAAGATATTAGGCAAAATATGTGAAGTTGGGTGTACCCAATAGAAAATAGTACTTCAGGATTAATCTAGATGAGCACACAAAACCCAGGACTTAAGTAAATAAGGCAGTTCATGTTTTTGGAGGGTCATACTCCAAAATATCCTAAAAAAGTTTCTGTTTCGGCTGCGCATTGAAGCAAATCAAGCCAATAAATAATGTTCTACATTTGGTGAAAAAATATATATCCTTTTTTTCTTGTTCAAAAGGATAAAATTCAGTTAATTAAGCTCCTGCTGTGAAGGAAATCAAAAAATGTTTTATTTCTAAAGTAGGAGAGACCTTTCCTATACATATCATTGTTAAAGTTTTAAACAGAGCAAAGCTCAGACCATGCAGTTAGGATGATGCCGGAAACAGAAAGAAAAAATAATAACAAGAACATTGTATAAAACAGAAGAAGAAAAAGCATCACCGCCTACTAAAACTGAATACTATCCAACACTCCTCCTCATTGACTTCAAGTTACACTTCTTCCTGAAGAACCTGTGCTTGATCGCACCCAGCGACTTCGTCAGCAAATCCGCTATCATCTGATCCGACGGACAGTATGTGCAGCGTATAATTCCTCTTTCAACATAGTCCTTCACAAAATGAAACTTGGTGTCTATATGCTTGGTCCGGTTTGAACATTTCTCGTCCTTTACCATCTTCAGACAGCTCTGGTTATCCTCATTGATGTTTACAGGTCCTTCAAAAACTTCATGAAGATCTGCTGCCAAACGTCTTAACCACTGAGCCTCCTGAGCCGCCTCTGACAATGCGATAAACTCCGCCTCCGTTGATGATAGAGCTATGCAGGACTGCCTCACGCTTGCCCAGGATATGGATCCACCGTTGAAGAAGAACACGTATCCACTATTTGACTTTCGCGTTAATCTATCCTCGCCCCAATTTGCATCCGCATATCCAACTAGTCTCTCCTGATCACTGCCAGTATTGCTGAGTGTAAGCTTTATGTGCCTAGTTGAATTTAGGTACTCTACGATACCCTTAAGATAATTCCAATCCTCCGCACTTGGCTGTGATATTTTTTGCGCTAGTATGCTAACACTTGCTGTGATGTCTGGCCTTGTGTTGACAGACAAGCAAAGTAAACTTCCTATAAGCCTTTGATATTTTTTGTTATTGGGAAGCACGTTCGAAACTGACTTTCCATAACCGACATCCATGGGTGTTGATATATTTAGATTTCGAATCCTTCAACCCATACTCAGATGCAATCTGCTGAAGATATGTATTTACCTTGACAAATCTTAAAGTTCCCGTCTTTGTCCCGCATAACTTCAATACCCAGGTATTGCTTTATTGGCCCAAGATTTCTGATTTCGAATTCCCTCCGCAGTGTTCCCTCGATCAACTCCACCTCCCTAGTCGTCTTGCAAGCCATCACGATATCATCGACGTAGATGAGAACATAGAACCAGGTTCCATTGATTTTCTTCGAATAAAGGCTAGAATCACTGCTACTCTGCATAAAACCACTCCGTGGCAAAACTCGATGTACAACCTTGTTCCATGTCCTGGCTGCCTGTTTCAACCCATAAAGGCTTTTCTGAAGTAAACATGCCTTTGAACTGTCGTTGATTGCAAATCCCGGTGGTTGCTCCATATATATATGTAGTCTCACGAAGCTCGCCATTTAAAAACGCCGACTTAGCATCCAAATAGTACACCAGCATGTTACGTCGGCCCGCTATAGACAACAATGGCCTGAATGTTGTGTGACGTGCCACTGGTGCAAGACTTCATCATAGTCCTTTCCGAATTTTTAGCTAAATCCCTGTGCAACGGGACATGCTTTGTATCGCTGCACATTGCCGTCAGCATCCTTCTTGATTTTATAAACCCATTTGCAGCCAATTGCACTGCGGTTCGGAGGCAAATCTGTTATTTCCTATGTATTGTTTTTCTTTAAATATGCCATGTCACTTTACATCGCCAGTATCCAATGCGACTTATCGTTACATATTACTGCCTGATTATAAGTTTTAGGTTCGATTACATCATCGCTGAATGCGCAAACCTCCTCAATTAATCACTTTGGCGGTATTCCTTTATTTGTTCGACTTGATACCCAACAGCATTTTCTCTCTCCTCCTGAAACTGCTGCCCTCAGGATTGCCCCTCCTGTCCGCTCGGCTACTGAACCTGATCACGCTGTGGCACCTCCAACTGCTCGTCCACTGATGACGCTTCAAACCAACGAAGATATGTACCGAACTCAAACTGATTTGAATCCGCCTCATGATGCCTTCTTCTAGATTCCTTCACTAATGAATCGTCAATAAATTTAACATCCCGACTAATTACCAGCTTTCTCTGAGTTGAATTATAACATCGATAAGCCTATAAGTTATTATCGTATCCCATGAAAATCATTTCCTTTCTGGTATTATCAAGCTTTCTCCTCTTTTCAGCTGGCACATGCACAAAGCATCTTGTTCCAAAAATGCAAAGATTATTAAAATTGGGCTTTTCATTATTCCAAATTTCATATGGCGTCATTACACCGACGGCCTGAGTTGATACACGATTTTGTGTAAAAATTGCCGTTGCCACCGCCTCCGCCCAAAATTCATTTGATAACTCTGCCTCAATGAGCATGCAACGTGCCATTTCCATCAATGACCTATTCTTCCTTTCTGCAATCCCATTTTGCTGCGGTGAATAAAGTGCCGTTTATTGCATGTGCTTACCCACTGACTCTAAAATACGCTTTGTCAAATTTCCAACGTATTCTCCACCGCGATCCGAACGAATTTCTTCAGGTGCCTTGCCGGATTTGTTTTTAACCAATTTTATGTATTCTTTTAATTTATCTGGCACCTCTGACTTGTGACTTGGGAGATACATCACCGTAAATCTATAAATGGTAATATGTATCGCTTACCTGCAAAACTAATCGTCTGACCTGATGCTGTTGTCGTAATCTGCATAGCTCACTCTCCAGATCGGCTACCGCTAGCTGCTTCATTTTGAAGTTAATTTCGCAAAAATGTGGTCCAAAAACAACTTCAAAGCCGTTCTGTACTAAGCGTCTCACCGACAGCACGCTGCCAACAAGATCTGGCGCATATAATACCTCATCAGCTATTACCGAGGTGACAATGCAATTTGCATTGATAAGCGACATTTTTCCGCTACCCTTTCCCTGGACCTTAATAAGTTCATCATTTGCGACCTCAATCACACCCTGTTATGATTTGTCCAGACTCCTGAAGTAAGCTCTGCTATTGACCACATGCCTTGTGACTCCAGAATCTAATATCCAAACGCTCCTTAACTTTAAGCCACTTAGAGTGAACAGAAAGTCCTTCTGCTCAACTGTATTAACTTTATTTTGAATTTTTTCCGTGTTGTCTTTATTTAATTTCCAAATTTTTTCTTTAGGGCAATCGGATTTTATATGAGAACGTGACTTACAGAAAAAACACTGACGATTTGTCCCTGATGCACACGTCCACTTTGGTAATATCCGCTGTTATGTCCGGGTATTTAAGAAACGTCCTCGCTGTGTTGCCGTCATTCGTACTTCAAAATCCTTGCTTAGGTCTATCAATAATAATTAAAACAAGTTGACGTCCGAAACATTGTATTCTGTATTTCTTACAGTCTCTCTCTTTCCGTATATAGAGAGTTTGTCAAAGTCAATTAAAAATGTCATAAAACGTAATAATGTAATTTCTTTAAATATTAATGATGTCATTAATCCTAAACGTTTACTAGGGAAACTGTAATTTATTTCCAAAACAAACATTGTACAGCCTTAAAAGTCATGAACTTCCTGCATAAATGGGAATATTATGAGGAAATACGCAGCCGACAACAAGGTAGACTTTACTTCAAACGCAATTATCTCCGAAGGTCGCAGGTGGTCGCAGCCAATTTTTTTTGTTAAAGATGCAGGAGGATTTCTACTTTAATTTGATACCTATTAGAGCGTGGCCATCTTTGGCCATTTTTTTAAAAGTCAACAATTAGTTAAAATTTTAGCGAAATATGTCATCTTTTAAGTAAAATGCTATTATTAAAAAACTGTTCGACTTTTATCATAACTTATAGGCTCAATAATACCTTCTCCTATGTAGGGAGTGATTTCATTAATAACAATTGAACCTCCCCATACAACAATTTTTACAATAGCACTTTGAAATTCCAAAAAATTCAAAAATTTAAGAAAAAAATGAGCCGCTCACATTTTTCCCTGACTTTAGCCATTCCAAACACAAGGAAGGGGAAAATATTAAAAAAATTGTTGCCATAAGGTAGTACATTTAGTTTACTATCGAATGGCATTAAAATTTTTAAAATCGGTGACATGACGAAAATCGATTTTTGGTCACCCAAAATTGATTTTGGCTCACTGTGCGCCGCCCTCATGACAGAATCACTGCCTTCTTCTACTGTATTTTTGCGACGTTCAAATTCAGCAATTACCTTCTGCTGCACAATTGAAAAATTTAAATCCTTTTCCGGACGAACCTTTAATGCCGTGATTAACCCATCGTAGCTCCTAGATAGACTACTTAACAGTATCGCAACACTCCAGTTATCTGAGAGGGCCTCTTCTCCCATGTCCCGTAATTTTGTAAAAAGCTCATTCATTATATTGATGTGTGCCACAATATTTGATCCTTCCGCCGCTTTTAACGAACAAATTTTACGCATTAAGTGAACCTTATTGCTTAAAGTTCCTTTCTCATAATAATCCTTTAAGGAATCCCAACCTTGTCGTGCCGATTTCGCATTCCTTATGTGCGCTATCTGATCATCGTCAATGGACAATCAGATTGAAGTCCGAGCGTCGTTATCCAACTACTTGCACTCATCAATAGCTGCCTAATTTTTCCTATCCGCTTCCAATACCGGTGCATCCTCATCGATTAGCTTCCAGGTCTTTTCTTTAATCAACAAGAGCTCCATTTCAAATTTCCAGTTGAAATAATTAGTATAATTCAACCTCGCAACGAGAAACTTGTGTTCAGCCATTTCTCAGCACACAAAAAAAGCACTCTTTATTTTCTCAGATAATTCTTCTTTAATTACAAACTTTTAAGCTGTCTGGGCCCATGACCTGTAAAAGTTTTAAACAGAGCAAAGCTCAGACCATGCAGTTAGGATGATTCCAGAAACAGAAAGGAAAAATAATAACAAGAACATTATATAAAACAGAAGAAGAAAAAACATCACCGCCTACTAAAAGTGAATGCTATCCAACAATCATTAGAATTTTGAAATTTTTATTTATATTTTGGCGTACTGTGGTGGAAAGGAAAAACAGTTTGTTTCTTATAGATTGATTTTCTTTCAAAATTGGTAAAAACAGAACAGGAATCTTTAAAATTCTCACGATTAATAAGGATATGGTTATATTGAAAAAAACAGTACTGGTAAATTAAATAACATTAGATTGTATTGTTTCATTTTTCTACCGAAACGTTAGTTTAGTACAATCACAATTACATCGGAACAACCAAAATTGAAAAATTGCTACAACAACGGGAACTTTCGGGTAGTATTCAATTTTATAAAAATTACATACATATGTATATAGCTAGCAGTGGTTTTTTGCACTTATTGTTGAGTTTGGATAATATGAGAATATTTAGTAATAATATTTCAAATCTAAACCTTTACTTGGCTGAAACTTTAGTGAATTTGGTTGAATTTAATTTAACAATAAAATTAATTTTTTTAACCAAAAACACGACGTATGCTGAAAACCTCGCAACCATTGGGTAAATAAAAAATTAATTTTTTGCCAATTTAATTGCCAGTATTTTGTTTTATGTGAAGTTAAGGTATCAATAAGGTGTCTAAAAATGATAAAATTCCATTTTTTTAACTTGATGCGATGAATGCAAAATTATCAGTTAAGGGATCATTTACTGAAGTTAACTAATACGCTCTTTAAGTACATAAAATATACATTTCCACATATTTTTCACTATTCTAATACCTCAAAATGGCGGGTGACGGTGACTCCGTGAAAAAAAGTAGTTCCCTGGAGGCGGTAATATCTCAATAATGGCTCATCTAAATTGAAAAAATCAAAATTGTTTATATTCAAGCTTGGTATATTTTTTAAAAGAACCATCAGCTTAGTCAAAACCTTGAGAAACGTTAGTCTAAAGCGCATGACTGATTAATCATTAATTGGCTCTATGATAGTAAACATGCGACCACAACCTTAATGCAGACTTTTCTTCAACACATGCTTACTGACATGAATAAAGGGTTTTCCAATAAGGACAACTTTTTTTCAAAATAAAATGCAAACCATTTGAGATATTTCGAAAACTTTATTATCGGTTTGAAGTGCAATCAAAACATTTATGAGTGGGACTCGACTTCGTTCATATGGCCACCGCGGGCACGTTTGCAGCGGCCGATTCGTTGGACCCAATTTTCGATGACTCGGCCACACATTTCGGCCGAAACGGCTGCTATTTCGCGTTCAATGTTGGCTCTGTGCTCTTCCAACGTCGTCGGCATGTTGGAATAGACCAATGACTTGACGTAGCCCCAAAGAAAACAGTCTAGAGGCGTTAAATCGCACTAACGAGGCGGCCAATCGACTGGTCCATTTCTTGAGATAATACGCTCATCAAACTTACTCTTCAATAAATCGATTGTAACGTGTGCTGTGTGGCCTGTGGCACCGTCCTGTTGAAACTACATATTATCCAAGTCCATATCTTCCAATTCGGGCCAAAAATAATCGGTAATCATGGCGCGATAACGATTACCATTCACAGTAACGTGACGATCGTTATCGTCGACGAAGAAATATGGCCCTATGACGCCGCCGGCATGCAAACCGCACCAAACAGTTATTTTTTGTGGATGAAGTGGTGTTTCATGAAGCACGTGTGGATTTTCACCCGACCAATAACGCATATTTTGCTTATTGATGAACCCACTGAGCCAAAAATGAGCTTCGTCACTGAAGATGATTTTGCGATGAAATTGATCATCTTGGCGCATCTTTTCCAGAGCCCAATCGGAGAACGTACGTCGCTTCAAATGGTCCATCGGCTTCAATTCTTGAGTCAGCTTGATCTTATATGGGTGTAAACCAAGATCCTTACGCAAAATTCGCCATAAAGTGGTCTGGGCGATGCCCAACTCTTGAGAACGCCGTGGAATTGACTGCTTTGGATCATTTGCTACGGACGTTTCAACGGCAGCGATATTTTCGACACTTCGACCAACCCGTTGTCTCACTGGCACGGCAACATCACACAACGAATATGTAGACTCGAATTTTTGCACTAAACTTGTTACTGCCTGTCTACTAGGGCGAGAATTATGACCGATAATCGGAGTTAACGCTCTTAAAGTAGCGGTCACCGACTCCGAATTTCTGTAGTAAATTTTTATAATTTGCAGACGTTGTTCGTTCGTGTACTTTACAATGATGAAAATGTTGAGTTTACTGAATAAATTGACAGTGACAGTTCGATGATTAGTGAAAGGGTGCGTTCACAAATTGAATTCAAAGTTGTCAAGTCCCTGTTGGAAAACCCTTTATATAGCTTTAGCGTGAACTATGAATATTAATTTTTACTGATAAAACCAGTCGGACATTTTAAAACAAAATTTAAAAAATTGCGCTGTTTTTTCACTGTTGTTGCGTCAAAAATTTATGTGTACTATATGTGGTTAAAATTTCATGAAGATCGGTTCAACAGTTTCGGTCCAATTATCGCCACCGACCGTAAAAACATAGTTTTGAGAAAAACCCGTTTAGTTTTTGTAAGGTATTACTAAATGTTAATCAGCGATGTCTGCACCATATAAAATGCCTTCTGTCTCTTTGAAAACTTTATTTTTTTTCACTCTAACCTTTCTTGCGTTTGTTCTTCTGTTTAGATAATTGGGAATTGCAACGATTTGCTAACCGCACACGCCCAACAACAAAATTAGACAATGCGTACGGGCGAGCGCACTCCGGCAGTAAAATTTGCTACGAACAAGTCACAAAATAACATGTTTAGGCTGCTCCGATCATTCCTACTTTTTGACACAATAATTTTAGATATATATACTTTCGAAAAATGAAACTTCTAAACCAGAATAATTCCTTAATGTGTTTTTCTCTATAGTTTAAAAAAATAAATATAAGGACCTTTTTCATGTTACGAAACCCCCCAATCTGTCACAAACTATAGGACCCTATATAATAAAAATGGGCGCAGAGCATAGGTAGATCGAAAAACTTTTCCATTAAGAATTCTGTTTCCAGTCAAAAGCTCCCCTCACGCAAAATAAACGATGAAAACCAAATTTCCTAAAAGCATTTCTCTCCATCCGTGTACGGCTCCCCATCGTCACCATCTAAGTTTTAAGGATAAAAATGTTGGCCGAGCAAATGGAACACTGGCAAAATATTGCAAGGTTGATTATTCAATTAAATTTGAATTGAGCAATGAAAAATTCAGTAGACCCTTCTGTGCCCCTATGAGCCAGAATTCAGTTTCCCAGTCTTGTGGGGCTTATCCGAACCCACTCCTTTTAATCCCTTTTCGCGGTGGCTTTCTATGGCCCAGATTTAAAATAATTTCCTCTTTTTCTCGACTGGAAAAATCCGGAAGATAGGCAGCATTCAGATGTGGAATATGCATATGCAGGGTGTTCCGAGTTGGGAGGGAAATATCGCAGGAGGTGAAAGGTCAGGCCGAGACAAACAAAAAATCATATGGGTGGGGGCGGGTCCCTCTGGCACCGTTCGGCAGTTACAGAGTGATTCGTAAATCAGAATGTTGCCTTATATGGGAACCGCTATTGTATTTTTATCTTTTTTTCTACGCATCGCAGCGACCCCAAACCGGTCTCAAAAAATCACTATCTCGAAGCCCTTCCAAAAAAAGTCAACAGCACCCCCCTACCCCAACCCCTTGGCCCTAATCACCTCTGGAAGTTGATAAATTAACTTTTATTTCCCGATTTTTCACCTTTCGCCCCACTTTTCTCCGAAATTCACTTTATTAACATACCTACTTTTTATTTTTTTTAAGCTACCTATCTAATTACCTTTCCAAAAACGTGCAACATGCTCAGGTAGAGAGGGGTTGCAAATGTCCTGTAATTAAAAGATCCTCACAGGTACCTAATTACTTTATTCCATTATAATGCAAAAAGTCGTTAAGTAAACAATTTTTGTGACAGCAAGGTCGGACATGTTTGTTTAGGAAACACAGGTAATCAATTTTTATTATTTCAGGAAACCTGTTATAAAATAACAAATTTAATCTCGTTAAATGGCGTTATTAGTTTATGATATTTATTATTGACTTCTAAGTATCCTGACGCTCCTTTTCTAATACCTCCTATGAATTTTGGTATAAAAATGGGTAAGTTTGAAAGGACATTGACAATAGTCGAAAAAGCAATCGATGAGAACAGGCGTTTAGTAGAAAACATTAAGAAAAAATGGCAGAATTCAGTGTTGCAGAGTATGCCGATATAATGTCTGGGCTGACATCATCGGCAACCAGTTGATAGAACCCTTCATCTTGTCCCAAGTGCTGAATAGTTAGCTATATTCGGAAGTTTTGGAGAATACCCCTCCCCTAGCCAGCAGAAGCGCAATGTATTTACAGTACGACGGCGCACCAGCGCATACTGGGAACATTGTTGAATGAACATTATCCAGAGCGCTGGATTGGACGAGGTGGACCGATTCCGTGGCTTGCTAGATCACCGGACCTTACTCCACTGGACTTTTCCTTACAGGGAATGATGAAAGATGAAGTATACTCAAGATCAATCAACACCAGAGAAGAATTAGTTACCAGGATTGGGACTACAGCGACAAAAATCCGGGAGAGATTGGCTACCATAGACCTCAAACGCGGAATAAGACGAAGGCTACTTGCATGCATCGCAATTGGCGGAGAACATTTTGAACAGCTTTTGTAGCACATAAGTTTTAATTGTAATTAGGTTTTAAGTGAATAAAATGTATTTTTTAGGTAACTTAAGTATAATTTCCTAAAAATTCTAATTGTCATGATATTCCCTAAATGGATATTTGTAAATAAATTGTTGTATCCTTTTTCTACCTGCGCATATTGCACCTTTTTGGAAAGGTAATTAGATAGGTAACTTAAAAAAAGTAGGTATGTTAATAACGTAAATTTCGGAGAAAAGTTAGGCGAAAGGTGAAAAATCAGGAAATAAAAGTTAATTTCTCAACTTCCAGACGCGATTCTGTCCAAGGGGTTGGGGGTAGGGGGTGCTGCTGACTTTTTTGGAAAGGGTTTCAAGATAGTGATTTTTTGAGACCGGTTTGGGGTCGCTGCGATGCGTAGAAAAAAAGATAAAAATACTATAGCGGTTCCCATATAAGGCAACATTCTGATTTTCGGATCACCCTGTAACTGCCGAACTGTGCCAGATGGACCCCTTCCACCCTTACGATTTTTTGCTTGTCTCGGCCTGTCGCAGCTCGACATGAAGACCTGAATCAATACAATTAAAATCTCCTTAACATACAAAGCGACACCTGTAGTTCAAAGCTAATACTAATATTTGAAAATACTAATCATAGTAGTCCTTGCCTATGACAAATTTTAGTATAAAAGGCGGCGCAAAACAGGAGATTTTCATTCCTGATTCCGACAGCATTCGGTGTAGGTGTCCACCATAGCGACTGCTGTTCGAATTGAGAATCTGGGCAGGTTTCAACCGCCAGGTAGGTTTTAACCACCAAATTCCCTTACATAACTTGTAGGTTTCCACCACAAGTTATCTACTGGGACTAGTTTCATTGGTTTCCGATTCCAGGGATGGTCGAATGCAGGTTTCCACCGCAGTTTAGCATTCTTGGAATTAGAACTTAAGCAGGTGTCTACCGCAAGGTACACTTTAACAATCTTCTTTAGGTATTCGCCAAAGAATATTGTCATTTGTACACTAATTAGGGTTCTCTTCTTTTGCAAAATAATAGGTTGTTTTCTCATACTCAACTTCTTTTCTTCTTTCCAGATAATTACAAGGAACGAATTTGATAGTTGTAAGAGTTGAATTATATAAATATTGTTGTTGAATTGTATATTGTTTTTAATTGGACTTGTATATTGTTATTAATTGAAATTGTATTAAAATTAGTTGTGTTTTATGAAAACAAGCGTGTTTCAAGTTATAGATTTTAGATCCAACCCCTTTCAGTTCATTATCTTTAAATTGAACTCATATTGCAGCTATAAGAGGCTGTAATATATATGCTACAGACAAGACGCTGTATCACGGCCTGAGATTTCACCTCCTGCAATATTTCCCGCCCACAACTGAACACCCTGTATAACGCAATTTGCCGAGATTCTTATTTCGTTTTCCTTTTTTTATGTCCGGTCGTCAGATAATTTCATTAATTGTATTTTCCACATGTAATTTCAATTGAGTTCTAAAGAAAAATTGTGTCCCCGTTTCTCACATATGAACTTTATCTATGTTTTGAAAGAAAACTTTTTTCTCTCGTAATTTTTTACAGGGTAAAGTAAATAAAAGTTGTACGAGAACAAATCTCACATTGAATTCTATTTATTAGCTAAATCTTGCCCTATTTGCCAGTTTAACTTTTTGCTTTCCAAAACTTTTACCCCAAAGCTAATCCAATTTGAACAGATTCCCGGAAAGCTAGATGAATCCTAAATAGGGCTTAAGGATAATTGCTTTGAAAAACCATTTCTTTTCCTTTCCTTTTCTTCACTAAAAACAATATCAAAATACTGTTACGCCACTTTCGCTGAAATCGGTACTATTCGCTGCGGTAGGAGAAAGCCGATTTTCAGGTGCTTTTGAATTAAAATAGTATGAGGATATTTTCAAATAATATATATTGCTTCATTGAAAGAGCAGTGCACTTAGCTTTATTTTAAATTAACAATATTCAACTCTTTATTATAACCTAAAAACACAGTGTGCTAAAATCTGCAAAATATTTGATAAATTTAAACTTAATAATCGATTCTTATTCCCAGAGTTGCCAGAGAAACATTATTTGTTTTCCGCTTCTCAAACCGATTTAACAGTCGAAGTATTCTAAATTATTTTCCAATTTATATAAAACGAATAAGGTGACATATTATTTTAAAAGCATGTCAAAACTGCTGTCAATTAATGTCGCAAGAGAAATTTTCCCTTAAGGGATACTTCACTTCAACCCCTGAACTGGCATGTCATCATCACATTTCAAGAAGAAACAGTTGGTGTCGAAAACTCATAGACTCGTTAAGCGGTGGAGAGACACAGATGCCCTCTTTATTTACGCACACCTCCTTTTTTGAATTTTCGTATCCTTCTTAACCTGTCGTCAGCCACAAGAACTAGAAGTTAGAAGTATTCTCCAGAGTTTTACGCCAACAAACAATAAACAAAAGACAAAGAGTTCTAGCACACCACCATAATGTGTGACAGGTGAGGGTGAATGTTTAAAGCAAAGTAAAAAAATAAAAACATAAATCTCCAAGCACTCAAACGTCCAAACCCTCTTTTCTCAACCATATCACTATAACTCGACTAAATAATGACCCCAATACAGTCGACAGTGAATTGGATATATGGAGAAAGGTGTGCAAATCGTAATCTGACAATCAGAGGAAGGGAAATAAAAGTGCACAGGAAAAGTTCGAAGATTCTTAAATTAATCTAGCAGCGCAATATGAGCTAATGATGTAACGACCGAGAACAATAATGAAAATTAAAATATTGATCACTTCAGTCCATTACTCATCATGAACTTCTATTAGTATAATATCAAATTACATTCCATTTTTAATATGCACATGTATTTGGTTGTATTTTTAAAGTTTCATACCTTGAAAGTTAAAGCGGAACCCTTGAGTCAGAGGAAAATAAAAAATTTTAAGTAATACATGTTGTGATTATGTAACATATTATTTAAATATTAATATTAAAGATTCTAAATTTTTTTTTTATAATTGTTTGTCCAATTGTCTCAATGATAGAAAATGTAATCCTAGTTACACCCACCCTTACCCAAAATACTTTCCCAAAGAGGCCACTTTGCCATGAACTGAACTTTAATCGTTATCGGCATAATCGTTTTCCTCCTGATTTTCGCTAACCAGGAATAGCATCACTTTTCCAAAAAGAACTAAGCCGCTGAATCGCCTAATCACATCCGCAGCATCCCCCAGGATCATCATCATTATCATGTTCATTTCGTATGCTTTAATTTAGCTCCTTGCTTACTGCCTGACCGAGGTCTTTTACTACTTTTACATTGGAAAGAATGTTTTTTTTTGCAAAACAGGTTTTAGTTGTCCTTCCTTTTCGGAAAAAACGAAAAAAACAATGCTCTCCTCGGATTTTTCGGGTCCCATTAAATGACGAATTAGGGCGCTTCAGCGGGAGGATGATTCCCTTTCATCACAGGAATTATCTCCGAGATTTATTCAGGCACCCCGGCATTATTTAAAATAACGCCATTGAAACATCATCATCAAACTAGGTACGCATAGGATGTAAAAAGAGTGGTGGACCTTCCCTTTGTTTCCTTTTTCGCCCTCTCCCACCCCTTCCTCCAGAGATATCACAAAGTGGATGATTACTTTGTCAAAGAGTAAAGACTGCCCGTATTCTCGATATATTTTCTACCCAGGCGAAAATTTCCAGGAAAAAGTTCATAAGCACCTTCGCTACATACTTCAAGTTCTTCTTTTCTTAGTTTATTTATTTACTTTATGCTCAGCAGCAGTAAATTTATGACACAAGAAGCCATGGGATTATTCCGATTTTTTTTTTACTGAAAAAACAAGTACTAGAAAATTCAACAAAACTGATTTCTTTCATTCTTCTACCAAAAAAGTAGTTTACTACGTTTTTCGACTACTACCAGAATTAATCGGTCTGGTTTTTGCATTCATTGCTTATTTTATATAGTACAAGGAAGTTTCTAAAATTATTTTTAATCTAAACTTCTACCCCACTGAAATCTGCACTATCCACTGCGGTAGAAGAATACTGATTTCCAACTATTGGCAATTCATTAAAAGTAATTTCTGGTTGAGCTTTAGATTAGGTATTTGATAATTGTGTAAATGCAAAACTTAATGCTTTTTACCAGTGCCAATAGTTTCTTCTAAATGTGCCCACCACCAAACACTCTTCGCATTGCCATCCTGTCCTCCTGTGGACAAGGAGATGGCACCAGAAACTCTACTTCGAAAAAGCAACATCCAAAAAGGATATCTCATACTGCTCATTTTAATTAATTAATTTATTTATATATTTATTAATTTTTTCTCTATTCAGGCCGACCAATAACTTGAATTAAGAAACATAAATTTTGTCCACAGAGGCGGGCAAAAAGAATTTGGAACAAACCAAATCCCAATGAATACTAAAAATACTAAATGACGAACTAATTTCACTCCGTATTCCGTAACCTCCAAGTCCCCGAAGGGGTGGAAAATTGCTTCTAAACTCGTCCCAAAAAAATTACGACGACAGTTGGTGGTACGGGTAGAGGTGAAGAGACGGAAAAGAATTGAACGTGGGTGAATTAAATAAAATAAATTCACTTTATGGTAGACAACAGCAAATTTTTTCCGAGATGTTGATACATTTGATTGGTTCATCCGGCGCACCATCGTCACAAAATGGTATTACAAATGATTTTTATTATTTAACTAGCTGAGTTACCCCAGCGTCTAAAAGTGATGTGTTGCCCGTTTTACCCGGCGTACAGCAATTTTAGGCGCCATATTGGATCTAATATCTTGAATTTCCAAGTTTCGAACAAATATAAAAACCCCTTAGTACCTATTTTCACGCCAATCCGTTGATATTTTCAAATTTTGGCCGCCATCTTGGGTCCGCCATTTTTAAAATCATGAACAAAAAGAAGCCCGTAGGTTGGACCGGAACATGTAGTACCTTTATCCAAAAAATGAAAAAGATTGGGTCCAGCGTTTAGACGTGATGGGTTTTACCTGGTTTCATCCGGTGTTCAAAAATTTAAGTCGCCATATTGAATCCGCCATTTTCAATTTCCAAATTTCGAACGCAGATTCGCAATTAGGACATCCAACAACCTCCAAATACCAAGTTTCATGGAAATCGCTTGATATTTTCAATTTTTGACCACCATCTTGGGTCCGCCATTTTGAAAATCATGAATAAAAAGAAGACCATATGTTGGGCCGGAGCATGTAATGTAGTACCTCTATCTAAAAAATAAAAATGATTGGATCCACCGTTTAGGCGTGATGGATTACCTTGCGTTCAAACATTATAGTTGCCATATTGAATCCGCCATTTTGAATATCCAAATTTCGAACATACATTCGCAATAAGGACATCCGAAAGCACCCAAATGCCAAGTTTCATGGAAATCGCTTGATATTTTTAGGGCCAGAATATGTAGTACCTTTACCCAAAAAATGAAAATGATCTGACTCGGCGTTTCGGCGTGATTGAGCAACAAACAAACAAACAAGCAAACTTTTGATTTTATGTATTTACTAGCTGGGTTACTCGGTTTCACCCGGTGTACGAATATTTTAGCCGCGCACCCTATTGGGTCCGTCATCTTTATTCTCAAATTTTGTATATAGATCCGCAATAAGGACAACTAAAAACCTCCAAAATATATTACCTATTTTCCTGCCAATCCCTTGATATTTTCAATTTTAGGGCGCCATCTTGGATTTGTCAATTTTGAAACTCGCAAACATAGTAACCTATATGTTGGACCGGAATATGTAGTATCTAACTTAAAAAATGAATATGATCGGATCCAGCGTTTAGGCGTAATGCGTTGCCCGGTTTTACCCCGTGCACAAAAATTTTTGGCGCCATATTGGATCCGCCATCTTGAATTTGCAAGTTTCGAATATATATTCGCTATAAGAAAATCTAAAACCCCTAAATACCAATTTTCACGTCAATCCCTTACTATTTAACATTTTTGGCCACCATCTTGGTTCCGTCATTTTGAAATTAGCGAATAAAAGGCAGCCTATACATATGCTACGCCGCAGTATGAAATAAGTTCACCCCAAAAATAAATATAGTCCGATCCAATATTCAGGCGTTATAGGTCCCGGTTTCACCCAATGTACACAAATTTGCGTTACCGAGTAGGGTCCGCCATTTTGAATTTCCAAATTTTGACAGTAAATTCGAAATTACATCAATATATCTGAAGTTCGAAAATTAGTCTACGCCATATTGAATCCGCCACATCTCACTGCAAATTTCGAACATAGAATCGAAAAAAGGGTATCCAAAATTCCCAAACACCAATTTTATGGTAATCCCTTCACATTTTCAAATTTTTGCCATCATCTTAGGTCCACCATTTTGAAATTCGTGAATAAAAAGTAGCCTATATTTTGGGCCGGAATATGTGGTACCTTCACCCAAAAAATGAATAAGCTCGGACTCAGCGTCTAGGCGTGATGGGCTACCCAGTTTCACCCGATCTACCAAACTTTTGGCCGCCATATTGAATCTGCCATATTGAATTTCCAAATTTCGAAAATAGATTCGCAATAAGAACAACTAAAAACCCCCAAATACCAATTTTCATGCCAATCTGTTAATATTTTCAATTTTGGACCGCCATCTGGGGTCCGCCATTTTAAAAAGCATGAATAATAATAAGCCCTTATGTTGGGCCGGAACATGTAGTAGCTTTACCCAAAAAATGAAAATGATTGGATCCACCGTTTAGGCGTGATGGACTACCTAGTGTTCAAGCATTTTAGTCGCCATATTGATTTCGCCATTTTGAATTTCCAAATTTCAAACGTAGATTCGCAATAAGGACATCCAAAAGCACCCAAATACCAAGTTTCATGCAAATCGCTTGATATTTTCAATTTCTGGCCGCAATCTTGGGTCCGCCATTTTGAAACTCGCGAATAAAAAATAGCCTATTTGTTGGGCCGGAATATGTAGTACCTTCACCCGAAAAATGAAAATGATCGGACTCGGCGTTTAGGCGTGATTGAACAACAAACAAACAAACAAACAAACAAATAAACATACAAACAAACAAACAAACAAACAAACAAACAAACTTTCGATTTTATATATATACAGGATATACATGATTTCTGCTGTTGATGTTTCTACGCTAACCTTAAATTACGGGAAGAAAGAGAGTTGGCGGTAGATCACAATTACATTTACCATCCTGTACCTGAAACGAGAAGCCGGATTAATTTACTTTTATTAGCCTTTGGGGGCTTTGATGTTAAAAAAAACAACAACATTTTCACTTTTAATTTGTTTTCCTTTGTCTGTACGATGACTCTGTGTAAAGGTCCCTAATTAGATCCAGGTGCGTCTCAATTAGGGACTGTAATACTACTATAACTGACACCAAGATTTCCATGGCTTTCTTTTATCGAAAAACTCAACTCCCAACGGCCGCACCGACCAACCCGCCATTGCGCCCATCTAAAACTGAATCTCGTACTGAGGCATTGCCAGCATCAGCGACCCCGCGTCAATTTATTCTTACTTTACTTTTCAATGAACTTCTTACTATAGGGATCGAGCTGTGGACTCAATCCGCATTCAGTCACAATGGCGGGCTGTCGTATCCTTTCCTTATATGGAGAGGACCGGCAGTATTTGTTATTTTCGGTACAACGGGCTTTTGTGTACAATTTCAGTTTGACAACCGTTACATTCGGCCATCCGACGCAATCACCGTCCCGGTGATCATCAGCGTCACCATCACAGATGAGTATCAAACTGGCAGCTGTAGAGAGGTCTAACAACCTAACACATTACATACCAGTAAGGCTCGCTGTCTGCATCGGCATTTTCCTTGCCACCCAACCAACAGTAACCAAACAAATGAGCTATAGCATGGTCCAGCAACCAAGCATCACCCATCGCTCAGGTCACAATTTCTCTTACCGAATTGGCAAGTTATCTTGCATAAATCCAATTCTAAACAAGAATAGAATATTCCGTTTGTCCTTACCGTATACTCTAGATGATCCATCCTCAGGCAGTACTTTACAATAATGAGGTGCCAATAAGAAGGTTACCGTTCTCACAGTTTGAAATGTAGGTATGAAAGTCAGGTCACAGTCATATATCCCCTACTTTCCATTTACCGACATATATGTACGTAAACAACAATCCATTAAAAGAAAACATAAAAACTTAACGTTGGGATTTCCTGTGATAAACAAAATAAATGCACTCCTCGCATTGTTTTTTTTTTTTTTAACTTAAAAAAAACAGAAATTCTTGACACTCCTCATTCGTCACTATCATCATCGTTACATTCCTCTATGTCATCTAAACCTTCCTCACTCAACTTCAACTCTTCAAGGTTACACCATGGCTTCATCCGTTCCGCGGTATACGTGGATTTGAAAGGACGACTTGTAACTTGCATCCCAGGGGGATCCCTTACAATTTATCTATCTTTTCCAAGTACTTTATCAACGATATAAGGACCCTTATATTTTGGCATATGTTTTCTAGGATGCCCGGTGGCTACAGGCTCACTCTTCAGCAAAACTAGATCGCCTTCAATATATATACGTGGAGCGCTTCTTTTAGAATTTTCCCTCTGTGCTTGTTTGTCTCTGTTTGACTCTATCTTTTCCGCGGCTCTTTGTCGAAGTTCCGCGAGAGGAATATGTTCTTCCTCCTTATCGCTTATTTCGTTATGTAAGACAGCTGTCAATTCATTATGGAGGGTTCTTTTTGGTTCATATCCCAGCAGTAGCTTCTGTGGAGTTTGACCGGTTACACAGTGAGGTGAACAATTTAGTCCCCACTGTATATCCATCAAATGTGCATCCCAATCCCGTCCGTCTAATCTTGTCGTCGTAGCAGCTATAGCTGCCGAAACAGTACGAAAGTAGCGCTCAACTTGTCCGTTCGCCCGCGGCGTCTGAACGGCTATCCTCGCGTGTATTATGTCATTGGCCAGACAATATTGCTGAAACGCTTTCGACGTAAACGCTGTACCCCGGTCCGATACAATTTTTGATGGAGATCCAAAAATTTGGGACAACTCCTCTAAGACTTTAATGACAAGACTGGTCGTAGTACTTTTTACAGGTTTCAGAATTACAAACTTCGTGAAAGAATCTATGATGCCGATCAAGTGGACATTACCTTTACTACTTCGGGGATATGGCCCTAGATGGTCTACATGAATTGTATTGAGAGGTATGGGTTCTGTACGAAATGTGTTTAATTGGAAGTGAATCTCATCTTTTCCCCTCTTATTGTAAGCGCATGCCAGGCAATTGTCAATATACTTTCGGACAAAACCCCTCATTCTTGGGAACCAATAATTTTTTTGTATGTGTTGGAGTGTACGTTCCAAGCCTAGATGCCCCAAACCGTCATGAGAGGTCCTCACGATATGATTTGAAGTTTTATAAAATAATTTTTCACTTTTAATTTCATAATTCTGCCTTATATGCTTAAATCTCTTATCACTTGGATTCGATAAGATATTTATGATCTCATCTAAATCTTTGTCTTTTCGTTGAAGTGTGACAACCCAATCGGTTTCTAAAACTGTCACCACCAAAACTTCATTGCCCACCCCTTGAGATTCAATGCCGTGTGAACATGTTGTTCGACTCAGCGCATCGACATGTGACATTTTAGCGCCCGCTCTGTATTCTATTTCGAAATCGTATTGCTGTATCTTGAGCCACCACCTCGCTATCCTGGGCACTATGTTTCTTTTAACATGAGTCGCCCTAAGCGACGCGCAATCAGTTATAACTTTGAATTTCTTTCCGAGAAGGTAATACTTAAACCTCTCAAGACTCTCAACAACCGCTAGAGCCTCCAGTTCGTAGCTATGATACTTTTGCTCTGAAGCCGTTGTGCTTCGACTAAAATAAGATACAGGTTGTTTGGTTCCATTTTCGGAACTTTGTAATAAAATACCGGCCAATCCATGGGAGCAGGCATCGGTATGAAGTTCGTGGTCTGCGTAGGGTTTGTATACCGTTAACAATGGCCTAGGCGATAATTTTCCTTTGAGTTCCTGAAAACTCTTCTGATGCTTTTCAGACCAATCGAAGGCTACACCCTTGCGCAACAGCTCATTTAGAGGCGCAGCAATTTGAGCATAATTGGAAATAAATCGTCTGAAATACCCACTAAGGCCCAAGAACTGCCTAACTTCAGTGACGTTTGTAGGGCGTGGATACTCTGTAATAACCTTAGTTTTTTCCTCTCCAGGTCTGACGCCCTCTTTGCTTACTTCTTGACCCAAGAAACTCACACATCTACTGAAGAATAAACATTTTTTTATGTTGAGTGTGAGATTGGCCTGCCTGAGCACTTTAAGCAATTTTTCGAGGACTTCCAGACCTTCTTCCACTGATGCAGCAGCAATCAGCATATCATCCATATATGTTAAGAGCCTTTTATCATCTACCTTTCTACACACCGTTTCCATTAGCCTCATAAATACGGCTGGGGGATTACTCAGCCCAAACGGCATACGTTTATATTGATAATGCCCCTTTGGAGTTATAAACGCTGTGAACGCTCTTGAGTTTTTGTCAACAGGAATCTGATGGTATCCACTCATCAGATCCAGTGACATAAAGATCTTACCATCCGAAAGCAGACCTGTCAATTCTTCAATATTTGGAGTGGGGAAGTATTCTTTTTTTGTAACCGCGTTCAAACGCCGATAATCAACGCACATCCGATAAGAGTTGTCTTTTTTTTGAACTAGTAAAGTCGGACTGGCGTATCCAGACGTGGACTCCTCTATAATATCATTTTCTAGAAGATCTTTAATGATATCTGTCAAAAGAGACTCCTGATGGTACGGAACCCTGTAGGGCTTATACCGAATAGGGGTCTTGTCCGTCAACTCTATATTAATTTTGACCCAATCTGTTCTTCCTAACTCAGAAGAGTTAATGGAAAAACAATCCCTATATTCATTGAGAAGAGTAACCAAACTTTTGTTCAGTTCTGGCGACCCTAATTCACCAACAGTTAAATCGGCTATAAAAAATGGATTTCTAAATTGATCGGTTCGGTTCTGCGGACCATGTTCTACAGACACTACAAGTGACTCCTTAAGGTCATTTACCACTTCCAGCTTTCCCCAACTCTTAATAACGCGTACGCCCGGTTGGTTAATAAAATTTTGCCCGACAATCATTGGGGTATCTCGTACGTCGTCAGCAACGACTGCAATGTCGGTTATTGCCTCAACTTCCCCTAATTTTAGACATTTTCTGAGGGAGCCCAATGTTCTACACTTTCCACCAGCGAAACCTTTAAGGACGATGGTTCCTGGAGAGATTGCCCAACCTACCCTGCGGCACTCTCTCAACCTCAAGGTAGTAGATTCACTTCCGAGGTCAATAAATACTTTTATGGGAACCCCGTCTAGCTGAACTATCTGATATAGTTCCTTATTTTCCTCTGCGATGACTTGGACTCGTTTCATCTTGTCTTCATTTTTCTGAAAACACCGATTAGCTCTGTGCCCCGGTTTTCCGCATCTAAAGCATTTTCCCGCGAAACTATCGGTGCTCCGGCGACCATAAGGAGTTGCCGCGTCTCGATTGTCCCTATTTCTATTTATTTTGTCGGGATTACACCCCTGTCGCGGGAAACTCGCCGGCACCCTCGCAGGTGGATTCTCCAGCAAATTTCGAGTCCTTTCCTGCTCTATGATATTTTCATATCGCCTGATATGCGCGAGTAATTCGACCGGCGAAACACTTCCGGAGGCGGTTAGAATAGTTATTAGCTTTTGGTCAACAAGCCCTGAAATTATATAATTCGCGACGCATTGTTCATCCAGTTTGATCCGCTTTCCCCACGCGACAATTTCATAGACATACGCCTCCACGGGCTCATCACGTTTACGTTTGCGGGCCATAAGCCTGGCGTGGATGGATGAAGTGTCCAATCCACTGGGGAAACCTACCACTAAATCTGTTTTAAACAGAGCCCACGTATCATCTGATTTTTGCCGGCCTTGCAGCCAGTACTGGGCTGCATCCTTTAGCCTCAGTGACGCATACAACAACGTGGTACGATCATCCCAACCATAGATCGCACGTAAACTCTCGATTTTTGCGACCCATTCCTCGGCACTCAAACTTCGGATATTTCCCGGTGCGAATTCCGGTATCAATCCGGCGATTTCGTTTGCCCCCATACGGCAGGGCACCACAGATCGCACCCCCTGAGACGCTAACACGCCCGATTCACTTTCGCCCTGTACCACCATTAACCCTCCTTGCATTGGAGTTACGTCACTGTCACCGCTATAAATAGCCCGACTTGAGGAATCCGAGGCCCCGACACCCCCTTTCGACCCGACCGGTACCCTCCGCCTAGCCGTCCTTCTCATTTTATTGATAATACCGTATTTTAATTAACTCTAATAATTTAGTGATTCATAAACTAACTAGAAAAACACAACGAGAAAAACCAAAAGAAATCCAAAACTTTTAAAAACTAACAAATTCAATTTATACAAGCACCAAACTATCAAAAATATGAATTATAGAAGATATATATATAGATTAATTCTTTTTTGTTAAATTGTGTACGTTCTTTGTCCTTTGTCCTTTGTCCTTTGTCCTCTTATTCTGCTATTATTATTATTTTATATTTTTTTAAGTCACGGCACCTCACTTGCAACCACCTGTAACCACTGCAAAATCTAGACCATGAACGAATGAACACCTTCTTCAGGCGGTTCTTCGCATTTTTTTTTTCAGAACGCAAAAATGACATCATCCTTCTTTTTTTTTTTAATTCTACATAATTACCTTATAAGGGCATCGGTTGCAACCTGCAAAGGCTGCACAGACCTTTTTCGCATACACAGACAAACCTGTTCGGGACTCGTGTGTCAACCTCACACACCACACAAACGATCTCTTCTCCAGTTCCAAGCACACGTGCAGGCCCTCCAAGCAATGGACATTTTTCCCTTGATACACATACATATGTACTCCGACTCTTACTGCAAAGCCGATTGCGACTCTTTCAGAAAAAACAAATCGCCGATGGATTAAATTGACCGAACTAACCAATTATAAACTGTGGGGGTAGGATATCCCACTTCTGACTTAATATAACTGACACCAAGATTTCCATGGCTTTCTTTTATCGAAAAACTCAACTCCCAACGGCCGCACCGACCAACCCGCCATTGCGCCCATCTAAAACTGAATCTCGTACTGAGGCATTGCCAGCATCAGCGACCCCGCGTCAATTTATTCTTACTTTACTTTTCAATGAACTTCTTACTATAGGGATCGAGCTGTGGACTCAATCCGCATTCAGTCACAATGGCGGGCTGTCGTATCCTTTCCTTATATGGAGAGGACCGGCAGTATTTGTTATTTTCGGTACAACGGGCTTTTGTGTACAATTTCAGTTTGACAACCGTTACACTACATATAACGTACTTTCAACCCCAAACATGAATTACCTTTATAATTCCATATTCGACCTGAATGATTTTACTTCACATAATAAAATACGTCCTTTAACAATTTTAGCAAAATATGTACTAAATAGTTTAGTAACAGAATTTTATTCCCTTGTTAGTCTTCAGTGTAGAGCTGTAACCATCTATAGAACTTAAATGTCTTGTCAATATTAGGGATTTTTTTCGAATTGATTGAAGAACTCAATTCTTTTTTATTGTGTTCAAATTTCAAAGCAGTCAATCGAACCTTTTTGAGTAATACACAATTTTGGAACTCGCATATATAACACTGACCACCACAAAAAGAATAAAATTAAATTTTTACTTTTAAATGGACTAACAAGTACTATGAAATATTTTAACAAAATTTAGTTATTCATTCTATATGAAATAATTACTTTTAAAAATTAATGAAAATTTTTTACTGCAGTACACATATAGAGTAAAAAAAGCACTTAATCCTCTATTAGTAAAATATTGTATGCGATAATAGCTCCATCAATTTATTCCTCATTTGATTTGTTATTTTATGAATTTTTCTTACGTGATTTCTTAAAAAAATAAATATTAGCCCATTTCCGGACCCAATGGGGGACGAAAAAGTTTTGGATGTTGCTTTTGTTTTAGTATTTTGTATATTTGTCTGGGAACAAAATTTTGTGATCCTAAAAATATTTGGACGACTTCTTAGACTACCCCCCGCCTACCACATTCTTGTTTGTAAGCTAGAAAATAGGTGTTTTTCAAGGGGTTTTCACAAAATAATTTAGTTTAGCTAATGGAGAGCACGCGACTGTCGCAAGCAAACCCCTACAATCTCGGCCCTTCTCAAGCAGCATCCAGAATTGATAAATCCATTAAATTTGACTTGAATTGAGAGACTTATTGTCGATGACGTGGAGGAACCATTGGGTAAGTGATGGTGCGGAGTGGAGATGGATTCTTTTTAGGGCACGTTTATATAACAATTTCCCATTTTAAAATAAAGGAAATCATCTCGAAAAAATGATTCGGATAATTTTCAAACGAGCGAAAAACTTGAGAAAATGTCTTCATTCAAGAGGCCAGTTTAGTGGGTGGTTGAGTCGTACAGGGTGGGTTAAAAAAATTAATTTTAGTTTATTCCTTCTTTTGTTGTCTTCATAGGATGGCTTCGCGTGGGCCATCTAATTAAATTTAACACAAACAACTCGCAAATGTGGCAGGCTGGAACTAGTTTTTTTACATAAATATACATATACATATACATTATAATATATAATATATACTAGCTGGGTTACCCGGTTTCACCCGGTGTACGAATGTTTTGGCCGCGCATCGTATTGGGTCCGTCATCTTTATTCTCAAATTCTGTACATAGATCCGCAATAAGGACAACTAAAAAACCCCAAACACCAATTTTCCTGCCAATCCTTTGATATTTTCAATTTTACTTCACTTAAAAAATAAATATGATCGAATCCACCGTCTAAGCGTTATGGGTTGTCCAGTTTTATCCCGTGTACAAAAATTTTGGGTGCCATATTGATTCCGCCATTTTGAGTTTCCAAGTTTTGAACATTATATTCGCAATTAGAATATCTAAAAACCCCTAAATACCAATTTTCACGCCAATCCCTTACTATTTAACATTTTTGGCCACCGTCTTGGTTCCGTCATTTTGAAATTAGCGAATAAAATGCAGCCTATACATATGCTTGGCCGCAGTATAAAGGATATTCACCCCAAAAATAAATATAGTCCGATCCAATATTCAGGCGTTATGGGTTACCCAGTTTCATCCAGTGTACACAAATTTGCGTCACCGTGTAGGGTCCGCCATTTTGAATTTCCAAACTTTGATAGTAAATTCGAAATTACCTCAAAATATCCAAAGTACTACTTTTCATTTAAATTCCCAGAAGTTCGAAAATTAGTGTACGCCATATTGAATCCGCCACCTCTCACTGCAAATTTCGAACATGGACTCGCAAGAAGGGTATCCAAAAACCCCCAAACACCAATTTTATGGCAATCCCTTCATATTTTCAAAATTTTGCCGGCATCTTAGGTCCGCCATTTTGAAATTAGTGAATTAAAAGTAGCCTATATTTTGGGCCGGAATATGTGGTACCTTCACCCAAAAAATGAATAAGCTCGGATTCAGCGCCTAGGCGTGATGGGCTACCCAGTTTCGCCCGATTTACCAACATTTTGGCCGCCATAATGAGTCCGCCATCTTGAATTTCCAAATTTAGAAAATAGATTCGCAATAAGGACGACTAAAAACCCCCAAATACCAAGTTTCATGGAAATCGCTTGATATTTTCAATTTTTGACCGCCATCTTGGATTCGCCATTTCGAAAATCATGAATAAAAAGAAGCCCATATGTTGGGCCGGAATATGTAGTACCTTTATCCAAAAAATGAAAATGATTGGATCCACCGTTTAGGCGTGATGGATTACCTGGTATCCAGAAATTTTAGTCGCCATATTGAATCCGCCATTTTCAAATTCCAAATTTCGAACGTAGATTCACAATTAGGATATTCAAAAGCATCCAAATACCAAGTTTCATGGAAATCGCTTGATATTTTCAATTTCTGGCCGCCATCTTGGGTCCGCCATTTTGAAACTCGTAAATAAAAAGTAGCCTATATGTTGGCCCGGAATATGTAGTACCTTTATCCAAAAAATGAAAATGATTGGATCCACCGTTTAGGCGTGATGGATTACCTGGTATCCAGAAATTTTAGTCGCCATATTGAATCCGCCATTTTCAAATTCCAAATTTCGAACGTAGATTCACAATTAGGATATTCAAAAGCATCCAAATACCAAGTTTCATGGAAATCGCTTGATATTTTCAATTTCTGGCCGCCATCTTGGGTCCGCCATTTTGAAACTCGTAAATAAAAAGTAGCCTATATGTTGGCCCGGAATATGTAGTACCTTTATCCAAAAAATGAAAATAATTGGTGTTCACGACGCCCGTGAATTAATCCCGGCTAAGTTATTCACCCCGGCAAAATGCATCGATCAGCCGAATCAAAGTTCAAACGATTGCACATCTGCATATCGGTTGATTTGCTGATCGATACCACGAGCGCTGACGACCCGAAACTGGAGACGTCCGGAGCTGAGGCCAATAACATCAATCAATGGGTCAATAGGATTCGGACGGAATCTTAGGAGCAGTCTTCCAACAGAATTCAACGCGCGGGGTCGTATCGTTTCTCCTGTATTAAAATTTAACTGTGAAGTTGTAGTTTTACTTTGAAATTGTGATTTTGTAATTAACTAGATAAATATAGAGCAATTTATTATATACACTTTGTTTTCTCAGTGCGAGTGTAGGTGAATGGTTAGTGGTGATTTGTGTGTTCCAGGATTCGTACATATCATTTTCATTGGTCCTTCGAGCCGGATCAACATCCAGCAGCATCCTTTTTATCGGTCAAAAAAATCCTGTCACGTAAGTCCCTGTTTCCTATCTAAGTGAAAGTGAAGTTGTAGAATATCGAAAATGGAAAATCTATCCTCGATTCTCCAAGCTCAAGTGGCTCTAATCGAGCAAATGGGTAAATTCATAACGAATACGAAGAAAACCCCGCATGCCAGACGCACCCATGGGTTTTACGTTGCGCGTATCAACGGCTGGCATGACCTTTGGCAAAGTTTTTTGGCCAACGAAGCTAAATTAAGCCAGCTTAAAACTGTGGAAGACTCTGAGCTGAAGTACTTCAAAGAAGACTTCTTCGGAGCTCAAGAAGCAATTTTCTATGAATTCAAAGGTGAACTCATAGAAAATGCGGAAATTTTAGAGAAGACTGCACGAGCGAATGACCCAACAGTTCCACGGGCAGCTTCTCAGATTGCATCTACCAGTTCAGAGTCCAAATCATTAGGGCAGTCAAATCTGCCCAGAATCTCGTTACCAAAATTTTCCGGTAACTATAGTGAGTGGATCAGCTTTCGAGACTTATATCTCGCAGTGATTCACCAAAATCCTAATCTGGAAGATGTGCAAAAGTTTCACTATTTAAAAACTTCAGTGGTCGGTGAGGCTTCAAATGTCATAAAGCAATTTGCGATGACTCAAGCAAATTACGCGTCCGCGTGGAAATCGCTGACAGAAAGATACGAAAATAAACGTATTTTGGTATTTTCGTTGCTTAAGACATTCACCTCTCAACCAAAAATTTCTGTGGAGACTGCATCTTCCCTCAAAGGTCTTCTGGACGTAACTAGTGACTGCATTGCATCACTAAACAACGTGCAAATTAGTACGTTGAACTGGGATCCCATTATCGTTCACCTGGTCGTACAAAAGCTTCCAGCAGAAACACATAAAGAATGGGAATTATCTATAGGCGACACAACCGATGTGCCTCAATGGACTGAGCTCAAAAAATTCTTAGAGCTCAGATTTCGCACCTTGGAAGCGATATCAGGCGCGAAGCCAAGATCTAACGAAAGCAAAAAAGGGGATGAAGGCAGCAAGGTGAACTGTAAAAATTTTCATACGGCTCAAGCAGCATGTAAACTATGTCATGAGCCTCACTCCGTTCGTTCATGCCCAAAATTTTTAAAATTTGAGCCGCTTCAGCGGCTAAAGTTTGCCAAAGCAAATGGATACTGTATCAATTGTCTAGGCAGATATCACACTCTCAACAAATGCTTGAGTACTTCACGATGCACTCAGTGTCGAGGAAAGCACCACACGCTGTTGCATGCATCCTCTGATAAAGCAAACGAGCCGTCTACATCCAAATATACAAAGAAATGTCAAGTAGCCCGTAATGACCTGCCCCAACAACCCGAAACACAAACAGCAGCCACCAGTGTCTCAACACTGTTCTTGTCGGAAAATAGACATGTGTTGCTGGCCACTGCTTTATTGTACGTTGAAACGCCGTAGGGGCTTCAAATTACACGAGCTTTGATAGACCCCGGATCTCAAGTCACCTTTGTGACTAATTCTCTTTGCCGACGTTTAAAACTCAAAATGAATCACACATTCGTTAAAGTCACGGGGCTCGCAAACAGTGAAGCAGCTAGCTCACGGAAAATGGTAAACATTACCTTAAAATCGAGATATGAAGAGCGAAGCGTGAAAGCCGACGCCGTAGCTCTCGATACGCTGACGGACTTATTACCATCTAGGACATTGGTAAAAGGTAAATGGGAGCATCTCGAAAATTTACCTTTAGCCGATCCTACTTATCATATACCAAATAGAGTAGATATTTTAATCGGAGCAGATATTTACCCGTTAATTCTGAAAGACGGAGTAAGAACCGGACCCATTGGTGCTCCCTTGGGTCAAAATACTATTTTCGGTTGGGTTTTGTCTGGGCAAATTCACAATCACGTACCGAAAGGTCCAAAGATAGAAGTCGTGTCATTGATTAACACAATTGAACTAAAATTTGACCTGCAGAGATTTTGGGAGCTTGAAGAACCTTCGGTTACCCACGTCGAAAACCCTGAAGACAAGTTATGCGAGGAAATCTTTAGGACGACACATCGCCGGAAACCCGACGGATCGTATATTGTTCGGTTACCATTTAAATCTAACTTAGAAGTAGGATTAGGTTCTTCTCGCAATATCGCTATGAGACGTCTGTTAAGTACAGAAAATTTGATTCGGAATAAAGGGTTGTTTAAAGAGTATAACGAAGTCCTCAGAGAATATCTTCTTTCGAACCAAATGGAAGAAGTCGCTCCTATGGAAAAACCAAACCAGTCTTGGTCAAATAATGAAGCTATAGCAACATTTAAAACCAATTATCTTCCCCATCACGGAGTTATTAAAGAAGCAAGCTCCACAACTAAGTTAAGAGTGGTATTTGATGCCTCTTGCAAAACGGCATCAGGGAAATCATTGAATGAGCTGTTAATGACCGGTCCGCCGCTGCAACAAGACCTTACGATGTTATTATTAAACTGGCGGTTTCCTAAATTTGTTTTTTCGGCAGATATAGAGAAAATGTATCGTCGAATTTGGGTACACCCTGATGATAATGACTATCAGAGAATATTGTGGAGATCAGATCTAAATCATCCTGTAAAAGATTATCGACTTTTAACAGTTACCTTTGGAATATCCTGCGCTCCATACTTAGCTATAAGAACTCTTCAACAATTAGCCACCGATGAAGCAAAATCTTTTCCAGAGGCTTCGGAATGCTTATCGGACGATTTCTATGTCGACGATGTTTTGACGGGGCGCGACAGCATTAAAGAGACCGTAAAGTTACGGAAGGATTTAACTTCGCTACTTAAACGAGGTGGTTTCCACTTGCGTAAATTTTCTGCAAATCATCCTGAAGTCTTACAGAATCTAGGTCCTGAAGACGTAGTCAAAGAAACGGTTCTTCTGTTTGATGGAACATCTACTATCAAAGCTTTAGGAATAAGTTGGAATCCCAAGGAGGACAACTTTTGTTACAAATTAAATATAGATATGAGCGGAACACCAACCAAACGCAGCATATTATCAAAAATCGCAAAATTGTTCGACCCCGCCGGATGGCTTAGTCCGATAATTATTTGCGGGAAAATTCTAATGCAGAAGCTGTGGTTATTAGGCATCGATTGGGATACTAATCTCCCCGAAAATTTATCTCAAGATTGGCTTGCGTTCAGTTCTGATCTGAAAGCCCTCGAACAAATAAAAATTCCGAGGTGGCTAAGCTATACGAAAGCTGCGCAAATTGAATATCATGGATTTTGTGACAGTTCGGAACGTGCATACGCTGCCGCGATCTATGCACGCATCCAGAGCCCAGACGGAAATGTTTCGGCTCAATTAATCATTTCTAAAACCAAAATCGCTCCCGTTAAAACAATTACGCTCCCCCGGCTAGAGTTGTGTGGAGCACATCTCCTGTCGAAAGTAGTAGCGCATCTGCGAAAGCACTTAAAACAGGTAGAAATAGTACATCTTTGGACAGACTCCACAGTGGTCCTCGCTTGGCTTGGCAGTCATCCGAATAAGTGGAAAACATTTGTCGCCAATCGGGTCTCTGAGATCCATAACAACACTGCGGAGTGCCGTTGGCGACACGTACCTTCCGAACAAAATCCCGCTGATCTGGCGTCGAGAGGAGTTCGCGCATCTGAGCTTGTGAATAACATCTTGTAGTGGAGAGGCCCACAATGGCTGACGAAGAGTCCCGAAGAATGGCCAACACTTCCTGTAGATCCGGACTATGATATTTCGTCCAAGGAATTAAAAAGGGTCAAATCTCTTCACCTTAAACCAGGCACAGAAGAGCTCATAGAGCGATTTTCTGACTTTGTTAGAGCTTGCAGAGTTGTCGCATTCTGTCGCCGATTCCTTAACAAGCGCGCTAGGAACAATAGTGCAACTGGCAAACCTTATCTCAACGTAACGGAATTACAGGAGGCGAAACATACCCTCGTTCGGGAAAGCCAACGTTATGCATACTTTCAAGAACTCGAAGCCTTACAGAAAAGGCTACCTATATCAACTAAGAGTTCGTTACGTTCTTTAAATCCCTTTTTGGACGACAACAAAATTTTACGCGTCGGCGGCCGCCTCGAGAACTCAAACTTAACCTACGGAGAAAAGCACCCCATAATACTATCCCGTACATCGAAGCTGACCTCTTTAATCATCACGCACGTCCATAAGACAACTTTGCACGGAGGTCCAACTCTTGTAATAGCTACTTTACGACAAAATTATTGGATACCCGGCATCAAAAGCGCAGTGAATAAAATACTTCATCAATGTATCGCGTGTTTTCGCTGGAGGAGAGAGACTTCGAGTCAAATTATGGGTAATCTACCCGCATCTCGGGTAAACTTGGAAAGGCCCTTTTACGCCACAGGCATTGATTTTGCGGGCCCTATCAACATTAAACTTAGCAAAGTACGCAATGCAAAAACATCCAAGGCGTATATAGCTATCTTTGTGTGCTTCGCAACGAAAGCTATTCATATTGAATTGGTGAGCGACCTTACTTCCGAAGCCTTCGTTGCGGCATTACGCAGATTTTTCTCGAGAAGAGGAGTGAGTAAAGAAATCTACAGCGATAACGGAACAAATTTCGTCGGTGCAGCTAAAATAATTGAGAAGGAAATCGACCAAGCGATCCGAAGAAGTGTACGAGAAGCCCGCGAAAAATTAAGTGTGCAAAATGTGGCCTGGCACTTTATTCCTCCAGCGGCGCCCCATTTTGGAGGATTATGGGAGGCAGGAGTTAAGTCAATTAAGTACCATCTTCGAAGAATAGTTGGACAAACATTATTGACCTTTGAGGAACTTAGTACTGTGCTCACACAAATCGAAGCGGTACTAAATTCGCGCCCTCTCTGCGCAATGTCAGCAGACCCAGACGATCTAGCCCCGCTTACCCCCGGGCATTTCCTCATTGGGAATGCTCCGGTAGCATTGCCTGAGTCTGACTGGGACCGAGGGAAAATATCTGTATTAGTTCGTTGGCAACATCTGCAAAAACTCAAAAATGATTTTTGGCAAAGATGGTCCTCAGAATACCTCTCTCGTCTGCAGCAACGACAAAAATGGAAATGTGAGAAGCCATCGGTAAATGTAGGAGATCTTGTAATTCTAAAGGACGAGAATCTCCCTCCGTCAGCATGGAAGTTAGCGAGAATCGTCGAATTACATAAAGGTAAAGATGATCGAACTCGAGTGGTCACCCTTAAAACATCGAACACTCAATTAGTAAGACCCATTACTAAAATATGCGCTTTACCATTTCAGCAAGAACAATTCCAGTAATATTCATCTCATTATTGTTAGCTCTAATCATTATTTATTCAACTACCAACATTTACTTCGACCTATATACATATTCATATTTTTTTTCATATTCGAACCCTTTCACAGGAATTTAATTACGATCATGTGGAAAATCGTCCTAATTTTAACAAGTCTTTCTGGAAGTCTCGCATTGATCGCATACGACTGCGGCCATGAGAAAATCAATCGAACCAGAATTTCGGTTCTGGGGGTGGAAAAATGCAACTTCGAAGCACCAAACATCCTTCAAGAATATGAAGATATTCAAGTATTGGAGTTAAAGGACGTTGCATCGATTCACGTCTATCAATGTAAAATCAATGTACTCCAAACGGTATATTTCTGCGGCATGTTCAGTCACCTCTCCTTGGCTGCGGGAGGCCTTAGCACTTTCATCGCTGACGTATCGCAAGAAGAATGCATGAAAATTCATAAACTCGGCATCTATCGACTTCCAAATAATAAATTGTTAGAGAATATTACACGCAATGCCACGTCTCGGTATACAGAAACAATAGCAGGATCTGTAGATGCAAAAGGAAACTGTGCAGGAACATCATATTCCTACGGCACCAATGTTTGGGACAATGTCATCGTCATCCATGCCATGGAGTTGACAATCACGGACTATACTAGTAGTGTTCGGTTGGAAGATAACCAAGTTATCTTACGCAGCAGTATATTATGTCCATATCTCAAGGGCAAATGTGTAGATCCTGAATACGGCATGAGTTTTTGGGACATGATTCCGGACACCTCTTGCGAATCACTAGCATATACCGTTTTGTACGAAGGTAATGCTACGAAAATTCAATCTTTAAACATAGTTGAACAACAAACGCAAACTATGTATACGGTTGACACGGGGGACGTTGTTTTCGCATTGAAGTCAGTAAAATCTATGTCGATTTGTGACCATCCAGGCTTTCAAACAGAACATCCCAGGCTTGTGATCGTCAAAAGAACTACTGACGATTACGTTTTCAAAACGAAATCAACAGGAAATCTGGACCTCTTCACATATATCAACACCAAATTTGTGTATGTCGAGAGGCACATTAAGCAACAAATGGAAAACTTATACACGCATTTGTTACTTAAAAAATGTGAAGTGGAGCGAGAGGTCTTAGAGACCCAATTGGCTGTAGCTCATCACCACCCTTCAGAGTTTGCTTTCATGAAAATGAAAGAACCCGGATATACCGCTGTAGCACGAGGGGAAGTGATATATCTCATTAGATGTCAGGCAGTAGAGGTCACAGTTAGAAGAACCGATTGGTGTTACAATGAACTAGCTGTAACGTACAACAATCAAAGCTATTTCATGGCTCCAACGAACCATCTACTGCAGGAGTATGGTACTGAAATCCCATGTTCTAATATGTTGGCCTCAGCATATTTGCTCCATGGGGCATGGTATGGCTTCACTCCCGCAGGTCATAAGTTGGAGGATCCCGAACTTTTAAATCCCACCAAGGATATTCCATGGAAATATGAGGACACCCGCGACCTCATCAAATCAGGCATCTACACCTTCGAAGCCACCGAGGAGTTGAGAAGGCAAATCATGTATCCATCGGAAAGGAAAGCAATTGAAAATGTCCTTACTAAAACCATAATTGGACATAATACTGACCGACAAAATATTAACGTACTTCATTTGCTGCCCACCGAGCATCTAAAGCGAGTACAACATTATCTCCAAGGAACTTGGTCCCTTTTTTCCATGTTCGGGAATTTAACATCGGTCTTCCTAGGCATTTGGTCTGTCTTTCGTGCATTAAAATTTACCGTTAGTTTCATAATCAATTTACGAATAATTCGAAGCATTTATGGAACAAGTTGGTGGTTGTTAGCGGCAATCGGCAACTCGTTCACCACCTATGCACTGCACAGGCGACCACAATCACCGCCCGCTGAAGCGAACGTTCAACTTACTTCTATTGCAGTTGGCCAAGATCAATTGAGCACCGACGACCATTCTAATGCGGCTACAGCATCCAAGGAACAAGAGATTAACACAACATCAATCAACGTAGAATCTTTGAGACGCCAGACAAAAATTTACCCCTCATTAAGAACAGAATGCACTTCACTTTCCGCTTAGACTATCTATCCTCCTAAATATTTATCCTACCCTTGATACCGACTCCCTTTAAATCGGGCGAGTCGGAGCGCCCTTTAAGTAACTCCATATTTTGCTGTTATCTTATGCTGGGAGGAAATGCCCCATAAGAAATATACATAAATCAACATCATCATTGAAACCATAGGGTTTCAAGGCCCGCCGAGATGTTCACGACGCCCGTGAATTAATCCCGGCTAAGTTATTCACCCCGGCAAAATGCATCGATCAGCCGAATCAAAGTTCAAACGATTGCACATCTGCATATCGGTTGATTTGCTGATCGATACCACGAGCGCTGACGACCCGAAACTGGAGACGTCCGGAGCTGAGGCCAATAACATCAATCAATGGGTCAATAGGATTCGGACGGAATCTTAGGAGCAGTCTTCCAACAGAATTCAACGCGCGGGGTCGTATCGTTTCTCCTGTATTAAAATTTAACTGTGAAGTTGTAGTTTTACTTTGAAATTGTGATTTTGTAATTAACTAGATAAATATAGAGCAATTTATTATATACACTTTGTTTTCTCAGTGCGAGTGTAGGTGAATGGTTAGTGGTGATTTGTGTGTTCCAGGATTCGTACATATCATTTTCAATTGGATCCACCGTTTAGACGTGATGGATTACCTGGTGTCCAAACATTTTAGTCGTCATATTGAATCCGCCATTTTAAATTTCCGAACTTCGAATGTAGATTCGCGATAAGAACATCCAAAAGCACCCAAATACGAAGTTTCACAGAAATCGCTTGATATTTTAAATTTCTGGCCGCCATCTTGAGTCCGCCATTTTGAAATTCGCAAATAAAAGTAGCCTGTATGTTGGCCCGGAATATGTAGTACCTTTATCCAAAAAATGAAAATGATTGAATCCACCGTTTAGGCGTGATGGATTACCTGGTGTTCAAACATTTTAGTCGCCATATTGAATCCGCCATTTTGAATTTCCAAATTTCGAACATAGATTCGCAATAAAGACATCCAAAAGCACCCAAATACCAATTTTCATGGAAATCGCTTGATATTTTCAATTTCTGGCCGCCATCTTGGGTCCGCCATTTCGAAACTCGCGAATAAAAAATAGCCTATATATTGGGCCGGACTATGTACTAACTTCACCCAAAAAATGAAAATGATTGGATCCACCGTTTAGGCGTGATGGATTACCTGGTGTTCAAACATTTTAGTCGCCATATTGAATCCGCCATTTTGAATTTCCAAATTTCGAAAGTAGATTCGCAATAAGAACATCCAAAAGCACCCAAATACCAATTTTCATGGAAATCGCTTGATATTTTCAATTTCTGGCCGCCATCTTGGGTCCGCCATTTTGAAACTCGCGAATAAAAAATAGCCTATATGTTGGACCGGAATATGTAGTACCTTCACCCAAAAAATGAAAATGATCGGACTCGTCGTTTAGGCGTGATTGAGCAACAAACAAACAAACAAACAAACAAACAAACAAACAAACCAACTTTCGATTTTATATATTTACATGATTTTTTCCCCTCATATTCCTGAGTGGAATCATCAAGTATCTTATGAAGAAATCGTTTTCATTGACCGCAAGAAAGAGCAGGGGTTATCCTTATACTCATCTGTTTCTATACAGGGTGCCTTTATACATTCACTTATATGTCGCCCATGTTACAATCGAGCTAAGCTTTGTAAGAGGAGAAAGAAAAGACGTTTAAAGTTGACAATGGTTTATTTCAGACTGACTCTCGTTAACAGTAACCGATCTTGCTAAAGCAAACTGTTATCACATACCAGTTTGAGTGAGCTAAGCGCTCGAATGCCTACAATTCGGCCATCCTGAGTACTTAATCGACCCGATTAACCAATTTTATTCGTATATAGAACAAAGCAGATCGATGTATAAATAAAAGAAAATTTACAGCTTAATCTACTTGTTACAAAATAACTTTGATATCGTTTTAAAAATATAGCTTTAATATTCGAAACGTGAGCAAATCACAAAATTTAGCAAATAAATTATCTATTGCGTTTTAATTGACTTATAGCTAATTTTGACGCATGTTCAAAATATCAAGAAATAGCGAAATCTGAAAAATTAATACATCCATTATAAGATCTTTCAAGTGTACAGAGGAATTTAAAAATTAGTTCGATACTCGAAATATACATGTATTACATATAATAATTATAACGTAAGTACGTCTGCAATATACAACCTTTATAAATGAATTAACAGAAATTTCAAACAATTAGATTACTTTTGCTTACTGAGTGCAAGAGATTAAGCCAAGGATAAATTACATTGATAAAATTATGACTAAGACGACCTCACAAACGCATTCGAGCTTTGTCAACGCATAATATGTATGGTTTCATATTCTGAGGCGAGCAAACACCTTCATACGGTAGTCGAGCGAGCTGCATACCATCGACATCCTTAATTAAATACCTATCGTTTGATAATGCTTTAAAAATCTTGTACGGTCCTCGAAATTTAGATATAAGTTTTTTATTTATTCCGGGCGTTGTTACCACATTCCTAATCATTACTAGGTGGCCTACATTATATTGTCTTGGAGGTTTGTGTTTCGCATCATAATAATATTTGTTATAATTTTGATGCCTTTTAATTGTATCGGAAGCTTCACGTCTAAATTTTAATAAATCCGGGTCATAATTTGGATTTATAGTTTGGAGATATTCAATTAGTTTATCACACACCTCCCCCTTTTGAATCACTCCAAACAATAGCATACTGGGAGAAAACCCCGTGCTACGACTTATCGTGTTGTTAATTGCGAATTCCACCTTTACCAATTTCTCATACCAATTCCCAGCCGACTCTTCTTCGCACTCTTTAGCGAGCATAGGTGTTAAGATGCGGTTAACCCTTTCAACCTGACCGTTTGCTTGAGGTGTATGCGTGGCTACTTTAATATGCTGAATATTGTTTTCGGAAAGGAAACTAGAAAACTCCTCGGATGTAAAATAACTTCCACGATCACTCACAATTTTATCCGGTCGGCTGTAAGTATTAAAATAAAATTTTAAACAGGCGATTACTTCCGTGGTTTTGGTACTATTAACGGCATATAATTTGCAGAATTTCGTGAAACCGTCTACAACTAAGAATATATAGTTACATCCTCGCAAGATAAGCCATTCCCCTAAGACATTCTCATCATCAAGCATGTTCCCATGAATTTTGTCTGCCCTTGCGAAACCCAAAACTATCATTTACTGTAGCCATAATAATAAGCACATAATCGCACCGCTGCAAGATCCCAACGACGGATTGTGATCACCCATATTACAAGTCACGTTTTCTCGCCACTGCCGGGAGAAAGCTCGATTAGGAGATGTTAGTCAGTTCGTCGTGAACCTTTAAGAAGATTACATAGCTTAATCCACGTAATAATTGTAAAACGTTTTAATTCAATAAAGTCAATTCTTTTCCTTAAACTGCCGGGTTTGAAAAAGTTTACTGGCGCAGTCGGTAGAATTTCTAAAGAACACGCGCGCATTAAGAGAAAAAGTTTAAAGAGTTTTACGTGAAAATAAAGCAATTGAAGACAAAAGGTGGACCACATTAAGAAAGCAAAGCGACTAACTCAACGGTACCAATCACTGGACGACAAAGGAAGCAAAATGCCAGACGAAGCAGAGCAGCCCTTGACGTTGTCAATCGACCCCCTTAAATACATCGAGAAACTGCCGGAATTCAGCGGACGAGGTGACGAGCTATTTACATTTTTAGAATTAGTTGATAATATAATTCCATTAATATCAAAATACGATCTAGCTAGCCAGAGAATTTTGTTTAATAGAATTAAAAGTAAACTCATAGGGAAAGCTAGGGAGGTTATGGAAATAAATAACAGTGTAAAAGTCTGGTCCGGAATGAAACGTGTGTTAATAAATAATTTTGGTGACAAAAAATCAGCGTTACAAATATTTGACGAGTTAAGAAGTGTAACTTTTACCACAGACAGTGTTGACTTATATAACAAGATAAAAAGTGTTCTTAGAAGATTGAATAATAAAGTTAAAGATGAGCCCAATTCGGAACTCACTATGAAAGCAAATATTCAAACGGCTTTACAAGTTTTTAAAGATAAACTCCCGGAGCCTATGCGCTCCATTCTATTCAGCAGAAATCCCGCTACCTTGGAAGAAGCCATGGACATTCTGTTTGAGGGAAATTATGCATATCATAACCCTTTCAAAAATACAGTGTATAAAAGAAAAAACGTACGCAGCCAAGAACAGGGTGATTTCCGCAATCCCAATAGATCAAGTTCGAATATTAGTAATCTAAGATCCTCACAGAATAGTAGTGATATCAGGCCTTCTCAGTCCCATAGGTCAAAAAATCAGTCATCAAATTTTACACAAAGAAATTACAATCAACGGAGTACTAATTCTAGACAAATCCCGTTAAATGGATCGCAATCTTTTGGAGAAAACCAAAGATCTGATCCTAAATCTAATAATAATAGAGGGGAACCTATGGACATTGATGCTAGTACAAACACTAGGGTTAATTCATTAGAAATTTCGAGTCAAATCGAAAATTTTCCATTAGCAGCCTCGGAGGACAGCAACAATCACTCCCTTATATAAAATTACAGTCACGAGGAAGACCTTTGAGATTTATAATTGACTCTGGTGCGTCCATGAGCATAATTAATAAAAACATTTGCAGCCCAGCATACGCTAGTAAAATATCACCCATTAACATTAAAACATTAAACAGCATCATCCCTTGTGATACCAAAGTAGTAATCGAACCCTTTGTCGAATTCAATTCTGGGAACAAACTAGAGTTCCTGGAATTGCAATTTCATGATAAATTTGATGGTTTAATAGGAAACAACATAATGCTTCCCCTTCAGGCCGAAATTAGTTATAAAGAAAAGTCTTTGAAACTAAAAACCGGTAATGAAATCCCACTTTATTTTAAACTGGATGAAGAAACGGAGTACAGTATTCCTTTTCCGCTTAAAGAATTGGATATGTTCCAGAATGAAATATTTCTGAATGAAAATGGAGTTAGATGTGATCATTTAGATACATCCACGAATCTTGAACTTCTGAAAATAATAAGGAAGTTTGGTAAAGTCTTCTACAAAGAAGGCGATATTTTAACATTCACCTACGAGATCAAACATAATATTAATACAATTAACGAAATTCCGATTCATTCGAAACTCTATCGATATCCAGAAGTACACTGCCAAGAAGTCCATAGCCAAATCGAAGAAATGCTTAAACAAGGTATAATAAGATGTAGTGATTCTCCCTATTCGGCACCTATTTGGGTTGTGCCAAAAAAACAAGATGCATCGGGTAAGCAAAAATGGCGCATCGTTGTTGATTATAGGAAACTGAACAATATCACCATCGATGATAAATATCCTATTCCAAATATCGAGAATATTTTAGATAAATTAGGTCGAGCCATGTATTTTACAACGCTCGACTTGGCTAAAGGCTTCCATCAGATTGAGATAGCCGAAAAAGATATTAAAAAGACCGCGTTTAGCACAGATGATGGTCATTATGAATTTCTCATAACGTTTGGTTTAGAAAACGCTCCTGGAACGTTCCAAAGATTGATGAACTCTGTTCTAAAAGAATTCATCGGAAAAATTTGTTACGTTTACCTGGACGACGTTATTATTTTTAGCACAAGTAAGGAAGAACATTTTGATTCCCTAAATAAAATATCAACAAGACTTCAGAATGCAAACCTTAAAATCCAACTCGATAAGAGTGAATTTCTTAAACAAGAAACTGAGTTTCTTGGTCATGTTGTAACAACGAAAGGAATAAAAACTAATCCCAATAAAATCGATGCAATTAATAGATTCCCCTTACCTAAAACGCCCAAACAAATAAAGTCGTTCTTGGGAATGGTCGGGTACTATCGTAAATTTATTAAAGATTTCGCAAAAATTGCAAAGCCAATGACAAGTTGTCTGAAAAAGGATAAACGGATAGATCTCAATAATTCTGAATATAAAGAGGCTTTCAATAAATTGAAGCTATTGATTACAACCGATCCAATTCTTGTATACCCTGATTTTTCAAAAAAATTCATACTAACAACCGATGCAAGTAATTTCGCCATCGGTTCGGTCTTGTCGCAAAATAATCATCCAGTATGTTTTGCATCTCGTACTCTCAACGAACATGAATGTAGGTATTCGACTATCGAGAAAGAACTTCTCACGATAGTCTGGGCCGTCAAATACTTCCGTCCCTAACTTTACAGTAGGAAATTTACTATAAGAACAGACCATAAGCCACTACAATGGCTTCACAACCTTAAGGAACCAAACTCCAAACTCCAACGGTGGAAAATTAAGTTGGAAGAATTTAACTTCGATATTGAATATCTGAATGGCAGGGAAAACAGGGTTGCTGATGCTTTATCAAGGGTTGAAATAAATACAAATACAACAGATGTCGAAGACAATTGGTCAACCAATGCAACGGCCAATTGTTCTGACGAATTTTCCTTAACCGATAATGAAGAAACCTGGTCTACAAATGCAACCATCCATTCAGCTGACGAGGACAGTTCAAATCATATTCCTATAACTGAATATCCTTTAAACTTTTATAAAACCCAAATCATCATAAAGAAGGGCGAACCTGTAAGATTTAAAGTTGAAAAAGTACATGGTAGAACCAGGAAAATTTTTATTCACCCCAACCCTGATGAGGATCATCTCACTTGCATTTTGAGAGAACATATGCCCTGTAAAGGAATAGTAGGCGTAATGATCGAGGAGATGGATACCTATAACCTTTTCCAAAATATCTACATTAAACATTTTTCGAAAAACAAGTTATTAAAGCTCAACAAATGTTCACATAAACTCGAAGATATTAAAGACCGATCTGATCTTCAGGAAAAAATATTAGAACAGCATATTAGAACTAATCATAGAGGCATTAATGATGTTTACCTGGAATTAAAAAGTAAATATTACTTCCCAAAATTAAAAGAAGAAATACAAAAAATAATAAATAATTGTCATATTTGTAATACTGCCAAACACGAGAGGCACCCTCTAAAAGTACCATTTAAAATAACAGAAACACCAAGCAAGCCATTAGAGATCGTCCATATGGATATTTGGTTTAAATCTAAGGGTGATCCTTACTTAACAATTATTGACAAATTCTCTAAACACACACAAGTAATACCATTGAAATCCAGAATTGATTTGAAAAATGCAATTATGCAATACATTGCTTCGATCGGGAAGCCGAAAAAGATTGTAACAGATCAAGAGAAGGGTTTTAGCAGTCTGAATTTCACTAATTTTCTAAAGACCGAAGGAATAGATATTCATTTTACCACGCCGAATAATCATACAAGCAATGCCGATGTGGAAAGGTTCCATGCTACTCTCAATGAACATCTAAGAATTTTGAACGTTATGGAGAAGGAGCATGGATTACCTTTGGATGAAGACCCAGTAAATAAAAAGCATGAAAGTTTATAATGAAACTATTCATTCCTCAACGGGGAAAAGACCTATTGATTTTATAAATGGAACCATAGATCCGCGAGAATATCCTTCAATACACCAAACACTCCTTAAGAACAAGGAGGAAAAAATAAAAAAAATTAACCGAAAAAGAGAAAAGACCAAAGCTTCAAATTACCTTAAATTAAATAGAGTTACTAAAATGCAGCCTTATCACAAAAAAGTTACTATAAGAGAATCAGGAGAAGAGCATATCAAAATTAATAAAGAAGAATTGCCACGTTATATCAATCAATTTAGACGAAATTTAAAATTCCAAAATTCCTAGAAGGATATTCCTGTATCACCACTTTACTAATTTACTACCTTTAATTACACGCCTCGCCCCGTACCTGTATTTACGGTACATCAATCTAGTCTCCTACTGCTATTTCAGATAACAGAAAAGGAAGGCTATCCACTGATAACTTACACTCATTCGCAAACTTAATGTTGCATCTGTTGTGTTTCAGGGATAATGGTTTTCATCCTGGTTTTAGTACTGCCCTGTGTGTTGGCGCAACCATCGTCGATCGAAATAGACGAAATACAATCCGGGAATGGATATATCCTCTTCAATGAAGTAGATCTTAAAATTGTCCAAAATTACAAGAGAATTATGCATCTCATCAATTTAACCCAATATGAAGAAAATATCAACAAAATAGAATCAAATATTATCCAACTGCGCGGAAAAATACAAGTTCGCCCAACCTTACTCTATAACCTTAAACAGCTAAAAGAAGACTTCAATAGTATTATCCCGCACCATATGAGCAAGCGAGGATTATTTAACATTGTGGGCAGGGGGCTCCAATTTTTGACCGGTGTAATGGATGACGATGACCGCGAGGAGATCCAGAACCATTTCGATACATTAAAGCAGAATAATAGAAACATAATTAAGACTTTAAACGATCAGGTGTTTATAAATAAGCAGATTTCGGACCAGATGGAAAACATAACCAGCCATATTAACGGCATGCAAAAGATAATTACTGATAAACTAAAGGCATTAGAGTACCATGTAGATAAGATGGTTCATGAGGTGCAGTATTTTGTTATTACAACTGAAATTCATGAAAATATTAATATTCTGTCAAAACAAATTGAAAATATTAAAGAAATAATTTTGTCTAGTAAATTAGAAATTTTACCCAAAGATATTTTTACGAAAGAAGAGATAATAGATTATAAAATTACTGTCGAAATGTTACCCTATATTAAGAATTGTGTACTTTTTAAAGAAAATGTAATCGTTTTTGTAATTTCCATTCCAAATTTTGTAAAGAATTCGTATCAAAGAACAATTCTAATAGAGGTACCGGTTAATTCGTGCGGTTTTTTTCGAAAATTGAAGCTTTATTGTGAAAAAATGGTTACAAATTTAATATTCAAAGTATTATCCATCGTTAGCTATAACCTTTTCGCATTTTTCTGGCAATTCACGAATACCCTTTCTGAAAAATTCGGCCGGCTTCTCCGCTATCCACGAATCGATCCAATTTTTGACTTCTTCATAATTGGAGAAGTGTTGGTCAGCCAGGCCATGTTGCATTGATCGGAAGAGATAGTAATCGGATGGCGCAAGGTCTGGACTATACGGCGGGTGGGGTAGGACATCCCATTTGAGCGTTTCAAGGTAGGTTTTGACGACCTGTGCAACATGTGGCCGAGCATTGTCCTGTTGCAAAATTACCTTGCTGTGCCTTTGTTCATATTCCGGCCGTTCCCATTTCTTTTAGACGATCGGAAATGGTTTGTTGAGCGACGCCAAGTGATTTTGCAAGTTCTTCTTGCGTTTGGGATGGATCTTGGTCGAGCAGTGTCTCCAATTCGTGGTCTTCAAACTTTTTTGGCTGTCCGGGCCGTTCATCGTCCTCCAAGTCAAAATTGCCACTTTTAAACCGTGCAAACCACTTCTGGCACGTACGCTCAGCTAGAGCATGCACACCATACACTTCCACCAAAATACGATGACTTTCGGCAGCCTTTTTCATCATATTGAAGTAATGAAGTACTCCCCGCAAAAACACTTTATTCGGCACAAAATTCGACATTTTCAGATTAAAAAAAAGTATTGTTGTTTACGCTTCAGCTAAATGACACATACTGATTCTGAAACTATATGACAGTAGCTTTCCAACACATATTTGGAAAGGTGAATCACTGGAATATAAAACAAGTTACGCCGTCTGTTAGAAAACCGCACGAATTAACCGGTACCCCTATTAAAACCCGTCCCAAATAAAGGGAATAAATTGGAATTAAATACAAATGTTGACAAAATTATTGTATCAAAGCAAACTATTTTTGTAAATGTGGATAAAAAACATATCCTAGAAAAAGAGCTTATACCACATCGTGACCAATGTATTACAAATCTGTTTAATAATAAAAATATGAAATGTAGTTATCGTAGAAACAATACAGAGGCGGTCGAAACATTATCAGGAGGCGTAGTGATCACAAAAAATTTGAGGGAGATCTTGTTAATAAATAATTGCGGAGAGCAAATGGGAATTACAATAAGAGGCAACAATGTTATAAAGTTTACAAATTGCAAAATATCCATCGAAAACTTCCAACAAGAGAACTTTGAAATGGAATATCACAGCAGAGTTCTACCGAACGTGGAGCGAAATATAAGCATTAATCAGGTTGTAAATGAGATAGATTTACAGGACCTGTATTCTAAACACATAAACAATACAAAAGATTTGGAAGAAATTAAATTTAGAAACACTCAGAGATGACAGACAGGCTTTACTACGGACATCATCATTGCCGTTGCTGTTGTAATGATTTGGATGTACTTGCTTGCACGCTGCTTAAAAAGGCGATCAAATGTTGGAACATCTGACCTCGAGAGCCATCGCCAGGAGTCGAAACTTGATGAGGGAGGAGTTACATCCTCGCAAGATAAGCCATTCCCCTAAAACATTCTCATCATCAAGCATGTTCCCATGAATTTTGTCTGCCCTTGCGAAACCCAAAACTATCATTTACTGTAGCCATAATAATAAGCACATAATCGCATCGCTGCAAGATCCCAACGACGGATTGTGATCACCCATATTACAAGTCACGTTTTCTCGCCACTGCCGGGAGAAAGCTCGATTAGGAGATGTTAGTCAGTTCGTCGTGAACCTTTAAGAAGATTACATAGCTTAATCCACGTAATAATTGTAAAACGTTTTAATTCAATAAAGTCAATTCTTTTCCTTAAAGTGCCGTGTTTGAAAAAGTTTACGATATATTTCTTTTTAGTCTTGGTAGTTGGTAGGGAACCAAAATGATCATGTGAAATGGTGTGTTTCCCTTGGGAATGTTATACAATACACCTTCAATCTTACCACTAGATGGCTGAAAATAAGCGCATTTTAGACAAGTCCTAATAAAATCCTTGATTCTTGATTTCATTGCTGGAAACCAATAAGATTTTTTTAAAAACTCATAGCATTTCTTGGATCCCGAATGGCATAAATTCTCATGATGTGTGTGAATTACACGCTCAACCATAGATTCAGGTACGTAAAACAGTACACCTTCTTTCTCTTTTTTTGATACGAGTCCATCAATAAGAGTGTAAATTGAGCTGTCCGAAGCTTCTACTTTAGACATAATTTTAGAAATATCTGAATCCTGTTTTTGAGCAACAGCAAGCGCAAAATCAAAAGTGCCCTCAACGACTGTTAGCACCTTAACACACCTGCTCAAGGCATCCACGTGACACATTTTGCCGCCTGGGCGATGTTCAATAGCATAATCATAGTCCTGTAGTTCCAGAGCCCAACGCGAGATTCGCGGGTTTAACATTTTTTTATTTAGCGTAAGTGCCAGTGATTGAAAATCCGTTACAATTTTGAATTTCAGCCCTAAAACGTAAACGCGAAACCTTCTCAAAGCGTATATTATAGACAGAGTTTCCAACTCAAAACTATGGTAACGCGACTCAGCGTCCGTGGCCCTTTTTGAAAAGTAAAGAATTGGATGGAACTTCTGGTCGTCTTGCCTCTGCAATAGAATAGCCCCAAACCCAACACTGCATCGCAATGCAATTCGGTTTCACTTGATGGGTTGTAAATGCTTAGAACCGGCGCGTTAGATACCTTTCTTTCCAACAATTCAAATGCAGAAAACTCATCAGGCCCAAATTTGAATACTGACTCTTTCTTCAGAAGATCATAGAGGGGTTTGGCTTCGATAGAAAATTCCTTTATGAATTTTCTGAAATACGAGCAGAGGCCAATGAAACTTTGTATATCCTTAAATTTTTTGGGACTGGATAGTTCGCAACGGCTCGCACATAATCACCATTTGGACGTATTCCTTCTAGGTTTACCATATAGCCAAGATAAGTAATTTCTTCTTGAAAAAATTTGCACTTATCCAGTCTCAATTTCAAAGAATGATCTTTGATTCTTTGAATTGCAAGTTCTAAGGCTTTCAGATGTTCGTCAAGGGTTTCGCTCGCTATCAGGATATCATCCATATATACCAGTAACTTATCTGCTGCAATAAAATCTCTGAAAATGTTGTTGATGTACCTCTGAAAAATGGCCGGGGCATTCTTGAGCCCAAAAGGCATTTTGAGGTACTCGTACTGTCCAATTGGGGTAACAAACGAAGTGTACTTCCTCGAATCGGGTGAGACATTGACATGGTGGAAACCATTGCGGAGGTCGAGGACAGAAAAGTATTTGTTCTTCCGTAATCGGTCTAAAAGGTCTTCTATTACGGGTAAAGGATAATTGTCCCTAACGGTGTTTTTATTTAATTCGCGATAGTCGACGCACAATCGGAATTCACCACTCTTTTTGCGCACCATTACAATGGGTGAAGCAAAAGGTGAGTCACTTTCTGTTATTATATTTTGTTTTAGTAAATCATTAATTAATTTTTCCAACTCTACCCGATGCGTATAAGGTAATCTCCGCGGTGTGGAATAAAATGGTTCAGTTTTGGATAGCCTAATTTGCATTTGGAATCCATTATCCGAGCCATGATTAGTATTTGATTCGTAATTCGAAACTTCCGATACAATCCCGTTAAGTTTTGTTTTAAATTGATGTGGGATTTTAGCGTTAATGTGTAATTCGGGAACTTTGTTTAGCCCTATGTCAATATTTAAAATTTGTGTTTCAAAACTATTTTCATCTATGCCAGTTTGAATGCGTTTGTGGGTTACAGTTTCAGTTTCAGTACATAAGTCCGTATTTTTTAGTTTGAATTTTTGGAGAAAGTCCCTACCTAAAATTACGGGATGTAACATTGTCTCATTTTTTACAATAAAAATTTCTACGGTTTCTAATTTATTTACAAAATTAACACTTACGGAAGATTTGCCTAGAATGCATAAAGTGCTGCCATTGATGCCACAAAAGCTGTAAGTTTCTCTGTCGGCGTTGTCCACGAAGATTTCCGGAAGATATTTCTGCTGCATAAATGAAATCGGGTTCTCCGAATCCAACAGTGTCGTCAAGGAGCATGAGAACTTGCCATTCGTCTCACCAAAGTTGAAGTCGATAAGATGTTCAAATTCATTGTTAGGTTTTGATTCATACTGCCGTTGATTCTGCGTACCGACGCTCATTACCGCCGCTCTCGGAACCTCACACTGACGAGCTTTATGATGAGTACTACCGCACTTAAAACATGAGCCTCTCGGTCGCTTGGGCTTAGGGCAATCGGGGCTCATGTGTCCGAGCTCGTTACAGTTAAAGCACTTGGCCCTGGAATGTGTTCTAATTTGTGGAGTTTTGCCTTCGTTCGGACGTTTTACGGATGAGTAGCTGTAGGCTGAAGTGATGCGCTCGAATTTTGGCAAAATATCTTTTAATTGCTGGACTGTGTTGGCGTTATACAGAATTAATTTATTTTGCTCTAAATCAGGAATTCCGTCGATGATGTATTGAATGAGGTCAGCTTCTTCGATGGCAGCCAAAGGCGCGATCTCCTGCATGGCCAATATATACCTCCGCATACTTTCATCATGGTGCTTTGGTCTTGCTCTTAATTTTCTGTGGATTTAAGCACTAGTCGTCTTCGTGGAGAACTCATTCAGCAAAGCCACCTTAAGGTCATTCCAACTTCGCGGAGAGATGATTCTCAGAAAGAGCTTAGCCGTCCCCATGAGTAAACGCTTTGCATACACGAAGGATGCTTTGCTATCCCATCCCAATACTTGAGCAGATTCATCAAAAGCGGTTACAAATTTCTGAACGTAATAATGATCATCTCCGCTAAACTGAGGAAGGGACTCCTCGACATCGCGGAAATAGAACTGTCGCGATGAAGCGGTTTCTGTGTCTGTATAGCTTAGTTGTGAAATCTGCCTGCGCAATTCAATTATATCTTTCCTCTTTCTAAGCTCTCCTCTGAGCGATTCCAGCTCTGTGTCAACGTCATTCTCCTCACCAACCGTTGGTCCACTAACTGAACTTTGTGAACCCGTTCGATCCAACACATTTTCTGGGAAGTACTTTTGCAGGCTTTCTTCATTTAATTTTTGAATTTCTTCCAAGAGCCCCATTTTTAAATTCGCCTTTGCACCCGTAGTTAGTGCATTTAGTTCCGCCAGTTTTTCTTTTAAAAGTGTAAGAGTCGCATTTTCCGCAAATCTCTGCGCTCTTTCCAAAGCGGCCATTGTTAAAAGTTTTTGGTTTTCACCACTAAAATTCACTTTCACAAAACTTATTTTGCGATTTACTTAAGCGAAGTTCAAATAAATTGAAATATTTTAAAAGCTGCGACTCAACTTGCCCAGACAATAAAACAAAATTTTTCAGTGCACGGCGCGCGGGTAAAACCACTTCTGACTTTGTAAGAGGAGAATGAAAAGGCGTTTAAAGTTGCGATGGTTTATTTTCCACTCACTCTCGTTAACAGTAACCGATCTTGCTAAAGCAAACTGTTTCTCACATACCAATTCGAGTGAGCTAAGCGCTCGAATGCCTACAACTTCTTCCTGGATTAAGGTTTGAAGACATTTCTTTCGTCACTACGTTCTGATTTTGGTTTTGTTTTATTTCATTTTCTTGAATTTTTTTATTACATTGGTCTTAAGAATGGCTTGACGGCTTTTCCGCAGTACCGCGAGGGGATATTATGTGTCATTTTAGTTGGGTACTTTGTCCTTTCTTAATTTTAATTTCGCCTGCTAAGTGCTGTAAAATTGGTTCCCTGAAAATTGCTAACTGCGTAACGATCTAGCTATAAGATGGGACTGTCCATTAATTAAACGAAGATCGGCCTGTTTTCCATTACACTTTTCCCTTCTCATCAACTCGAAATAAAATCTTTTCTATCGTCCCGTACTTTCTGATTAGTAATATATCTGAAAAAAGAAAATTAACTTCGTAAAACATGCAATTCATTAAATCTTTAGTTTCTCTTTCGCATATGGAGGATACATGGGCCGAAATTTATGTGTTAATATATATACCATATGTGGGACCCCTGCAATAAAAATGTGCCTCTGGCGCAAAGCAGGCGCAAGCAGCTTCCCTTTTCTCTTGACACCGTGGACGTGTAGGACATTTCAACACAAAATATTATAATTTTCAAAATCACGCGCGTAATTTCAAAAATTACACAGAAATTCAAGTAAAACACAATCCCAATCAATCACCCTGTCCTTTGAAGTGAACGAGCTACCGCTGCGTATCGGCATACACTCGCATTTGGTTAGCATTCGCCGTCGATACGCATAAGGAAAACCTATGATGAAAACACGTAAATAAACTTATATGTGAACCCCTTCAATGTGTGAGGCAGGACATCGAATTTCAACAGTTCCTATCTGAAAAGCCTTGCGTATCGGCACCAACACAATGACAGGAAAACCCAATGCTTCGCCGATACGTAAAGTAATAGGTGAACTCTTGTTGTGTAGTGTTTGTCGGCACTTGTACCTGCTGCCGTCCTTCTTGCTTATTAAGCAATTTAAAGGAGAATTTGGAACTGGAACCAGCTCTCTTTTCGACTGATGTGTACAATTTTTGTTTTATTTTCTGAAAAGTGACCATAGAGGAGGTAAATTGCGTCGCAAAATTGGAGTGAACATTCTTTGTAACTAGGTTCCATATTCTTTGGTGTAAGGTCGGTTAGCCCATTTTGTTGTGATCATTTATACGTTTTACCAAGAATAAATTCGGTTTTTTCGAAACTGCCGCTTTTTTTTTAATCACAAAACCCATAATTGGGGGCTCATCCGGGATACAGCAAAATAAAGTGGTCAGCGAGAATCTGAGGAGAAGACAAAATTCACTTAGGCCGTGGAGGACTGCAAGACAGGCTAAGGCAACATTTCATCATCTCTGAAACTGAAGTGGAAGAAGGTGAATTTTGAGAAAAGAAGAAATGGACCTGAAAACAAATCGAAGATATGAGCATTTGCAATGTTTTTACTTAGTTGAAACTGTGGTGGAATCATCAAAATTCGGACTACATAAAGGGATTAACGGTAAAATCAAATGAGTTTAAAATATCGGTGGAGACAATTCTCACACATAGGCGATTGAATATAGTTCTACATCGGTAGTGCAAATTTGACGTCACTAGCACACGTTGGCTTACAGAATCTGAGCAACGATTATTTCGAGACGTCGATTATAGTGACTTTTAAAATTAATCGTGACATTAACCCCGGAATTGCATATCTTTCGCGGTCGTTATTAGAAGTACCATTATTGTCAATATGGGTCGCGGAAAAAAAGGCAAGGTAGTACGACTGTTGATTTTAATATCGATTGGGCTGGAACGTCCACATGGGTGAATCTGTCAGATAGGATGGAAAGTGGAGTAAAAATTAATTTTTCGGACCTTGAACATGTTCTGAGAAAATATTCCGGCGACGGTACTATGAATGTAAAAAAATTGCTTCATGAATTTGAGGATTGTGCGGTTACTTTTAATTGGAATAATAGGGCAACGTTTTATATTTTGCAAAAGGTCACTGAGTGGTACTGCGAAAACATTCATCGAATGAGAGGTGAAGCTCTTAACGTATCAAGACTTAAGAAATGCCTTAATTGTTGAATTTGCGCCAAAATTATTTGCCTCCTACATACACAAAAAACTACGAGAAAGAAAAAGAAAGAAGGTGAATCTTTCAGGGAATATCTCTATCTTATGGTTGATTTGGCCTCTCAAGTGGACACTGATGATATCTCGATTATGAATTATGTTATTGAAGGTATTCACGATTCGACGCTAAATAAAACTGTTTTATACGGTAGAAGACAATTACTGAATTTAAAGAACGTTTGTTAATTTACGAGAGAATGAAGGTAAATAGTGCCAACAAAAATAATACCGAAGGCGTTAGAGCTAAAGATATTCAGAAAGAAAATTGGGTCCTAAATGCTTTGAGTGTAACAAATACGGACACAAGCGCGATCAATGCAAATTTCAGAATGACAGTTCGTTAGAAATGAAAACAACCAGTGTTTTAAAAAAGAAATGATATGTTCCAGCCTTTAATATCAAAGAGGCTATCTTCGATGGACTTATAGACACCGGAAGCGATATTTGCTTAATAAAAGGACGATATGTTAAATACGTTACCCTGAGACCGATTTGTAAGGAAAATACGTTGAGTGTAAACGGTATAGGTGTTAAAATTAGAACAAAAGGAACCCTTATAGGTAAGGTCGATTTAGGCGGAACGATTTTCGATAAGGTTGAGTTCTATGTAGGCGGTAATCGTGGGTCTTGATGTAATAATCGGTATGAATTTACTAGAAAGGGCTGTAGTTACTATAGAAGGAAGAGAAGCTCATATAGCTAAAAAGGAAGACGTATTAAATGAAAATAAAAATGATCAGGATTCAACTAACTTACCTACATGTTTGCTATCGGAGATTAACATTGATGAAGTCGACGATACTTACCTGGCAGACTTAAGTCATCTCAAGTCACACAACGTCGTCAATTGTGTTTACGGACTAGCTAAAAATTATTATCCAGGATCCGCAGGTGTTTCGCCAATACAAATGATGATTGTCCCGATCGATGAGACTCCTGTATACCAGCGACCGCGAAGATTTCCACCCAAGGAGCAAGATATAATTACCAATCAAATAGAGGAGTGGCTAAAGAAGGGTATCATCACCGAGAGCGCATCAGAATACGCTAACAATGGCGTTTTAGTCAGGAAGTAGGACGGTTAACATAGGCTATGTGTTGACTTCAGGATGTTGAACCGGAAAATCCATAAAGAGCATTATCCTCTGCCGCTGATAAAGGAGCAGATAGATAAACTGCAAGTGGCACAATTCTTTACCACGTTGTACCTGGAGAACGGGTTCTTCCACGTCAGTATAGAAGAGGCAAGCAGAAAGTTGACATCTTTCGTTACTTAAAGTGGTCAGTATCAATTTTGTAGAGTGCCGTTTGGCCTGTGCAATTTGCCTTCTGTCTTTCAAAAGTATATAAATTTCATCTTTAGGAAGCTTATAAGCAAAGGAATTCTTGTCATATATATCGACGATACCGTTATACCTTCAGCATCGATCGAGGAAGAAGTACATCGATTAAGAGAAACACTTCAATTTGCCGCTCCAAATGATCTCAAGTGGAGGAAATGTCAATTTATTAAGGATAAAATATACTATCTTTGCCATCGCATTCATCGAAGCTGCATTTACCCGTCGATGGAAAAAACCAAAGCTGTTTCAAACTTTCCGATCCCAAATTCAACAAAGCAGTTACAGTGTTTTTTGGGCTTGGTCAGTTATTTCAGAAAGTTTATGCCTCGCTTTGCCCTTAACGCAAGGCCTCCAACAAATTTACTTAAAAAGGAATGCCATTTCAAATTTGGAGCAGATCAGCAAAAGCCTTTTGAATTACTGAAGCACGACTTAACGACGAATCCAGTTTTGCGTATATTTAGATACGGGGCGACAACAGAGCTCCATAAAGATGCATCGAAATTTGGCTTGTCAGCTGTTTTACTGCAAAGAGGTGATGACGACAATACCCTTCATCCGGTCTATTATTGGAGTAAAAAGATTACAAATGCAGAGCAGAATTACAGCAGTTATGAGTGGAAAGCGTTAGCTGTTGTAAAAAACTTCCGAATCTATTTACTCGGCCAGAAATTTAAAATTATCACGGATTGCAAGCTTTTCGAATGTACTCTAAGGAAGAGAGACATTGCAACTCGAGTTGCAAGATGGGCAATGTTGCAGGAAGAATTCGGGTCGAGCATCGTGCAGGAAACAGGCTCAAAGATGTGGTCCTGTGAGCAGAAATCTCGTCATTTTGTGCGTTGAGTTAGAAAATGAATTTTTGAAAAGGGTGGAGCAGGCGCAGAGAGCGGATGAACGTTTAAACGCTATTATGAAATGCTAGAAAGCGGATCATATAGGGACTACATTATGCAGCACAACATACTTTGCAAAAATGTCGATAACAAAATACTTTTTCTCTTTCCAGACCAGGTGTAGCAAAGCATAATCCGAGATGTTCAAAAAGATCATTTTCACGTGAAAAAAATGAAGGAGATTATAGAAAAAGAATTCTATATTAATAATCTAACGAAAAGGATAGAAAAACATATTACTTTTTGTGTCAAATGCATCCTACATGAAAAAACGGCTGGCAAAGCCGAATCTTTATTAAATCCAATCTCCAGAGGCTAAGCACCGTTGGACATATTCCACGTAGATCAAGTCCGCCCGACGCACCACACTAAGAAAAATTGCAAGATATATTTCCTATAATTGATGGGTTCACCAAATATTGTTGGCTGTTTCCCACCAAAATCCTAACCACGGAGGTGGTAATGCAAAAGCTCGAATTCGTGGCAGGTGTGTTTAGTTATCGAAGACGAATCATAGCAAACAAAGATGAAGCTTTCACGTCTCATCAATTTCAAAGCTATTGCGAGAATCACGATGTTAAATTGCATTTGATCACGACTGAACTCCCTCGAGGAAATGGTCAACTTGAGCGTTTGCATTCAACCATTCTAACTGCATTGGTCAAGTTATCCTTAAATGATCATGAGAAATGGTAGATCCACATAAGACCTCTTCAACGGATTCTCAACTGGACATTTCAAAGGGCCATCGGCATGAGTCCCCTTTTGAGCTCTTGGCAGGGATCAGAATGAGAGCGGATCAAGACAAACGAGTTGTAGAAATAAACGAAGAAGAATTTCAAAAATCGTTCGAGGAAAATAGGGACGAGCCAAGACGAAGCGCAAAATTAGAAATTAGCAAAATCCAAGAAGAGAATACATCAAATTATAACAAGAAAAGGAAGAAGGCAGTGAAGTATTCTATTTGAGATTTGGTGGAGATAGAGAGTACTCAGCTTGGCGCTGCCCTCAAAATCAAGTCTAAATACCTTGGTCCTTATAAAATGGTAGCAGTGAAAAGCTTCGACAGATACAGGTTTTAAAAGGTAAGCGAACACGAAGGCCCAAAGTCAACAGATTCGAGCGCTGACAAGATGAAGCGGTGGGCAATAGAAGATTAAATCGTGGATGACGTAAACGACGAGAAAGAAGAAGCCGAAGATTGTGCTTTTCTAGATTCTTTAGCTGAATTATTATCTTCGGGAGCCGAAGAATAGTTAGAAATGTCCGAATGTAAGACATCTGCAATAAAACTGTGCCTCCGGCGCAAGAAACACAACGCCGGCGTAAGCAGTTTCCCTATTCTCTTGATACCGTGGACGTGAAGGGTCGGTCAGCCCATTTTGTTATGAGCATTTATACATTTTGCCAAGAATAAATTCACTTCTTTCGAAATTGCCGCTTTTATTTAAATCACAAAACCCACATACATAACATATAATATATAAGTTTCGTTTTTTTTTTCTATAAAATTTGGTTCTTATTACACTGAGAGAAAAAAATTACTGGCAAGTTTAACAAAAATTGCTTGTTGCATGTTTCTATAGAAAGGAGAGTTAAATGAAACCTGCACTATCCGCTGCGATAGAAGGGTGCTGATTTTTACTATGAAATTTGTTCGCTACCTCAGATTTTCTGCCTTTATTGTTGATTTTAGATAGTATGAGAGCACTTTATAAAAATATTTTAAGTTTATGGTAAATCATTCCTACGTTGAAAGTCAAGTGAACTTGATTGAATTTAAATTAAAAAAATTAATTTGTTTATTATAACCAAAAACACAATAGTGGCTGAAAACGTTTCAAATGTTTGGTAAATGTAAACTTAAATTTTGGTTCCTTTTGTATTTTTCTCTCAGTAATAATTAAAAATTCACTTCTCGGTTGATTTCATTATGATTTAATTTGGAAACATATTGGCAAAATGCATATAAAGGGTTTTCCAATAAGGACCACAAATTTTTTTGCAAAATAAAATGCAAACCATTTGAGATATTTCGAAAACTTTATTATCGGGTTGAAGTACAATCAAAACATTTATGAGTGGGACTCGACTTCGTTCATATGGCCACCGCGGGCACGTTTGCAGCGGTCGACTCGTTGGACCCAATTTTCGATGACTCGGCCACACATTTCGGCCGAAACGGCTGCTATTTCGCGTTCAGTGTTGGCTCTGAGCTCTTCCAACGTCGTCGGCTTGTTGGCATAGACCAATGACTTGACGTAGCCCCAAAGAAAACAGTCTAGAGGCGTTAAATCGCACGAACGAGGCGGCCAATCGACTGGTCCATTTCTTGAGATAATACGCTCATCAAACTTACTCTTCAATAAATCGATTGTAACGTGTGCTGTGTGGCTTGTGGCACCGTCCTGTTGAAACTACATATTATCCAAGTCCATATCTTCCAATTCGGGCCAAAAATAATCGGTAATCATGGCGCGATAACGATTACCATTCACAGTAACGTGACGATCGTTATCGTCGACGAAGAAATATGGCCCTATGACGCCGCCGGCATGCAAACCGCACCAAACAGTTATTTTTTGTGGATGAAGTGGTGTTTCATGAAGCACGTGTGGATTTTCACCCGACCAATAACGCATATTTTGCTTATTGATGAACCCACTGAGCCAAAAATGAGCTTCGTCACTGAAGATGATTTTGCGATGAAATTGATCATCTTGGCGCATCTTTTCCAGAGCCCAATCGGAGAACGTACGTCGCTTCAAATGGTCCATCGGCTTCAATTCTTGAGTCAGCTTGATCTTATATGGGTGTAAACCAAGATCCTTACGCAAAATTCGCCATAAAGTGGTCTGGGCGATGCCCAACTCTTGAGAACGCCGTGGAATTGACTGCTTTGGATCATTTGCTACGGACGTTTCAACGGCAGCGATATTTTCGACACTTCGACCAACCCGTTGTCTCACTGGCACGGCAACATCACACAACGAATATGTAGACTCAAATTTTTGCACTAAACTTGTTACTGCCTGTCTACTAGGGCGAGAATTACGACCGATAATCGGAGTTAACGCTCTTAAAGTAGCGGTCACCGACTCCGAATTTCTGTAGTAAATTTTTATAATTTGCAGACGTTGTTCGTTCGTGTACTTTACCATGATGAAAATGTTAAGTTTGCTGAATAAATTGACAGTGACAGTTCGATGATTAGTGAAAGGGTGCGTTCACAAATTGAATTCAAAGTTGTCAATTCCCTATTGGAAAACCCTTTTTAATAAAAAAATATTTTTCATTGAAACAAAATCTATAAGCCTAAGAAATGGGGACTGACAATTCAGACATTTGAAGTAAATTAACAGATATGGAGAGGCGTTAACATATGTTTTATTTAATTTTATCTTCTATCGACTGTTTTTTGCCTCATATTTCAAATTGATCTACTAATTTAGGTTAGCCGAACCGTTCGGAAGCTTTTTGTATATTTCGAGATTATCATGAATGAATTCAATAATTTTTGAGTAAGCCAAAAGATTGTGCAATTCAACTCCCGTGTTGCCTGGGATTGTATTCCCGGGGAATGAGCTGAGGTACGAAGGAAGAAGGAAGAGAAGGAGTGCATTGATTTCTACACAGGTATGATCCATAAGTTTTCTACCTGGTGAACTTTGTCGCCCGGAAAATTGGCTGAAGATGGTCCGTAATTGAATGCATCTTCCCCGTCCGGGAGTTCCTGGAATAAAGCGTCCTTCAGCCCTTAGCCCAGTCTTAAAAGGCTCCATCTATCTGAACCAGGGCTGAAACTGCAAATTGTCTGTGACCTCTTGGGGCTAAAAGTTCGCTGGTTTCAAGGGGAAAGGACAAAAACGACAACGGCAGGAACTCCCACAAAACCTGGGATGTAGGGCTCCGAGTTCCTCTCGTAACAATTTCGTTTTCTTTTTGTTTCTTTCTGTTGTTGTCCCTGCTTCCCATTTTACTGGGTTTGTTCTTTTCATGATAAATAAATGGTTTTTTTTTCACCAAACATGAAAAATGAGAGAAAAAACGTCTATAATCATTGACAAATTCTCCCCGGCGATGATTTTCTTCTCTTTGCGATTTAATTCAAGAAAAACATTTGCTTTACGAATCATAGCCGACGAGAAAAATATGAAATTAATTTTTTTGCGATTCTAAGAAAATAACAAGAAAAATTTATACTTCGATTTCCTTTTCTCCACTAAACCAGAGGAAAACTCAACAGAGCACACAATTTTGAACATATCAAGAAAACTTTTCAAATAAATGGGAACAAATGGTAGTTCATTTTCATTTGGGCTTAACCTGTTCCAAGTCCATCCTCCCAAAAAAGATTATGTAATTTTGCTTGAGGTGCAACAAATATTTTGTAAGTTTTACTCGAAAAGTAATGAAGCGATTACAGCCACCTCCTCAAAGAAAAGTAAGTTTATACCAAAAATTCTGAAATACGGAACCGCTCTCCTATTTGGCAAATATTTGATTTACTAAATGTAAGTATTTTTACTTTAATTCTAACTTCTCAACTTGTAGGAGTGTACTCCTTATAAGTTTTGTTTTTTTTCTTTTAGGAAAAACCCGACAACTATATGCCTTCCAACTGTAAAACTCAACTTAAAATAACATTTCCTGGAAAATATTGTGAAGGAGGACAAATGAACGTGATATGACATACATATGCATATGTATGAGTATGAAAACTTCTTATGTGCAAGAAAAATTTCATTTTTATGCCACTCGTACGAAACTGAATTGTATCTTAAGTAATGTCTTTTATTAACAACTTTTGAATTGTCATGCACAGAGAAATAAATGACTGGTAAATTTAACAAAATTTGCTTGTTTCATTTTTGTACTAAAAAGTTAGATTAAATCGGGTACTATCAGCACTGATAGATATGCACTTATGAGCATAGAATAATAAAGCTTACGCATAAAGAAGTTTCAACTCAAGGAATCGTCAACCAAATTCATTTTGCCTTGCGCTGAGATTACCTCGACCTAAAGCTTTCATTCACAAAATAATCCACAAGACTGTGATATTGGTAAATAGCTTTGTGGAAGGTAGGATGTATTGTGACGTATCAGGATTACCTTGAAAATAAAATAATAAACTCCGGCCAGGTGTGTGTAAAAACATTTCATGAAAGTCTATATTTTACTGTTTTGAAGGGTTGGAGCGGGATCCGGGCTCGACAGGCCAGCATTGTATTGTGCTTGGAAGGTAATTTGGATTATATGCATGTGGCCTCTTTTTCTTGTGCACAGGTCAATTTGTATATACCTATACCAACTTTTTAATACCAGAAGGTTTTATTTTGAGCCTGGGTATTTGTTTACTGGGTTGCGAGTTTGCATCTGTATTTGGAATTTTGCTTTGATTTGAATAAAATTTTACCTGTAGATTATTAATATATTTTTATTTGTTCTGGATTTTATATTTTTATTTTGGATTTGATACTTGCATTTTGTATTAATATGGAAACTGCTAAAAATCGTACAGTATGGGGAGTGCACTGTGAAGCTACTTCTTGTCCCACGACAAGAAAAAACTGTCCCTATATAAGATTTTTTAATTTTCCTACTAAAGGAAGTTATTTATTTGAAAAATGGTTACAGGTCATTGGTTTAACGTAAGCATCAAAATCCAAGAAACCTTAAATTTGTTCCAAGCATTTTCCACAAGTTTATACTGGAAAAAGGAGCTTAAGAAAAATTCAATGCCTTCTTTACATCTTGAGGACAAATTCTGATATTTCCTATACTAGAACTCACGATTCGTGTACTTCTAATTACAATTATATAAATCTATGATTCTGATCCAGATCACATTCCTATTTTGTTTTCCAGTAAATCTTACAAGCGACCAATGTGCGATGAATTAAATTGAAATTGAAATTGATGAAACTTCATTTTGTGTAAATTATTTGAAAGCAGAAAAGAATTTGAAATAGTAAAGGGTTTTCCAATAGGGACTTGACAACTTTGAATTCAATTTGTGAACGCACCCTTTCACTAATCATCGAAATGTCACTGTCAATTTATTCAGTAAACTTAACATTTTCATCATGGTAAAGTACACGAACGAACAACGTCTGCAAATTATAAAAATTTACTACAGAAATTCGGAATCGGTGACCGCTACTTTAAGAGCGTTAACTCCGATTATCGGTCGTAATTCTCGCCCTAGTAGACAGGCAGTAACAAGTTTAGTGCAAAAATTTCAGTCTACATATTCGTTGTGTGATGTTGCCGTACCAGTGAGACAACGGGTTGGTCGAAGTGTCGAAAATATCGCTGCCGTTGAAACGTCCGAATCAAATGATCCAAAGCAGTCAATTCCACGGCGTTCTCAAGAGTTGGGCATCGCCCGACCACTTTATGGCGAATTTTGCGTAAGGATCTTGGTTTACACCCATACAAGATCAAGCTGACTCAAGCATTGAAGCCGATGGACCATTTGAAGCGATGTACGTTCTCCGATTGGGCTCTGGAAAAGATGCGCCAAGATGATCAATTTCTTCGCAAAATCATCTTCAGTGACGAAGCTCATTTTTGGCTCAGTGGGTTCGTCAATAAGCAAAATATGCGTTATTGGTCGGGTGAAAATCCACACGTGCTTTATGAAACACCACTTCATCCACAAAAAATAACTGTTTGGTGCGGTTTGCATGCCGGCGGCGTCATAGGGCCATATTTTTTCGTCGACGATAACGATCGTCACGTTACTGTGAATGGTAATCGTTATTGCGCCATGATTACCGATTATTTTTGGCCCGAATTGGAAGATATGGACTTGGACAACTTGTGGTTTCAACAGGACGGTGCCACAAGCCACACAGCACACGTTACAATCGATTTATTGAAGAGTAAATTTGATGAGCGTGTTATCTCAAGAAATGGACCAGTCGATAGGCCGCCTCGTTCGTGCGACTTAACGCCTCTAGACTGTTTTCTTTGGGGCTACGTCAAGTCATTGGTCTATGCCAACAAGCCGACGACGTTGGAAGAGCTCAGAGCCAACACTGAACGCGAAATAGCAGCCGTTTCGGCCGAAATGTGTGGCCGAGTCATCGAAAATTGGGTCCAACGAGTCGACCGCTGCAAACGTGCCCGCGGTGGCCATATGAACGAAGTCGAGTCCCACTCATAAATGTTTTGATTGTACTTCAACCCGATAATAAAGTTTTTGAAATATCTCATGGTTTGCATTTTATTTTGAAAAAAGTTGTCAAGTCCTTATTGGAAAACCCTTTATATGAATAAATATAATATTTTAAGAAAACAAAATAAAATATGGCAGGATAAGTTAAGACAAAATTCTAATTTCTCTAAATCTAGACTTTTTGTTCAAAGAAGAAAAGATTAAAACTAAATAAATTGAGATCTTTGGAAAATTTCAGCAAATCGCTGCCAAATTTAATTGATTGTCTCAAAGATATTGACTCACCATCAAAGACTTTTGCAAAAATTTGATTGTGCAAAAAACCAAAAAATAAGGCATGGTCGAATGATCCAAAAAGCTTAGCACAAAATTTGCATTATAAAACTCCCATTGCATATCAATTAATCAGAAAAACTTTTGATTTTAGCTTGCTTTCAGTATCCTCAATTTATCGATGGTTACCAATTAAAAAGTGTTTTCCCAGATTTAATTCAGATATAAAAGAACACTTAAGTAAAATAGTTTCAAAATTATCTGACGAGGAGAAATTAGTAGTTTTAATTTTCAATGAAATTGCCATTAGAAAAAAACTATTTGATGATTCTAAAAAAGACGAAATCATTGGTTGCCTTGATTTAGGAGATGTTAAAAATAAAACAATTGCCAAACACGTTTGTCTTTTTATGGTAAGAAGTATTTTTACAAATTCAAAGATTATTATTAGTTATTATTAAAGCGGAGGTTCTAGAACCGAAAATTAAAGAAAGTATAAACTATTATGTGTATATTGGTATTAAAGTAAAAGTAATTGTATGTGATCAGAACACGCTTCTAACAACCGAAGTAGATATATTTAAACTCTTGGGTGTTGCCTGTTATAAGCCATATTTCTAACATAATTCGCAACGAATATTTGCAATGTATGATCAACCACACCTATTAAAATCTATTCATAGCACAATCATGAAATATAGTATCCTTTGTAAAGATGGTGAAGTTAGTTAGAATATTATTAAAGAATTATTCAGTTTGGAACACGAAAAGACTACAAAAATGTGCACAAAAATTACGACAAAGCAAGTTTATCCCCAAACTGGGCAAAAAATTAAGGTGAGTCACGCTGTTGCATTGATAACAGGAATTTACATGGTGACTCTGTGCTACAAAATGCTTTGTTAAGATATTTTGTACGATTTTTAATAAAGAAATTGTTCGTATTAAATAATTGCAGTGTTTGTGTTAATGAAATGAAACGATCGGATGAAATAATTAATCTTGAAAGTGAATCAGAAAGGTTTATATTCTTTAAAAGCTATTCAAACTCATCGGACTTTGGGAATTTGAGTGCTCCTACTGAATATTTTTTTGAGATATGTGTAATCCACGTAAAAATATTTGATCAAATTTCAACTACTATTAAGAAGCTTATGATAACTGAGTGTTTAGAAACAATAGAAGGGATTCAAAAATTGCGTTCTCTGTATTCCAATGATAATCCTTGTCACGAACACAGGCTAGCTTTTGAGGCAGCGTGGGGGGGGGGGGGGGGGTTACCAAAAAAACCGCGTTCAGTCGCCGGAATGGCCCACCACAACAACGAAATTCTCCCGCGACGGAAAACGACAAATCGCGAAGGTCGGAAAACGACAGTGCAGGCTGAACCCATGCAGCTGCCCGTGATTGGCTCTCAGGGGGGGGTTCGGTTCACGATGAACCCCCCTTGGCCTGTTGCCCCAACCACCCTGTGACCTCCCTGCGGCCTTAATAATTGGGAGGTCCCTATTAAAAAAACACAAACGAGCCTACTCAAGAAACCCGGCTGCAAAAGAAAATTGGAGAGGGGACCAAGAGAAAAAATACCTTAAATTAAGGGAACATACCTTATATTTTACTTCTTATAGATTTTTCCATTCAAATAATACCTTACGTCTAACTACTGGAGGGTGGTTATTCGTTGGGCGCCATCGCAGGGTGGGGTGCTGCTGCGGTCCAACGACGACTTGTTGGCCGGTGTATCCATTGGCGGCGATGTTGATTGAAGAGGGTGTGGTCTGGGAGCTCCCGCGGTGGAGCCCCTTCGTTGGGCCCTTTTTTTGTTTTTTTTTCTGTTTTCTTTTTTTCTCTCTTTTTTTTTCTTTTTTTTTTTTGTATATAAATTTCAACGTTTTCTTTATTATTAAAAAACTAAATGCTATCTACATAAATCTCAACAGCTACAAAGTTTCCGTCCTATTATTTTCTTTTAAACTAAATTTTCACTTGTTTTGCATCTTCGTTATTGTTCGAACAGTTGTGTCCATTTCATTAATTTCTCAAAATTTCACCAACTTCCATTTTGGACAAAAAAACAGTTTTGGCTTCTTCAAACGAAAAGTACAAGCGTGTGTTGGGTTCACATTCGTAATTACTCTTAAAGTGTTAAACATTCATGATCTAAGCCCATTTCGCATACTGTGTAAAATTTTTTGGTATTTACTTATTTCTTTTTTTTTGTTTTTGTTATTTTGATTTATTAAATTTATGCACTGGGTCACCGCAAAAAAGATAAAATAAAAATAAAATAAAAGTCCGCTCGAGTGCCTCTTGCCCACGTTTTTTTCTTTTTTTTTTCGGGCAGCTTCCTTTGTTGACGGCCACTTATAATTTCCACTTTTTTTTTTTTTTTTTTTCACTAGGGTGCCGGATCCTTCTTCTCCCGCGTTTTCTCCGCGAACTCCCTCAATCGAATCCAAGGATATTCCACAAGGATCGCAAATTATCAAATAAATTAACCACCGAACACAGCGCTCGAAATTCACATTCAAAAAATCTCACTTTCCTATCGAGCATAAGTCGACCCGATTCGAACTTCTCCGCGATTCCGCCCAATTTTCTTTTTAATTAACTTTCCTTTTTCTTTAAAATTTTTCTCGCGCGATTTTTCTGGCTTCCTTTCGGTACGGTGATCCCAACTCAACTCCTTGACCCAAGCCACCCGAGCCCACGCGCCGCTTGGCTTCTTTTCGAGATCCCGTTGCAACCCACTCACACATCGGTCCACGCAGCCAATCGCTGGCGATCAGCCGATATGTGAGTCGGTTGCAACGGGTCCTCGCACCGCTGCTCGAGTTGCTACGTCCTCGGGCTGGAACATCTGGGCGCGCTTCGAATGCGCGGCGGCCACAACTCGAGAACATTTTCAGCAAAAAATCCTCGAATTGCGGCCTCCGAGCACTCCAGCGCGCCCGATGCCACAGGTCGAGCCCGTTACAGCTGTACGTTGCCCTTGGGCGCCTTGAACTGTGGCGATGCCCGGGGCTCGGTCACAGGGCTCGCGCCGGAGATTTTCATGGCCTGGGATTGGCCTTGAGTTGCGACCGACGAATTCTGTGCATTTTCGAGCAACGAAATTCGTCGCTCGTAACCCAAGGAACGCAATCCCTTGCGGGACCGTCGAGAGCCGCCGTGAAGTTTCGGCCGAGCCTCTGGGCTATCGCCGAGGCCCATAGGCAGAGGTAAGAATTTCCGCGTTTTTTAGGTTTTAGGAAAATGTGCGGATTTATGGGGACAAGAATTGGTTTCCCCCGTGACCACAACAATGTATGTATTTAGAGACTCAAACAAAAAATAAGAACAGGTATACTTATTGTAGAGTTAAATCCTGGCAACTCCAATTACACATACATATTTTGAGATTTCATTTGTGTGTAGAATAGCTGAACTACTGTAACTTTTATACCTAGCTTTTAGTCTGGAATAAACTCTCTAACCATGAACTTGCCTCTTCAAAAGGTTATGGGCCCAGTAATCAGAAACGTGGTAATAAGAAAGAAATTTGTCTTGATCTGTGCGATCGGCGAAAATAAAACTTTTTAAATGACGGTTTACCGCAACAGTGAACTAAGAACAAGGTAGTGAACAATTTATAACAAAAATGGCATATCAGAATTTAATAAAAGTGGACCAATTAACTCCACAAAATTACGACACGTGGAAAGTGCAAATTCAGAGCATTTTAATCAAAAATGATTACTGGGAACATGTGAGCGGTGAAAATAAAGAATCGGCCGATAAAGCAAAACTCGACGATTGGAAAAGGACAGACCGTAAGGCTAAAGCGGATCTCATTCTAGCCATCAGCCCGCCGCTACTAAAAGATATTAAGGATTGTGCGACATCGCATGAGGTATGGAAAAGATTACAGGACACCTATGATGCAAGAATACCTACGCGCAAGGCAGCATTACTGAAGAGGTTAATTCTAACCAGAGCATCCGAGGAGGATGACCTCGAGAAGCATGTGTCAAATTTTTTCGATACCGTTAATAAATTGAATTCAATCGATGTAAAAATTGATGATGATTTGCTATCCATTCTATTACTTTATACGCTTCCAAAGCACTTCGAAAATTTCAGAGTGGCGATTGAATCTCGTGATGAGCTACCTAAGCCGTCGGCGCTGAAAGTGAAAATTGTAGAGGAATTTCGTTCACGGGGGCAGCAACCATCGTCATCGTCAGAAGCGTTAATGACCTATCAGAGTAAGAGAGAGAGAAGATTCAAACCAACGGGGAAAAATAACGGTCCCAATAATCTATCGAAGAGGGACACCCACACACAAACCAGAGGAAAAATTATGTGCTTTAAATGTAGGAGATACGGGCATATTGCAGCAGAGTGCTACAAATTTAGAGAGAAGACATCTTTAATACAAGAATCAACGTTCAATGCGACAATGAAGGTAGAGGCACCTACATGGATATTAGACAGTGGAGCCACATCACATATGACAAACGACCGTTCGATGTTCACCAATTTCACCGAAATTAATGCTGATATTCATTTAGCGAACGAGGAAACAGCCACAATAGCTGGAAAGGGAGATGTAAGCCTATTTTTCACTGACAGTAATAAAATAAACCTTAAGGATGTATTATATATTCCCACATTGCGAGCAAACTTGTTGTCGATTAGCAAGATCACGGAATATAATAATAATGTCGAATTTTTAGATGATACAGCTATAATAAGGAATTCTAGGAATAAAGTCATACTCAAAGCTACAAAGTGCAACAACCTGTACGAGGTAAAGTTTAAAGGCAGACCCGAGGCAGCAAATTACGCATGCAATGAAGATAGTATCAAGCTGTGGCACCAAAGGTATGGACATATTAATTATAAAACCTTAAGAGATATTATAGTGAATGGCAAAGCCATTGGAATGAATATAAAAACGGTACCAAGAAATTATAAACCATCTTGTAAAATCTGTGTACAAGCAAAGCAAACAGTAAAGCCCTTTCAAAACGCATCGCAGAGCAGACGACAAAAGGTTTTAGACTTAATACATTGTGACGTCTGCGGGCCTATACAAGTAGCATCAAACGGAGGTGCACGTTATTTTATTACGTTCACAGATGATTTTACCAGATGGACTGATGTTTATTTTCTTAAAACAAAAGACGAAGCACTTGAAAAATTCAAAGAATATAAGGCAAAAGTCGAAAACTATAACGAAAGAAAAATAAAGAGCTTGCGAACGGATAACGGAAAGGAATTTATAAATAAAAATTTCGCAGAGTTCCTTAAGAACTCAGGCATCCATCATCAGCTGACCGCGGAATATACGCCGCAGCAGAACGGAGTCGCAGAACGAAAAAATAGGACGCTCATTGAAATGGCGAGATGCTTGATAATACAGTCAAAACTTCCAATCCGACTTTGGGCTGAAGCTGTATCGACAGCGAACTACTTGAGAAACCGTACTCCGTCCAGTAGCATTAATAATGAAACGCCTTACAAGTTGTGGAGAAACAGGGATCCTCAAATAAAACACCTTAGAACGTTCGGTACACAAGGTTTTGTTTTGCAAAAGGATGTAAGTAGAAAGAAACTAGATGTAAAATCAAAGCCTTACTATCTAGTAGGCTATAGCGAGCAAGCAAGTGCGTATAGATTATGGAGCAAGGAGACAAATAAAATAGTGAAAAGTAGAGACGTAATTTTTGTCGACGAAGGAATAAAATCAGAAGAAAGTAAAAATGATATCGATATATCAATGCAACTCCTAGAGGAAGAACAAGAAAAAAATGAGAAAATTAAAAATAAAACAATAACGGAAGAAATACAAGAACCACAAGAAGAAAAGTATGAAGGTACACATGCTGAAAATGATAAAAATGAAATCATGGAAACAGCAAAAACAGGAAGAGGAAGGCCTAGGATCGTAAGAACAGGAAAACCTGGACGACGAAAAAAATTACCACCGAGGACAAATGAAACAGAGGAAGAAAATGAGCCAACAAACCAGAATGAAGAAAAACAGACAGATGGAAAAGAAGATGAAAATGACGACAGAAACCAAAGTGAAAATCAAAGCGAAGACGAAAATGAATACCACACTCCGAACGAGACACATGAATCAGATTTTTTTGGATTTCCATATGAATCAGAAAATTCTTTTACATACATGGCAAATGAACATGACCCCCATGACACCCACGATATAGTCAATAGTCCAGACTGGCCAAAATGGAAGAGAGCAATAGCAGAGGAATTATCAGCACATAAGAAAAACGAAACGTGGGAACTTGTCGAAAGACCTAAGGGCGTGAAAATACTAGGATGCAGATGGGTATTCACCAGAAAATATAATGAAAATGATAATACGGTGAGAAGGAAGGCTAGATTGGTGGCAAAAGGTTGCTCCCAGACTCAAGGAATCGATTTTCAGGACACTTATGCTCCTGTAGCAAATCAAAAATCGATAAGGCTGATTGTAGCGATCGCAGCGAAATACAACATGCTACTTCATCAACTAGACATAACAACAGCCTATCTAAATGGAGAACTTGAACAGAACATATACATGAAAGTTCCAGAGTATTTAAGTGAAATAAGTCACGAAAACAACCTCGCAAATAAAGTATGCAAACTTAAAAGGGCAATATATGGACTTAAACAAAGTGGTCGAATTTGGTACTTCAGACTAGACGAATATTTACGGAAAATCGGATGTATTAACATGAAAACTGAACCTTGCATATATACCCTAAGAAAGGCTAATTATTTCTTAATAATCGGCATATACGTTGATGACATCATCATCGCGTCTAGTAATGAAGAAGGAATGAAATGGTTTAAACTACAATTATCTCGAGAATTCGAAGTAAAGGACTTAGGACAATTAAAGTTTTTCCTCGGGATTGAATTCGAGAATTTGTCTGATGGAAGTATAATTATGAAACAAACCAAGTTTGTCAGTAAAATCTTGGAGAAATTCTCCATGAAAGATTGTAATCCGGTAAAGACCCCTATGGATGTGAACACAAAGCTATCGAAATCAATGTCATCAGAAAACGTTGAAAAGCGTGCAACTTTGAAGGACATTCCCTATCAGAACTTAGTTGGTTCACTCCTATACCTGGCCATAACTACGAGACCTGATATCATGTATACGGTAAACGTTTTAAGCCAATTTAATTGTAACTTCGGAAATGCACATTGGATGGCCGCTAAGAGGGTATTACGTTATTTAAAATATACGATTAATCATGGCTTAATATTTAGGAAGTCAAACGATGACCTTATCGGGTATGCGGACGCAGACTGGGGATCCAACATAGATGACAGAAGATCCTACTCTGGCTACGTCTTCAAATTGTCGGATGGCCCTATTTCCTGGGAAGCAAAAAAGCAGCGCACGGTCGCTCTATCTAGCGCGGAAGCCGAGTACATGTCGTTAACAGAGGCATCAAAGGAAGCAATCCACTTGAAGAATATATTATACGAGATGGGACTCCGACAAGATAAACCCCTCACCTTATACAACGACAACAGAAGCCAATCTATAGCGAAAAACCCCACGATTAATAGTCGAAGTAAACACATAGATATTAGGCATCATTTTGTCAATGATGCAGTTGTAGATAAAAAAATTAATCTAGGATATTTGGAAACTGATTCTATGCCAGCAGATATTTTTACGAAACCTCTTAACTCACCTAAATTTGAGAAATGTTTAAAATTAATTTCAGTTAGAGAACTTAAATGAATTGTCGTTGAGGAGGGTGTATGTAGAGTTAAATCCTGGCAACTCCAATTACACATACATATTTTGAGATTTCATTTGTGTGTAGAATAGCTGAACTACTGTAACTTTTATACCTAGCTTTTAGTCTGGAATAAACTCTCTAACCATGAACTTGCCTCTTCACTTATAAATAGAGAGAATATAAATGTATTCCCCTCCCAATATTAAGTATGATACTCTTTACCTTATTTAATAAACCAACTATTATGTTGATTTCCGTGAATTTGTTCAAAAACCGCCGACATTTTTTCGAATATTCCATTCATCCTTCCGATGGAGCAATAATTTGCATCAGAAAAAGAAGCCACATGTATATAACCCAAATTATCTTCCAAGCACAATACAATGCTGGCCTGTGGATCCAGCATCCCGCTTCAACCCTTCAAAACAGTAAAATATAGACTTCCATGAAATTTTATTTATTTATTTATTTATTGTTTCATAATGTAAATATTATTTGGGAGCGATATTTTGCTATAAGTAGTTGTAGGAGAGTAGATTATTAAAGAAACCTCTAATATTCCACTGTAGTCCGCATATGTCACTTCAGTTTATTTGTTTATTAGAGTGAGGGGAATTATTCTTATCCATGAGCTTGTTAGCCTTCCTCCCCAGATAGGTCTGAGAAGGTAGATATGCTCATGCTGTCATTATTTTTAGTTGGTTTCCTTTTGGATGCTTTGGTAATCTTTGTTTTTCTGGTGGTTTTAATAATTTTGGTTTCTTTAGGTTTTTTGAAGATATAAGGGGCTTTGATGGATGCGGGGTTTTGTGATGAAGTGCTTTGGAAATTAGTGGTCGAGGGCAGTTGAATGGGACTTTCGGAAATGGTTGTCATAGGATGTGGGGTATGGGTAGGAGCGGCAATATTTTCTGATGGAGTGTATTTGGATGGATTTGAAACGTCAGCCTGGGTCAAAATTGTCTTGTGGGTCGGTGTTTGTGTGCTGTTGGTGGAAGTCTTGTTGGTGAGGACGTCACTTTGTTTTTGCATGGAGGGGCTTGCGCTTACCTTGGTGCTAGGGGAGGTCGAGGTTGATGTATTTCCTGTGGTTGGTGAACTTGTTTTTTGTCGGCTCTCTTCCGAAGTGGTAGCTGTGACGGCTGCATATGAAGGTCCAGAGAGTTCTTTGTGGATTGAGTAATATTCTTTCCGGGCCTCGAACATGTTGCATTTCTTTTGGGTTTTATTGTTATGATCTCCTTGGCTTTTTGAAATTCTGAGCACTCACGGCTTGTGGAACTGTGCTGGACTGATTGATAATTCACGCAGTATTTCCCTTGGTATTCTTCTTGGGGGGTGAGGGCCGTGTTTGCCACATGTTCCACAGGTTTCAGTGGTCTCCTTACACCATTTGATTGTGTATCCGAGTTTTTGGCATTGTTTACCTTTCATTGCGAGAGGGAAATATTCCTTGACCTGGTAGTTGACCCATGGTCCCTTGACGTATGGTGGTAATTTGTATGCGTTGAACGTTAGGATGAGGAGGCCTGTTGGTACTCGTTTCCCGGGTTCGTCCCCCGGTTTGGTTATCCGAAGGGTTTAGTTTGGGTCTTTTGGCCCCCATTTTTGGTTTTTTGGGAGGCATAGTTTGTAGAAGGCTGAAACTATTGACACTGCCAGCGTCAGATGCCATGTCCCGTTTGTTCCTCGTTGCTTCAGATCGTAGACTGCCTTCCATGAAATGCTCTTACACACACCTAGCCGGAAGTTATTATTTAATTTTCAAGGTAATCCTCATACGTCACAATGCATCCTACCTTCCAAAAAGTTATTTACCAATATTACAGCCTTGTGGATAATTTGGCGAATGAGAGCTTTAGGTCGAGATAATCTCAGCGCAAGGCGATGTGAATTTGGTTGACGATTCCTTATATGAGTTGGAACTTCTTTATGAGTAAGCTTTATTATTCTATGGTATTAGTTAGTTAGCTCTAGGTTTTTGCATTGATAGCTCATTTTGAGTATTAGCAGGGCGTTTTATATAAAGAACCCGGGTTGGGTCCGCCATTATGAATTTCCAGCATTTTATATTAAATTCGAGACTACCTCAAAATATTCATAGTAACTACTAATTTTCATTCAAATTCATTTAAGTTGTAAAATGATCATCACCATATTGAGTACGCCACCTTGAACTGCAAATTACTACCGTTGATTCTTAATAAGGGCTTCCAAAACCTCCCAAACATTAGATATCAAGGCAATCCCTTGATTATCTTTACCCCAAAAAGAATATAATGAAATTCAGGGTTTAGGCTTGGTCGGCTGCCCGGTTTCACCCGATGTACAAAAATTGTAGGCGCCATCTTGGATCCTCCATCTTGAATTTCCAAATTTCGTACATAGATTTGCAATAACGACTTCTAAAAACTCCTAAATAAATTTGTATGCCAATCCCTTACTACTTTCAAATGTTGGCCCCCATCTTGGGTCCGCCATTTTGAAATTTGCAAATGAAAAGTCTTAATGTTGAGTCGGAATATTTAGTACCTTCACCCAAAAAATGAATATGATCGGATCCAGCGTTTAGGAGTGGTGCGATACCCGGTTTCACCCGGTGTAGAAAAATTTTGGTCGCCATATTAAATCCGCCATCTTGATTTTCAAATTTCGAATATAGATTCGGATATCTAGAAACCCCAAAAACATCAATTTTCATGCAATCCGTTGATATTTTTAGTTTTTGGCCGGCATCTTGGGACCGCAATTTTGAAACTCGCCTATAAAAAGTAGTCTATATATTGGGCCGGAACATGTAGAACTTGCACCCAAAAAACGAAACTAATCGGACAAAACAAACAAACAAAAATAAGCAAACAAACAAATGAACAAAGAAACAAACAAAGAAACAAACTTTTGATTTTATATAAAGGGTTTTCCAATAAGGACTTGACAACTTTTTTTCAAAATAAAATGCAAACCATTTGAGATATTTCAAAAACTTTATTATCGGGTTGAAGTATAATCAAAACATTTATGAACGGAACTCGACTTCGTTCATATGGCCACCGCGGGCACGTTTGCAGCGGTCGACTCGTTGGACCCAATTTTCGATGACTCGGCCACACATTTCGGCCGAAACGGCTGCTATTTCGCGTTCAGTGTTGGCTCTGAGCTCTTCCAACGTCGTCGGCTTGTTGGCATAGACCAATGACTTGACGTAGCCCCAAAGAAAACAGTCTAGAGGCGTTAAGTCGCACGAACGAGGCGGCCAATCGACTGGTCAATTTCTTGAGATAACACGCTCATCAAATTTACTCTTCAATAAATCGATTGTAACGTGTGCTGTGTGGCTTGTGGCACCGTCCTGTTGAAACCACATGTTGTCCAAGTCCATATCTTCCAATTTGGGCCAAAAATAATCGGTAATCATGGCGCGATAACGATTACCATTCACAGTAACGTGATGATCGTTATCGTCGACGAAGAAATATGGCCCTATGACGCCGCCGGCATGCAAACCGCACCAAACAGTTATTTTTTGTGGATGAAGTGGTTTTTCATGAAGCCCATGTGGATTTTCACCCGACCAATAACGCATATTTTGCTTATTGACGAACCCATTGAGCCAAAAATGAGCTTCGTCACTGAAGATGATTTTGCGATGAAATTAATCATCTTGGCGCATCTTTTCCAGAGCCTAATCGGAGAACGTACGTCGCTTCAAATGGTCCATCGGCTTCAATGCTTGAGTCAGCTTGATCTTGTATGGGTGTAAACCAAGATCCTTACGCAAAATTCGCCATAAAGTGGTCGGGCGATGCCCAACTCTTGAGAACGCCGTGGAATTGACTGCTTTAGATCATTTGATTCGGACGTTTCAACGGCAGCGATATTTTCGACACTTCGACCAACCCGTTGTCTCACTGGCACGGCAACATCACACAACGAATATGTAGACTAAAATTTTTGCACTAAACTTGTTACTGCCTGTCTACTAGGGCGAGAATTACGACCGATAATCGGAGTTAACGCTCTTAAAGTAGCGGTCACCGACTCCGATTTTCTGTAGTAAATTTTTATAATTTGCAGACGTTGTTCGTTCGTGTACTTTACCATGATGAAAATGTTAATTTTACTGAATAAATTGACAGTGACATTTCGATGATTAGTGAAAGGGTGCGTTCACAAATTGAATTCCAAGTTGTCAAGTCCCTATTGGAAAGCCCTTTATATAGTACATGATTCGAAATTAATGGCTTCAAAAACAACGGTGGTACTAATTTTCACTTCAATTTTTTGAAGTTTGTAAATTTCACATTTCGAAGGTAGATTCGCAATAAGGACGTCCAAAATACCCCAAATACCAATTTTCATGGCAATCCCTTGATATTTTCCATTTTCGGCTGCCTTCTTGAGTCCGCTATTTTGAAAGTCAGGAATAAAAATATGCTGTATGTTAGGCGAATTACATAGTACCATTACGCAAAAAATGAAAATTATCGGATCCAGCGTTTGGGATTGATGGGTTACACTACTAAACCCGGTGTACAAAAATGTTGGTCGCCCAATTGGGCCCGCCATTTTGAATTTTAAAAATTCCATAGTAAGTTCGAAATGCCCTTAAAATATCCATAGCAAATGTTTTAGGTAAGTGTGATGCACAAGGAAACGGGTTGGGAGTCAATGAGAGATCTACGGTTGTGTTCTGTGCAAGTGTCTATTTCCAACTGATCATTCGACAACTAGGAACTCGACAACTAAAACTCTACAGACTAACTCTACAATTACTGACTCTACTATAGCAAATACTTATTTTCATTTAAATTCGTTGAAGTTCGAAAATGTATGTAACCCATATTGTATTCGCCATCTTGAATTTCCGACAATCGAACATAGATCGGGACACCCAACAACCCCCAAATACCAAGTTTCATAGAAATCTCTTTTTTTTAAATCATGAATGAAAAGTAGCCTATATTTTGGGCCTGGACATGTAGTACCACTATCCAAAACATGAAAATGATTGGATCCACCGGTTAAGCGTGATGGATTACCTGGATTCATTTGGTTTTCTAAAATTTTAGTCGCCTTATTGAATTCACCATTTTGAATTTCCAAATTTCGAACGTAGATTTACGATAAGAACATCCAACAACCTCCAAATACCAAGATTCATGGAAATTGCTTGATATTTTCAATTTTAGCCCGCCATCTTGGGTCCGCCATTTTGTAACTCGCGAATAGCAAGTAGCGTATATGTTGAGCCGGAGTACTACATATTCCTTCACCCAAAAAATGAAAATATTTGGATTCGGCGCTTAGGCGTGATTGAGGAACGAACATACAAACAAACAAACGAACAAACAGACTTACTTTCGATTTTATATATACATATATGTATGTATGTACATGATCTTAAATCTGAACGGCTCCTTCACTAAACTCTGCTCTATCCGCTGCAATAGAAGGAAACTAATTTTCGGGTCATTCCTATCAGAATCTATTGTAACGGTTGTCAAACTGAAATTGTACACAAAAGCCCGTTGTACCGAAAATAACAAATACTGCCGGTCCTCTCCACATAAGGAAAGGATACGACAGCCCGCCATTGTGACTGAATGCGGATTGAGTCCACAGCTCGATCCCTATAGTAAGAAGTTCATTGAAAAGTAAAGTAAGAATAAATTGACGCGGGGTCGCTGATGCTGGCAATGCCTCAGTACGAGATTCAGTTTTAGATGGGCGCAATGGCGGGTTGGTCGGTGCGGCCGTTGGGAGTTGAGTTTTTCGATAAAAGAAAGCCATGGAAATCTTAGTGTCAGTTATACTATAGAAATTTGTTATAACAGCATTAAAGACTAAATATTATTAAATTACTGAAAACATATTTTATGTTGCAGGAAAAAGTACAAAATGAATGGAAAAACTGTTTCCACCAACATAATTGTAATTTAAATTTTCTACAATTTTTAAATAATCCAATTAAAACTTTATCCACCGTTAGTCGCTTACAGAGAAATGATTTTCCTTTCGTAATTTTATTTTACAGGATATGTCGGAGTACAGGTGTGAAAACGGAGAGCCCCCCATGTTCGTTCCTCACAGGCCAGTTACAGGTGTAGTTGGAGCATCTTTCAGTGTTGTGTCGATAATGGTTGCGAATATCTTAAGACTTTTCAAGGTAAGTGTGTTTTTTCCCTCTAATGAAGTAATCATCACTTCGAGCGGGTAGCTCTTGTTTGAAGGCTTTTATTTTATTTTACTTTATATCGTTTTACTGGGGTTTCCTTGTTATTCGTTAGTATGTCTACAGACCTCTCTTCTTAAAAATATATAAAAAATGGATTAATTTGAATTCATTAGAGCATTTTACGCTACCTTTCTAGTTATTAACTTACCAATGCTCGTCCCGCGAAGCCTCCTTGTACTCGCCCTCATCGCCGAGGTGTAGCCCAATGCGAAATAATTAGTAAAATTTGTGACAGCTTTGTCTGTCCTCTCTGAGCCTTTGGATGTCTGGCTGTTCACTTTTACATAAAAGAAAAATTTTAACTTCCTCGACTCACCCATGTGATTCCATCGAACTGAAGGAGTTGTTCTTGTAGAAGAAATTGTCCAGAATCCAGAAAAAAATAAATAAATTAGAGCCATATACCCTTGATATTTTGCTTCTCAGGCAATAAAGTCTGAAAAAATGATTCTGGAGACGTTAAAGGGACGTTTGTATATTTTTACTTTCATTTTTCCAGTAAATTGACAGGGATTTTATGTACCCTCCCAACAAATTTCTCTGTCTTCTGCTTGGAGCCATTTGCAATATAAACGAATGACCCCTCCAGGATTTATTTGTCAACTTTTTAACAAGAGTCCCGCCCCCTTTAATTTGTCTTCAGTCTTGCTGTTTGTTGTCGAATTAATTTATGGGGTATGGATCACGTCCGGTGATCTGACTTTTCAAGTCCTTTTTTCGCATCCTTTAGAAAAGTTAATGTTCTTTTACCATACATCAAACGTAAAACTTCTGTAAATGACATTTTAAAGGTATAGGTTTAAAGGTAGAAAAATTGTATTTTCCATCAAATTTATTTCCATAAATATTTAGAATATGTCGTATATACAAATAATTTTTACCATGTAATATACACTGGTAAATTAAACAGAATCGCTTTGTTTCGCTTTACTAGCAAACAATTTTAGAAACCTTTTCAGGTGCTATTAGATTTACTAGAAATTGGTTAGCTAGCGCTCGTTTTTGGATTTATTGTTGATTTTGCATACTAGGAAGGCATTTTCTTATAATATTTTAAATCGAAGACGCTCCTTCGTTGAAATCTGCATTATCGTCTGCTGCATAGTAAAGATAATTTCCGAGTGCTATCAGAATTTGTAGAAATTAGATTTTCTGCATTTATTATTGATTTTGGAAAGTATGAGGATATTTTATGGAAAGATTTTAAATCTAAACGCCTCACCCGCTGACATCTGCACTATCCGCCGCAGTATAGCAATGCCGATTTTCAGATACTATTAAGAATTAAAAAAAACACACGGTTAGTAATTGTAAATTTAAATTTTGTTTCGTTTTGCCAGTGTTTTTCTTTCTCTTGTGTACCATATATGCCTGTAAACGAAGCCTTGGGTTGGCCACAAATATAAATTGCAGACGTCTATTCCAAGTGCACTATCCTCCGCAGAAGAGAAGTGTATCTTAATTTTGGATTCATAAAAAATCACTCGGGGAGCTATTAGCCACACACTTACGCCCATTTCGAACCTATTCCATTTCATCAAGCGAAATCCACTCGAATCCCTGGCGTGTTTATTTTTATTTTTTCTCATTAGTCCTTCCCTCAGCCCTTAAGAAGAAATGAAAAAAGTTTAAGGATGTTGATCGCTCTCATAAGTCACCACAAACTTTACCTGTTTTACTTCGACAACACCTTAAGCGATAGCAATCTATCAAGGGGCAACGGTGCCTAAAATACCCCCGAAGACGGAATGCAAAAATATACTTATATATATATGTATATATATTGCTTATATTAAAGTATTGCAAATATATATAATATAACCTCCATCGTCCTGAATTTATTATGAAGTACAAAAAGTGATAATAACGACAAGAATTAAATAAACAAAACGCGTCTCAAACAGCTTAGAGAAACTCAACTAAGTTGCATACAATTAAAAGAAAGGCTTTGTAACTTCATACTCCCCACCCTATGCTGCCGAAAATTTTAAAATTAAAGATTTAATAAAATTATTTAAATAAATTATTAATTTTCTCCTCTGTAGATTCCGCAAATAAGCTATGCGTCAACCAGCACTGAATTGTCGGATAAATCGCGTTTTGAATACTTCAGCCGGGTCGTACCCCCGGATAATTTTCAGGCACAGGCAATGGCTGAGGTCGTCCAGGCCTTAAATTGGCTCTACGTTAGTACTGTCGCTGTAGAAGGTGACTACGGGGAAAAGGTAAACGTTTTCTTGACATAAACAGGTCGTAAGATATTTTCCAAAATAACATTACTATAGACTGCAGGGCGGAACTTCAATTCATTATCCTTAACATTTTCAGATTTTATTTTTGTCAATTTATTCTACTTTACACATGAAAACTGGTAATTGAATGTCCTTTAATATTCTGATTGCGAATGATGATAACAATATTTTGAATTTATCAAATTTGAGTAAAATTCTGTATTTTAAGGCTATTTTAAGGCCACTTCGAATCAACTAACACAATCCCAAGTTGAAGCCAGTAGGTTTGTGTGTGTCCTTCGCTGCATTTTACATATACTTTGGGCAACCTAACTAAACTTAACAAAGTGAGAGATTTAGGAGATGTGTATAATTCTCGCTTCTCCTTCGAAGGAATATTGCTTGCAGTGCTAATAAAGCAAATGCAATATTAGGATTTATGGGTCTGGAAAGTTTGGGGACTCCTACATCTCTCGTCTGCTTTATTGCACACTAGCTGGGTTACCCGGTTTCACCCGGTGTACCAATATTTTGGCCGCGCATCGTATTGGATCCGTCATCTTGATTCTCAAATTTTGTACATAGATCCGCAATAAGGACAACTAAAAACCCCCAAAATACCAATTTTCCTGCCAATCCTTTGATATTTTGAAATTTAGGGCGCCATCTTGGAAATGCAATTTCAAACTCGCAAAAACAGTAACTTATATGTTGGACCGGAATATGTAGTATCTAACTTAAAAAATGAATATGATCGAATCCAGCGTTTAGGTGTGATGGGTTACCCGGTTTCACTCGCTGTACAACAATTGAATCCGACATTTTGATTTCCAAATTTCAAAAATAGATTCGCAATAAGGACATCTAACAACCCCAAAAATACGTATTTTCATACCAATCTCTTGATATTTTCAATTTTTGGCCGCCATCTTGGGTTCGCCATTTTAAAATTCGCGAAAAAGTATCCTATATATTGGGCCGAAATATGTAGAACCTTCACCCAAAAATTGAATATGATCAAATCCAGCGTCTAAGCGTGATGGGGTTGCCCGGTTTTACCCCGTGCACAAAAATTTTGGGCGCCATATTGGATCCGCCATCTTGAATTTGAAAGTTTCGAATATATATTCGCAATAAGAAAATCTAAAACCCCCAAATACCAATTTTCACATCAATCCCTTACTATTTAACATTTTTGGCCACCATCTTGGTTCCGTCATTTTGAAATTAGCGAATAAAACGCAGCCTATACATATGTTTGGCCGCAGTATGAAGTATATTCACCCCAAAAATAAATAAAGTCCGATCCAATATTCAGGCGTTATGGGTTAACCGGTTTCACCCAGTGTATACAAATTTGCGTCACAGTGTAGGGTCCGCCATTTTGAATTTTCAAACTTTGATAGTAAATTCGAAATTACCTCAAAATATCCATAGTACTACTTTTCATTTAAATTCCCTGAAGTACGAAAATTAGTCTACGCCATTTTGAATCCGCCACATCTCACTGCAAATTTCGAACATGTATTCTCAAGAAGGGTATCCAAAACCCCCAAACACCAATTTTATGGCAATCTCTTCATATTTTCAAATTTTTGCCATCATATTAGGTCCGCCATTTTGGAATTCGTGAAAAAAAAGTAGCCTTTATTTTGGCCCAGAATATGTGGTACTTGCACCCAAAAAAGGAATAAGCTCGGATTCAGCGTCTAGGCGTGACGGGCAACCCAGTTTCACCCGATGTACCAAACTTTTGGCCGCCATATTGAATCTGCCATCTTGAATTTCCAAATTTCGAAAATAGATTCGCAATAAGGACAACTAAATACCCCCAAATACCAATTTCCATGCCAATCTGTTGATATTTTCAATTTTGGACCGCCATTTTGAAAATCATGAAAAAAGATAAGCCCATATGTTGGGCCGGAACATGTAGTACCTTTATCCAAAAAATGAAAATGATTGGATCCACCGTTTAGGCGTGATGGATTACCTAGTGTTCAAACATTTTAGTCGCCATTTTGAATTTCCAAATTTCGAACGTAGATTCGCAATAAAGACATCCAAAAGCACCCAAATACCAAGTTTCATGGAAATTGCTTGATATTTTCAATTTCTGGCCGCCATCTTGAAACTCGCGATTAAAAGATAGCCTATATGTTGGGCCGGAATATGTAGTACCTTCACCCAAGAAATGACAATGATCGGACTCGGCGTTTAGGCGTGATTGGTCAACAAACAAACAAACAAACAAACAAACAAAGCAACTTTCGATTTTATATATATACATGATTTGTTAGACCAGTATTTCAATATACTAACCATGTTTAATTTCCTAGTAGTATTAAACGCATTGAGGCGGTCTAGCGAAAATTATTAAGATTTAGTTTACGTTGCCTTCCTTGGACGGACAATATAATTTTACCCTCATATTTGGATAGAATTCAACTTACTTCACGTGAATCTTGACCAGGCAATGCAATTTCAGAAGTTTCCATGCTTTTGACTGTCTTCAGCGTAATACTATTTCGGCTGAAGTGTTTAGCAAATTGAAAATTTCAGTACCTGCTTTTCCCCTAAGGAATTCAGGGCCCGTATCGTGAAGTACGATACGATTTAACGAAGATCGTAAATCTTATGATTGGTATCACTGAGTACGATTATTCGTTCAATATCGTAAATTTCATCGTACATTTTTACGATGACATTAAACTACTCGTACTTGAATTTATTATTATTATTAAAAATGTAAGTTTTTCATTGTGATTACATAATAAATAACACAAACGAAATATCAATTTGTTATAATAATCATTTCAATTGGAGGGCTAAGCAAACTTCTAGGAAGCAATGCGAAATGCTGATAGTGTTTACATATGGTGCAGCACCCAGATTTGGTAAAAGGTGGTCTAAACCCAAATGCGGGGAAGGAGAAGAGTGGACGTTTGTGGAATTTGTTGGCAGAGAAGCTTAACTCTTTAGGTCCACCTGCAAGAAAACCTGTGGAATGAAATAATGTAAAAAAGTTCGACCGTTCAGGCATCCTTACAGTTTTAAAATTTATTTTTAGAAATGGACCCAATATAATTTTAATATTAAAAGAAAATTAATTTTTAATAACAAAGAAATTGCGAGTACTGGTGGTGGACCAAATAAGTTACAATCTTTCATCGATTTGGAAGAAAGTGTGATCGCAGTTTTAGATTTACGGAAAGGTGTTGATGGAGTAGAGAACAGCAGGAGTTTTGGATATTTTTTTTCTATGGAGGAAAACATATGCAATAGTGGCAATAATGCCCCAGCTCCAGTTGAAAAAGATGCCCAAGTTCCTGTTGAGAAAGAAAGAGAAAATGAGGAAAATGTGGAGGTTTCTAGTTTTGTGGTAGAGGGCGAAGATGCAAGCATTATTAACAACAATAATAATAAAACAAAAGAGTGCGTTAATAATAAAAATGAAACATTAGAACTGCTGAAACATCAAGTGTCTACACAAAAAAAACTTGTATGAAGCAGTCAGCCAAAGCTTAAAAATAATAGAGGAGCAGACGAAAGATACTTCACATTACACTAAAGAAATATATAGACTTAAAGAGAAGAAATATGACTTATAATAAAAGAGAGCAAGAAGATAAAAGAAAGTACAGAGAAAAGAAACTATAAGACTAATGGAGCAAAAGTTAGAAATGAAGATGAACGAAATAGAAAACCGGGGAGAGAAATGAAGAAAGTTTCATTATTATTATTAGTTTTCATTTTTATTGAATAAGAAATGCATTTTGTTTACGTTTTATAATAGTACCAAAAGAATAACAAAAATATTTAATTTCTGTCCAAATTATTTATTAATCCATTTAGTAATTCAAAATATTAGTAATTTCATGTCTAATCCGCTCCGCATCATTTCTTAAACCACTTGAAATATCATTCACTTTTGATATTTCAACAGAAGTTTCTAAGTTGCTGTTCATGTTATAATGAATTTCTTGCACTTTGAAGTGAATACAAATATTATGAAGTGCGGCACATGTATTAATTATACTTACAACTTTTGGTGGCGAATAAAACAACTGCCGAAATCCAAAAATAGCTTTAAATCTACCTTTCCATACACCGATTGTTCGCTCAACCATATTTCGTGTACTCGAATGAACTGTATTAAATTTTGATGTTCTCCTGTCTGTCGCTAATCTATAAGGTGTCATACACCAAGGCTCTAAAGGGTAACCGCTGTCTCCTGTTTAAAATTGAGATTTTATAGAAGCAATATTATTTATTTATAAAATAACTTGTACTTGAATTATTCGGAGTTCGGTTTCAATGAAACTCCAAAAGCTAGTCCCTTACAACTTTATTCCTAGGCTGACTACTTGCAAGTGGCTCTACTCAACCGGATACAAGCCTGCTCTCACTACACTTCTCTTTAGTACATTACGTTAATACTTACTAGGTAGATTTAGTTCTAACAATATTAGATTATTTATAATTACTTTTATCTAGTTTTATTACTTTATTCATTATCACTTATACTATAGTACTTACCAATAATCCAACTGTCCTCATTTCGTAATATGTAATTATTTTATAGGTACTTGCGTGTATCACTTTGCGACCAAATCGCCGAGTCGTGAGTCGTGAATCGGCTATCAATTGCGCGTACACACATCAAATGATCACATACCTTAAAACAACAATTTGCCTTAAGGCGGCAATATAACTTATATCTTACTATTATGCAGTTGATGCTATGGAAGCCCTTTCGGTTAAAATAGAAGTGCTCGTTTTCGCTTGGAGATTTTATTCGTATATGGGTGCCGTCGACACATCCAATCACACCAGGGAAGCCGCTAACTGAAGAAATGTTACTTTATTTGCCTTTTCTCTTCATTGGTCATTTCAAAATTAATCCATTTTCCGTTGATGTAGTTTTCAAACACGGTTAACATTTCCGTTAAAATGTCAGAAAATGTCGATTGAGCCACGCCTATCTCAAAATCTTGTCGAACCGCTTGCTGAAAGCCGCCTTCAGCAAAAAATCGGACAACAGCGGCTAATTTTAAAATTTGTGGTATTGATGACACTCGGGATCGGCACCTCAAATGTGGTTTAATGCTATCAAGGACATCTTTGAAAGCATTCTTGTTTAATCTAAATAAACTTAAAAATCTAGGAAATATAAATAAAATTAAATTTTTACAGCTCATTAGGAAGTTCCAATGGGTTCGCAACATCCCTTAGACGTTTTCTGCTTAGTGGTGGAATAAAAGTGTCTTCCTCAGAACCGCTTTCCAAAATAATGACGATTGAGTCCATTTTACTGCACAATCACTTTTTGAAATATGTCAATTTTAAATCATCACGCACACTCAAAGAAGCACTTCACGACAAAATCTACTAATTGTTGTATGGGGTTAGTACGATTAACACATAATCGTATTCCATGAACGAAATTAGGATTTGATCGGAAATTCACATCGTATCGTAAATCAAATCGTTTCGTACTCCACGATACGGCCGCAGATTTCTTACATACTACGATCCACCGTACCTTTAATTCAAGGTACACTGCCATTGACTTTAATTTACCGAGAATTAAGAGAAGTATACTCTTCGTTTAGATTTTATGAACTTAAAGTCAATTATTGAATATTTACTTTTTGATGAAATTATACCGTTAAAAAAAAAAAAAAAAATGATTTTTCGTGAACAATTTTCGCGATTGTACTATCATAATTTTGAAATTTAAAATAGTAGATCCAATAAGGCGAATCTGTTTCTCGGTTTCTAATTGAAATGATCCGTCTAGAAATTATAGTGCGGAATACAAGGAATAAATTTAATTTAATTTTACTAGTGTCGGCCTTGTAAACCGCTAATATTTAAAATTATTACGACGTATAAGATAAACGAAATTAACAAGTTGACAAATTAAAAACAGGGCCTCATCGTGCCTGAGAAAAGGTCTCGCCTTAGCTTACATATTTTGTTTTAATTTCAAGTTAACCCAAAAGGAAATAAATATTAAGCTAGCTACATATGTTTTTCAAGATTATTTTTTCGTAGATTATTTTTCATATTCCATTTTTCCTATCTATATATTTTTCAACCTATATATTATATTCAGACGTAAAATCTTTTAATCATTTTCAAATAATTAGTGAATTTTACCTTTTTCCCATAAAACTGTATTATTTCATAGAATGGACATAACGAATAAACAGCCCGGCAAGTGCGCGATCATGAAGACCTTTGTTCGCTAAGATGGGTACAAACGGTTATAGATATAAATTGTAGTTGATATTCTCAGACAAGATTTTAGGCTTTAATTTAAGCCAAACTGCAAAATTCTATAATTAACTTTTATTTTTTAACTATTTTTGAAAAATATTGCCAACATACGGTGTTTTTCTTTTATTTTAAGAAAAAGATAAATAAAATAATGACTATTTAATTATTTTAATTTTAAGCATCTATTAGCAAATCCAAAACAAACAAAAAATTAATTCTCATACAAATTCAACAATAAAAGTATAAAATTAAAAAGGTATTAGAAATCCTTCCCAAAGTATCAAATTTAAGCTTTTTAAAAATCGTATATCAAAATAGTACTTAAAATTCACCGGGTACTTTATTTATTTTCGCTTAGTACAAGCTACAATTAATATAATAATAAAGCTTAAAATTATAATTAAAGTTAACTAAAGGCAAATGGGTGGAGGGGCTAAGGGAACAGGGGATGGAAGAGGGGTAATCACGTGAGACGGTTAAGCTCAAACCTCAGAGATGATTTGCTCATGTGGAAGTCAAAAGAAGGCAGGGAATTGGCATTCCGAAGCATGCGGGTGAGAAGTTCGAAAAGGCCATAGTTGGTCCGTTGGAAAGTAGGGTGAAAGAGGGGGGCTCCTCTTAGGTTACGGGGGTTAGTGTAAAAGGAAACCCGTTGAAGAAGGGAAGGACAGTCAATCTCACCGGAGAGGAGCTGGTGGATAAAAATAACATCAGAAATGTCGCTCCGTTTCGACAAGGGCTGTAGGTCAATCAGCATGAGGCGGTCTTCATAAGGAAGGAGATGCTGGTGATCGGACCAGTGGAGCAGACGAAGCGCAAAGCGGAGAATAGGGATTTGGCTACGTAGGGGTTGGAGAACTCTTTGGATCAACGCTTAATAAAGCCAAGAGTGGAGCTGGCTTTAGAGACCACGCTGTCGATGTGGTCACGAAAATTTAGTTCGCTGTTACAGACGACATGGCCATGTTATGGTATGGCTAGGCCGGACAGCAGATAGCCTCTGGAAGATGAAGGAGGCCGTCTGCGGGAGTAGGTAATAAATTGACATTTGGACATGTTCAGCTCGAGAGAGTTTGACACCAGATGCCAAATTTAACGAGATCGAGTTGAAGCAGTTGGGTGTCTGTGGTAGAGGATATGATTTTGGAGATTTTCAAACCATCGGCATAGATGGAGACGTCGGAGTGTTTGATAATACGCTCAACATCATTAATAGCCAGGATGAAAAGTAAGGGACCTAAGTGGCTACCTTGAGGGACTCCCGAGTTGGCCACAAAAGAGTTGGAGGACACAGAGCTGAAGAGGATCTTGTACTTGCGATGAACGAGATAGGACTCGTTCTAGGCAAGAAAGAGGTGAGTGAAGCCAAGGGAATGAAGCTTGAAAAGGATTAGCTTGTGCGATATTTAATCGAACGCCTTGCTAAAGTCTGTGGCAATGACGTCGACTTCATCGCCGTTTTCCAAGGCACAGAGGGTAGAGGAGACGAAATTGATGAGGTTAGTGGTAGTAGATCTACCTTTGAGGAAGCCACGTTGGGATGTGTAAAATAATGATTTACAATGAAAGAACATACAATCGTAAATGATGCTTTCAAAGCGTTTAGGTATGCAGAAGAGTTTGGCAATAGGACGGTAGTTGGAAATGTCGCTTTTACATCCTTTCTTATGGATGGGGATGATAAAAGAGTCCTTCCACCTGGCAGGGTAATAGAAAGTTGAAAAATGTAGGTGAGGGGACCGACCAAGTGTTGGGTGCACTCCTTTAGTACAATGGGATACCATCGGGGCCAGGATTGTGATCATCCGCAAGGGTATTGATAGAGGTTGCCACCATTACGGGGTCTACTATAATGATGGAAGCCAGCGAGGTCTGAGAGCTTGAGCTCAAGAAATGGAAATAGCTGGCATCAGACTCGGAAGAATGGTCACTGAATTATTGACTAAAGTGAAGTGTGAAGAGATTGGCAATAGCGCGAGGTTCGGAGGAAAAAGAGTTAATCGAGCTTGAGAGTTGAAGGGTAGCCGCTGGATTTTCTTTTAATGTTAATGAATTGGAAGAAGCGTTTAGTGTCAGAGATAAGAGTTGATTGCATACGACTCAGGTACTCTTGATAAGAGGAGTCGTTGCAATTGGAGAAGAGGGAAGCCACCGAGAGGTAATCGGAGAATTCGCGATCGGAGCGAGGGATTAGGTAAGCCCGCCACAGATTGTTTCTCCTACTCCGTAGAGAACGAAGTTCCTTGTTGTACCAAGGGGGAGAGGAGGCTTGGCACTTTTCGGGTTGATAGGGAAAAGATTCGGCCATACAATCCAAAATTATGGTGTAGAAGGTGTCGAGAGCATCAGCGACAGAGAGCTGTGATGCAGCTGAAAGCGAGGGAAGGGGTGATTAGCCAAGTAAATCATTAAGCTTACCAAAGTCGCCTGCGCGGAAGTTGAAGTGGTAAGACGTCTCGGAAATGGGTTAGAGAAGAGGGGGGTGCGAGAGAAAAGGACATGAGGAGAGGTGGGTGATACGGGTCTTGGGTAGAGAGAAGATGGGGACTGCGTGTGACGACCCAGTTAACGGGGTCAGACGAAAAGATCAGGTCGAGCTGTGTGCCAAGATTATTAGTTATGCCACTGATTTGGCAGAGACCAGAGTCAGAGAGACGGTCAGCAAAGAGAGTGTCTTTGTCAGAGAGGGCATTGGAAGGGATAAAATAGAGTTCGTCATCAGACCGAAACCATTACGAGGGAGGTTAAAGTCGCCAAGGACAATGACTTCATCGTTAGGCCCTAGGATATTAAAAAGGGAATCAATCGCGTCGGTAGCAACTTTGTACGCCTGAAGCGGTTGCGAGGGATGAATATAAACACTGAGGATTTACAGCAGTTTGCGGGTTAGTGAAATTTTGATGCCTACAAAATTACAGTTAGGGGAGATAGAGGAAGTAAAGAGACAGGCATCGAAACGATTGTGTACCGCAAGGAGGACGCCGCGATTAAGAGAGGTTAAGTTATTGCCACAGGCGTCGGCACGGAAGTCAGTAAAGTCTGCGGAAAAAAGTTCGCTATAGATGCTAGGGGTTAAGTTGGTCTCAGTAAGGGCAAAAACATCGAAGGGAAAGATAAGAGAGTTCTGAAAAGCAGCACAGGTTTTGGTGTGGAGACCACGCACGTTTTGGTAGTACAGAGATAGAAGGTCAGGGGAGGGGAGGCTATGGGACAATGGAGCGGAAGAGAGGGGAGAAGAGCTGGGGTTAGGAATTAAAATAAGATTTATGGTCATTACGGACTTTTTGAAGGTGGGAGACTCTGCGAGAGCTGACGTATGTAGGAAGCAGAGGTCACAAGCTCCATAGACACCTTATCGGGAGTAATGCCTAATTCTATGTGAAATTTGAAGAAGAGCTCGCGCAGGGTAGCAAGGTCAGTGGGGAGGCTTTCTTGGTGAATTGAAACCAGCATGTTAGTTTTGGTTTTGCCGTCAATAAATACGGAGTCGGGGTTGTCGTGGAGGTAGGCGAGAAGCAGACGAACGTTATCGTAGATTGTTTAAACCTTACTTGCGAAATGTCAAAACTGAGGGCCACTCTGCTGCAACTTTCTCGCTAACACCGTCCGTCGTAATTATTTCAATGAGCATGTTCGCGATTTTTCTCTCTAGCACCATCCATCATAGAATACTTTAATGAGCACCAGCTCAATAGAAGCTTCGCGCGCAGATCAGAGCTTTGGCCCTATATAAGCTCGCGGTCGCCAGGAACAAGTTAAGTTTCGTCTGAGTTTGACTGACTTCACTTGCCTGAGCTTGGAAAGTACTAGCTGAGCTTGCTAATATACCTCCTCCCAATTAAGCTGAGCTTGCTTAATTTCCCAAGTCTCAACTTGGTTGAGATTGCCGAGAATTCTAACTCCTGAATTGTCTGAGCATTCTAACTCCGAATTAAGCTGAGCTTGCTTAATTTCCTAACTCCAATTTGACTGTGATTGCCGAGAATTTGAAATCCTGAATTAACTGAGCATTCTAACCTCCAATTAAGCTTAGCTTGCTTAATTTCCTAAGTCTAACTTGGCTGAGATTGCCGATAATTCTAAGTCCCGAATTACCTGAACATTCTAACCTTCAAATAAGCTGAGTTTGCTTATTCTCCTAAGACCCACGCCACAGCCTTTCTAACACGTCTCCAATAAATACTAACTTGAGCTGTGTTTGTTCAAGTGCCAGTTCTGTAAAGGTCGTGTGTGTACGGATTGTAAGGTGTTGGGCTTACACCAATCCGTCTCATTTATTATTCCCTTTTAAAAACCCGACAACACAAACCATCAGGGGAAACTTAGCGACGGAATTATCTTCGACGAAATCATAATTAATTTATTATTTGCTGTAGTTTCAAGCTTTATTGAATCTATTTAAGTGTGCTGAATTTATTTAAGTTTTCTGAATCTAAGTAGATAAGCTATGGGCGTCCGAGCGCAATTTCCCCCTTTAAAATACACGGGGCAAAATCTCGCACTTTTTCGCCATCTTGGATTTCTGATTGTGACGTCACGTGCGAGAGAAAGAGACACAGAATGTGTGCGAGAGGGAGGGTGTGTGTATGCGTGTGTGTGTGTATGTATGTGTGTTAATAAACCTAATAATATTATTTGTTGCATTATGTTGTGCAATATAGGCCGTTTGTATAATTATGAAAATTAAAGTTTTTAAGCGAACAATATAAATTATTCTTCACTGACAAACCGCCTAAAGACTAAAACCGGCTACCAGGCGATCAGACTCTATCAGCAATCAGAACTCATTAGCAGAATCGCGATCTTTGCAGATCCAAACAAATGGCACTTTCCTCGTGTTAAACTTTTGTGCAGGCAGCAAGGCAATACTTGTTTTGCAGGTTTATGTGGCAGAAACTTTATTACTTCGTAGTGCACGCACCTTGCATTCATAGGAATTATTACTCTATCGAGGTACTGCAAACTATGTGCTCCTGATATGAACCTTTTAGGTCGTCTTTGAAGAGAAGTAAAGTATTTTAATTAGCATAACTAATTTATAAATTTAACCTATTAGCTCAATCAACAAAATGACAGGAGAAGAAAATATTTATAATTTTCTTATATTAGATGCAAACTTCTTTACAAAGATTTTAATTTTGAAAGCTATATAAGTAAGGACAATGAATGGGCAAGTTCATTCTTTACATTGCATTCATAAAGACAAGACGTGTGCGATAATAAGTAACTCTTATAAAGTAAAATGTCATCTTTTACGGAGGATTTGAAAAGCATGGAAGAAATATTAAAATCGGCTAACGAAGAAAACATTGAAGATGTGAAAAAGGGCATTAAGAAGTGTTCGAAAAATTGGCGAATTTTAAACAACGCTTTGAAAAGTACTACAAATGTTGGCGCCATAAACAATTTGTTGAGCGTTATTAGTAGAATGATGGGATGTAGGACAAAAGTAAAAGCTGCTTTATTACGAGGAGGAGGTTATAAACCAGCACGCCCAAACAGAAAAGAATGGACAGCAAAGAGATTAAAATGGGAGGACCTGAAATCTGTTTTTGGCGGCAGAATTAGAACTTCATGTATAACGAACTTGAAACATAAAGATCCTATCGAATTTTTGGAGGATTGCGGTCCGCTCTTTGTCCGTCGAATTGCAAATATTTTAAAAAAGGAACCTTTTCTTAAAGTTAACACCATATTTTGTGGCAAGTTTGCCAAATTTTCAAAGAAAGAAGAAATCGAAGAGTGCAAATATTTAAACACAAAGAATAAAGTAATTTCAAGAGATACAAATCTCACGGAATGGTTTGCAGAGAACGTTATGAATACCATTCTATCGGATTTGGATGAATTCCAGGAGCGTGATTCTGGTTGGACCTTGACGGAGGTGGTTAATATTACAATTAACATCAACAAATATACACCCTTTTTGGGCTCATCTTACATCGAATTGCCACAACAAATTAAACGCAAAGAAGCTTGCGTTAATGTTAAAAATAATGATGAAGCGTGTTTTGCTTGGGCAGTGGTGTCTGCATTGCACCCTGTTCAGAAAGATCCACAACGCGTCACAAAGTACCCCCACTACTCTACTGTATTGAACTTTGAAGGAATCGCCTTTCCTGTAAGCATCTCAGACATAGGAAAGTTTGAAAAACAAAATAATATAAGCATAAAAGTCTACGTTCGCGAATTTCTTTTCGCGAATTAAAAGCGATTTGCGAATTAAAAAGAAAAAGAAAAGAAATGATCGTGAATTCGTAAGTGCATTAAGCACTTTGCATTTTGTTGCGTATATCTTCGCGTATAAACTGAGCGCCTGGTAGCCAGTTGTTGGGCCTTCGATTTCAAGCGGTATAAACTCCGCCAGTTTTGCTGTTTTACCCAAAGGCAATCGAAGGTACGTACATATATACATACATATATGTACATAAGCATTAGTGTAGTTGCACATACAAATGTAAATATATATGTGCTGCTTAACTCAGAGATATTGTAATTTGAATCTAATATTGCGAAATATACATAATGCTTCTACATAAAGAAAATAGGAAATGTGCAACCTAAAAACAAATTTTGAGCTATATCAGGGTACCCAGGGTATTATAATTTTCCTTAGGTTGAAAAAATTTCTAAAAGCAATTTTAAATTCTCCTTTTTCTAACAAAAACTAACTAAATATATAAATGCAATTCAAAATTGATAAATGAAACTTTCATTTATAAAATTCCTAACGATGTATTACCTGATTATAAAACCAAGCAATAAAGTTCTACTGATAAACCTATTTGATTTGGTCGTTATAAAACAACAACAAAATTTTTTTGTTGATTCTTTCCTCATCAAGTATTTGAAACCATATTCACTTAATTCTCAACATCAATAAATTTCTTCTTAAGCTCATTATTCACGATTTTTCTTATTGGGTCATCGTCGCATTCACAACAAGAACATAAAGGTTGTGCATGAAAGTTTAATCTCCTAAATTTCTGTGTGTTGGATTAAAATTTCTAAGTTCTTGCAGTTAATATTTTAAATATTCATGTGCAAGGGTGTGGGTAGTTACTATAAAAATTATGTACTATTATAACAATAAGTACAGCATAACAACTATTTACCAATTGATAACCAAATAAAAATTATGTATTAAACAAATAAATGCATTAAATTTGACCCGTAAAGCCAGAAAATTTTTTAAATTCTTCTAAATGCTTTAAAAATTATGTTTTATTTTATATTGTGAGTCAGTTGATAGAAAACTCGTAATAAGTTTCCAACATTTCCAAAATAATTAGAATATTTCTCAAAGGCGATTTGAAATTTGAAATCCCTATTTATTTTAGAAAATCGTAAAATTTCTAAGCGGTTTTACAAATTTTATATTTGTCAAATTTATAGCTTTTTTACTGGCAAAATTTTTATAATATCTGTTCTTATATCTCATTAAATGCTCCACATTATTATATAAATCTGTTTTATTTTGTGAATGCCCATCAATTATTAAACAAACTCACAACATTTTTTAAATGTTTTGCAAACTTCAGATTTTTAGAACTTTTTACGTTGACGTTGCAGCAAATAAAAATTTTTTGAGTTTTACGAATTAGTTAAAAATTGTAATAATATTACAAATTGCTTTATTGTGTTGTGGTTGTTAGCAAAATACAATAATTTAAATAAAAACTTGTTTCATTGCAGTTTGTAATTATTCATAATTCTTACAAAATGTAATATTACTTACAGGATTTCTAAGAACGTATAAGAATGTTTTATATTTCGCTAAAGTTTTTAGCAAAGTTGCAATCGTCTTTAAAATATTTCGTAAAAGTTTACCTGGTTTTAATATTTTCATCAATTATTTTAAAATTCGCTGAAATCATAGGACCAATCCAATAAATTGGAACCAATCTTAATATACTCCACATACATATGCATATTAGCAACTTTTCGTTAATTTTTAAATGGAAAGGAGATTTTGTCTAATCGCAATTGTAAGATCACAATATTTAAAAGTTGGAGTTTTTAAACTCTGTTCAAAAATTCAAAAAATTCAAAATACTCTTTAGATTAAAAATAATTTTTATTTATACTTTGTTTTTACAGAAACATAGTAATGATTACAAAGTTGTAGACATTATGCGTAAAATATAATTTTTAAACAATTAAGACAAACATTTATTTATATAATTAATCACATTTAATCCAGATCCATAATGCTGAAATGTCCCCAGGGCAGTGTTTCTACTGAGTTAGGCTTTAAAAACCGCTTGTTATCAAAGGGGCCGAGTGTTATTTTTCTCTGAGCAGTGCTGAAGAGTTCATGGTGATAAGATCTAATTCCATTCTGCTCGTGTGTCATTTCTTCATTCTCAAACAAACATTTTAAATAGTCGTCAAATGTAATTTTATTTTTTACTACGTAACTTTTCACTCCTTTAGCTTTCTTTATAGTATTTTGATTTTCACCATCTGTCCGAATGCGTAGAGAGTACATTTTCGCTCGAAGTCCTACTAATTCTAACATGATAGATCCATTGTTCTCATCCTTCATAAGGCCTGGTACCTTCTTGTTGACTCGTGGCATGTCATACGGGTTGTCTGCGGAGTAATCTGACGTATCAAATCGGTGTAAGTTTTCTTTTAAATCTGCGTATACGTCCTCAACTTGAATTTCATATATGAGCGAGTCCGTATCTGTGTAACACAAATTACACTTGTCATCATACTTTTGTTTCATAAATTTATAATGAAAGTCGTACAATATGGCTTTCGATATTTCTAGAATACACATTCCAATGTATATCGGTTTGTTGAAAAGCACTTCAGTTCGTAGAAGTTCAATCGCAATCAAATTGTCGTCAAAAATAGTGCGTGAATGGAAGTTTGATTTTGAAATTAATGCTTCCGCTCCATATCGTCCTTCCCATGCTGTTTTGAGCTTAATGTCTCGTCGAAGTCGAACATTCTCCATCGTTTTTCCAAATACTGCATTGCACAAAAGTTTATATAGGTTTTTCTCAAATTCATTCTTAGCGTTTTTGCGCAAGTTAGCGTTCAGATCTATATATTTTTTCATCCAGTTTGACTGTTTAAATTTTAAAGCTTTGTGAATTTTTGCAATTTTTAAACCTTCTGATAAGTATTGTTTTAAATTTCTATAATGCACTACATAATTTTTCTTATTATTCAAAGTAGCCATCATTTTTTGCTCTTTGCAGCCTGGCGGTGAACATTTTTCTAGGGCCATAGGTAAATCTTTTTGTCTATTATGTATATCTTCAGGATACTCCAAGTCTACTTCTAAAATATATCCAAGTGGGGAGTCATCTGGTGTATTTAAATCAATGGCATCAACATCTTTAACCCACTCAAGTTCTCCGTATGGCAAATATTGCGACATAGCCCAAGAGTACATTGCGTTAATGTCAAAATACATAAGAAATTTATTTGGTTGATTTGGTTCATATTCCTGCATATATTTGTTGTTAGCTTTTGCATGTCTCTTAGAACATTGTGTTAGACCACCGCGAATGCCTTTTTCTAAAAACATAAGGATATCTACGTCGCTGATGTAATCCAGCTCCACCTCCGTATATTTTAACATAGCATCCCAAGCTAATCCCGGTGAGGTGTAATAATGCGCGGGATCCAGGTCGTAATCTTTTATGCACGTATCACGGACATTTTCAAATATATCTGCTAACAAAAGTACGTCTGTCTTTAAATATAAGTCGCTGTATTCGCCTAGCGTTTTAATTTCGAACTCTTGCCATATCATAAGCGCGTGTTCATATTCTTCCTTAGAAATGTTACATTCCGATAAAGTGCAATAGAATTGATCAAAAGGTGGAAGTTGTGTTTCTTGCAAATTTTCCCAATTCTGGATATGGTCGTATGGGAATACACCTTTTCTTGTTAAAAGCTTAAACTTTTTATCGTTAAGATGAGGGAACTCTGAACGAACGATTCTTTTTTCTTGTAAGTAAGACGCTAGTTTATCCAATGATGATGCCATAAACCGAAAAGAGTCAATAAATTTAAATCTTGTTTCGCAACCTTCTACGTTTTTTACCATGGATATGTACTTCTCCGTATTATTTGGAATTATCTTTAAATTTCCAGGAATAGCGTTAGACATGTCTTTTATGAATAAATGTGCATCGTAATTACTCAAATTGTGAAAAACCACAGGAATTGTTCGAGAATCCTGATAATTAATGTTACAACTCTCGTGAGCAGGACCCCTGTATTTGCCGGTTAGATGACAGTGATCTCGCACCACTTTTTCTTTCTCTGCAAACGGTTTCTCACAAATGTGACATTTCGCGGCATTTATGAAATTTTGTGACTGCTCTGGCGTTAGCGGAATCATCGGTATGGGGCAAAGGTGAATACTTTCTACGTTTTCCGCTATCTCTTGCAGCTGTTCAGCAAACCATCTTGCGCACTCACGTCCTCGGCTGCTTTTATAATATGAGAGCTTGTCATTATAGCAGCATTTAAAGTAGTATCCAACGCTGTGTGCTTCATGCTGCTGATAACATTTTGTATTTGAAATTTTTTGTAATACTGGTTTTAAGATGCATTCAAAATCGGCGTAGATAATAAATGGGACGCGTTCCTTGTTCTTTAAGTTTTCAAATTTCAACTTGCCTTCCTTTGGAAAGATCACTTTGTAGTTGTTCATTTTTTTACAATCTATAGAATGCGTCCCCAATTGAGCGGAAGTATGAAAATAATGAAGACAGCGATCGCAAAAGAATTTTTTACTATGATGATTAGATAACTGAGACGATGCTAAACGAGACAAATTTTTTATCCGAACATAATGATATTTAATTTTATTTTTGCCTTCATCCTCATTATAACAATTTTGCACCAACAAAAGGTTAACGTGCTTCTTTCTCTTATGATTGGCTATCCTTGTCGGTGCAACGGAAAATTCTCGTTTATTTTTGTTGAGAACGTAGACATTTATGCTTATATTATTTTGTTTTTCAAACTTTCCTATGTCTGAGATGCTTACAGGAAAGGCGATTCCTTCAAAGTTCAATACAGTAGAGTAGTGGGGGTACTTTGTGACGCGTTGTGGATCTTTCTGAACAGGGTGCAATGCAGACACCACTGCCCAAGCAAAACACGCTTCATCATTATTTTTAACATTAACGCAAGCTTCTTTGCGTTTAATTTGTTGTGGCAATTCGATGTAAGATGAGCCCAAAAAGGGTGTATATTTGTTGATGTTAATTGTAATATTAACCACCTCCGTCAAGGTCCAACCAGAATCACGCTCCTGGAATTCATCCAAATCCGATAGAATGGTATTCATAACGTTCTCTGCAAACCATTCCGTGAGATTTGTATCTCTTGAAATTACTTTATTCTTTGTGTTTAAATATTTGCACTCTTCGATTTCTTCTTTCTTTGAAAATTTGGCAAACTTGCCACAAAATATGGTGTTAACTTTAAGAAAAGGTTCCTTTTTTAAAATATTTGCAATTCGACGGACAAAGAGCGGACCGCAATCCTCCAAAAATTCGATAGGATCTTTATGTTTCAAGTTCGTTATACATGAAGTTCTAATTCTGCCGCCAAAAACAGATTTCAGGTCCTCCCATTTTAATCTCTTTGCTGTCCATTCTTTTCTGTTTGGGCGTGCTGGTTTATAACCTCCTCCTCGTAATAAAGCAGCTTTTACTTTTGTCCTACATCCCATCATTCTACTAATAACGCTCAACAAATTGTTTATGGCGCCAACATTTGTAGTACTTTTCAAAGCGTTGTTTAAAATTCGCCAATTTTTCGAACACTTCTTAATGCCCTTTTTCACATCTTCAATGTTTTCTTCGTTAGCCGATTTTAATATTTCTTCCATGCTTTTCAAATCCTCCGTAAAAGATGACATTTTACTTTATAAGAGTTACTTATTATCGCACACGTCTTGTCTTTATGAATGCAATGTAAAGAATGAACTTGCCCATTCATTGTCCTTACTTATATAGCTTTCAAAATTAAAATCTTTGTAAAGAAGTTTGCATCTAATATAAGAAAATTATAAATATTTTCTTCTCCTGTCATTTTGTTGATTGAGCTAATAGGTTAAATTTATAAATTAGTTATGCTAATTAAAATACTTTACTTCTCTTCAAAGACGACCTAAAAGGTTCATATCAGGAGCACATAGTTTGCAGTACCTCGATAGAGTAATAATTCCTATGAATGCAAGGTGCGTGCACTACGAAGTAATAAAGTTTCTGCCACATAAACCTGCAAAACAAGTATTGCCTTGCTGCCTGCACAAAAGTTTAACACGAGGAAAGTGCCATTTGTTTGGATCTGCAAAGATCGCGATTCTGCTAATGAGTTCTGATTGCTGATAGAGTCTGATCGCCTGGTAGCCGGTTTTAGTCTTTAGGCGGTTTGTCAGTGAAGAATAATTTATATTGTTCGCTTAAAAACTTTAATTTTCATAATTATACAAACGGCCTATATTGCACAACATAATGCAACAAATAATATTATTAGGTTTATTAACACACATACATACACACACACACGCATACACACACCCTCCCTCTCGCACACATTCTGTGTCTCTTTCTCTCGCACGTGACGTCACAATCAGAAATCCAAGATGGCGAAAAAGTGCGAGATTTTGCCCCGTGTATTTTAAAGGGGGAAATTGCGCTCGGACGCCCATAGCTTATCTACTAATCTAGTTAAGTTTTCTGAATTTATAAGTTATTTTTTTAATGAAATAATTAATCTTAATTTATTTGGAAAAACAAGCAAGAGTGCGTTTTGTCGATGATATTCAAAGGATCCACCCTATTCCCTCATTCACTTCGTCGACCCATATTCCCAAATTTTACATTGGTCTTCCGGGCCGGATCCAATATGGCGCCAAAACAAACTTTATATTAGGCTATGAAAGCACAACGTTCAATATATGACCAGATTCAGAAAACTTGGAACTCCTTTGAGGGTAAGAAACGGTTGGGGACAAATCAGAGTTTAGCAATGACTTGTCTCGATATTGTCGATATCAAAGTTGGGCGTAGTGCATTAATTTTTCAGTGCATTAATTATTTCAATAGCACTACAGGGCCCAGTGTTAGTTAAAATAAAGTTTGCACTATCACTAAACGATTAGTGGTAGTGCAAACCTTATTTCATTATCACTAAATGATTAATAGTAGTGCAAACCTAACTTCATTATCACTAAACGATTAGTGGTAGTGCAAAAGTTTATTTCATTACCACTAAACGATTAGTGATAGTTCAAATACTTTTCACTATCAATGAGTTATAATGGATATGTGAATTGGTAGTGCAAACATCTCTCATTAACACTGAACAATAAGGTAATGGTGTGCGTATGCACAATGCATAGTTCATACGATCAAAATTACTATTAAGGAATCAGGAATACAAATATTTATTTTCATTGAATTTATTTTATTTTGTTTGAAAAAAATAGAATTTGCTTTTCTTAAAACTAATATTTAAAAATTCTTATCCGATAAGTTCTGCCTCCTGGAACTGGAACTGTTTACTATTCCTGCAGAGGAAAACATTCTTTCGACAGGAGCAGATGATGGAATGGGAGTGTTGTACTTCATAAATATTTTTTTATAATGGGATACTGATGCAAACACTCCAAACTCTCATCTATGTCCATCCAAAAACGGTTAATTTCCCTTGACGCGGTATCACAGCCCAAGGATATATGGACACTTGATTTAAAAGCGAATATTAAAGATGTCGAAAATAGTAGTTAGAGCGGTCCTTTACTTTATAACACTCAGAAAATAAAACTCATTAATGTATATTGTCAAAGTAAACAAAAGAGTAGTTTTTAAGTCAAAGCACGGCAAACAAAGAAGCGGACGTAGACTTAAGTTTCATTTCCGTAGTTGACAAATAAAATGTAAAGGAAAATGAAAAAAGTACACTGAAAAGTTGTATTTTCTGCGTTAAATAAATAATTAGTTAATTAAATAATTAAAATATTTACTTGTGCTTGTTTCATCACCAAAATCAAAGAAAGTGGCATTGGAATTAGGCGAAAGTGTTTGTGCAAATTCCAAGGTTGCTGTATCTACGAACTCGAGCGCATATTGTCTTAATTTATATTTTAAATCTTCTGCTGTGTATGTTTCCGCAGTTTCTTTTAATACTTTGAAAAATTTTAATTTTATGTTTGGACAAACCATACCTGCAATTACTGCATCCCATGACTCCTCCTCTAATTTAAAATATTTTTCAATCGTTATTTTTTGTACTGCTGTGTTCAAATATGTGAAATTTTGGTTTTCCAGTCGGCGAAGTTTCACTTTTATGGAAATCAGAGTTGGCAAAAAGTATCCGAAATACATGTTTTTTCAGTTTGAAGAAAATCGATTGCTTCGGCTATCGGTTGCATAAGCAAGACGTACTCTGCAAGGTACTCCAAATCGCTGGGATGAAACTTTGCTATTTTGAACTCTTGACATATATCATTTAATTTATGTTTATATGTAAGGAGCTTCTTTATACAGTCGTATAAAGAATTCCATCGTGTAACGCAAGGAGTTATAAGCGACGACGATAAGATCTCCTTAATTTTTTCAGTTGCCTTCGGTCTATTACATTAGCTCCAAAGACTTGTACACCTATCCAAAGAATTAATTTTATGTGTTAAATGGGTATGATGATTGAAGGGCTTATGTACCTGCTCAGAACTGTTTTGTGTTTGTTTAAAACAGTTCCGCTGTTGACCTGTTTTAAAGTATTTATAAAATCATTTGCTCCCAATAAATTGAGGGTATGGCTTGCACATCGAAAATGCTCCGATAGCCGTGTCGAAATATTATGAAACGCAAGCTCAGCAGAATCATCTTTAACTATAACGTCTTCGTCGTTATCACTGTCATCATCGTTCTCACTTTCCATTTTCGTGCTGCCTGAAATTCACAGTTTTACACTACAGGTAATATTTAAATCTATACCTATCAATAATTGAACAATTAAAAAAAACCATATATGTATGTGTTTCTTTTAATAATAAATTAGAACTACTTTAATTACTTGTTTTCACACCGAATTCCTGAAATGCCTTCACAAAATTCGATCCATTGTCCGTAATCGTCAAAATAATGTTGTTTGCATTAACTTCAAATTCTGCATTGATCGACGTAATCAAATCAGTAGTACGGTCGAATGAGTTAGTAACCTTAAATCTGCGACAAGCCAAGGCGATCGATTTTCTCTTAAATGAATATGATTCCATCCAGTGACAGGTATGTATAACTAAAAAAGGATCTTTTTCCACATGACCAAACATCGGCTGCCATACACAAATACTTAACTTCAGCTAAATTCTTTTTAATTTTGGAGATGTACGCCTCATGGTCGCTATTGAGAAGCTGAGTAATTGTCCGTCTACTCGGAATATTCCTTCCGAGAAATAACTTCACAAAACTTTTGTGCTCAATTATTGACAACGGTGATGCAGTATTGGCGATAAAATGTAACAGATCTTTGTGAAAGCTAGTGTTTACAGTGCACTTTGTTTTCTTTAATCCACTCTTCATGTCCTTAAAAACTTCGTAGCGGTTTGGATGCTTTTCACACAAATGTGATATGAAGTTGGAGCTTACGCGCAAAGAACCTTTTATCATTGGTTTGCATACTACGCATCTGGCAATAATTCCGCCAAATTTTTGTTCATATGGCGTCTTGTTTCTCTAAAATGTATTAATATGTGCATTAAAACAGTTAAATTTTCATAAATGTTAAATGCAATTAGCGTATTAATGTGTTTGACATAAAATAAAGTGAATTGTGGTATTTCATTTTTCAATAAGTTCATTGAATTCCCCGTTGAAAAGTATGCTATTCACACTTTCCACTTTCAAAGAGCCACTTTCCATTTGATTATCATTATAAAGTTGCCTACGAGAAAGGAGCGAACCTCAGAAAAAAATAACAGCATAATTGCAAAAAAATATGATCTAATTACCGATTTACACTCGAAATTGAACTTGTTCCCGGTAACGGTATTTGTGGAGTACTCGCTTCTACTGGAATAACCTCACCCACTTCATAAGTAGGATCATTCACCACCACATCATCGCTACTAAAATCTCCACTAGTATTACTCATTTTGCTTGCACCGAAAAATCAACAAACCTCTTACAAATCACAACAAGTCAACGTTACTTATTAGGTAGAGGTACTTACTTAGTTAGAATTTAAAATTCAACTAAACAGAATAAGAATACTCTACGGAGACGGAGATGATTAAAGTAATATTGGTCGTGCGAGCTGTGCATAGTGCATTGCTTCTATATCGCTCACCATCAATTTATTGTTCAGCGACATTATAACTCATTGATAGTGAAAAGTATTTAAAGTACCTTTAGTGTACTCAGACAAACACTGCGATGTGATTCGTAGGAAACTACTTTATTCTAATTATATAATTACTAAACAATTAAGAGGATTGCTTCGCCGTATCTGTACGCCAGTCTGCCAGACAAGAGAGTGACATTTTTTGTTATCCGACGTCCTGCCATGCGCCTCCGGCATTGCCCGATCATCGGGTGCGTTCATACAACACACTACCACTAATCGTTTAGTGGTAATGAAATAAGGTTTGCACCACCACTAATCGTTTAGTGATAATGAAGTTAGGTTTGCACTACCATTAATCGTTTAGTGGTAATTAAATAAGGATTTCACTGCCACTAATCATATAGTGATAGTGCAAACTGTTTTTAACTAACAATAAAATTTTAGTGCTAATGAAAAATTTAGTGGTAATGAAAAAACGCCCATCTCTGGTCGATATCCAATGGGCTCGGTTCGAAAACAACCACACGTTGATTAGTGAATTAAATGGATACGAACAATCATCTTGTGTCACGGAAGAATTGTATGGGAAATGTCAGGAGCAATATATCGTGTGCGTTACATGTATAAAAGAAGAGCTCAGACAAATAAATTCTCAAACAGATAAGCCAGGGACAAAGAATAATCAAGCCTACCAAGTTTCGAACACGAAACTCCCAAAAATTTCATTACCTCAATTTGATGGTGATTATGATTCTGGGCGTTCATTCCATGATTTATTCAATGCACTAATCCACAAGGACACAAACTTGTCCAGGGTGGAAAAGCTGCATTATTTAAATGCCTCTGTCAGCGGCGAAGCAGCATGCCTATTAAAGCAATACGAGGTCACGGAAGAAAATTACAACCCAGCATGGGAAAGCCTCTAGAAGCGTTATAATAACGAACGTGTTCTGATTAACACCCATCTAAAAACTCTATGAAGTCATTAACAAATCAAAAGGGAATCGGCTTCGGCCATTCGTAATTTAATTGACCAAACTCAAGAAAATTTACACGAGTTACGATCCTTAAACCAGTCAACGGACAACTGGGGTGCAATGTTAGTGTACTACATAGTTCAAAGATTGCCTCCAGAAACCGAAAAATTGTGGGACGAAGACATCGGATAATATTCCAATTATCCTACGTTTGATGAGCTGATGAAGTTTTTAGAAACTCGTTTGAGAGTCCTGGAAGCGCTAAAATTGGATAACCAGAACAGCAAAGCCAAACCGAGCACTGTAATGCACAGTCATTTTTGAACAGTACAACTTGTTGCATAAAGTGTAAAGGCAATCATAGCTTATACCGCTGTGATAAGTTCCGGAATCTTAACGTAACCAATAGAATTTAATTCGTAAAGCTTCGCAAACTATGCAGAAATAGTTTATCAAATAAACACAATCTTTACAATTGTCCCAGCAAAAGGAATTGCCTTAAATGTAACTAAAGGCATAATACTTTGCTTCATGTCGAGAATTCACCTCAAATTACAGATCCCAGTCCGATCAATGCACAGAAGTTATCTAAACAGAGCTTCTTCAGTCAGAAGCCCACAAACACTTTATTATCAATCGCATTAGTCATAGCACAAAGTCCAAGAGGACATACAGAGGTCCTAAGAGCACTGATTGATTTAGGCTCCGAGATATCCTTAATTACACAGGATGCGTGCAAACGATTAAAACTAAAAATCACAAAATCCAAAGTCCGGATTTTTGGGTTGGGAAATAAACAAACCGCGGTCGCACCCTTTCAAACCAAGCTCAGCATTAAATCAACTCGTGCATCCTTTCAAACGACCATGCGTGATCCCAACCATTTCGAATTTACTATCGAGAAGTAAAATCGACATTTCGAAATTATCACATATTTCGAATCTGGCCTTAGCCGATCCCACCTTCAACGAACCGAAACCAGTGGATCTTTTGCTAGGAGCAGGCGTATACGGATTAATCATTGAGATTAATCAAAGGCAGTGATGACGTACCAGCCGCCCAAGACACCAAACTAGGCTGCATCCTTTTAGGACCATTGCCCGGGACTCATGACAGTCAGGAAGTGTCAAATTTCTTTACCCAACCGCCCACATCCTTAGAGGACATTAATGCAACCCTCAAAGCATTCTGGGAATTAGAGGAAATACGAGTCCAACCACGCGGCTCACCCGAAAAGCAACAATGCGAGCAGTCCTTTCAATCATCACATACTCGACATGAGGATGGAAGATTGTTGAGGTGTAGATGAAGACCTTTAGGGAGCCCGGCTAAGCCCCTGTCCGACGGTATGCGGCTGCGGGAGCTGGCAGGCTAGCGTTTGCGGTAGCGAGTGGGGGGGTTTACCAAAAAACCGCGTTCAGCCGCCGGAATGGCCCACCACAACAACGAAAATTCTCCCGCGACGGAAACGACAAAATCGCGAAGGGGGGAAAAAACGACGGTGCAGGCTAAACCCCTGAAGCTGCCCGTGATTGGCTCTCAGGGGGGGTTCGGTTCACGATGAACCCCCCTTGGCCTGTTGCCCCAACCACCCTGTGACCTCCCTGCGGCCTTCATAATTGGGAGATCCCTTTAAGAAACACAACGACCTACGAGAATACCATGGCTGCCAAAAGAGAATGAGAGAGGGGGGAACCGAGAGAAAATAAAACTTAAGTCAAGGGAACATACCTTCTATTATCTTTACTTACAATAAAAAAACCACAGGGACTAAGCAATTAAACTAGAGCTCGTTGGGCGCCGTGCTGAACCGTTGATTCTGCCGATGGTGGGACGAGAGCGGAGGCACCCTGCCTCTTCAGGTGGCCCCGTCGTGGTGCCCTCCGCTGGCGATCAGCAGCAACCAGGTCAGTCGAGTCCCAAATTCTACTCTTTTCCCCCTTTTTTTTTCAACAAAATTTACTTCTTCCCTTTTTTTTTTTAGCTTTTTAATTTTATTTTTTGATTTTTTTTTTTTTTTTAAATTTAATGTTTTTATATATATTTTTTTTTTTCAATACGAGTTTTTGTTTCTTATTAAATACAGTAACAAACTATATTATATAATTTTATAGAAATGAATTCGACTTTTTATTTACAGAGTTCCTCGGACATTCTCTTTCAAAGGCAAAATTTAATTTTTTTATTATAGTCACTCAGTATTTTTTTTTTTTCACAAAAATTGAATTTAAAAAATTTTTTTTTTTTTTCTCTTTTATTATAGAGTCACTCGGCCACTTCCTTTCAGAAACAAAAATGAATTTAACGCTTTTATGATAGAGTCAATAGAAATTTTATTCTTTCAATAACAAAAATGACTTTACTTTTATTTTTATTATAGAGTCACTCGGACACTTTCTTTCAGAAACAAAAATGAATTTAACGCTTTTATGATAGAGTCAATAGGAATTTTATTCTTTCAATAACAAAAATGACTTTACTTTTATTTTTATTATAGAGTCACTCGGACACCTTTTCTCGAAACTAAATTAATTTGATTTTCTTCCTTTTATTTTTATTATAGAGTCACTCGGACACTTTTTCTTGGGATCGTAAAACGTCGCCTTAACAATATTCCTTTGTTTCGGGACACTGATTTTCATCGTTGAAGAATTCCTCAAATCTCATTTTTTTTTTTTTTTTTTTTTTTTTGTTATCAGAAAAATTATTTTAATCACTACTACTTCCGGCACAAAACTAACTCCACCATTTATTTATATCATTAGCTTCAATATTTTTTCAGCAAATTCACAAATTCCGGTAATGATTCTATTATTACTTTCCTTTTCGCGAGTAATTTTTTTACCGGGCCGGGTGTGTCGACGGTGCCCAGAACTTTTTACTTTCGCGTACCGATCGTATCCCAAAACTTCCTTTCGGCTCGGTGATCCCAACTCGACTCCTCCAAAATTCAGCCTTACGCCACGCCGAAATCCACGCGCCCCGGCGACCGTTACGGGTCCCGCTGCAGCGCACTCCCACACTCACCGCCGCTGCCACTGCAGACACCGATGAGTGCAGGAGCCCGCAGCGCTGGGACGGCAAAGTGCACCGAGGACGCCGCCCGCTCATCTTCAGCCTCCCGCAGCCATGCACCAGCCCGCCGGTCGCTGAAATTTTTGTATGGGACCGAAATCTGTGGCGATGCCCGGGGCTCGGTCGCTGCAAATTTTTGTATGGGACCGAAATCTGTGGCACCGCTTGAGGCTCGGTCACAGGGCTCGCGCCGGAGATTTTTTCTAGCTTGGGCTTGGCCTTGAGTTGCGACCGACGAATTTTGTGCATTTTCGTGCAACGAAATTCGTCGCTCGCAGCCCAAGGAACGCAATCCCTTGCGGGACCGTCCAGCGCCCGTGAAGTTTCGGCCGAGCCCCCGGGTTATCGCCGAGGCCCATAGGCGGAGAGCAAAAATTTCCGCGTTTTTATGTTTTGAGCGTGCGGATTCATGAGGGCTAGACTTTGTCCTCCCCCTGACCACAACAAGATATTCCGTGTTGCTACCGTTTAAAAATCCCGAAGGCACCGATTTAGGCTTCTCCCGATCCAACGCTATTGCACAATTTCTACGCCTAGAAAGACGCTTCGCCAAGGACAAACAATATCACATACAATACACAAATTGCATAAATGAGTATTTAACTCTTGGCCACATGTCGGAAGTACCATCAGAAAAACTTAAAGATGAGGGCATAATAAATCATTATTATATGCCACATCATGGAGTCACCAAGGAAGGCTCAACTACCACTAAACTCCGTATAGTATTCAATGCATCAAGCAATACCTCCAACGGAAAACATCTTAACGAGCAAATGTTGATCGGCCCCACTATACAAAGCAGTCTCTGGACTACGTTACTGAGATACAGAAATTACAAGTATGCATTTATAGCAGACATCGAGAAGATGTAGCGGATGATCGGAGTCAAGCAAGAACACCAACACTTCCAAAGGATAATTTGGAGGGACAACCCAAAGGAACCTATCAAGGACTATCGTTTAACCACTGTCACCTTTGGGACAGCCGCAGATCCATTTCTCGCCATCAGAACTTTACATCAGCTGGCACAAGATGAAAGGGTTCGCTATCCGGACGCATCACATACTCTTCAAACTGAGTGCTATGTCGACGATATCAATAGGGGAGGACATTCAATAAAGGACACAATCAAACTTCAAAAGGATTTAACAAAGCTACTACACGCAGGAGGATTCACATTGCGAAAATGGACGACCAACAACACTGAATTACTCAATCATATACCTCTCGAATACAGAGTTCAAAAATTCACTAGACATTTCGGATACTACCTCAATAAGGACACTCGGTATTAAATGGTATCGAGCAAGCCATGAATTTACATTTAAAGTAAATCTACCAACCGTGAGGAAATCATATTCCAAACGAAATATTCTCTCAGAAGTAGCAAGGCTATTCGACCCTTTCGGATGGTTAGCACCCATCGTAATCTATGGTAAGGTTCTAATGCAGAAATTATGGCAATTTGGATGCTCTTGGGATGCAGAGGTTCCTGGTAATCTCCAAACTGAATGGATGTTGATAAGGAAGGATATTCCAGAAGTTGAAATAATTAAAATTTCTAGATGGAATAAATACACACCTGACGCTCAGAATATCGAAATCCACGGTTTTTCAGACGCATCTATGTCAGCATACGCAGCAGCTATTTACCTCAGAATAGGAGAGAACGGCACTTTGTACGCAGCAAAGACCCGAGTGGCACCAGTCAAAAGGATTTCCTTACCAAGATTAGAGTTATGCGGTGCAGCACTAGTATCTCAATTAATCCATCAAGTCAAAAATGATCTAAAATTACTCACGGTCTCAACATATGCGTGGACTGACTCACAGATCACCCTTGCTTGGATTAAGGGCGAACCATTCAAATGGAAGCCTTTCGTAGCTAACCGCGTATACACCATTCTAGAACATACTTAAACGTCTGATTGGAAGTACGTCAGCAGTCAGGACAATGCTGCAGATTGTGCATCTAGAGGAACATCAGCCGTTCAATTATTAAACCACCCTCTTTGGTGGCATGGACCCAAATGGTTAAAATTAGACCAAACGGAATGGTCTATACAGCCCCAGAAACCTGATACAACATTAGAAATCAGGAAGGCCACAACACTCATCAACATCATCGAACCAGACTGGCTATCAAAATACTCAACCTTCTCGAAGCTAAAACGCATCGTAGCTTATTGTCTCAGGTTCATCAATAATTGTAAAAGCAAGCAAAATCGAGCCACCAGCATTCATCCGTCGGTCTCTGAAATCAACCAGTCTGAAAAACTTATAATAGAATTGGTTCAACGGGGCACATTTTTTAGGGAGATCAAGAACTTGAACTCGCAACGGGTTGTACACCATACTAGCAAACTTACAACACTAAATCCATTTCTAGATTCTGAAGACATCATTCGAGTCGGTGGGCGATTACAAGCCTCTGACGGGCTTCCTTTCGAGACCAAGCATCCAGCCATTATTCCTCAGAATCACCATATTACAAAACTTATAATTGACCACATACACAAAATTACATTACATGGTGGCACCCAACTATTAGGGGTACCGGTTAATTCGTGCGGTTTTTTTTTCGAAAATTGAAGCTTCATTTTGAAAAAATGGTTACAAATTTACTATTCGAAGTATTGTCCATCGCTAGCTATAACCTTTTCCCATTTTTCTGGTAATTCACGAATACCCTTTCTGAAAAATTCAGCCGGCTTCTCCGCTATCCACGAATCGATCCAATTTTTGACTTCTTCATAATTGGAGAAGTGCTGGTCAGCCAGGCCATGTTGCATTGATCGGAAGAGATAGTAATCGGATGGCGCAAGGTCTGGACTATACAGCGGGTGGGGTAGGACATCCCATTTGAGCGTTTCAAGGTAGGTTTTGACGACCTGTGCAACATGTGGCCGAGCATTGTCCTGTTGCAAAATTACCTTGCTGTGCCTTTGTTCATATTCCGGCCGTTTTTCGCGCAGTGCTCGGCTCAAACGCATCAATTGTCGTCGGTAGACTTCCGCTGTGATCGTTTCATTCGGTTGCAACAGCTCATAATAGATCACACCCAGCTGGTCCCACCAAATACACAGCATAACCTTCAGGCCATGAATATTCTGAACGGCCGTCGATGATGATGCATGGCCGGGGTATCCATACGTTGCCCGACGTTTTGGATTATCGTAATGGACCCACTTTTCATCGCCAGTGACAATTCGATGCAAAAAACTTTTTCTTTTGTGCCGTTGAAGCAGTTGTTCACACGCGAAAAATCGGCGTTCGACGTCTCTTGGCTTCAATTCATGCGGCACCCAATGGCCTACCTTCCGGATCATTCCCATTGCTTTTAGACGATCGGAAATGGTTTGTTGAGCGACGCCAAGTGATTTTGCAAGTTCTTCTTGCGTTTGGGATGGATCTTGGTCGAGCAGTGTCTCCAATTCGTGGTCTTCAAACTTTTTTGGCTGTCCGGGCCGTTCATCGTCCTCCAAGTCAAAATTGCCACTTTTAAACCGTGCAAACCACTGCTGGCACGTACGCTCAGCTAGAGCATGCACACCATACACTTCCACCAAAATACGATGACTTTCGGCAGCCTTTTTCTTCATATTGAAGTAATGAAGAAGTACTCCCCGCAAAAACACTTTATTCGGCACAAAATTCGACATTTTCAGAGTAAAAAAAAGTATTGTTGTTTACGCTTCAGCTAAATAACACATACTGATTCTGAAACTATATGACAGTAGCTTTCCAACACATATTTGGAAAGGTGAATCACTGGAATATAAAACAAGTTACGCCATCTGTTACAAAACCGCACGAATTAACCGGTACCCCTAATAGTTTTAAATACTTTAAAGACTAAATGCCGGCTTCTCAATGCTAGAAACACTATTCGATTTCAGCTGAATAAATGTGTGATTTGTGTTAAAAGCAGACCTCGGTTAACAAATCAAATCATGTCAAATTTACCCTCATGCCGAGTGAACGCAACGCTTCCATTCCAACATTCAGGAGTTGACTATGAGGGTCCAATTGCGATCAAAACTTCAAAGATTAGGAATGCTAAATGCATAAAGGGATACATTTGTCTATTTTTGTGTATGGCCACCAGGGCAATACACCTCGAAGCAGTAACCGACTTAACAGCTGAAGCATTCATAGCCGCTCTAAGAAGATTCGTGAGCAGAAGAGGCCGCTGCACAGATCTTTATTCAGATTGTGGCACCAATTTTATCAAGGCAAACAGGATCTTGAACCCACAAATACAAACCAAGGTTGAGCAGGAAGACATAAAGTATTGCACGGCTATGATAACCACGTAAGAGTTGTTAAATTATAAACTAACGACTCCAGTTTTACACGCCCGGCCGTGAAGGTTTGCAAATTACTAGTATGATGGATGATTCTCTTACATGTGTAATGTTACTTTTATGTCAAACGCAATTCATATTTCAAATTTTAATCCTTCTCCATAATATCCACAGCTAGTTTGAAAAAAAAATGAAACTAAAACCACGAATGAGACTAACGTCCTCATCATCCTCTTCATCATCGTGGTCGTCGTCGTCATCTTCGTCGACTTCATCCTCCGCATCATCATCATCATCCCCATCATCATCATCGCCATCTTCATCTTCTTCGGCATCATTAAAGGCTCCATCAGACACCCTCCGAATTGATGATCTGCCTTCATTAACACCTCCATCAACACCAGAGTCGTCACTATCATGCCGGGGTGTAATAAATCGGCTAGCTCCATTCAAGGCAACCGGACAAATTTCAGCAAGAGCCCGGAGCTGGTAATCCGCCTCAAGCAAAGTCACTCGAGGGCCTTGGTGGCTGTTAAAAGGAAGAAGATGACCGACCACGAAACGAAGAACAATGATCACGCGGTTAGGACAAACCCAAAAATTCATCCTTATACCATTCCCACCACGCAACCTACGGAACCTCCAGCAGCAGTCCTTCCAACGCCTCCTCAGCCTAAAATACCATCAGCCATAAAGCTGAATGAAGAAATTAGGCACGCGCTGCAAGGTCTTATCATAGATTGGGACGCGGTGCTGAAGGCCAAAAGTACTTATAAAATACATATAGGCCATAAGATCATCCGGTTTATCCGGAACCGGAACGGGACTTTCCGAACCAAATTAACAACAACGGGTAAGCATTTCTATATTAACCACATTATTGCATGTTGGGTCAACCTGGCGGCGGCAGAATGTTTAAACCTCACTTGCGAAATGTCAAAACTGACATCAGCTAATAGTCCTGGCAGCGCGAGGCGGTAGGGCCACTTTGCTGCAACTTTCTCGCTAACACCGTCAATAGTAAATATTCCAATGAGCATGTTCGCGAATTTTCTCTCTAGCACCACCCATCATAGAATACTTTAATGAGCACCAGCTCAATAGAAGCTTCGCGCGCAGATCAGAACTTTGGCCCTATATAAGCTCGCGGTCGCCAGGAACAAGTTAAGTTTCCTCTGAGTTTGACTGACTTCTCTTGCCTGAGCTTGGGAAGTACTAGCTGAGCTTGCTAATATACCTCCTCCCAATTAAGCTGAGCTTGCTTAATTTCCTAAGTCCAACTTGGCTGTGATTGCCGAGAATTTGAAATCCTGATTTACCTGAGCATTCTAACCTCCAATTAAACTGAGCTTGCTTAATTTCCTAAGTCCAACTTAGCTGAGATTGCCGATAATTCTAAGTCCCGAATTACCTGAACATTCTAACCTCCAAATAAGCTGAGCTTTCTTATTCTCCTAAGACCCACGCCACAGCCTTTCCAACAGCTCTCCAATAAATACTAACTTGAGCTGTGTTTGTTCAAGTGCCAGTTCTGTAAAGGTCGTGTATATACGGATTGTAGGTGTTGGGTTTATACCAACCCGTCTCATTTATTATTCCCGTTTTAAAAACAGTGCCGGACCCGACAACACAAACCATCAGGGGAAACTTGGCGACGGAATTATCTTCGACGAAATCATAATTTATTATTTGCTGTAGTTTTTAGCTTTTTTTGAATCTACATATTTAAGTATGCTCAATTTATTTAAGTTTTCTGAATCTAGTTAAGTTTTCTGAATTTATAAGTTGTTTTTTTAATGAAATAATAAATCTTAATTTATTGGAAAAAACAAGCAAGAGTGCGTTTTTGCGATCATATTCAAAGGATCCACCCTATTCCCTTATTCAATTCGTCAACCCATATTCCCAAATTTTACCTACGCTCACGAAAACGGGACAGCAGATAACGTCCTTCAGTGGACCCTGCGGATCGCATGGTGAGCCTTACGATCGCGGGGATAAGAGGGTCGATAAACGAAGGTTTGGCAAAGGTCTGAGCAGGTGGACGTGCACAAGAAGGGGGAGGGACCGAAGTAGGATGTGAAGGAGGACGGGAGGCGGAGGAAGAGTTGGAATCGACAGGTAGTGTGATAAAGAAGGATACAGGGTGTGAGACTTTAAAAAGTTGGGGTATTTGGGTGGGGTAGAAAAATTAAAATTCGGGAAAACGCCCGCTTTGGGCTGCCAATTGGAATTAGATACCGAAATTGGAGCAGTGATGGAGTTGAGAGGTACGGGGATGCGTTTAGCCGAAGAAGAAGACTTAGATTTAGTAATAGGTTACGAGTGAGACTTAGACTTAGAATTATTACTGAGGTTGACCGAAGAAGAAGACTGTTTAGCAATATTACTGGGATTAGACTTAGGTTTAACATTATTACTAGTGTAATATATGCATTAGAGAAAAATCAGGCTAACTCTGAAACAGTTAAGTAAAAGAAAACGTTAGCTAGCGCGTAGTCAAGAGAGTCAGTCGTTAATCAGGGCTCATTGAGGCTGGTATTTATTTAGAATAAATTACATTGAATGAAGAGCAGTTTCTCTAAACGATAATCCAACTAATACATGACGGCAAGGATGAAAGTGGCGTAGAATGTGCAAGAGCTGGAGTGGAATTGTAAATTTGAAGTAAATGAAGTGATTAAGAGACAGAAAATTTTGTGATAAAATAGATTGGCGGTGAAAGTGCACAATTAGTGAATGGGAATCGCTAAAACAAAAGCATTATTGGGCAAGTCGCACAATAAGAGACCACGAGGCAGACCACCTAAAACACGGATTATAAAAGTACGTGAAAGCATGGAGTTCTTGAAGAAGGTAGAGCATTTTAATCTAAATGGCAATTTAAGTGAAGAATGGAGGACGTTTAGAGAAAACTTTGAATTATTTTACGTGGCAGCGGAGCTAAACAAAAAATCAGAAGCTGTTCAAGCAGCAATACTATTAAATGCTCTCGGACCAGATGCGATCAAGCTATTCAAAACATTTGACCTAACGGACGACCAACGGAAAGTTTACAAAGAAGTACTGCAAGCTTTCGACGCATTTTGCAGACCAAAAGCAAATGAGATTTTTGCTGGATACAAATTTCACTCAAGGAATCAGCAGAATGGGGAGAGTTTCGATGCGTTTTTAATGAATCTGAGAAAGCTATTAAGCGAGTGTAACTTCAAAGAGGAGTCAAGAATGTTACGAGACAGAATCATTTTGGGAGTATGTGACAAGGGTCTGCAAAAACGTCTATTGGAGACCGACAACCTGGATGAAGCGAAGGCAATTGCTATGGCACGGAGAGCAGAAGCATCGAAGAAGCAAGCAGCATTAATTGGCGAAGGAAGCAACAAGATTATATCCCTGGATGCAGCGACTAGACCGAAGGCAGACTCATCAAATTTTAGAAATAACAGTAGAACAAGAACAGGTAGAGTAGGCAGGTCAGGTAATGGAGTAATAAGGACAGTTCAAGGTAACGGTATGGCAAATGCAAATAATGTCAGAGGCACAAGATTAAATAATGGTAATAATTATATAAAAAATTCTAGGCAAGGTCACAACGATCAGAATAAATGTGTATACTGCGGTCAAGATCACGTCAAAGGGAAATGTCCGGCGTGGAACAAGATATGAGGAAACTGCGGACGGAAAAATCCTTTTGCATCGGTTTGCCTGAAAAATAAATTGGTCATTGACTCAGTGGCGAAAACTAAAAATCGTGGAATTCGAGTGTGGTATAAAGAAATAAATAATGGCAATGAAGTCATTAACTTTAAATTAGATACCGGTGCCGAAACTAATATTCTACCATTTGCAATTTTTAATAAATTAAGGAGTAAAGTCGAAGAACACAGACATTAGGTTAGAAGTTTATGGTGACGCAACACTAAAACCCATGGGGAAGCGATGCTTAAGTGTGAGGTTGATAATAAACAAAATTTTATTATCGTTGACAAAAACTCAACACCAATTCTGGGATTGTCATCGTGTTTGAAATTGGGGCTAGTAAAGCGTTTAGACTACATTCACGACACAAGGACACAAACTTTGTATAAATGCTCAAACGTTTTCGATGGTTTAGGTGAATTTAAATTGGATTATGAAATAAAATTAAAAGAAAATGCCGTAGCTATTGTAAGGCCTGCTAGAAGGGTACCTATTGCTTTATTCGACCAACTGAAAAACGAATTAACTTCTCTTTGCAATCGTGGTATTATAGAAGAGGTGAATGAGCCTGTTGATTGGGTATTTAATCTAATCATAGTTGAAAAGAAAAACAAAAACTTAAGATTGTGCCTGGACCCTAAGTATCTAAACGAGTCTATTGTTGATGAATCATATCCAATTCCAACTTTTGACGAAATTTCAACAAAATTAGCCAACAAGAAGTTTTTTAGTGTTAGATCTAAAAGATGGATATTGGCAGGTTGTATTTATTAGATAAAAAGTCAGCCAAACTATGTACATTCTCTACACCCTTTGGTCTTTTTCGGTTCAAAAGACTACCATTTGGGCTCAAGTATGCTCCAGAAGTCTTTCAGAGGCTGAATGTAAAAAATTTTTCTGACATTCCGGGGGTAGTTGTCTATATAGATGATATATTAATAGCAGGAAGCACTATTGAGGAGCACGACGTCATTGTCGAAAAAGTTATGAAACGCGCGTTAGAGCGAAATATTAAATTCAATAGAGACAAAATGCAATATCGTACAACTGAAGTTCACTACTTAGGTCATATTATTTCTTGTAATGGTATAAAATATGATCCGGAATATATAAAAGCTATTGATAAATTAAATACTCCAACAAATAAGAAAGAATTGCAAATATTAATAGGCATGGTTAATTATTTAAGGAAATTTGTCTCGAATTTAGCGGAAATTTCCTATCCTCTTAGAGAATTGCTAAAAAAAGACACTGTGTTTCAGTGGCTTCCAATTCATGATAAAGCGCTACAAAATATTAAAACTTCAATATCCGCTGCCCCGTTTTTAAAACCAATAGATCCTCAAAAAGATATTACAATACAAGCTGATGCGTCTCAGTTTGGATTAGGATGCTGTCTCATGCAAGACAATAAGCCTGTTTATTTTGCATCCAGAAGTTTAACTCCAGCTGAGAGCAATTATGCACAAATAGAGAAGGAGTTGTTGGCAATAATTTTCGCTTGTGCTAGATTTCATCAGTTTATATACGGCCGAAAAGTGACTGTACTTACAGACCACAAACCGTTGTTAGGGATAGAGCGAAAAGAACTTGGTAAAGTAAACCCTTCAAGACTTCAGCGAATGAAGTTGCGGCTACTTAAATATAACTTGAAATTTCAATATACCCCAGGCAAAGAAATGCTAATTGCGGACTTATTATCGCGTAATTTTCCGAATGATAGAAATGAACCAGAGATTGAAGATATAAATGAAGTAATTCACACTATAAATATTAGTGACGAGAAAAAACAAATTTTTAAAACAGAAACGTTAAATGATCCTGAACTTAGGGAATTATTGCAAGTAGTTAAAAACGGCTGGCCAAAAAATAAAAGTCAAATGAAAGATTTGATAAGATTTTATTGGAAATACAAGGATGAACTGTTGGTGGATGACGATCTAATAATATTTTTTAACGATAAAAAATGTTAGATCGTCATCCACGATCCGTATCGTTGAGGTCAGAAGTTCTAAATTTATTGCACAGTTGGCATTGTGGAATAGAGAAAACAAAGCGTAGAGCAAGAAGTTTAGTGTATTGGCCTGGATTAAACAAAAATAGAGAAGATATGGTTTCCAGTTGTTCAATTTTTCAGAGGCATAGAAAATCTAGCACAAAGGAACCACTTTTGCCACATGAAGTACCGTTGTAACCCTATTTTAAAGTAGGGATGGATATTTTTGAATTTAGTGGAAGTTCATATCTCGTAGTCGCAGACTATTTTTCAAAGTATTTTGACATTTTGCCATTGAAAAACAAAACTGCAGCACAAATTATTAATAACTTGAAAGGGTTATTTTCGGTCCATAGCATCCCTCGTGTAATAGTTGCCGAAAATGTTCCGTTCGGCTCATTCTTATTCAAGCAATTTTGCATTGAAAACGATATTAAAATAATCACTTCTAGCCCCAATTATCCGCAATCAAACGGGTTCGCGGAAAAGCATGTCCAGATTTCAAAGTCTATTCTTAGTAAGTGTAAGGATAGTGGCCAAGAACTATGGAAAATATTATTGAAATATCGGAATACACCAGTTAAAGATAGCTTACTCTCACCAGTTGAGTTACTATTTGGAAGAAAAACAAGGTCTTTGTTACCTGCGAAATTAACGTTATTTCGAAAAGAGTGTCATGAAAAATTTGGAAATGTCCTAGCAAAAAAGAGAGAAAAAAATCGACTATACTACGATAAAAATGCAACACAAAAGCTCAATTTTCAAAAAGGGGAAGAAGCTTGGTATAGTAATAAAGGAAAATGGGAACGTGCTATAATTCTAGAAAAGGCTTCCACCCCACGTTCTTATTTAATAAAGGTGTTATGTATATTTATAACAAAATACGTATATATATATATAATATATATACGTAAAATAATGAACAACACTCCGCTTAGGTCTCCTTCGGGGCACACCCGAATTTATTTTAAATAACTTTTAAAAATTCTAGTTAACGCGGAAGGACGGGCGAACAGTTCGAGGGACTTCCTCGCTTCGCGATCTTTATTCAGCAACTCTCTATTAGCAACTCTCTTCGCCGCCGAGAACTTAAGGTTCCCGGTCGGAACTTTTTGGCAGACGCGCTGAGTGCGCGTTTTCCGCCTTGCGCCCACACGCGCAACCTATCGGCTCAGCGGTTGACCCCGCTGGCATTGCACATTTTTGCACGGGCCAGCCTAAACCGGAGCGGCCGCCCGTGTTGTATTTCCGGCCACCCAACTGCCGGCTAAGGGGTTTTGGTTTTCCAGCGGTATCGATTTTACAATTATCGATTCTAATCGATACCGCTACGCAACAAAGGTTGCAAATTGTGCCATTTATAGAAGAAATACAAGAGTCCTCAGACATGTACATTGAGTTAATTTGTTTGGTCAGTAACTACTGAGTATCTCAATATTATGAAATAAGTGGAACTTATGATGCTGATCTTGACCCCAGTAAGTACAACTTAGTATTTGGTTTGAAGTGAAATATGGTGCATGATTGTCAACAAATTATAGGTAATAAATAAATTTTTGGATAACATTTTAAAGGATAGGTTGGCAGTAATGAATTTGAATAATTTGAATGGTTATATATAATAGGTAGCACATATGCATATATGTTTATATATAATTATACTTGTTTACAGAGATAACTTGTGTACACCTATCAAAGAAGATAATAATATTTCAAAAAAGGGAGAGGTAATATATGTATTAGAGAAAAATCAGCCTAACTCTGAAACAGTTAAGTAAAAGAAAACGTTAGCTAGCGCGTAGTCAAGAGAGTCAGTCGTTAATCAGGGCTCATTGAGGATGGTACTTATTTAGAATAAATTACATTGAATGAAGAGCAGTTTCTCTAAACGATAATCCAACTAATACAACTAGGTTTGGGCTTAGATTTAGCATTATTACTAGGGTTAGACTTAGATTTAGTCTTAGGACTGGCGTTAGACTTAGATTTATCGCTAGGGCTGGGGTTAGACTTAGATCTAATGCTTTGAGTGAGGTTAAAGCTTACAGACTTCGAGATTCATGGTGAAATCCTGATTTCTGCAATGGATGATGGGTAGCTGACGGGGGGGGGGGGGAACAGCCAAGCGTACTTCTGGTGAATAATTACTTTGGAATTAGATGACACGCTGGGGCTAGCGGAGCGGAGCTTCACACAGGCAAATGGATGAAATGAAAAGTGCTTGCTGAAGGAATCACGGACCCAGATCGCATGAGCTAGTTGAGGGGTACCATCCACAAGGAGTATGGAAAATGACTCGGACGTATCAACGTTGACGCGATGCAATTTCTCCAGCCTACAGTTCCATTCATTTGCGAACCAGTGAGTGCCGAATTTACTGACCGGAGTAACGAGGTCCAAGTAAGTAGTCTGGACCGACTGGTGACGTGGAGGGTAGTGTACCGATTGGCTGACATCGACTATGGTGGGGCGTGTGGCCAGGGCAACAGCAGTTTGAGTCGATGGAGATGGTGCGGTGGGAAGAGACGGCGCGGAAACAAGTCCAGGCGCGATATCGATGGCGGCAGGAACAGATGAAGATTCAGCAGTCCTCTGGGGAAACAAGGACGGGGTAGCAACACTAGGCGACAGCGGAGAGGGCGATTTGGCGGCTAAGCGAAGATCAGCGGAAATGGAACCCAAGAGCGCAGCATTAGCGGGGACAGCCGCTGTGCAACAGCCGAGGCCATTCCAGTCTACTGAAATAGTAATAACAAAATTTATAAAATATAAAGATATCGCACCCTCAACAAATTCTGTGGACATGAACAATTTCAATTGGACGTAGCGCAACGTCTAATGTGCAGCAAAATCGATGCAGTAAATTTCGGCGAGTCAATTGCAGCCTGTAGTGGTCGCTCACACTTACTGAAATTTCCTAAGGCTAATATCACAGAGATCATATCACAGACAGTTATCATCAGCACAGTTTACAGTCAGTTATTTATGTATTCTCACGAATAGTCAATCGATCGTCAGTAACCAAACTGGCAAAGCTGATCCTCCGCCTTAAGTAGCAAACAAAGTGGAGTAGCGAAGAATGAACGAAGTTGTAACTTTAATGGAAAGTTTAGTATTGAATTAAATGTTAATGCAATAAATTGGATTCGAATTAGCACGGATTATTAATTGCCAATAAATACGCTTAACAATCCCAACAAATAGCTGCTGCTGGGCCTTGGGTAGGCTTGTTGACTTGGTTGCTATTCAGCGCAAGAGGCTTGCTGGCCTTTCCTACTTGGAGTTTTCTATGAATTCTTTGAGTCCTGCTCAACTCAAAATAGACATTTTCAGGGGTAATTAATGACTAATTTAAGCTATATAAAAAAAATACGAAAACGTTAAGAGGAATGGAATTTTAGGAAATCACTCGTATTTAAGTTTCAGTGCCCTGCAGGCACATCAGAGCACCATGATTTTGTTAGAAAACACTGTTCCAGCTCTTGCCTTTTCTTGGAAAAATTCCCTAAATCAGCAGGAATCCCTTAGCAGACCTCAACCCAGTCAATGGCCCGTTCCACACTAGCCTCATTTCATTGCATCCGATGGCAGCGCACCGGTATCTTTCGAAAAATTCGAATTTCATTTCGAACAAATTCGGAAATCTTCCTAATTTGCCTGACAGTCAGCAAACAGGACGGTGCTCAGGCTCCTTGAAGCGATGCTCTGGGCACTGGGTGCGTGATTGAGCCATGTAGAATTTCTCCGGCTGCTGTTACGCATGCTTTGATGATTGTTTTGGGTCTAGGAGGTTGAAAAATTGGACAGTGTCAGGCCAGGTACAAGAGAGACATTTGTGAGTCCTTAAACCAGGCTCGTTTTTCTTTTAGCTTTGAAAAGACAAGTGCACATACTCTTCTCTGATGGGGTTAATTAATTATATGTTCTTATATATGCACACCACTAAATTAAGGGAAAAAAGATATTTTTCCTAGCAAAAAACATCCTAATTCAGAGTGTTGCGATATCAGCATCAAGTGTTCGTTATTTGTTTCGTGTTTTTTGTGCTCAAAAATGTCTTTTAGAAGTATGATGCTAGTTTCAGCAGCGGCTGCAGCTGCGTTGTTAATATCATCAGATGATAGTTTTGATGAAAATAGTAGCTACTGTCCCAGGAGAAAATGATGGCTTAAAGAATATAGGAATTTTCGGGATATGCATGGGAATTATAAAAATATTCTGAGGGAAGTGCGAATCTCAGATTGTAGAGATGCAATAACATTTTTAAGAATGGATGAAAATTCCTTTAATTACATTTTGCGACGCATACGTTTAACAATCTCTAAAACAGATACACGTTTGAGGCGAGCTGTTCCACCAGAGAAGAAACTAGCAGTAAAATTAAGGCCACACATCGGGTAAAAATTTATTGACGATCGTTTTTTTATATTAATTATTGATGTACAACTATTAAAACATGTGTACACAAATGTTCAAATAAATCCCGCTAATAATAAAGACTCTATATGGCATAATAAAAGTCTGAAAAGAAAAGGTAATATGGATTTTTTCATACTCCGAACGTTCAAATGCATTTATCTCAAAACGCAATTTTTCAAACCGGCCCGCATGATAGCGGAACAAGTAGTTGATCGATTTTCAAGTTTTCTTTTCGACTTTTTTATTATGCAATTCTACACATCTTAAGCCTCTGTAATAGGTCTTTAATAAGAATACCCCATTGACCCAATTCATAAATCTGTCACACTGACCGCACACACTGCGGAGCACATGAGGCGAAATGCTTATGAGTCAAGTACATTCTTTTTTGCCCACTCAGGCGCCTAATGTAAACAAACAGCGCGCGAGCCGTTAGCGACGCGCGCCCAGCGCCGGTGCAAGGCTAGCACTTATGAATTGAGGAAATTGGGCTATCGATGAGGAAAATGACCGTAAACCGAAACCCTTGCATTTCTCGGCATTTCACACTCACACCAAGACATTTAGGGGTATGGTCATAGGGTAGAAATTTTGTATAAATAACCGAAATAATTTGAATAAACAGAGTCAGTCCAGAACTGAGTCTTTGACTGGAGTCAACGCTGCCTGAACGCTGCGAGACTCTAACTTTAGCTTAGAGCCGAAGCTACCCCTAGCTGCTCTAATGGAACCTTGCCTTTGTGGCTGTTCCTAGGAATCCCTGCTCCCCAGAGCCTAAGCTATACTCTAGCTGCTCTAGTGGAGTCCAGCCTACTGACTGCTCCCAGGGACTTAGCCTTTGTGCCCCCACGACTTCCAACGTACCACATGGCGACCGTGACAGTTTAAAGACGAATGGATAGGTTAATTGAAATCGAGGAAGAATTGAAAAAAAATTTTGATAAATTTCAAGAAAAATAAAAACAGGCAATACACAGATAAAACCTTACAGGAAAAAGAAGGTTTAATAACTCGGCTCCACGAAGAGGCCAAGGGAATCATAATCACACCAGCACAAGCCGACACAGTCTTAAAATACAAGGCAGCCTATATAAAAATCAAGGAACTAGTAAAAAGCATTTCAGGGCTAATAAATAACCAAAGAAGCTACAACATGGCTTTCGACATTAAAACTGCAACGTCTCTTCTCCAAGTCTATGACGGGAAACTAGAGCAAACTGAAGCGTTCATCGAATCAATGGAGTTACTGGATGAACTAACAGGGACGGATCACAAGACCATAATGGTGAAATTCATTAAGACAAGAATAACAGGAAAAGCTAAGTTAGCAATAACACAAGATATTAATTCTGTAGCAGCAATTAAAACAAAATTAAGGCAAAAATTCTCGGGAAAACTGTCGTCCGACGCAATACTTGCGGAAATAAGATCGTGCCAACAGGGGAACCGAAAGTTAGCAGACTTTGTCACCCAGATGGAAGACTTGGCAGGACAATTAGCACAGGCATTTATCGCTGAAAACATCGCAACAGGAGAAACAGCCGAAAAATTGGCAGAGAAATTCTCCATCCAGGCATTTAAAGACAATCTTTCAAATCCACAGACGACACTAATACTTAAGGCAGGCAACTTCAAATCACTGTCTGAAGTAACAGCGAAAGCAATAGCCGAGGATAAGCCACAGACAAGTAATGTACTCTATTACAACACAAGAGCTACAAGAAATAATAGAGGCTACAATCCACAAAACAGTCGACGCTATAATAATAACAACAGATACAATAACAGCAACAGGTACAGTAACAACAGATACAATAATAACAGCAGGCAAACTTATGACAACAATGGTAGCTATAACAGGAACTACCGACCGGCACAAACACAACAAGGAAATCGAAACAATAATAATAATAACAATCAATCAAATTCACGAAACAGAAGGATTAATTACTACAGTGCGGGGGAATACCAGGCCCCCCAGCCAAATGCAACAGCGACTCGGTTGGGGGACACCACTCAAGCAAACCCCGACTGTACCACATAAATTTGTCTTTATCTAATTATATAAAGACACATGTTGAGATGTGCAACCAGATATGCACACTCATCATAGATACCGGAGCAGATATTTCAATTTTCAAAAGAGAAAAAATTAGTAACGATCAATTATACTATCCTAATGACACATGCAGTATACAAGGTGTTACAAGCTCACAAACGCAGACTATGGGAGCAACTTTCACTAAACTCAAATTCAATGATCAGTTCACAGTTGAACACTCATTCCAAATTGTGAACGATGATCTAGCCTTAGACGCAGATGGAATTCTGGGTCTGGGTTTTCTCACAAAATTTAAGGCTACTATCGACTACGATACGTGGACCTTGAACATTCACGCTAATGATATTACGGTAACACTACCAATTTTAAGTGGCCCAACAACTAATACTATTTCGATACCTCCACGGTGCGAGGTTATCCGTAAAATCAATATCCTTCACGGAAATATCACAGACGACTTAGTCATTTCTAGTAAAGAAATCGAGCCAGGAATTTTCATTTCTGGAGCTTTAGTCTCAAGAGATGATCCACTAGTAAGAATCTTAAATACCACAAGCAAAGCAGTAACAATTAAGGAACCGCAAGTCACGACAGAGCCGTTAACAGATTTCCACATTTTAAGTACCAAATTCAAAGACACCGAACGAACTAACAAAGTTTTATCAAAATTAAAATTCGACTACATTCCCACCTATGCCAGGGCACAGGTAAAAGAAGCATGTAGCCAATATCAAGATATATTTGCATTAGATTCAGAAGCACTATCCACAAATAATTTCTATGAGCAACACATAGAATTGGCAGACAATAGACCGGTATATACTAAAAACTATAGAATTCCCGAAATCCATAAGCATGAAATCAACCGACAAGTTGAGCAAATGCTAAAGGACGGTATCATAGAAAATTCAGTTTCTCACTTCAATTCTCCTATACTATTGGTACCAAAAAAGTCTAGTGATCCCAACAAGAAATGGCGATTAGTTGTTGATTTCCGCACCTTAAATAAAAAAGTTCTTGCGGACAAATTCCCACTGCCACGATTAGAAGACATTCTCGATCAAATGGGTCGAACAAAATATTTTTCCACATTAGATCTCATGTCAGGCTTTCATCAAGTTTCGCTAGAAGAAGATTCTAGAAAATACACCGCCTTTTCCACATACCAAGGTCATTATCAGTATACGCGTTTACCTTTCGGACTCAATATAAGTCCAAACAGTTTTCAAAGGATGATAAACATCGCAATGGCAGGACTCACTCCAGAAATAGCTTTCCTATATATCGATGATATAATAGTAATAGGATGTTCACTAGCCCATCACCTGAAAAATTTAAAAGCAGTATTTCAAAGACTTCGAGACAAAAATTTGAAACTAAATCCCGAAAAATGTAAATTTTTTCAAACGGAAGTCACATATTTGGGACACCGAATTTCGGCACAAGGCGTTAAGCCTGATAGTTCAAAATATGAGGCTATAAAACACTACCCAGTTCCTAAAAATTCCGACGACGTACGAAGGTTCGTCGCCTTTGGAATTACTACAGGCGTTTTGTTCCAAATTTCGCTAATATCGCGGTACCTCTTAATAAACTTCTTCGTAAAAATGCTAAATTTGAATGGTTAGATAACCATCAAAAAGCATTCGATACTCTTAAGAATATATTAATGTCACCAACAATTTTACAGCATCCCGACTTTAGTAAAGAATTCATAATTTCAACCGATGCCTCTAACGAAGCTTGCGGGGCAATATTGTCACAAAACTTTGATGGAAAAGAACTACCTATCGCTTATGCTAGCAAAACATTCACCCAAGGAGAAAAGAATAAGTCCACCATTGAAAAAGAATTAGCAGCCATACACTGGGCAATAACATATTTTAGACCCTATATTTACGGCAGAAGATTTCGAGTAAAATCAGACCATAGACCATTAGCATATCTGTTCGGAATGAAGAATCCCTCGTCGAAATTAACTCGCATGAGACTAGACCTGGAAGAATTTGATTTTGAAATTGAATATATAAAAGGTAAAGAAAACGCCGGACCAGACGCACTATCAAGAATAAAAATTGACATAAATGACTTAAAGGAAATTAATATACTCCGAGTGCAAACTCGCGCAATGGCTAAGCAAGTCAGCAAGGATTTAGCAAACGCGCAAATAGAGGAGATAATCACCACAGCACCGCAGCCTGATCAACTGCGCGTCATGGAAGCACTGTCACCTACGAAGATAGAGCACTTACCGGAATTACAATTAAAAGTATGCAGCTACAGTCCTAACATTGAGATAAATATTGTGCACAGGAATAAAATAATATTTAAGCGGAACATAAAAATGACCCAGCAAGTAGAACCAGCATTAGAGCAGGTAATCGAAATACTGGAGTCTGATATTTATAAACAAACTCAGATCACGACTCTGAGACTTTCTGCAGAAAGTAATATATTTCAATTGACTAATATAACCGCATTCAAGAAAATAGGAAATCAAGGACTTAAAAAGCTGAATATTTATATATATAAACCGCAAAAATACATCTCTGACAAAACGGAAATACAAGAAATATTGCATAATTTTCATGCAACACCGACCGGAGGACAAATAGGACAATCGAGATTGTTTAATAAACTCAAAGACCTATATAAATGGCGTAAAATGAGGAAGACAATAGCAAATTACGTAGCCAAATGCGAGTTATGTGCTAAAAATAAACACCAAAAGCACAATAAAGAAATAATTCAAATTACAACAACACCGGTAAAAGCATTTGACATAGTATCCATAGATACGGTAGGACCATTCACTAAAACAGCCAACGGAAATCGATACGCTGTAACGATGCAATGTGACCTAAGCAAATATGTCGTAATAGTCCCAACGACAGATAAGGAAGCAAACACCATCGCTCAAGCTCTAGTCAACGGGTTCATACTAACATACGGACCGATGAACAAAATCAAATCGGACCTAGGAACAGAGTACAAAAATCAGATATTCACTGAGATATGTAACATCCTAAGAATTAAGCAGCTATTCGCAACGGCCGCACACCCGGAGACAATTGGAGCCTTAGAAAGAAATCACAAATGTCTAAATGAATATTTACGATGTTTTGTGAATGACAATAAAGATGACTGGGACACGTGGATACCTTACTACACATTTTGCTACAACACCACACCAAATACAGTGCATGGATACACTCCATTTGAACTAATTTTTGCTAAAAATATCTGCATTCCCTCAGAACTTTCAATACAACAGCCAGAACCAATGTATAATTATGACCTATATAGTAAAGAAATGAAATTCAGATTACAAAAGACACTGAGTAAAGCAAAACAATACTTAGAACACTCTAAAAATTTACGAAATGAAACAAGTAAAGTTATCAGTAACCCATCAGAATTAAAGATAGGAGACAAGGTACTACTTGAAAATATAAATAGAAAAAAATTAGACCCACTGTATAAGGGTCCATACACAATAATAGCTATAGATAATGTAAACTGTACAATAGTAGATGAAAACAAAAAGACTCAAATTATACATAAGAATAGATTAAGATTACTTAACAATTAAGAAATATAGACAAAATTATGTAAACTATGAAATATAAAATAATTAGCGTAACAATCAATAGGCAAATATGTTAACTACAAATATAAGACAATTATCGTAGCAATATTAACAATTAGAAAGTAAAGTCAAAATTTTGTCTAACAAAGCAAATAATAGGTAATAAATAATAAGAAACACTACAATTGTAAGCAACGATAAGCAAAATAGAACGTTCATAAACAATAATATGTTAACCAATAGATATAATATAATAACACAGATAATAGGTAAAAAAAACATGTAAGACTATACTCCTAATTATCTCAAAACATACAGCCGTAATGCCAGAGCTCATACATATATACATAAAAACAAAAAAATTTTAAACATCAATTCTTTTGTCTAAAATTTTTTTTCACAGTGGGGGAAGGTGTAATAGGTCTTTAATAAGAATACCCCATTGACCCAATTCATAAATCTGTCACACTGACCGCACACACTGCGGAGCACATGAGGCGAAATGCTTATGAGTCAAGTACATTCTTTTTTGCCCACTCAGGCGCCTAATGTAAACAAACAGCGCGCGAGCCGTTAGCGACGCGCGCCCAGCGCCGGTGCAAGGCTAGCACTTATGAATTGAGGAAATTGGGCTATCGATGAGGAAAATGACCGTAAACCGAAACCCTTGCATTTCTCGGCATTTCACACTCACACCAAGACATTTAGGGGTATGGTCATAGGGTAGAAATTTTGTATAAATAACCGAAATAATTTGAATAAACAGAGTCAGTCCAGAACTGAGTCTTTGACTGGAGTCAACGCTGCCTGAACGCTGCGAGACTCTAACTTTAGCTTAGAGCCGAAGCTACCCCTAGCTGCTCTAATGGAACCTTGCCTTTGTGGCTGTTCCTAGGAATCCCTGCTCCCCAGAGCCTAAGCTATACTCTAGCTGCTCTAGTGGAGTCCAGCCTACTGACTGCTCCCAGGGACTTAGCCTTTGTGCCCCCACGACTTCCAACGTACCACACCTCAATGAACTTGTTTGAAAAAATATTTTAGTTTTTATACGCGCAAAATGGACCAAAAATGACCATCAATTTCGCAACTTTTTTCTCAGTCACATAATTTTCTTAATTTTGAATATTTTTTTTTCAATGGGGGTTAAGATGTGTACTTTAGTGTTTAAATTAACATGCATTTTTTTCCGACGATCCAGAGGCGAGTTATGATGCGTGCCGATTTCTACCTTTTTTTAGGCAGAACCTTTAACGCTATTTTTAATAATGAAAAATTTTATGAAAAAAAACAAAATTATTTTTTTAAAATCTATGATGATGCGAAATTATGAGTACAAAATATTTTGTTGATATCTATTAAATTTTTTTTTAAATCGTCTCTCAAAAAACTTGTTATTTTTACTTAAAGCTTCCGATGTGTGGCCCTAAGATTTCTCGCCACTGGTGAAATTAACTTCTGTCGCCTTGTCCCAAGGCAGCAGGTACAGATAAGAAGCAAAGGGTACTGATCAGGTTGCACTTGGTGCAAAGTGACACCAGTGCGGAGTTGATCGTTAAACCACCCCTGGTATGGTTTAACTGATTTGGTATCACTTGAGAGCTCTTTCTCCTAATCCAGGGAAAGTCCTTCAAAATCGGCTCTTTCGCTCCGCAACGATTTTCGAAAGGCCCATACACTCACAAAATAGTCTCTCAAAAATGTGTTTTCACGCACGATTCAATTTGTGTGCATGTTTGAAACCTAAGTGATACCAGTGATATGAGTTGATGCACCCAGTGTGGAATGGCGGAATTGGTTCTAAAAGCATAATTTTTCTTGTAATATTTATATTTTTTTTGAAAACAATAAGGATAATTCTCTAGAGACAATTATTTTTTTCTTTTCATAAAGTGGATTCTCATAATTCTTTGGAAAATGCAGGGAGCACCAGGAAAACGATAAAAGTTATCTCTCTAAGGTGAATATTTTTGTTATAAATACTATCTAATAGTAGTAGTAGTAACTAAATATTTGCAAAAATCAAAGTATCCCTCCGGGATATAGAAAGTTGTCCAATTTAATTTAGTTTTCAAGGTTTCCTGGATAAGCAGAACAGGGCCTAAATTCTGTCCAATTTTTTCGAAACTCAAATGTCATCACGTTGTGTGTTTTATTCTCATATAAATTAAATGCCAGAGGATTTTTAAAAGATTTCCTATTCCTTGATTATATCTATTTTTTTTATATATTTTTTTTTTTTTTTTCAAAAATGCTTACCACACAGCATTCAGTCTCCGGCGAGAAAAAGGAAAAAAAAACGAATAGGCGCTCCACTAACAAACAGACAAAAGTCGTCCAAGCCCTTGGCGGTGATTGATAGCAAAAACCCTGGCGTGGGTGGGTGGATGGTTTACAATGCATTGAGAGAGGGGTTGTTTTTTAGGGAAAACCAGAGCCGGAAATCGGGACTTCGTTGGAGCTCCTCTGGGTAGCATTGAGGCAAATCATTATATTTGGTAACACGAAAAGTGTTTTAAGGCCGTTCTCCAATGCACGGACCAACCAAAGTCCTAAACTGGGGAAATTATCGTGTAAAACACATATCCTAGCCTGTAGTTGTGCGGAAAAATGCCGCAAAACCGTCTTTAAGGTATGATAATCGTTTTATCCCCAGCGCCATTTTAGGCTTGATGCGTGTCATAACGTAGGTTTCACTTAAATTTCATTTCTCAATAGTGAAGCCAAATATAGCGCAATTATTGAAATAGTTGCGAAATATGTACTGTAAATATTAGATTAAGTAATATTCTATAGAATCACTACACCTTTAAGTCATTAATTACTAAATGTTGTGATTTGTGAAATTTTAATGCTGTCACTACCTCTAGTACAATAATTTGCTGAATGGGCGACTAGTGCTATGTGGTTACAACGCACACATGAAAAAGTTAGCCCAGTCGACCAAAACACAAGCGAGAGGGAATATGAGGCCGATATGAATGTGGACGCGATGAGGCGATTTTGGTTTGTTCGTGGTTGGTTGGTCCGAGCATTGGAGAACGGCCTTTAATGTCCCCGAAGTGGCCCATTTTTGTAGTTCCGCCCGATAGTGTGGTGAGGTTGATTAAAATTCCCCCATTTTCTCATATATATTTTATATAATCAAAATTCTGTTGCAACTTGCAGGGAATTGCATCATTCACGCAATTCGCCAGCGCCTTAGGAATCTGCATGGCGGTTAGCGAAAAGGTAGCAAGGAATGCAAAAAACGAGGATTTCGATCGTATCATTGAAAATTTGAGCAGTAAACCCAACGCAAGGGCGGTCATTATGTTCGTCGATGAAGATAATGTGAGGTAAATTTGTTTGCCATAAGTTATCGTCCTGAGAGCTGCAAATAACTTCAAATTGAATTATAATACTACTCTTACAAAAAGAAAACTAATCACCAAGTATCATTACTTTATAGCAAGAAAAATAATTTAATAGGGTATTCTAATCCAGCTACTCAAAAGCATTACTGTATTTACTGGTTTTTTGCTGAATATTTATTATGAATGTAATCCTTAACTACCCTGAAGTGCCACGCGGATACATTTTTATATTATATTACTTATAAAGCGTAAATAATTATTTCTACGAAAAATCAACTTATCTAATCCATCCCTTATATTTTAAAAATAGAATACTCTAAAACCTAAAGAGAAAGCACTATAAATCATGATTTAGTAAATAACTACTTGTTTCACTTACCATAAATTACTAATTAGTGAAGTGGTGACAGACAGCCACTTCTTAATTAAAAACGATCGGCTGGCAGTTGTAACAAATAAAATATGTCTTTCTTACTCTTGTTATTTATAATCGATACCGCACAGTAATAGTAGTAAAAAATTAGCTGAATTCTAGCACAGCTTCCTTATTTGAGTATAAATGATGAAAATAATCTGGCCATTTTAAAAATCAAAAAATATCAATTTTTTTCGTTATTTAATGGCTCGAGGCCACGACAAACAGCGTCTCAATTATTAATTAATACTAGTCATTAATTTACGTGCGTAGCCTGTCTAGGGTATAAGATTCTATCATGTAATAACTTTCGTCAAAAAAATAGTTCAATATTTATTAAAAATAAAATAAATGAATTAGCCTACCATCAACACTTCGTTTTATGCAAGTTTAAGAATTCATACTTCGTTTTATGCAAGTTTAAGAATTCATATGTAAAAATGTCTAATAACAATTTGAAAGACAAAAAAAAAACAAACGTACTCTAAGATCTAATATAAGTTGTTACTACAATTCCACAAAGGCTTACATAATTTCGAAAAATGTGAATTTTGAGAAAATCTTATGTTGAACCCTTCCATAACTGTTCCAATTTTCAAAATGTTTACAAATTTTCTTCGGGAATTTATTTAGAAAAGTAAGTGTAAAAGTTCCTGATGAGAATACCTCTGCTTTTTATTTTGCAGTTCTAAAACTAAACTAAACTAAACTAAACTAAACTAAACTAAACTAAACTAAACTAAACTAAACTAAACTAAACTAAACTAAACTAAACTAAACTAAACTAAACTAAACTAAACTAAACTAAACTAAACTAAACTAAACTAAACTAAACTAAACTAAACTAAACTAAACTAAACTAAACTAAACTAAACTAAACTAAACTAAACTAAACTAAACTAAACTAAACTAAACTAAACTAAACTAAACTAAACTAAACTAAACTAAACTAAACTAAACTAAACTAAACTAAACTAAACTAAACTAAACTAAACTAAACTAAACTAAACTAAACTAAACTAAACTAAACTAAACTAAACTAAACTAAACTAAACTAAACTAAACTAAACTAAACTAAACTAAACTAAACTAAACTAAACTAAACTAAACTAAACTAAACTAAACTAAACTAAACTAAACTAAACTAAACTAAACTAAACTAAACTAAACTAAACTAAACTAAACTAAACTAAACTAAACTAAACTAAACTAAACTAAACTAAACTAAACTAAACTAAACTAAACTAAACTAAACTAAACTAAACTAAACTAAACTAAACTAAACTAAACTAAACTAAACTAAACTAAACTAAACTAAACTAAACTAAACTAAACTAAACTAAACTAAACTAAACTAAACTAAACTAAACTAAACTAAACTAAACTAAACTAAACTAAACTAAACTAAACTAAACTAAACTAAACTAAACTAAACTAAACTAAACTAAACTAAACTAAACTAAACTAAACTAAACTAAACTAAACTAAACTAAACTAAACTAAACTAAACTAAACTAAACTAAACTAAACTAAACTAAACTAAACTAAACTAAACTAAACTAAACTAAACTAAACTAAACTAAACTAAACTAAACTAAACTAAACTAAACTAAACTAAACTAAACTAAACTAAACTAAACTAAACTAAACTAAACTAAACTAAACTAAACTAAACTAAACTAAACTAAACTAAACTAAACTAAACTAAACTAAACTAAACTAAACTAAACTAAACTAAACTAAACTAAACTAAACTAAACTAAACTAAACTAAACTAAACTAAACTAAACTAAATGTAGTATATATGAGATAGGCTGGCAACGCTTGGTGTATGTGGAGCGGTGTCTCTAAAGTAGCTAGCGGGCAGTCTCGAGAAGTAAGGCAGACACAGCTCACCACGGCACTCAATCGAGGCTCAGCTTAAAGTGATTTAACAACGTGCAGAAGTTATTTAAATTCTTATTATAAATACTACATGGCGACGAGGATGCGGAAATTTTGGAGATCAGTGGTATTGGCTTAAATTGCGGTGGCTTAATTGGCATAAAGTTGTACAAGTGACATAGTGGCATCAAAGGCTGATCAGTTGATCTGATCTATGATATCTCAAAATTAAAAGTGTTGAGCAAACCTAAAAATAAAAACCTAGAATCACTGTTTTAGTGAGAATATTTGAGATATGAATGGGACTTGCTAAAAAGAAGCCTGTTCCAGAAATTAGAAAACCACGTGGTAGACCACCGAAGAAAGTACGGTTCGTAACGGTATACAAAAACATGGATTTTTTGAGAAAAGTAGAGCCACTGAACGTTAACGGCAACCTGAGCGAACAATGGCGAATGTTCAAGCAAAGTTTTGAGTATTTTTATGTGGGAGCTGAACTAGACAAAAAAACGGATTCGGTACAGGCTGCAATTTTCTTAAATGCAGTTGGCCGTGATGCGGTGGAACTGTTCAATACATTTAAACTAAGCGAGGCTCAACGAAAATCGTACAAAGAAGTAGTACAAGCATTTGAGTCGTTTTGCAGTCCAAAAAGCAATGAATCCTATGCCAGCTACAAATTTCACACAAGAGATCAAAATGTGGGTGAGCCGTTCGATGATTTTTTAGTCGACATAAAAAAATTGGTTCGAGAATGCAACTTTCGTGATCAAGAGTCAAGAATGATCAAGGACCGGATCATCTTGGGTGTGAGGGACAAAAACTTGCAGAAACGTCTACTCGAAGTCGAAGATTTGGACGAGGCAAAAGCAGTGAAGATGGCACGAGCAGCAGAGGTATCAGGTCAACAATCAGCACAAATCCAAAGATATAGCAAAGGAGAGGACGTGGCGATCAACGCAATAAACAGCAACAACGGAAACATGTCCAATGGCAAGAATAAAAACCATAGTTCAGGTATAGGTAATAGTAGAAAAGCATTTGCAGGTAATACAGGAAATAAAACTATTTTACAATCAGGAAGTCAAAATAATAATAATAATTTAAATCCTAGGATGAAACATCAGAAAATGCAAACGATTAAAAATTGTATATTTTGCGGGCAAAATCATTGTAAAGGGAAGTGTCCTGCCTGGAACAAAATATGTAACAAATGCGGGAAAAGAAATCACTTTGCTTCATGCTGTTTACAAAAAAAGGTACGTGAAGTTACTGAATGTGTAAATAATTTGGTCATAGATACGGTGACAACTAAAGTAAATAGTGATAGCTCTGAAAATGCATGGTATAAAGAAATTCACGTAAATGGCGAAAATATTAAATTTAAATTAGATACCGGGGCAGAAACGAATATATTACCATTGGCAGTTTTCAAAAAAAAATTAGAGGGGCAAAAGTAGATAAAACCAAAATCATTCTTGAAGTATATGGAGGAATGAAAATAAAGCCGGTAGGATCTGCTCTGTTAGAGTGTGAAACGCAAAATCGAACCAAAAAACAAAAATTCATAATAGTTAACAAAAATGCAGTGCCTATTTTAGGTCTTCAGTCATGCTTGGATCTGGATTTATTGAAAAGGCTAGACCATATCTCAAAATCAAAATATTGTTTTTTAGCGGAATATAAAGATGTGTTTGAAGGCCTAGGTAAATTTAAACAGGAATATAAAATAAAAATAAACGCTAATGCTAAGCCGATAGTAAGGCCGGTAAGAAGGGTACCGCTAGCCCTGCTAGACGCTCTCAAACAAGAATTAGACACACTTTGCGAAAAAGACATAATTGCGGAAGTTAAGGAACCAACTGAATGGGTTTCGAATTTAGTTGTCGTAGAAAAGAAAAACAAAAACCTCAGGCTATGCTTAGACCCGAAATATCTAAATGAGGCAATCATTGATGAACCATATCCAATTCCTACGTTTGATGAAATATCAACAAAGCTGGCCAATAAGAGTTTCTTTACAGTATTAGACTTGAAGGAAGGTTACTGGCAAGTCTCGCTAGATAATGATTCTTCTAAGTTATGCACGTTCTCAACCCCTTTCGGCTGTTTCCGTTTCAAACGTCTTCCTTTTGGCATAAAAAGTGCTCCTGAAGTTTTTCAAAAACTTAACGACAAAAACTTTTCCGATATCCCCGGGGTGATAGTGTATATAGATGATATTCTAATCGCAGGGTCAACAGTACAAGAGCATGACGAAATTTTAGAAAAAGTAATGAAGAGAGCAAGAGAGCAAAATATTAAATTTAATAAAAATAAAATACAATTCCGTACAGAGAAAGTACATTATTTAGGCCACGTCATTTCAAATCTGGGAATAACGTATGACCCCAATTATAAACACGCCATAGATAACTTAAAGTCCCCATCAAATAAAAAAGATTTACAAATCTTGCTAGGTATGGTAAACTACCTAAGGAAATTTGTTCCACGTTTAGCAGAGCTTTCACAACCAATGAGGGAACTTCTCAAAAAAGATAATTCATTTAAATGGCTTCCAAGTCATGATATGTGCTTAACGAAAGTAAAAGCGGCAATAACAAACGCCCCGTTTTTAAAACCTCTTGATGTAAGTAAAGACATCACAATACAAGCAGACGCCTCTCAGTATGGGCTAGGATGTTGTCTTATGCAAGACAACAAACCCGTGTATTTCGCATCAAGGAGTTTAACCCCTACAGAGTGCAATTATGCACAAATAGAAAAAGAATTATTGGCGATTATCTTTGCGTGTACCAGATTCCATCAACTCATTTATGGGCGAAATGTTACAATAGTAACAGACCATAAACCGCTATTAGGAGTAGATGCGAAAGAAATTGGTAAAGTAAATTCTGCTAGGTTACAAAGGATGAAGCTTAGGCTATTAAAATACAGATTAAAGTTTAACTATACTCCAGGTAAAAATATGTTAATCGCCGATTTATTATCACGAAATTGTCTCACCAGTAAAGATCCTGTACCTGAAATCGAAGATATTAATGAAATAGTGCATACAATAAATGTAAGCGAGAACAAAAAACAAATTTTTAAAAATGAAACTCTGAAGGATCCAGTTTTGAGTAAGCTTTTACATGTTTTAAAAATGGGCTGGCCTTAAAATAAAAGCCAACTCAAAGAGGAAATTAAATTTTACTGGAAACATAAAGACAATTTAAGTATAGAAGATAATTTAATATTTTTTAATGACAAAATACTTGTCCCTCTAACGCTAAGACAACAAGTATTGGCTACCTTACACTTGGCTCACTTTGGAATAGAAAAAACCAAAGCTAAGGCTAGGAGCTTGGTTTATTGGCCAGGTATAAGCAAGGATATTGAGGATATGGTAGCAAAGTGTAGCGTATGCCAACGTCACAGAAAAGCTAACGTGAAAGAACCGTTGATCTCCCATGAAATCCCTCCATTCCCGTACTATAAGATTGGCATGGATATTTTTGATTTTCAAGGCAAGCCACATATTGTAGTAGCCGACTATCTGTCCAAATATTTCGACATTATACGCTTGAGGAATAAAACGGCGAGCGAAGTAATTTCTAAAATAACAGACCTATTTTCCGTCCATGGAATACCAAGAGAAATCGTGGCTGATAATATGCCTTTTGATTCATACACTTTTAGATGTTTCGCTAATGAAAATGACATTCTTATAACTACATCTAGCCCTCATTATCCGCAATCCAATGGATTTGCAGAGCGAATGGTCCAAGTATCAAAGTCGTTACTGTCGAAAGCACAAGAAAGCAAACAAGAATTGTGGAAAGTACTATTGGAGTACAGGAATACTCCAGTAAAAAATAGTCTTCTTTCACCTGTGGAGCTCCTATTTGGAAGAAAAACTCGAAGCCTCTTACCAGCAAAACTTTCTCTTTATAATAAAGAGCATCATAGGGCATTCACCAAAGTTACAGAGAAAAATAATTTGCAGAATAAAATGTATTATGATAGGAATTCGAGAAATAAGCCTGAATTTAAAAAAGGGGAAAAAATATGGTTGTATAATAATTCAAAATGGGAAGCGGCAATGATTGTGGGAACACATAAAACACCTCGCTCCTATTTGGTGAAGACTAAAAATGGTAATACTATTCGAAGGAATTCTAAATTTGTAAGACACATTCGGTAACTCTCATGAACTTTCATAATAACGTAAAAACAAAAAAAAAACAAAAAAATAAATAAATAAATTTAAATAAAAGGAAAAACAGGACATCTCCCGAAATGAAATGTAAATTGCAGGACTAAGTTCTAAGTGAATAGTTATGTACATAAGAATATGAAATTGTTAATATTTGGAGTTATGAATTTAAAAAAAAAAAATAATAATCTTTGGAGTATTAGGCTAATGGGTATAAATCAAGATACACATAAGTAAGCAAATGAAATTAGAATAAAAACACATAATATGAAGTATTGAAATTACAAATTGAAGCGTGAATTGCAGAGTAGCTCATAATTATCTTAAAGGGGAAGGTGTAGTATATATGAGATAGGCTGGCAACGCTTGGTGTATGTGGAGCGGTGTCTCTAAAGTAGCTAGCGGGCAGTCTCGAGAAGTAAGGCAGACATAGCTCACCACGGCACTCAATCGAGGCTCAGCTTAAAGTGATTTAACAACGTGCAGAAGTTATTTAAATTCTTATTATAAATACTACACTAAACTAAACTAAACTAAACTAAACTAAACTAAACTAAACTAAACTAAACTAAACTAAACTAAACTAAACTAAACTAAACTAAACTAAACTAAACTAAACTAAACTAAACTAAACTAAACTAAACTAAACTAAACTAAACTAAACTAAACTAAACTAAACTAAACTAAACTAAACTAAACTAAACTAAACTAAACTAAACTAAACTAAACTAAACTAAACTAAACTAAACTAAACTAAACTAAACTAAACTAAACTAAACTAAACTAAACTAAACTAAACTAAACTAAACTAAACTAAACTAAACTAAACTAAACTAAACTAAACTAAACTAAACTAAACTAAACTAAACTAAACTAAACTAAACTAAACTAAACTAAACTAAACTAAACTAAACTAAACTAAACTAAACTAAACTAAACTAAACTAAACTAAACTAAACTAAACTAAACTAAACTAAACTAAACTAAACTAAACTAAACTAAACTAAACTAAACTAAACTAAACTAAACTAAACTAAACTAAACTAAACTAAACTAAACTAAACTAAACTAAACTAAACTAAACTAAACTAAACTAAACTAAACTAAACTAAACTAAACTAAACTAAACTAAACTAAACTAAACTAAACTAAACTAAACTAAACTAAACTAAACTAAACTAAACTAAACTAAACTAAACTAAACTAAACTAAACTAAACTAAACTAAACTAAACTAAACTAAACTAAACTAAACTAAACTAAACTCCCCCCCGAGGGGAGTTTGGACCCAATAACAATGAACCCGATCAACCAAAATCAAAATCACGGAGAAACAGGAAACGATTTGGACCCCTTCGTAAGGAGGCCAAAAGTTGCAAGGTCACCGGACCGACCATCACCGAAGGTAACACTGCCAACGACGCAGACCGCTGCATCTAAGCAGGCAAACCCCGAGTCGCCGAAAGAAGGCAATACAAGGAGAGAGAGCCATCCTAAAGGACAGAGCGATGTCGAACAGGATCTGCTGCGTAAATGTCGCGACGTCCTCAGGAGAATGAAGACAGCGGCCGGCAGGCAGCGAAGCATCTCAATGGAGATAAAGGAGGGATTGGCGGAGCTCGAGGACCTCATCGAAGCGATTGGCGCCCAGAGAGCCCAACAGAAGAAAGCCGAACGAGAGCCCAAAAAGAGCTCACTGGCCGCTCTGGTCACCAAGGCTGCAGGCACACCAGTGACCCCGCTCACTCTTACCCAGAAGAGGGGAGCTACCAGCCCACTACAACCAGGCGCCGAAAAAAAGAAGAAAGAGGACGAGGCGAACCCCTGGGTGCAGGTCCAGCCGAAGAAAAGGTCCAAAAACAACAAGGTAGAGAAAGCGACGGAAACACCGGCCAAGCCTCCGAGCAAGCGGAAGAGGAACGGGCTGCCAAGGCCTAAGCGAGAAGCCCTGCTGATCAAACCGGTAGCAGGTAAATCCTACGCCGAGGTGCTCAGCCAAATCCGAGGGAAAGCTAACCCAGCGGACACAGGGACTGAAGTTAGGTCCATCCGCCAAGCACGATCCGGCGGTGTCCTTGTGGAGTTTGGAGCCAGGTCAGGAAACAAAGCGGCCTTCAGCGATACACTTAGGGCTATCCTCGGAAGCAACGCTACAGTGTGCAGCCTGGAGCCCACGCAAACGGTAGAGATAAGGGATCTTGATAGCCTCACCACGGACCAGGAGGTAGTGCAGGCGATTAAGGATACCGTAGCCGAGTCGACCAACGAAATTAAGGTCACAATTACCAAAGCGAATCGCAGAGAGCAGAAGATGGCGATCGTTACGCTCGGAGCGAAAGGAGCGAACCAATTAATAAAGGCGCAGCACTTGAAGATCGGTTGGATCAGGTGTAGAGTCCGATCAAGGGTGGTTGTTCCACGATGCTTCCGGTGCCTGGCTTATGGACACCTGGCAGGCACCTGCAAAGGCCCCGACAGAAGCCGGCTGTGCTACAAGTGCGGCAAAGCGGAACATAAGGCAGCGCAGTGCACAGCCCCAGAGCACTGCATCCTGTGCTCGGAGGCAGGGAAAGGACCGAGTGGTCTAGACCACGCGTCAGGTTCTAGAAAGTGCCTAGTGTTCTGCGAAGCTCTGGAAAGAACCAAGTTGTCTGGGAGATGATTAAAATCCTGCAAGCAAATCTCAGAAGAAGCAAGACAGCAAATGACCTGCTGCACCAGCTGGGACGGGAGCGGGGGATTGATATCGTGCTGATAAGTGAGCAGTACGGAGATTACCAATCCCCGTCGTGGTACTCTGACACACTCGGGACAGCGGCCATATGGATTCGAGAGCGGACAGCGGTCGAGGTCGCGGCACAAGGAAGAGGCAGGGGTTTCGTCTGGGTAACAAGCGGCAAGGTCACCTACTTCAGCTGCTACTTTACCCCAAACGAGCCGATCCAGGAGTACCAGGATAAGGTAGACGCCCTCGAAGAGGAAGTCCTACGCATTGGAGGCAGAGTGGTCGTCGCAGGCGATTTCAATGCGAGGGGAGCGGAGTGGGGAATGCCCACATCGGACTCCCGAGGCAAATATCTCCTGGAGATGGCCGCCAGAACAGGCTTGGTGGTGCTAAACGTCGGCAACACAACAACATTCCGCCGACCGGGGTACGGAGAGACAATCCCGGATGTCTCATTTGCCTCGGAGGAGTTACTACCAAGGGTGGAGGACTGGGCGGTACTGGAGGATTATACTGGCAGCGACCACCAGTATATCATGTTCTCGGTACGGGATGGACTCAGTGGTCCTACGCGAACAGCCCCAGTGCCAGCCAGATGGAATGTCGGGAAGCTCGACGAGGGCAAGCTAGCGGAGGCTTTAAGGAGCGGCTCCCCCAGAGTTCTGGCTTTAACCGTCGACGAGGACCGGCTGGGAGCTGAGAGGATAGTTGAAGAAACTATGGACCTACTGCGAAGAGCCTGCGATGCGTCCATGCCTAAAACAAAGCCGAGGCACAACAAGCGCCCAGTCTATTGGTGGACAGCCGAAATAGCCGAATTAAGAAGGAGCTGTCTGCGCCTAAGACGGAGGGCGCAGAGAGTTGTAAACAGGGATGAAGCCAGCAGATGCTTCGGCGAATACAAAGCTGCCAAGAAGGAGCTCCGGCACGCCATCGGACGGAGCAAAGCAATGCAATGGAGGAAACTAGGAGAGGAAGTAAACTCGGACCCCTGGGGACTTGGATACAGGATCGTTGCCAAAAAGCTGGGAGCCATCACGCCGAGCCATACAATGGACGAGGAACAAACCACGCGGATTGTGGATGCGCTCTTCCCGGATCACCCAGCGCGGACAGAGGAGAGCGACGAACAGGTCGGCGAGGCACCGCCTCCGTTCACCGAGGAGGAGTTAAGGACCGCGGTACGATCGCTTCGCAACAAGAAGGCTCCGGGGCCGGACGGAATCCCTAGCGAGGTTTTGAAGAGCGCTTGCCGAGCTGCCCCCGAACTCTTACTACGAATGTACAACGCGTGTTTGAGGGCAGGCACTTTCTATGCTCGGTGGAAGGTGGCACGATTGGTACTAATAAGCAAGGGTAAAGGAAGCGCGATGGGCCCTGCGGCCTATCGTCCCCTTTGCATGCTCGATACAGCGGGGAAGCTGTTAGAGAAACTCTTGCAGCCGCGCCTCATGGCGATGGTCCGGGCAGCAGGGGACCTTTCTGACCGACAATACGGCTTCAGACGAGGCCGAGCTACTGTCGGCGCTGTGCAGGAGGTAATAGAAGCGGTGGAGCGAGCGGAGGAGGGCAGCCGACACTCTCGACGAGTAGTCCTCTTAGTAACGCTTGATGTCAAGAACGCGTTCAACTCGGCGAGATGGACTGACATGCTAAGAGAGCTGGAGTCCACATTCCGAGTCCCGCACTACATGCTACGGATACTGAGCGATTACCTTAGAGATCGCTCACTAGTGTACGACACAACGGAGGGACGACGCACTAGAGCTGTGACAGCGGGGGCGGCGCAGGGGTCAATACTGGGCCCCAATCTGTGGAACATAGCGTACGACGGATTACTGCGCCTCGACATGCCTGAGGAGACGCGTCTGGTGGGTTATGCGGACGATGTTGCAGCATTAATTGCTGCCCGCACGACCAAGCTGGCGCAGTTCAAGCTAAACCAGGTCATGAGAAGGGTGACAGCGTGGATGGCGGATCACGGCTTGACGCTGGCCGTGGAAAAAACGGAGATAGTAGTCCTCACAAAAAAAAGGGTCGACACCACATTGCCTATGATGGTGGGAGAGCAACTGGTGGAACCTAAAAAAGCTGTGAAGTATCTGGGAGTGACGATTGACAACAAGCTCACTTTCGGAGAACACATCCAGCGAGCAGCGGACAAGGCGGCGACAATCACGACAGCCTTGAGCAGAATCATGGCCAACACCCATGCTCCGAAGGCGAGCAAACGTCGGCTATTGATGACCACCGTCCAGTCCATCCTGCTGTATGGAGCGGAGATCTGGGGGGACAGGATGGACACGGACTGCTACAGGAAGCGCATGGCCTCGGTGCAGCGAAGGAGCGCCCTCAGGGTAACCAGTGCATACCGGACAGTATCCGAACCGGCAGTGCTGGTTATAGCCGGAATAATACCCATCGGTCTACTGGCCAAGGAGCGAAAGGCCGCGTACGCGAGGAGGACCGAGACAACGCGGAATCAAATTAGGATGGAGGAACGGGCCTGCACAATGCGGACGTGGCAGGAGATGTGGGATGCGGAAACCAGAGGACGCTGGACAGCGAGATTGGTGCCCCAAATAGGACCGTGGATAGACCGCGGGCACGGTGAGGTAAACTACTATCTCACCCAGTTTTTGAGTGGCCATGGATGCTTCAGAGCCTACCTGCACAGAATGAGGAAGAGCGAAACACCAGATTGTATGTATTGCGGCAGCGAGAGGGACGACGCGGAGCACACGTTTTTCCGGTGCAGCAGATGGGAGGAGATGAGGACGGGTGTCGAAGAGCGGCTTGGGCAGCTGACTCCTGAGAACGCAGTTGGGCACATGCTCGAAAGCGAGGAAAACTGGGAACTTATTGCGAAGTTCGTTGGAGACGTTCTCCGCAGGAAAAACCAGGAGGCTGCACAAAGAGCCCTAACTCAGGGCGAGCCAGCAGGAGCCGAATAGGCTAAACCAGCCCGCCCCGAAGTAATGTGGTAAACGGTCCCGGGGCGGAGCCTTCGACGCCGGAGGGAGGGGTTTTTAGTCGGTAGTCCATCCCCACCAGGGTGGGAGCCCGACACTCCGTCCGTAAAGGGATTTCCCCTCCC